>OY979628.1:14046622-14683654 GCA_963855885.1 Coenonympha glycerion
TCTTGAAGATAAATATGAATGCTAATCTTAATGCACTCTTGATAAAGTCTATAACTCCACCCCAATCAGGTACAGATTATGATAAATACGTGTTGGTATAATAATCTACGAAGCACGTCGCATACGGGGTTTATCAGACCCCTCGCTAAAAAGCTGTTATATTTTCAACACATGATTATGTAAAAGAATTCAGCGACTTTAGCGGAGAAGACGTGTCGTTAAGACGTCTTTATTTGCATCTACAGCGAGGTTCTAAGTACTGAGTATGTGTATGGCTATGGATTTTGGTAGAAATTATTTGCTTTACCTCCATATTTTATACCTATATTGCTATAACACCTATGTTGTTTTCTTTGGTATTCAAATCTTACGCAGCTAGCAATTTATATTGACAACGCTTCAAAGAGCTCTTAATTTCTAATATATAAAATTGTTGTGTCTCGTTTGTTTATTACCAAACTCCTCCGAAACAATAAAAAATAAATAAATAAAAAAATAAAATTTATAAATATATAGTGGACAACATCACATACATTGCTCCGATCCCTTAGTAAGTAGCATATGCACTTGTGTTAAGGAAATCAGAAACAACGAAGTTACTACAATACCCAGACCCGAGACAATGTAGAAAACTTATTTTACTACATTGCCCCGACCGGGGATCGAACCCGGAACCTCAGAGATGGCGGCGCCTTGAAAACCGGCACGTTAACCACTCAATCACGGAGGTCGGCACAATGAAACTGAAGTTTACAGACCTTAAATATAAAAACATTTCAAGCCTCTCAGTGAATACCAATAAAAAGTATAGCTCAATATCGAAAATTCAAAACATATGGAATACTCACCACATCCAACAATCATGGGAAATAAGCAAGATCCTCTAGCATGCCTTAGTAATGGAAAACATCAAAATTGTATAAATTTGTTTACGATTGTGAAAAAATTAAATGGTTTTAAATAGTCCGAATTTTCGAAGAATAGGTACATGGAACTGTGACCGCAATTTATCACTAAATATTTGAAACAAAAATGAAGCTTTTATGCTTGTGGCACGAACCTTCAGTGCCTTGTGCACTGCCTGACTAACACTTGCTCTATTTTTTTCCATGTAACGTAAAAATACAAGCTGTAAAAAAATGACAAACGTAGAAGACGATCTTGCAAATAAAGAAGCCTAATTTTCTGACTCACCAAACGACTTCCTCGTCAAATTAATAACACAAAACAAATTACCAACGAAATCTCCGAGCAGCACCAAAACAATTAATCAGATCATCTCGGCCCATGGAAAAAATTGAAGAAATAATCCTTCCGAGCCAGTGGATGCCATTTTGATTATTTAAATCTTGGGGATGATTCGACAAAAATGCAATACGTATAGAAGATCGAAGGTTAAGAGTCAGTGATTTCATGTATTAAGTAATTTGAGCAAAAAAAATTTTAATAACCTACGCCACTTTCAATATAAGAAAATTTAAAGCCACTATTCTACTCCTATTTTTTGATGTTTTTATGAATTATTCAAAGAGTAACTGAATTTAACCTAATGTCTCCATAAATCTGTTTACTGAATAAAAAATTAATCGAGTGTGACAGACGGACGGACAGACAGACGAAGTCTCACCATAAGGGTTCCATTTTTACCGTTTTGGTATGGAACCCTAATGAATTTTCGGTTGTGTTTTCAAGTTGTTTTGTTTTTAATCATTTTAATCGTTAGTTGAGGTTTCCACTTTCAGTATTTGGACCATGCCAGCAATGCCAATGCCAATTATGTTGCACTAGGATATCATATGACTTTTCATACTCCTGGCTCTCAAAATAATATAAGGGTATACGAGTATCATATATATCTCTGCATAATTATTGTATGTTAGGTTGCGCACAAGCTGTAACTCTTCAGATTAGCAGCTCTCCACCTAAGACTGCAATAACCCATTTAGGAGGATAAGAAAAAGGGATGGTAGTCATTAGCATATAATGACAGTAATTAAAATACACAAATAGAGCCATAAAGACGGCCCGGCGTTGAAGGGTTGTCTTCATCATCCGAGAGAATTTATACATGGCAAATATTTTCACTGAGGCTGAAGCAAGCCGCGGAATTAAGGCATTGTTTAATTTATTAATTAATGGACCCGATGTTGCGTTGAAGATTGTCGGGTATTCGTGCTGTTGTATAAATATAATTTTTTTTTTCAGTAATTTTTATTCAATTTTTAGGACAAAAGAAAGATTTACTACTATTTACGTAGAAAGTAAGATAAAAATATACCTACAAATGAACACAATATCATATCATGATGTACTAGTAATACTCAAAAGTGTTTATACTATAGCCTAACAAGTAAAAAAATAGGTTTTTTCCATTTTTTTCACGGAATTTTTAAGTGCCTTTTGAGTATCCTTGAACATTGTATTGTATTCGGAATCACATGTTCTACAAAACCTATCTGCCTGAAATTCCCATCAAACTCACTCAGTTTTATTCATTTGTTTGTAGTTGACACCAAAACTTAACTTGAAATACCAATACCATATAAAAAATAACATTTATTTTTTTTACCAAAAATACAAAAAGAACTGCTCACTTGCAATACAACAATTTACTTAATTCAAAATTCCTCCATAAAACAGATTAATATGTATCAGCGTTCTCAGAAATCTCTGAAATTATTTCAATTCATCTGCAGTCCCGCTTCAGACAATGGCGGCTAATTACGGAATGTAAAGCTTTATTAACGCAATCGGGCGGTTATTAACATAAAAAAATAATATTTAGAGACTCGCAGCGAAGCTCTTAATTAACGAATATTGCGGCATTAGGTTCAACGCTCCCTCAACCCTTCTTGCAAATAATTTGCAGTGATGTTTTGCCTTGAGAAATGGTATAAGCGTCAAGATTAGAGCTCATCTGTTGTTATATTGGACGAAATTTTGCATTGTAATGTCTGTACCATTTATTCCGCTTCTGCACACTCGTAACGTGACGATGTTTGTTATTACTACGCTTAGTCAAAAGCATGTATCACCTTATCTATAGTGCCTTGCAGTGTGTGTCAGTTTTACAGTGCGTGTGCAACTTAAGTAGGTCACAAGAGCAACGTGAACCTCAAAAATGCAGTGTAGTGCAAAATAGTGTTGTGTGTAGTTACATACTTTCTAGGTCACAATAGAAAAATAGTGGACTCTAAGTAAAATAGAAAAAACTAAGGACAGTTATTGGACTGCAACTTAGATTTAAGAAAATAATCAATACTAGGAAATTTAAGTTAGAATAATATTACTAATTAGCTCATAAGCTAGATTGTAGTATAATATTGCACAGTATCCATTTGGCAATGGTACTTTATAATAAGGAAAAAAAAAAAAAAACCTTATCTATAAATAATCCAAAATAATAATCTATTTTAAACTAACTATAAGGAAATATTTCTAGCGAAATCATGTACTGAAGAAGCAAAATTGGTTTAATTTTGTAGGAATATTCTTAGGAGCTTTGAAAGTAATTGAAAATTTACACACGTCTTTCAAATTTAGTCTGTGGAGAGAGAGAGAGAGATCTTAGATTGCTAATACTTACAAATTACCTATTGATATTTTAATCAGGCACCCTTCGATTTTCAAGACATTCAGACAAGATTAGCATATAAATAGCGAGTAAAATATGACATCAGCATTTTAATTTTTCTATATTACGAAGCGATTTACAAATTAGCGGGTAAGAAAAACGCCATGGAGGCCTTAAGAGGGTCGAACGGGCCCGCAGATGTTCTATTTAAATGTAAATTTGGTTCGACGCCGACATGGATAAAAAAATATTTGGAATCAAAATTATTTGACAGACTCATCAAATATTATAAGATAAACGTGCACAGCGCTGTGAATTTAGGGATATTTAATTTCAAAAACAAAAACTTCGCTTTGTTTCTCTGCTTTTAATAAACTTCCACGCATTAGTTCAAGAACACGAATCTTACCTCCTAGTTTCTCCTCAATAAGACGAAATAGATTTTTTTTTTTTGGTAATTGAACCTAAATTTGTAATAGCTCTTCTTGGCGAGGACACTACCGTGTCCCCAGATATATCATGTTAAAAATGGTTGTTTTTAAAATCTACTTCAGAACGTAAAAACACCAAAACCAGCTGTGTTTAATGAACACAACGCGGGTGACAATTGCAGGCACCACACCGCACAAAAAAGGAAAGAAAATACTTCCGCTGCGAAAGGCAACAATAAAGAAATCGTAGAAAAGGTCCGGAAATGGTAGTGACAGATTGTCTCGACGCTGAAAAGTCACACTCGTGACTCGCACCTCTGTTTATGGCCTCGGATTAGCTATCATTTACTTAAGTATTTTATATAATTAAGTGAAACGGCCATTATTGCTGTTGAGGGTCGCAATGCTCTTTCGTGTCGCCTTTACCAACGTACGCGGTGCAATTATCCTTTGGTATGTTCAAGACTTTAAGTTGCTGAACTTTTACCCAACTGCACAAAAAAAAAGATTTTATTTTTCGAGTGTAGAGAAACATTACTTTTGAGATTACTTCGTCACGTCCTAGAGTCTGAGCAGCTTCATGGATTTTGACATCTGAGGTGCCATATAAATTGATTAAATGGTGAGAGAAGTCAGAGTAAGTACAATATTTTTGGATAACATCTGCCATAAAAATAGAATAAGTGAACTTATTTGAAAAAGATCAAAACTGACCTTAAATATACTAATACTACTATGATGTATTGTTCGGAAGTTTACTAGATAAAGCCTACATATGAGTTTATACTTTTCAATTAACAGTTACGTCGAATTTTTTTAATAATTATTATATGTACATGGTTATGGTAAATAAGATTGTGAATTTTATGATGGAATGAATGCTATGAAAATTGAAATATTAAGCAAAAACAATATTAGTAATTACTTATCTAAATTCATATTTCTCGATAAGACAAGCATTTTCACATCCCAATTTACAAGTAAATACGAGATGAGTAGCTACCTACCTGTGTAATCAAATAATCCGATCTTATTTTACTATGGTATAAATTCTTCATAAAAGCTTTTATCCGCGCTACGTCCAGAATTTCCATGAATCCCCTTTGCATTTCGAATTAACGAATCGATAATAATTGATTAAGTACCGCGCTGAGTCAAGGAATACCACAAAGGAGTCCATCCGAGCCACCCGCGAGGAAAACAAAAACAAGCCTCTCCCTTTTTTGACCGAACCGTAGAAGGCGAAATCTGGCTTTGTTCATTTGCTCGGTAAACCGATAATTTCATTAAACAACAAAGTGGGACTCCTCCGCGCTCTCTGTAAACACGGCAAGAAGCCAATGTCCCCCAAGATGGGAAATTCATTTGGAGAAAAAATCTAAGTCCAAGCGCAACGCTGCAAATTAAGATTCCTCATCCCCCTGTTTCGTTTATTCATTTCTTTCAAAATATTCCGATTGAAGATGCCATGATAACGTAATTAAAGTCTTGATTAAGTTATTGTTGATTAAGCTGGATACTCAATAGTTTTTAGGGTTCCATACCAAAATGGTAAAAATGGAACCCTTATGGTGAGACTTTCTCCGTCCGTCCGTCCGTCCGTCTATCCGTCCGTCCGTCCGTCCGTCTGTCACACTCGATTATTTCAGTAACTATTCAAGCTATCGACTTGAAATTTAGAATAGTTATAGGGAATAGTGACCCGACGTCATAACAATCATAAAAATTTGAAAATTGTTTTTATTTTTATTTAAAAAGGGGGGAAAACCGGGTCGACAAAATTTCAAAATGAGATAACAATATTGAGTGGGGTATCATATGAAAGGGCGTTACTTATGTATTCTAAAACTAATTTTTATTTATTTTTATGCCTGATAGTTTTTGATTTATTAGGCAAACTGTCGAAAAAAATACCGTTCCCCCCCCCCTTATCTCCGAAGTTTACCAATCGAAAAATCTGAAATAATTATGATCAATAGAAGTAAACGTATATTTTACAGAAAAAATAAAATCAACCCTGTAACTATTATACTTTTTTCGATAATAACAATAAACCGCCAAAAACAAAGTTACGTTTGCGGTTTGCCAAAAAAAGTACATACATGTAAATTATACTCGTAAATTCATGAACAAAAGTGATTCTTTCAATGTTTTACTTCTTTTATGGTATGGAACCCTCGGTGCGCGAGTCCGACTCGCACTTGGCCGGTTTTTTTTTATACTGTACCCGTAAAGACGATCCGGGTCACAGACAAATTGAACGTACAAGTTCGAATTATCGTTTTTGGTGCTCTTGGAAAACATAAAGGTCAAAAATCTTAATCATCGTACTCTTACAACAATCGGGCTAATATTGTTCGCGTAACCTAAAACGGTCGAATTCCGGGCGTTAAAAATATCGCAGAGTAATTTGGAGCATTCGGGCGAGCACTCGTATTAAAGTTAGGTAGCGGGCAAATTAAGCCGAACCCTCGATATATTGCGTTTGTTCTTTTGAAGCCGCCGGTGAAGGGTTAAACCAAGAATGCTTTGCTTTTTATACGAAGTCCAATAAACTGAAGGGAGAGGGTTATATTATGGAGACAGACATCCTTGTACCTATATTGTTAGATGATATAGAATTGATCGCACAATTTGAGTGGTCAGTCAACTTTTATATGAAATAAACGCTAATGTCTCTGCTATTCTTATTATTTTCTCATAGTCAATCGTCGTCTTCGTTAGGTATCTATATCTGGCCTTACTGCAGCACTGAATATGGGCCATCAATAGGGCTCCCCAATATTCTATTTCACGCGGCTTGAGGACCGAGACTCCTTGTGTATCGTCGCCGGCCGGTCATATTGGCCGGTGTACCCCGATCCTATTTTGTTTTGTACATTATAGGTACTACGTTTAATATGTTATCTATCTAATATCTCACAATATTTTCTAATATTCGCTCAAATATAAGCAAAGCTGTAGAAAAACGCGTTAATAGATACATATTTTCCTTCTTCCATAAAACGTAAATAAATAAACAAAATTAAATTCCACGTATGCTCTCCACAAATATACTAATTACTCGAAACCAATGAATTATACCTGTAAGGTAATTATACCGAAAATACCATTAAATTAATAAATAAAAAACAGACGTGGGCCCCATCGAATCGGAGGACGCATAGGCCCCTCTGTCGAATAAATTTATGTAAAAATTTTCATTAATATTTTTGAGGCCGACCGTCCGTCCGTTCGCCCTTGGGAGTGAAAATCGAGTTCGCGGTCGCGATGGAAAAATGCAAACCAAAAATTATGGGGTCCCTTGCCTTGTATTTGCTTATGAGTACCGGTTGTACTCGTATACCTGCCGCTTTGTAACGTATAGGTAAACATAATATGGGAAACGTGTAGGAAAAAATTCATTCGCATTGTTTGGATCCGTTTCATTACTTATGAAACCACTCAATCATTTAAGTGTTTGTGGTACGGTGATTTGGGAATGTAGAATTATTTTGGAAACTGGTATTTTTTGATTTAGATGTTATATTTTAATTCTTAGATATTCTTATGGGATTTTACTTATAGTAAGGTCGACTAAGTAATATAGAGTCGTCGTTGGTTTTTTATTTAAATTCGAAAATATAAATGCATTTGTAGTTATGTACCTATCACTATCTTCAATAGCACTTTCATTTAGTAAATTATATAAACAAAACAAAATACCTTAATCAATATAATATTCACTTGCTTTGAAAGTCACTTCTCTCATGTTATAAAATTTTAAATTATTTTGGTGAATTAAAGTTTCATGGAGAATATTAAGATACGAAACGTCACCCACTATACCGAATTAAGAGACGGAGTTTAGTTAGTGGTTTTGGAATACTTTAAAATCTTAAAACTTGCCATTTGAGAATCTTGTAAGGAAATACCTCTTCACTTGAAAATAAAATGTATGTTTCAGTGTAGTTTTTCCGTTCACCCCAACTCCTCGTAAGGCGTCCACTATGAAAAACGTTCCTGCAGGGATCTTGGGAGATTATGAAAGATTTGTGAGTTTTCGAGTGGCGCTGCGGACGGTCGCCGTGAGCTTAAGAGATTTAAATCGCTCGCTGGCCCGGAATGCCAGATACAAACTGATTTTTTGCCGCGTTTAGCTTTAACGTTATCTGTAAGAAAACTTTTATGAAGTTCTGTGTATCTTTGCTTTATGATATTTTGTGCTAAGGAGTTAAATTCTGATTCATCAAAAATAATGTGATTTCTCTTATAAATCACATTTTAGTAGAGACGGACGGTAATTTTTTATTTAAAATAATTTTATCGTAAGTAATTTTCAATTGCTGAAATCACATTTAACTTTTTAGACAATTTCTGAAATAAATTTTACCAAAAAAAAATACTTGGTAAAATAAATGTGAATTTTACCAAGTATTTTATTTTTGTAAACTACTAAAAAGAGGAATGTAAATTTTTATAAAAATTTATGCTACTGCCTTTGCCACTATGTAAACTTCAATGATTTCCACAGCGTCTCCGTATTTCACTCGGCTCTGGGGCTACAATGCAGCCACCATATCTCAAGCGAACCTGTAAATCTTCCAGGCATTTTTATATTCCTCCCCGAAGGGCTAAGCAAGTCGCACCGTCCCAGATTATATCTTGACACTTGATGGATGAATGGTTATTGGATCTCAACGTTTTTATCATTTTGATACAGTCGCGGGGGCAAGGTGAGCTCTTGTTTGGTGGATTCGTTGAACGAGAACTATCGATATTATTTTCGTAACTAAGTTATATTTATTTATTTCTGATTGAAGTAAAGCTTACTATCAAAGGTTTATAATAGGTCTTTGCTCGCGCTCCGACTAGATAGAGCCCTTCCTAACTCCCGGTTTTGACTTGCCACCAAAGCGGAGAGGAACGGATCTGTGTTTGAGTAACCAATCAGATTTCGTCATTTCGACATCTCTTCTTCCACTAGTTGTAGATGTTAATATTGTAATTATGCTTGAGACCAACAATTTGTCTGAAACAAAAGCAAAACATTATACTTTCACATATTAAGCATAAAACATTTGCAACAGAATTTACGAACGTAACTCGTATATATATGTTTCAATATATCATTTTGTAGCCAACGCCTGCAATAAAATAAGTTTATAATATCGCTAATAGGTTGTGAGCGCGCGCGCCGCGTCGGCGTGAGATATGCGAAATTGGCAACGATCTCGATGTACCGCGTCTGACACGGCGACCCGATCGTTTGCACTCTTTACTACACCCCTATCTCACACTTCATGTCATGATGTACAGTGCGCAAGAACAGAATGTAGGTATTTATGATTTTTGAACTCATAAAAATAAGTCAAGTGCAAGTCGCGCTCGCGCACTGAGGGTTCTGTACTATCAAGACCCATTCTCATCTATCTCTACCCATTCATAGTATTAAAGCAAACTGCCCACCAAATTCAAATACGAGCAAAAAATCACGTTTTTTGTATGGGAGCCCTCTTAAATATTCAATTTATCCTATTTTTTATTATATTTCTTGTTTAAGCAGCAAAAAACACCGCATCTGTGAAAACTTCAAGTTTGCAGCTATCATGGTTCAAAAGATACAGCCTGGTGACAGACGGACGGACGGACGGACGGGCGGACAGACAGCGAAGTCTTAGTCATAGGGTCCCGTTTTAACCCTTTGTGTACGGAACCCTAAAAAATGACAACTTGTGATTTTTAGGGCGAATAAATAACACATAATATTTCGAATAGTTTATTAAATCAAAACTTTTCACATAAGTACTTAAATAAAAAATGACTATTAATTCTACTGTGATGCATATTATAGTTTTTGGTTTGCGCATTAGCGAAACTCTATAAAGTGCATCAATTTATAGGGATTTCTACGCTTTAATTTTTGCTATACAATGCTTACATAGCTTTTGCACAAAAATTCACAAAGCTTAAAGTTAGGTCTTTGCCGTTAAGCATAAAAAACTTGCAAAATGCCGCTAATTATTATGGTATTCCGATTATGTTAACCACCGCATGTAAAGCCTTTTATTTTTCTGACACTTATGCTGTTTGTATGCTGACGCTACAATTTTTCTGGTCGCTTTGGCGCGCATATGATACGCGATACGGTATAAAAACGCCGCGGCCTCGTCGACGGAAACATATCAATTCAATTTGGAAATCGCTCGCGGATCACCGTGAAATGGGGCCGAGCGAGGCGCTAAATCACGGACGCGATAAACATTATATCGGAAGGGCTTATGTTTTATTAACTGTGACTTTAGATTTAGATATTTCAAAGTATACCTGTAGTGCAACTTTGTATGCTTGTTATTCGAACGCGACAATTACCCTCTTAACCGATTTGACTAGGAATGGATATATATATATATAGATTGATCGATTATACTCACGTTTAAAACATAGGATTTTTTTATATACTTAAGTAGCTCCACACGCGTGAATTTTGGCTTTTCACTAGTCCCATGGTAGACATGAATTATTACGGGATAAAAAATAGTATGTTAATTCAGACTATCATTACTTATTATCTATACATATTTCCAATTTAAGTCAAATCGGTTTGTATTTTAGGCGTGAAGGAGTGTGTAAACATACAAACTTCTACTGCAGTAATATTTATACCTAACTATTGCCTCCCGCGGGATTCGGTGAAACCGAAAAAATCCTGTGGGTGGGTGTGTAAGTAAAAACCCACTAGTACGCCATTCACTGTGTTTACGTTTTCATATAGACAACAACAACTAGTAGTACTTGCTCCTCAATTAACTCTCCCGCTAATAAGATAGAAAGGGCACTTCAGTAAAAATTCATCGCGTCATCCGACGGGCGGGTATAAAAATTAAAAATGCACACGAGCCCCAATGCCTCAAGGAAAATGTGTTTACCGAAATGTCTCGTAAAATTTTTAAAAGGAAACCCTAATTCTGTTTTAAGAGGATGTCTCGATATCTTAAAGCATTTATAATAAACTTCTTTATTCATGGCAACAGAGGCCCAAATTGGTTAGTAACAAAATAACTTAAAAACTATGTTAGTAAAATTCACTTGGGTTATTATTTGGAAAAATATATATTAATATTTCATTTAACGAGAACCTTCACGGTATGTGCTACGAACGGAGAGTCGAACTTCATCGCCAACATTTTCAGGACACTATTGGAGCTCGAACGCAGTCTTGCCAGGATGGATGAGGTCTTTTTCCGTATTACTGCATAAAAGTCATCAACTCGCTCTTGCGCGAACATGCCTGACGCTGAGCAAAACCGCGGCAAGCCCAACAGTATCCTGAAACCATTGTTATATTGGACCCTCAACGTGTCCATAGCCTTCTGGGTGTAGTTGGTCCACAGGCCACCCGTGTAGAAGGTCTGACAATATGCCTTAAAAAGCGTTATTTTTGCTTCCTTACTACACCGGGCGAACCTGCGGGCCAACATGTTGCACCTTACTGCTAAGGCTCTACGTTCCCTTTCAATGTCTATCTGATCCTTAAGGTCCTCCGTTACATAGTGCCCTAGATATTTAAACTCTGACACTCGTTTAAGTGCCATCCCGTTTAGTGTTATACTCGGCTCGTATTCTACTTGTTTACGTGGAACCTTAAAGATCAGATATTCACTTTTGGCCACATTATATATAAGTCCATGCCTGTCCGCGTATTTTTCACAGATGCTGAGCAGCTCTCTGATAGAACCCGCCGTGGGGCCCAGCAACACCATGTCGTCAGCATAGCTTAAATTATTGACACTGACACCGTCTATCCAGCATCCGACTGGCTGCTTGCTGAGCTCCACGATCAAGTCATTTACGTACAGGTTGAAGAGCTTTGGTGATGTTAATCCTCCCTGCCGCACACCGCACTCCAACCTGTACGCTTCAGAGAGCTCCTTACCCCATCTAACATAGTTTAATTGGTTCGCGTACCAAAAGCGCAATACACTGAGCAACTCCGGTGGCACACCCGTTCTCTCCAACTTTTCCCACAGCACATCATACGACACTAAGTCGAACGCTTTGGAAAGATCGAGAAAACAGGCGTACACCGGCGTTTTCCGACTTGTATAATATTGGACAGTCTGCTTCATGCCTAAAATTGCAGTTTCCGTTGAAAGTCCCGGGCGGAACCCAAACTGCGCATCATGAAACTGAAGCTTCTCACTAAGCTTACTGTCAAGCAGACTGTCCAATACTTTAGCAATTACAGTAGCTAAAGATATTGGCCTATAATTAGCTAAGTCAGAAATATTACCGGTTTTGTTTTTAACAATAGGGACCACTATAGTTTTCATCATGTCAGTAGGGATATGCGAATGGCTTATGCAGAGCGAGTAGAACATTGACAGAACCCTGGGTAAGTGAAAACCTGCATATTTGAGATGTTCGATGCTGAGACTGTCATGTCCAGGTGATTTTCCTCTGGTCATTTTGTTTATTACCTCTGAAACTTGTTTAGTTGAAAAACTAAGCAGCTCATTGCCACAACATATCTCAGCATCACCCACCTCCGACGACGGTCCCAGCGGCGATGAGACCCTAAAATGATCCTTAAACATATTCGCAATAACACTTTGTGTGGTACAGCCTGCGACACTCACCGGTAAGCTCGGCCGAACATTCAGCTTATTGGTTTCTTTCCAAAATTTTGGGAAATTGTTTTTTGTCCTGTGGGAAGCTATAATGTTCATTTTGATCTCATCTTGGTGATTTTGGCACCACTTTAAACGACTCTTAAAAATTTTTCGGCTTTCACACATTTCATTCCAAACTCTTCCAGACTTTGGTTTATTATAAAGTAACCAAGTTTGATACCTCAACCGTGCCTCACAATGAGCATCCCGGACATACTTATTCCACCCGACTACTACACGGTTCTTTTTGCGTCCATTGAAACCCACGTAAGTCACAGTTGCAGCATGAGAAAGGATTTTGACTATCTCATTATACATATTATCCAATTCCCGTCTGTGACTCGGATCGGTGCACATTTTTCCCCCACACGAAATAAAAAGCTCAGGGTAGCATATTTCCCTAAGTTTGCTATTGCATTCGCAATGATACCTATGAATTTGGTCATTTGTTCTATGGCCCCAAAGAATCTTATTTTGTAAACGATCATCCACGGCTATCTTTGGGATGACCAAGCTGAGATTACACGTTATAATTAGCGGGAAGTGGTCTGACCAATAGGTATCATGACGTACGCTAACATTAATCACAGTCTGCCGGGCTGACTTCGTAACTACGCAGTGATCCAACCAGCGCAAACTGTGATTAATTTCACTCCTAAACGTAAAAGTATCTGAGCCTACTCCTAGTATTTCCGCATCTACACATGACCAAGACTGGTCTGTGGAGAAGGTACCAAGCTCCGCCCAAAAGGGCTGCCCCGGATGAGCATTATAATCTCCTAACATGTATACGGACTCAACATCATTATTCTCAATTATGGCCTTAATTTCACTAAGACATTCCGTAAACTCAACCAAGTTTTCAAAATTATCGGTAGGCATATAAATACTAAAAACCATAATAGCTTGATCGTTACTTAGGATGGCTTTAATAGCGCATAACCTGGTATTATCACACTGTATCACCTCCACAGACCTAAAGACGCCCTTACGCCACAAGAGAGCCACCCCTCCATATGGCCTGCCCCGCAAAATACCTACCGACGGGTCAACGGCAGACTTACCACTATACTCGAAATCCTTGCTAACAGTGCCAAGCACGGGCAGGTCATACGGAAGAAGCCACGTTTCCTGCAGAGCAACGATATCCGCATACAAACATATGTCTTTGACACCCTCTATTGATCGCTTAAGCGATTTGCAATTAAAACTTACCATTGTACAGGCTCGTTTATCCATTTTTTATGTGTTACTGCCTAAAGACCTACTTAACTTGAGAGAGTTTATTACTCGACTCAGAACTCTGTCTGTCTATGTTACTATTAAACAGAACATAACGTCTAAAACTAATTCCTTCTGGCCATACAGCACTATTCATAAATATAGGTAATTTATTTCGCGATACGAACAGTTTAAACGAGTTATAATCTCTCTCCCTTTTACAGCTTATTTTCTCTAAAACTACCGATTCACTCGTTTTCTTTAAGATGTACTCCGCAATGTCACTTTCCGAGGTTGATTTACAGACATTCGATATGTATAATGGAACCTTAGGTACCGGCGCAGCTTTAAACTTTAAATCACCACTCGCACAACCAGTCTCGCTTATAAATCTATTTCTCAATACCGACTTTTTTCTCATAATCGTTGTCCATCCATCATCAGACTTTTCTGATTGTTTACATTCAGCGCTAGTTACGGATTCTTTAAGAACGTCAGCAATTGTTTTCGCGCCTACCCGCATATTTACATTAGACGGCGCGGTCGATACCGCGGTTTCGTTTGATACACGCGTGGCCGGCCTCTCAACCGGTTTACGATGCACCTCACCGCGGTGGGCCTCCACGTGCGGAGGTATTGTCTTCTCCTTTCCACTTGCGCCAGCGCATACGTTGATGACGTCGATTTCACCAACCTGTGCCACAGGTGCACACGCACCGCGAGCACTGCCGATGTTGTCCCCACTCGGCTGTAATCCGGTTGTCTCACTCCTGCGCAGCACTGCTGTTACGGGGTCCGTTGCGGACGGACAGGTTATCTCGCTCGTTATCTCGCTACTGCCACCGTTCCATACGCCCGGTGTCACGCTCTTATCCACGTGCATCGGTCGCTCCGTTGCCTCCGTGAGCGGGGTCACTGAACTCTTAGAACAACCGAGGTTGTCATTACTTCTATCGCATTCAGTTATTAAATCCAAAGATTCACAGGTTAAGTTACTCAATCCCATCGGGCCACTATCGCCGATAAAACTTTTCGCCATGAAAGCCCCTCGTTTAATATTCACGTACTCAGTTGGTTTTTCACGTGCCAAATTGAATGTTTCTTGCAATTGTTTTTTCGTAACATATTCAGACTTAATCTCGCGTAAGTCTTGCCTGAGTAAGTTCAAATCCATTAACAATCGGGTAACGTCGATGTGATCAAACGTTACCGGAGGGAGTCTATGGAGATCTTTAGCAACAAAGATAGGTAACCGCTCAGGGTCTGTTGCATCAGTATGTTTTAATAACTCGATAATGTCTTCCAAGTCTTTCACTGACCTTTCTTCATTTTTACGGATCCTCAATCTTTTCGTGGGTACAGCTTCGAAGAGAAGTTTTTTCGCCGCTTGTATCTCATCAGGTTCAAACGCTGTACTGCATATTCTAATCATGCTTTCCTCATCCATTACTTTCATTTTATTTGTGAGAAAAGCTAGAACTTCATTTATCACAATGTTGCACACGGCACATTTCACTACGTTGGAGGTCATTGCCCTCCACCGCGTGTCAGCGGCCTCACTGTAGCGCGGTCAGCTGACGTCTATTTAAGAAGGTTTGCAATTATTTTCATACTTTGAATATTATTATTAATGCGAAAGTAAGTTTTTGCCTCCTGTGTTGATTTTTTTTCCTGATATTTTTTGTATCTGAATTAAATTTTTTATAATCATGCGTGGAAATATTTTATGTTCTTTAGAAAAAAATCTCGTAGTTTGATTAATAACATTCTACATCAAAACTTTTACACCTTACACACTTATTATATTAAAGGTTTTATTAAATCACATCATTTAACTTAAAGCTATAGTTTCTGTTAGGGATAGCTTGCCTAGGGTTATCGATCTCACCCTAACAATGAGATTAAATAATGTCCGATCAATAAAAACCACTGATGTACACTTTTCCACTATTTATTGTCCTTATTTACAACTGTACTTACGAATAAATAATTCACGGGACTTTACACGTAACTTTCACCGAATTACTACGTATCACTTTTCACTATTTTTCCACTGATTTTCACTATTTTCACTGCACTCTCACTTTTCGCACTACACACTTATTTTCCGCATTGAACTTGCTTGAACTAAAGTCAACTGAAATGAACTGAGTACTGACTGCGCTAGCCAATCAGCCGCTTTTATACTAAATTTTTACGCCATTAGAGTTTTCTAGAAAGTACACGATTGGTGCATTTGGGTAACGCAAAAACATAAAACTTTCTAGTGCAATAAAAAAAGGGTCAGGATATTTTGAGACAATGGAACGCCATTAAAATATGCTCCACCCAAATGGTCATCCTGTTCTTTCCATAACTTTTTGTTAGAAAAAAAGGGCGTGATTCTAGAATATTCCTATTTATGAACGCGCTGATTGGTTAGCTATTATTTGAAGTGCACGTGTAGCGGACCCGCGCACTTAAGGCGAATATCTTCGTAATTTCCTTAAGGGGAATATCGTCGTGCATATTTCTCCCCGCCAGTTGCAGAGTGCAACTAATCTACCGGTAACACGACGATCTTCTTGCTCGGTCTCTTCAACACATGTCCATTGCTTGTCGTTACATCCACGACGCGTACTTCGTTGTCCGGCCCTGGATACACGCGGGATACTCGTCCTCGTGGCCATAGAGTTTTTACTTCTGCGATGCGTTCTCTTTCATTTGCACAGGATTCTGCTTGCACTGCTTGTACCCATAGTTTTTCAGCTTTTAGAATATAGTCTGATTCCAAATACAAGAATTTCGTTTTTCCTATTTTCTTTACAGTCTTATTAGAATCCTTTTCGAATTTTCGGCCCCTTATCCAATTGGGATCTTCTTTAGGGTTCGGTTTCGTACGTTTCCTTTTCGCTGCAGCCGTCACATGTTTTCCGGGTCTACACAGATCGATAAATTGTAGCACACGTGCAGTTGCTCTTACTAGTATTTGCCACTTCGAAATATTTTCGATCTTCGGTAAGTAAGTTGTGATTGTGGCTTCACGTGTTACACAGCATCGCTCTTCGCCAGTTTTCTCCAGAATAATTTTTTCTTCGCACGGCCATTCTTCTTCAGATTTTCTGAGGAATGTGGGTCCATGAAACCACCTATGATCCGCGTTGAAGTTGCTCGGTGTTTCTCTCGTCGCGTCGTCAGCTACATTTTCTTTAGTCGGAACCCACCGCCACTGACTCACTTTTGTTAATTCTTCTATCTCTGCCAAGCGGTGTGCTACGAATGTTTTGAAAGCGCGCGGTTCTGATCTTATCCATGCGAGTACAGTGCGTGAATCCGTCCAAAAGATTTTCTTTGTAAATTCAAATTCGTGCTCTTCTTCGGTTCGTTTAGCTAGGCGCGTCCCTAGCAACGCAGCTTGTAGCTCTAGGCGGGGTATGGAGGTGGGTTTCAGTGGTGCCACACGACTCTTCGCGGCAGCAAGAGCGACATGAGTCGTTCCATCTGCTCTTTCCATACGTATATAGATCGCGGTCGAGTAAGCTTCCTGACTTGCATCGACGAACACGTGTAGCTGCCTCTCGACGACCGGCGATCCAACATTGTAACACCGCGGGATGTGTAGACTCTCTATTGCTCGTAGATCGTTCAGCCATGACGACCATCGTGGTTGCAGTTCTTCGGGGATCGGTTCATCCCACCCGGTTCCATATCTCCATGTTTCTTGCATAAGCCTCTTTGCCGGAGTGGTGAGCGGCGAAACCAAACCTAACGGGTCGAAGAGTGACATAATAACACTTAGAGCTTCTCGTTTCGTTGGCGGTCGCACCTGTTCGAGAACTTCGCGTGGTGTTTTCTGTATATTCAGCCGGAAGCCGATGCAATCCTTTTCCACCTCCCAGAGCAGGCCGAGAGTCTTCTCTGTGTTGACACCTCCTATAGGTACGGTTTCGGTCCCGGTGTCTGTGTTAAAGTGACGCAACACAGACGGCTCGTTCGACACCCATCCTCGTAGCACGAACCCAGCTTGTCGATGTACAAAATTGACGTCTGTTGATACTTGTATTGCTTCTTCTTTACTCGGGAAGCTTGATATGAAGTCATCCATGTAATGATTCTTCTTTATTTCCTTGGCGGCTCTGGGGTAGGTCGCTTCAAAGTCTTCTGCATTTCTATTTTTTATGTACAGCGCTGTGCATGGTGATGATGTAGCTCCGAAGATTACCGATGTCATCTGGTACTCCTTGGGTCTCATGTCACCTCTGCTATCTCCCCGCCATAGAAATCTCAGCGCGTCTCTGTCTTCTTCACGTATTTTAATCTGCATAAACATTTCCTTTATATCGGCTGAGATCGCGTAGGCGTGCTGTCGGAACCGCATGATGACTCCCGGCAGCGATTGCAGCAGGTCAGGTCCTGAGAGCAGCATATCATTCAGACTCCATCCGTGTGACCTTGCAGCTGCATCGTGTACTAATCGTATCTTCGGTTTCGATGGGTTACACACAGCAAAGTGCGGTAAGTACCACGTTTTTCCCGGTTTCGCAGGCGCTGGTGCCTCGACGGCGTATCCTGATGTAAGTAGATTTTTCACTCTTTCTTCGTATTTTTCCTTGAGACCCGGATCGCGGTCTAATTTCTTTTCCAGAGTTTTCAATCGCTTGAAGGCGTCATCGTAGTTGTTGGGTATAACAAAGTCATCCTCTTTCCATAATAACGAAGTCTCGAAGCGGCCATCGGGTAATCTTTTACTATTTTCATTTAGAATTTTCATAGCGCGTTCTTCAGGGTCATTTCTCCGCTTTTTAGGTTCGACACCGAGAGCCTCCAAGTCAAAAAACTCTTTCATCATATTTTCCATATTGCTATCTCGGTCCTTGAGTATAGTGTGGCCACAGAATGCGACATTGTCGTGATATGACGTGCGACATCCGTGAAGCACCCATCCCAATTGTGTATTCGACGCTACCGGTTGGTCTCGACGACCGGTACGAATCTCGAATGCCACTAATAGCTCCCAGTTGTCTTGACCGATGAGTATCTTGGGATTCGCATTCTTATATATCAGTTTATCCTCGATTTCGCGTAGGTGGACACAATCGCGTAGATCTCTTCTTTCGATATTTTGTTTCGTAAACATAAGACGTTGTAATGTGCGCGCGTTTCGTAAAGTGAATTCTTTATCACTGAATCTGCCGCGTATCCTGACGTCTACACGCCGGCTTTTCTCGTACGTTGCTGTTTCATTAATTCCCTGCACCCACATAGGGTCTTGTGGCCCGTCGAGGTCCAATATTTCTGCTAAGTTTTCGTCGATCAGTGTTACAGTGCTCCCGTCGTCCAAAAGAGCATAAGTATCGATGCGCGCTCCGTTTGGTCCCGTCAATGTGACAGGTGCAATTTTCAAGTAAGCTTGGCGACTTTTGTTCTCGACGTTTTTCACGATTTCCACTGATGACGTGACTTCGGCGACGACCGGTGGTGAAGGTAGTGGTGACGGTGGCGTTGACGTCTCTTTTCTTTTATGATGTAAAAGTCGGTGATGTGCCATATAACAGCCGTCTTGACCGCACTTCTTGGCTCTACACGTAGACCGTCGATGTGTACTTCTGAGGCACTGGAAACACACACGATGTTTTTTCACAATTTCCCAGCGTTCGTTCGTGTCGACGTCACGGAAGCGTTTACACTCGGGTAACCGATGATCGAGTTTACACACAGGACATTGTTCTTTACTCGTATTATTATCATTTTTCGTTGAGTAAGTATGTTCGATTTTCTTTTTCAAATTTCTCTCCTTATACTCTGAGAAGTCTTCGGGTTGTGCGTACGCCCCACACTTATCCGCTTCTTCATTTAAAAATTTTGCAAGGCGCTTCAAATCCGGAATATCCTCCTTTTCTCTTGCGGAATAGTCATACCACGCTTTTCTCAAAATAGGTGTCAATTTTTCTATTGTGGCTTTCACTAACTCTGGATTATACAGGTATTGAATTTTCTTCAAAGCTTCCAGTGTAGCTACAATATTCGATACTTTGTTCGCGAAAATACACAAGTCACGAGGATTGTCACTTAATTTTCCGAGCGATTTCATTTTCTGTATTTCATTTATCGCCAGTGCATCAGGTCTTCCAAATCTTCTTTCCAGAGCTTCCATGATAGTCTTCGGATCTGGAGAACTGATGAGTAAACTACTGATAGCCTCGTGTGCAGCGCCTTTGACACTACGGCGCAATCTAGATACATTTTCCGTTTTCGAAAATAATCCTTCGGTTTCTTCATATGCAGCGCGAAACGTTAGCCAGTTGCTGGAATTCCCGTTGAATACCGGCAGTTCCTGGAGGTACTTGGGTGCGTCTCTCACCGTCCGTACTGCCTGAGTGAGAGCCGCTGCCAGTGAGATGACGTCCACGCTAGGTGGCTGACGCGCAGGCCGGGATTCTTCTTCCCGGTGCTCGCATTTCCCGCCGTCACAACTGCGAGCCCCGTCATCCTTTTCCTGGGGTTCACATTTCCCGTTGTCACGACTACGAGCGCCCTGTCCTCGTCCTTCATTTTCCGCCTCACTTGGTTTTTCATTTTCTTTTTCCGGTTGTCCCTCCAGCCATTCATATACGTGGCTAGAACGTTCCTCTTCATATTCATTTTCATTTTCATTTTCCGACGCCGACGCTAAGTCCTCTTCGTCCGTAGCGGTAGCACGATGTTTTTCCAACTGTGCTCGAGTGAGAGCGATAGATGCTCGGATCTCTTCTAACTTCAAGGCGGCCAATTTTTCCTTTAATTCAGCTTCTTTCAGTTTTCCCAATTTTCCTGACTCAGAGCGACGTGACTTCGCTGGTCTCGCCTGCCTGGAGTCCCCTGATGGCTTAGCCGTGACGTTAGAAGACGTCGTATTTTCCGTTGTATTTTCCGCGGACTTAGTTGTCCCGCATGTCGTAGTACAGTCTGTACCCTCGGGAGTGGCCGCTATCGCGTCGCGGCTAGGTGCAGCAGTAGGTCTTGAGACAGAGTCCCTCACACCGCTGTCTTGAGTAGCAGCTGGTCTTGAGGCGCTGGGCGCGCCTCTCACGCCGCTGGTGGCAGTAGGTCTTGAAGTAGTACTTCTCACACCGCCAGAGTGGTGTTCAATGACCGGGACATCATTATCCACAAGGTCGGCTTGAGACCGTGTTATCGGCATTTTCCTGTTTCTCGATAACCCGCGCTTAGTTCTTCTTCACAGGACCATACAATATTAGTGACAGTCCTTGCAAATTTTTCCTATATCCGGCTTCTCGAAGGACCATAAAATGTTAGGGATAGCTTGCCTAGGGTTATCGATCTCACCCTAACAATGAGATTAAATAATGTCCGATCAATAAAAACCACTGATGTACACTTTTCCACTATTTATTGTCCTTATTTACAACTGTACTTACGAATAAATAATTCACGGGACTTTACACGTAACTTTCACCGAATTACTACGTATCACTTTTCACTATTTTTCCACTGATTTTCACTATTTTCACTGCACTCTCACTTTTCGCACTACACACTTATTTTCCGCATTGAACTTGCTTGAACTAAAGTCAACTGAAATGAACTGAGTACTGACTGCGCTAGCCAATCAGCCGCTTTTATACTAAATTTTTACGCCATTAGAGTTTTCTAGAAAGTACACGATTGGTGCATTTGGGTAACGCAAAAACATAAAACTTTCTAGTGCAATAAAAAAAGGGTCAGGATATTTTGAGACAATGGAACGCCATTAAAATATGCTCCACCCAAATGGTCATCCTGTTCTTTCCATAACTTTTTGTTAGAAAAAAAGGGCGTGATTCTAGAATATTCCTATTTATGAACGCGCTGATTGGTTAGCTATTATTTGAAGTGCACGTGTAGCGGACCCGCGCACTTAAGGCGAATATCTTCGTAATTTCCTTAAGGGGAATATCGTCGTGCATAGTTTCCTATCTAAAAAAATTTTATCTACTCGTAAAAGTACACATAATTTCCTTTCAATTAATATTCATATAATATCAATTGATATATAATAAGTACACAAAATTATCCATCAAACATGTAGTCTAACAGCTCGATAGATATGGAGTGGATCTCTAGCGATTTAATATCCCAATCATAATTGAAGCGAACGTTCTTCCCAAGCCATAACGGAGCGCTCATGCACTCGTTGAGTCTCTACCGAGGTAATGAACTCGCATTATAAATGCAACGAGGCATCGACGATGCACTGCGGGTACCCCGACGAGAAGAATTAATTCATTTGCATGTAAAACTTCACCTACGGTAGTCTAAGATTAGGTATGAGACGAGGGATCGATAGACGCTTGGCAACGTGATTCTGTTATGAGCGGTAATGAATGTTCAGACATTAGCATACAAGTCTTCTGTTGGAGTTCATAACAAAAACAATCCTTGGTATAATATGTGTTGGAAAAAAACCGGCCAAGTGCAAGTCGGACTCGCGCACCGAGGGTTCCATACCATAAAAGAAGTAAAACGTTCAAAGAATCACTTTTGTTCATAAATTTACGAGTATAATAAATAATTTACATGTAAGTACTTTTGTTGGTAATAGTTAGAGAGTTGATTTTATTTTTCCTGTAAAATATACGTTTATTCCTATTGATCATAATTATTTCAGATTTTTTGATTGGTAAACTTCGGAGATAAGGGGGGGGAACGGTATTTTTTTCGACAGTTTGCTCAATAACTCAAAAACTATTAGGCATAAAAATATATAAAAATTGGTTTTAGAATACACAAGTAACGTCCTTTCTGATACCCCACTCAATATTGTTATCTCGTTTTGAAATTTTGTCGACCCGGTTTTCCCCCCTTTTTAAATAAAAATAAAAAAGATTTTCAATTTTTTATGATTGCAATGGCGGCGCGCCGCAATTACCTACAACTATTCCAAATTTCAGTTCGATAGCTTCGATAGTTACTGAAATAATCGAGTGTGACAGACGGACGGACGGACGGACGGAGAAAGTCTCACCATAAGGGTTCCATTTTACCATTTTGGTATGGAACCCTAAAAACAGTAGAGCGTCCGTGTTTGTAGCTACTCGCTACATCTCTGTTAAATAAACCAAACGAAAGATATAAACGAACATTTTGTTTATTTTACGATAAGTTACCTGTTTCCAATTTACAGAACCAAATCAAAATTATCCTACACTATAGAGTTAGTACGAAACCGCGAAGTTCGTTGACTCGCCGCTAACCCGCAGCTAGTCACCTGCAAGCGCCGGCACTTTTAATGGGATCCGACCCCTCTCGTCGGAGACCTCTTCCTAATTCCACGTACTCCACCCGAGCACTTTTTAGAGTCATTTCGCGCCTCTTGAGTACAATCGGATGCAAAATGGAAGCTTCAATTTGTCAGCCAAGTGGTCTTTACGAGGTGGGTTGGGATAAAATGGTCATTGTATGTTTGATCTTTGAATTGAATATTTTTTTATTTGTACCAAATACTCAGTTTAGATAGCTTCCAACTAAAATTATTAATTTTTAAGAAGCCTGTTATGACATAGTATTCGAAATACTACACATATCACACATACTACAATTTTTTTTTTAATTTTACCTGGTAGCGACTAGCAACAACGGAGACCTCTTATACAAGTCGCACATTTTACTAGTCGACAATGGATATAATGTATTATTGGAATGTATATTACAAAGAAAATGTTATAGTAGATCAGTCTCGAATCATTGTGTTTAAACACATAAAGCTAAACAAGGGCTTCGGGACTCATTGTGCATGTTGCTTCATTTACCTTTATTAGACATTTATAAAAAAAGAAAGAAAAAAGGAGATTGAAAGGGATTATAAAGTTTACGGAACAGACTCAAGCGCTGCGTCCTGATCGTACCCCGGGGCCCGCACTTATCATTGACATTAACTTTTTTGTTGTCCATAACATTTGCATAACTCTTAAACTCTATCGACACAGCACGCCTCGAAGCCCTGGGGCGACTTCCCCGCAGCCTACACTTTGTAAGATCATTTTCAGACTTCGCGAAAGTCGCGCGTCGCGGGAACTGTAAAATGGGGAGTAATTTGTAAATTACCTTCAACGAGGCGACGTAAGAACGCACGCATCTTTGACTTTATTCCCCGGTGCCGTATGAATACACAAACACTGGAGAAAATTTATTGAATAAACTCGTCTGCTTTCTCTTCAACTTTTCATATGATTTGTACCCATAGGTACAAATCATATGAAATTACGACTCTCGTTTTCTGAAATTAGTCATAATTTATGTCTTAGGTAATGGGAGCGATTCGGCTAGAAGTTACCCACTCATAACGTTACCTATATGAATAGAGATAGCACTAGTTTTATCCCTTAGAGTAAGGCGTATTTTTAGACGCACGAATAAAGGCTCTACAACCGAATCGCTATATACCAATGATTAAAATCTGTGCATTCGAAAACATAACTGATTGATTGACTGATCTATCAACGCACTGCAGCTCAAATCAGGAGACGGACTGGTCTAAAATTTACTTTAGAGATATTAACAGCCAGCTAATAAGGGATTTATGAAAGTAAATTCTCCTAAGGAGGAAAAAGAAGAGGTTACGTTAATAGAGCTGCGGGCTTCCAATAATCAATATTAAGTCCTACTAAGTAATATCGTTGTGCCGAAGTTACCCACTTTGCTGAAGATTTGAGTTTACGATTACGTAAAACTCGTAGTTATTTAAAATTACAAACCAGTTCTTTTGAGACTGCAAAACAAAAAACTAACACTAAAACGCCAAAGTAACTGACAAAAGAATGTCGACGTTCAACGTCTTTATTGCCGGCATTTATCAAAACGTTGGATGTCACAGATTAATATGAATTTGAATGAGTAAGGAATGAGTCTATTTTGACGTCTGTCACATTCAGCCGCCCTCCGGCTAACGAAGCTAATTTGAACTCCAAGTAATAAGGATGCCGTTTGAAAAATATTTATCCGAGAATATCATCTGATAAAGTTTCTCAAGTGAAATATTCTGTTTGGGTATTTGAGACGCGTACTATGCGAATTTTTTTTCAAATACTATCAGTATTCATGTAGTAAATACACAAGTTTTATTACACAAAAAGTCAAAGTAAAACATTCATCACAGCCGTCACATAAATTATAGCTCATTGGCTGTGAATGGCATTTATTCATCAGTTATAACTAATCTTAATTAATTAATCATCTTTCATGCCTTCATCATGCCTTGACATACGCTCACACAAGTCAGGCCCAAAGCACATATATTTCGCCATAAATGACACCTTCAAACAGACCTTAAGAGATACCTTAGATATTTAAAGAAATATTTAATACTTATTTATTTTAAAAATTGATTTTTTTCCTAAAAAATTATAACAAGCAGCAAGTCGTTCCAATTTATTCCATAATCCATCTCGCGATTATAATTTAAAAAACATGGGCATGTAACGCTCACAGCTAAGATGGCGGAGCGGATAGCTTAATGAGACAGTATCACTGGCAGCAGCTGTTGTGATACCGGCCAGGAGTGTCGCCGCACTCACCCTTAAAACATTTTTTAAGGCAACGCTTAGTGGAAATGGCTTCTGTCATTCTATATTGCTTCCTTTGAAATAATGGACACGTGGTTTAATTGGATAAATATGTGCGGATCATGAAGTTCAGGGTCTCATTCCTATTATTCAAAGTCGAACTAAAAAAAATTGTTACGAGGTTTTTTCTTTCAAAAGATTATTTATTTCTTGTGTTATGCAAGTCATAGTAAAGAAAAACATGTCGAATTTGCAGTAGTATTGGAATTTGTCGTCTATCATAACTACATGTATTCAGTGTTAGAGGGATAAGAAAATGCATTTGTGTGTACACACACACTAAATACCATTGTAATTATAGGTATGACCAGCTTTAATAAGGCTAAATTTTATTTTTAAATATTAGCCGTTATTCTGTCAAGTGAACATAATTATAACTAAGCAGTTAATGAGCATCGTTGGCTGATTTTAAAAACTTACTACTGGTGCCCAGTTACCCATGCTTCTATTGTTTGTTTACTGGTTCAGCCATATTTATTAATATGGCAATAAAACTTGATATGTAGTTTTAATCTTGTTAATATTTTGCATTTATAAATTAAATACGAAATGGTACAATTTGATTTTAAAGAGTTTGGTCTGATTGAAATATTTACGGAGAAGAAAAAAAAATGCCGTATCTTAAATCCATACTGTGCTACCCATTAACTACTCCAAGGCAAAGGCGATCGCTTTTTTTCTCGCCCCAACCTTCGGAAAAAATAGGGGAGATTCCTATCTTGTCGCTTCTAATTTACTTATTCCTCTTTTAAAGACTTATTTACCTTCAAAATCCCATTGTGCCCGAGCGGCCCGATCTGCAGTAATAACGAGCCGACCTCTCCAGCGACGTGTCAAACGAGGTTTTTCTTAAAAAAGCAATAACAATTTACATAAACACCCGGTCCTAGTTAACAGTTAATAAAGGAAACGTTGTCGCAATTGACGGCGCTGCCTCTTTTAAATGCCTTTTAGATGGAAATGTTGATGGCATATTGTTTTACAAGGCACTTTTTTCGCCAGGTCTTTTGTTGTGAAATAGCTTCTTTCCAATCAGGCATACAATCTTTCATCATCGCATATATTTTTATAGCAACTTCTTATTCAGTATCATACCCCTTTCAATGAGTTTTCACTGACGAAAAATAAACATGAAACTGTTTTTTGTATGCTTGCATTGGCCATTGACACATTGATTGAAAACTGAAAACTGTACTTAAGGGTTTTTTCAACTAGATGAAATGGATTTTCTGCGTATTGGATAATTCGTTGCTTCATAGATACTTCGTAAGCTTTTCGTAGCAACGAAAAGTGTAATAAAAAACCGGGCAAGTACGAGGTGGACTCGCGCACCGAGGGTTCCATACTATAAAAGATGTAAAACATTAAAAAAATCACTTTTGTTCAAGAATTTACGAGTATAATTTACATTTAGGTACTTTTGTTAGCGAATGGCGTGGGGTCACTAGTACCTAAAACTATTTCAAATTTCAAGTCGATAGCTTTGATAGTTACTAAAATAAGTGTGACAGACGGACGGACGGACGGACGGACGGACGGACGGACGGACGGACGGACGGACGGACGGAGAAAGTCTCACCATAAGGGTTCCATTTTTACCAAATTGGTATGGAACCCTAAAAAGGATATTAATTTTAAAGGACTTTAGTTATAATATTTAGACCAACATAGTGTCCCATTGTGATGTATGTAGAATAATGGTTCTCCATGTTCTAAATTATTCTTTTGTGGTAATGTAGAACCTAAACGCTGGTTTGCTTTTAAGTAAGTACATAAAATGCAAACTTCTATAAAAAAGTAGGATCCCAACGACAACAACAAAACATTATTACTTACGCACAATAGTTCAGGATGGGCAAAGTATAAGTAATTATTAAAAATAGAGTTTAAAACGTATTGTGATTAAAATACGACCAAGTTTCTTGCTAGACAGGCTATCAAAAAGTTTTGGTCACTTCATTATTTTTCTATTTTATATTTGTTCTTCAGATATGGATAAGATGCATCCCTCAGTACCAACAACATTTTGCGCCAATGACACGAATCAACGGCATGTCAACCCCGTTCCATTAAAAACTTCCCGACTTCACTATTATTAATCCGAAACAAAGTTGGCGCAGTTCAAGGTCGCAATTTAAAGTTTTTCGAAAAGTTCTTTTCCCGCCCAGTTTTTTATAAGTATATAAATCTTTTTGCCGGCAAAGTTTCACAAAGTTTTTGGCCCAGATTGTCATCGATTTTTGTTTGAAGAGTTTGTTTTTCATTGTTCTTCTTTACTTGTTTGACGGTTAATTCATAAAAACTTTGCCGCCTGCACGATCGATATCAGTCTCGTTGGTTTGTAAACAGAGTAGTGCCAGACCACGTGGTCGGTATGGTCAAACACGACCACGATGTGGTGCCTTTTCCAATATTACAACATAACAGTTAAAATCTGTAATAACAGTACTATTCAAAAGATATTCAAGCTATTTTTATAAAACTACTAGTCCAACATATTATTAGACAGTATTTTATGTTGAAAAACGGTTATAACACTATAATAATATTCACCACTGTTCCCATAAATTCTAATAAAAATGTATTGCATCTCATAAAACAATCAAGCTTAACTTTGGCAACTCTCGCGAAGGAAGGCTTTACTATTTTCAGGAGCTCCATAAATATAACATTTTCGCACCGCCTGTAAATGTTTTCCCCATCATAAAGGCTATGCATGCAAGTCGCCCGAGGGCTCTCATCACCTCGGCCCTGAATATTTTCGTATGTATTGAGCGACCCTCTGTCTCAACTTATGTAAATGCTGCCCTAACACTTTCTCCGTTTTTCTCGCATTTGCCGCACAATACAGTGCAATTTGATGCCAGATTCCGACATTATCCGCATAGGTGAGCCCTCTCGAGGCGCGGATTTTCAAATAGGAAGAGTGATTTGGAGCTTATTTCGGTGATCTTGAATAAAATTTTCCGACACCATTTGTCACTCCTATTTTTATTCGACTGAAACTGATTTTCACTTTTAGCCACTGAACAATGTCTTTTTTTACTTTCTTTCTTTCTTTGTCCTTGCTTGCACCGGATGTTTTTGTGAAGGAATATTTTACAAGTATTAATTACTACTTCCATAGGAAAGGAAGGCATAATGAATTGCCGTCCCCACTGTCCGTCTCGGCTGATTTATTTCATGACTTTTCGGATATGCAAATGGCATTAACTTTCAAAGATGTAGGTATGCTCGCCCCCTTAAGAAATCCTCGCCGACCGCAGAATGATGCCAATCCTGGGTGAATCTTAATATTTTATGTTGTGTTATTCCTTTTCTTTTTCCTTCCTGATATTATTTATTTCCTCGCCGACAATGAGATTCCCACTTTGGCGCGTAATAAAAAAGAATTATTGTTTATCTTTTTATAGCGCCCCGTTTTGTTTCGGTTAATATAACTGAGATTTAAAGTGACGATTTGAGGTTTATTCACTAAAAGGAAGGAAGACTATTGACATGAAAATTAAAAAGTAAAAATCACATATTACGATATACGTATGTAGACAGTATAATGACTACGTAGGAAATCCATCTACCGTTTCAAAAACATTGATAAATTATATTTGATATTCTTGATCAAAAACAAACATAACTTCAAATAAAAGTTCACGCAAAATCAACATAACACATCGCTTGTCTATCTGTCACATGTGATTAAGCAGTCCCGAGTGAGTTAGACATGAAAAAGTGGGGAAAAAATCATCTATAGGTGGACCAGGGGAGTGATCGGAGCATGATTGATCTCCATCCTAATTGGCTGATGGATGGCGGCGCGGGCGGCGGTGTTCGGGCACTTTTCAATTGCGGAACTGTGTTGTATGTTTGAATTGATACTGTCTTCATATTTTACGAGCATGTCGTTTTGTTTCTCAGCAATTCTCACAATGACATAATTGTATTACATACTTGTCCGCTCTTTTAAAAGGAATGAATGATGAGGCAATCAAGACGTTCAATTGTTGTTAAATGACACGGCTTTCCATGTCCTACGACTTTGTATTGCAATATCAGACGACGCACTGCACTGCGCTCATCATTCATAGATATCTTTTTTCACAGTAATCTCGTAGACTTCAAATGACATGGCCGGATTCTGCCCTCGGAAAAAAATATTCATGGCCATTGACAAACAGTACGTCATATTAAAGCTTATATTTATGTCTTTACAATCGTTTAATTTTTATGATCTGAAAACATGCGAGAGACATAATATCAGCATAACAACTTGCAACAAATATTATTATTAAATAATTGCTGTTCAAAATGTTTACTCGAAATTTCTAAGCTTTTTAATATGAAAAAATAAAATAAAAAAAGAGTTCTCAACGCATAATTTTTAATAAAAAATCATTGCTATTAAAAATAGTTAGGCGCATTTTGTTGCAAGTTGTTATGCTGATATTATGTCTCTCGCATATTTTCAGATCATAAAACTTAAACGATTGTAAAGAAATAATTATAAGCTTTAAGATGACGTACTGTTTGTCGATGGCCATGAATATTTTTTTCCAGGGCACAGCTCCTTACAAGTTTCGGCCATGTCCTTTAAGCAGACACACTCGTATGTTGCCCTAACAAACAGACATTTGACGATAAATTACACAGTATACGCTACTTTTGACAGGTTTTAAAAAAAATCTATAAAACATTGTTTTTGTTTCACACAGTATAACAGCGATGTTTGTCGAACCATTTTCATATTAGCTTTGTGATTTTTAGTTGATAATTTCTGTACGATAAGCCATTTGAAAAATAAAATAGGCTAAATACTTCTGATTAGAAAACCGAAGATTTGTATAGATTAAAATATAAATAAACGCAGCATCGTCCACGGGAATCAGCTAGTAAGTCAAAGATTTCTTATTCTTCTTAAACAAAATTATCAATAAACAAGTATATGTAATATGGTAGGAGTGAATATGAGTATGTATATATGTAACCAAAAGCAAATTATACATCAGGAATGCTGCCAAGCCATCATGTAAACAGTATTTCCAAATAGTAATTAAATTCCGTTACAGTACAAAGTAGAAGATACGCAGCGGAACCTAATTTTCATAGCTGATTAGACTCACCCCACATGGGATCTCGTGATTACGTCACGTGGCCTTATTCGAGCATCAGTCTTTATTATAATATGTGCTCGTACGCCTAAAGACACGAGTAATTTAAATTACATTATCATTAGCTACCTAGTAGTCTGTTCGAAATTTAAAATTTTATTAACACTGACATTTTAAGCATGTAGAGGGCCTGTAAAATAAAATAAAATAAATATTTTTAATTCATTGGACTCTAGCCCCAACATAATACCATAACGTTCAAGCCAAGATATTATGTACAACTTTCATGCTAGATTCTTATCTAAACTCAAACTCAAATGTCTAAGTGGTTAATATTGTTGCCCATGTATGTGGTCACAGTAAAAATGCTTAGAAATAATATTGCTTAAAAATTACATCTCCTTGAAAAATTAACAATAGCACCTATAAATCAGAATAAGGGCACAATTTACCAAATGTTGATGGTACCCCTATCAGACGTCGGATGCACGTCTTGCTGACGTCACGTTTGACGTCGCGGTGTACACGTGAAAAACATTCCCTCTTATTTGCGTAAGCCTACATTATCCTGATTATGATATTGGGAAAAATAATTGCTTTTACCGAATTGCTTCTGATGTTAGACTGAGAGGCAGTGTGTGAAAAGTATTTCAAAGTTGGTAATGTTTTAATTCTGGACATAATGGAAATGATTTGCCTGTAATTTTACAATACTACTAGTGCCCTAAAATATACGAAATTATCAAATGTGTCGAAGACAAACATACTTTGTAGGACCTACGCCTCAATTTTATTGCAATATTGTTTTATTTGATAACGGTTGTTAAAAACAATTATAATAGTTTTTTTATTTGCTTTGTTTAAAAAATATATCTGAGTATTTTTACTCGCAGGTGTACTTGAATTGGAGACTATAAAACTGAATCCACATTTGATCAAATACGTGAATGCATAATTAAGCAATAAATGACCCGTTCAACAATATGCCACTATGCGCTTGTCGAACGTCGCTATAGAAGTAAAGGAGTGCATATAAAAGCCGTCTAGAAAGTTTCGACGCTCGCGAACGATCGATACGTCGGGAATTACGGGTAATGAAACAGCTACTTGGTGTAATTTGGGTTATTATGCCATTTGGGTTACTTTTATCCATCTTTTCTTTAATAACGAGCATCATTATCTTTTTAATACCTGATTTTTAATTATACAATAATGTTAAAACATTTGTGAGTATACTGTGGAGAATTTCCTTGTTGTTCCTTGAGAATTTCCTGTTGAGAATTTTTGCTAAACAATAAGGCTTCAAGAATAAAACTGATACTTTGATTGCCAATTTGGTTTTATTTTTCATCTTTTTTGTAGTGTGTGAAGACGTAAACCAACGAGGACAAGAATTATAAATTGAAGTTAGAAATGATCGCTAGCAGATTTATCATGAAAACTGTTTACCATAGAAAAATTTGCGACACGGTTATTAACCTTCTTAATTTTTACTAAAAATTATTGTAATAGGCTTAAGACAAAATATTAACTGAATATATTTTAAATATACTCCTAGAGCGTTTGTTTCGAAGAAAGGCGTAATCCCAAGTGATCTCGCGTGTGATCCGATATAGCCAAGTTTTGCCTAATACATAATTGGGACCAAATCCCTATTGGATCCGAATGAGGGACAGGTTTCTTAGTGCGTGTTCAAGGGGACATTAATCAAATTAACCGATACAAGGTAAATTGTAAGAAAAGGGAAAAGCATTGGGTGTTTACTGGTTTTGTAAGACAAATGGACCCAGGATAATTCATTTCTTTTTTTTTACATGTAAAAACTAATACGACGTAATGCAGTTATGTCACGGGGTTTTAATAGATAAAGATATCATTAAATGCGTCTATCTATGAGTCATGAATGTATTTTCTCATGGCTTAGTATTGGCAACGAATATAGGTACAGGGTTTTATAAAAATACCTAATCGCTCTCGGCCTGTTGTTAACACTTGTTGTTAACGACTTTTGTTCTACGATTTTTCAAAATTCATTATTAATTTATTTCATACAAAAAAAAATATTTCTGTAAAGTGACATTACACTGTAGCGAGTTCGCGCGCCGCGAGTTCGGGCGCCGCCACGCCGCGCACCGTGCCATCTCCACTTGCCGATGTTCCACTACAGAGTAGGAACAAGTAGAATATCTTTGTAAAATATTGAATATTTGATATTTCTCAAAATATTGCGTAAAAAAAGTCATTGAACAAAAGTTTTTAGTTGTAACGTAAGCAAATACAGCGATTTGACATTTTTATAAAACCTTGTATAATACTACTAACGGTATTAGCCTATAGCACCGATTAATCTCACTACATAAACAATATCTTATCACTAAAGACTGACGCACAACATAATAAAACCCGCCCGGCGATTGGTGTAAAGGCGCGAACACACGTGATGAATTAGTGGCGAGCGTGACGTGCGTGCCGTGGTAAGCTTGTATGCGACGTGATGGCGTAGGTACATTTAATTGTTTTTATTTCGTTGGCGACATTATTTCTTATCATGTAATAATTCAGTATGAATAATATTGCTCCTAGGTTCAGTAAGTCTGTGATTTTGTTTAAAATAAACTTACGCCCTTTCTCATTTTCCCACGGGTTCTTATGAAAACATGGCTCCAAACTTAAACGTAATATCAACTAAGGAACCTTATATTACTGCTATTTCCATGTTATAATAACTTTCAAACTCAAACGCAGTTTCCGTTATACCAGTTAACCTCGATGTAACCGAATAAGTTCTTTTCAATAAACCCAAACTGTTTTCCGTACGCTTCTGTTTTCGTACCGCAATTAAACTGCTGTTAAACTTCTTGCAGTGTTTGCAGAGCACCTGAATGGTCCGCGGAAGTTGTGCGGGCTACGCTCCTTGTTTGCCTGCTAATTATCCAGACTGCTGCGTGGAGCTGAGTCGAATCGGCGCACAAAATGCTGACCCGGGCTGAACGGTCGAACGGGGCCAAGCGCTCGTCGCGCCGCTCGGTCACGGCTTCCCACTAAACCGCCCCGTCACGTCACCATAGTGACCGCCTCCTGCGCGCTATTATTCCAATGTATCAACATTCATATCGCCGTCACGCGGAACTGCGGCTCGATTAAACGAGGGTCGCTCGAAGCCAGATTTGTCAAGTCTCTTTTCAAATTAGACTCCACGGTCCGGCATTGGCACTTCACGCGTTTAAAATCAAAAGCGCAGAAGGGTTACATAATCCCGGACCTTTTTCGGTACGACTTGTGTTTGTGTGCACGTCTCGTCTTTTGTCACGTATTCTTAATTAAGGACCGCCGGCTGCCAAGCGACCCCACTCGTCACATTTTCATATTGATTGTAAGAGGGCTCCGCTCACGTGACGTATCTGGCGTCGTGCCATTAAATATTTTGATTTTTCCATCTCCATCTGGATCACTCGAAAGGACATAATTCTCGAATTGGATCCGAGCGACCTCCCTCTGTTTGCGAAGAGGAAGCCGGGACTAATAAACCGGCGCTTAACCTTACGCGACAAAGCCGATACAAACGGAGTGACATCCCGTCTCACAAAAAGATCTCGCGGAAAAAATCCGGCGGCGACGTGTCAAAGACACCGCGAAGCGAGGGGACTCTTTGTTGCCTATCGAAATATTTTTTTAAAGCTTAACTCCTTAGTGAATTGGGAGATTAAGTCCTTTTTGAAGAGCAAGCGGTCCCCGGGGTCGGGCGTGATCATTCCTTCGGATCTCATTTCCGCGGATGCTCTATTTGATTGTTATTTTTGTCACTTTTTCCCATTTTGTCCCGGCGCCGACGGGATTGAAGTGACAGTCGACGATTTGCACTAGAGCGCGATAAGTGTTTTTCAGCGTTTTTTATAAGCAGCTTTGTTAGTGTTTCTTGTTTTCCGTGATCACCTCGAGAGAGGGACAAGACAATTATCAGCTAGAGTAAAATACCTACGGTTGTTATTTGTAGCTTGTTATCGACTCGTTGTCGTCGTTGAGAAAACGAACAATTTTTGTACTAAGTAAACAAACAAACCCAATTAAAGTAGACTCAATTGACCAGAGATACCTGTATACGAATAATACACCTATTATGATGACAAATTGAAGGTACGTGCTCAAGCGATGTCGATGATAAGCAGCAAGAAAATATGCTAATCGCAATAAGGCAGTAGGTAAGTGCCCGTAAGCCGTGTAATTATTCACATCGGATTTGCGAATCGCGCCCGAAGCGTTTCTGTTTCTACACACGCGAATTATACTGACCCTTGTAGAATGTAAATTTATATTAAGGTTTTCGCCTACTATCATTTTTGGCAATCAAAGTTATGATCTAGCTATTTTTAACTGACTTGAAAAAAAGGAGGAGGTTCTCAACTAGTCGGAATCTTTTTTTATTAGTAGTAATTTTGAAATCGAGTGCTTACAACTTCGAATTTTTTTACATAAAAATATATTGGTTTCCATAAGGAAGGTAAAGATTTTTCAAAACTCACTCCTGAGGGAGTAAATTGGAGGTTTGAAAATAAATGGGATTCTGTCGTTTTCATGGAGCAATATTCCGCCGCAACAACTGAAATTATTTGGCTGTAAGTTGAAATGGGGTTAGATTATATCCTGAACTATAACATAGATACTTTTTATTCCCGAAAATTCCTTGGTTCCCAATCCCATGAAACTCTCCGCTAGTTTATTTAAAAAAAAAATCATCATCAACGGTTTGTGACTTAAGACATATGTAATACAAAAACCTAACTGCTGCTGCTGCTTACGACCATCCCTAGTGGATGAGCCCCTTTAAGCTGACCGTGCATTTAAATCAAAACACATGTGCTGAGAGCGGGTTCAGTCGTCCGCTGATTTTGAGATGAGGGCTTCCCTTTTTGCGGGTCCCTGCGTCGATTCCTTGGCGGGCGATGATCGATACCCCCTCCGCCCCCGCCGCCGGCCGCGACCCTCCTTCCCTCGCTCTTAATTAGGACTCGGAATCTGCGGCGGACACACACGCACACCAAACACGGGTACTATTAGGCGTACCATGCTCACCGCCCTTGACAAGGATCGTCCCAATTTTAAAATAACTGCCACTAAAGTTCATCCAAAGTCCCAAAATGTAAATAATATGGCCCAAAACCACTGAACCACTTGATTACATTTGATAAAGACAAAATTCATGTAGGTATTTATACTTACAAATTGTTTTGATATATTTTTAACGAGATGAAAATTAAGTAATTAGAGGACAATGACCATGAATGTATGGATTCCCGTATCAAGCTGAATCAAACCCAAACTTAATTTTTTATAGACTACGGTCTCCACATAAGCTCCTACATTTATTACTTTCTTAATTAATATATCCGGATTCTTAAGTTATTGGCAAACAAACAAGTAGTACTTCTTAGTAAATCAGTATGACACGAAATGTGCATCGAAAAGAAAGTAACTTTTTGTATGGAAAATTAAATTCCGGATATGAAAAGCAAAGCTTAGTGCCAATGGTTCTTAAAAAACCCTTTTTTGTTTTCCTAGACTATTTTGGTATTGGTTCATGAGAAAATTTTATACCACCTCTGGTCATTCTCTTTTACTTTAAAATATAATCAACTTTTTAAGCAAAAGCTCTTGGTCTCATGATGAAGATGTATTTATTTGGTCTAGTTCAAAATATGAGAATGTTATAATATATCATTGATAATTAAAAAAATATTGTACAGCACAAGAAAATAGAAAAACAGCTTTTAAAAAAATCAAAATGCCTTGTTTTCTTTGTTTGTAAGACAAAAAACCAAATCTGCAGAAAAATATGTTTTTTTTCTGAAGTAAGAACTACCTAAATCTTCAAAATAAAACAATTTTTTGTGGAGCTTTGAATTCTAGACAAATTCACGTTCAGCTCATTTAACAATGAGTTTCTTTTCAAAATATTCCACGGAGCTTGACCAATCTCGACTACAACGGTAAATTTTACCCTTCAATCTTGTTGTGTCGATTCTTGAACAGTGGTTCCCGGTTCGTTTCGCAAACCGTTGGCCACCGTGGGTATAATGTTAATCAACTTTCATTATGCACTAAGGAATTATATGGGTACGCCTGAGGAGTGATTATCCGCGCGAGGCCGCGCCGCGTCCCCGACCAAGAAATCATACTTTATTATGATTCCGCATTCAGCTTTACGGCGGCACCTCGCGGGCCCGACATCGCATTAGAATTAAGTGCGCATATATCACCAGAGTAACAGCATTGTTCGTAAAGTAACCGCCGGATAATTAGCTTTCGTTGCTAGTTTCCGCGCTTTATACGACTGCTTGTATCTTTATGTCGCGAGTCACGACTAGCGATCGAACGCAGCTCCGCCCATGGAATTCATGTTACTCACCACATTGTACTCGTACTTAGTGTGTGTCAGTTTACTGTGTGAAGTCTTTAAGAAAGTATCTACTAATAGGTTATGTACGAAGGTACTGCAAACAATGAAAACTTCAAAAAAGTTTAGATTAGACGTTGTTATAATTATCCTTAAATTATGTTATTATTATATATACATCTGAAATTATTTAAACACGTATGCAAATGGAAAATGTTCAATAGAACACTTAATTTGCTTAGAAAATCCGAAATTAGGAACACATACAAAATTTTTATTTTTTTCCTGTTTGAAGTTCAGTATTTTTACAGTTTCAGTATAATATGAATGAAAATACGATGAAATGTTAAACCATTGTCGTATCAAAAAACTTTTAAGAGGACTGAGGAAGCAATTCACACAGTTGAACCCCAAACTTGGGGCAATGTTTATACAGTGTTAGATTAGACCGTGTTTGACCCGAGATATTACATGCTTTGAATGAGCGTTTTCAGTGCGATTAATCCCACTAAGCTACTCAATATAGTACCTACTTTTCTTAAACATAAAATTCTCGTGTCTTCTGTTTGTTATCAAACTCCACCGAAACGGCTCGACCAATTGTTATGAAATCTTGTTTTATCCGGTAGGTCTGAGAGGAGTCGTAAACTATATTTTTATATCCCTAATGGCAAACCAACGTTTGCCGGGTTAGCTAGTTTACATTATCATAAGCTTTCTATTGTTTCTTAATTCTTTCTTGATTTATGCTTTTATGAAATCTGAGCGCCTAGTATTCTTAAGAAAACGTCAATCGGTATTGGACATAAAACATAAAAGTCCTGTCATAATTTCCAACAAGTTCATTCACAAAATACCTCAATTCAACATACGAGGATACATCATAAACCCGGGAGCCCTTAGCACCCAGGGTCTGCCGTATTAAGCAATATCCTTTAATCTACGCTCGAGGATAAACCTCCAATAAATCTTTCACTTACCCGCCCTTTAATAAACGTTTGTAATAAAATTTAATTGATCAAAGCGTTTCCTCCACTATGATTTACGAACCCTCAGAAGCCTACCTTACCAATCAAAACTATTAGTTATTATAGAAACTCAATAGGTCCTGGGCTTTAGCACATGTACTTGTGATTTGAAAATGCTTTCAGTGACCGAAGCTTGTTGGTAAGTATAATAATGAAGGTGTAATGAAGGTGTTAGGTGACTTACAGCCGTTTTCACTAAACCTAGGAAACGCCTAAATCGAATGCTTAGCCCTAAGGTGACAGTTGTTGTATGTGAAAACTGTCACTTATCGGCTAAGCATTCGATTTAGGAGTTTCCTAGGTTTAGTGAAAACGGCTGTGATTGATCTACCAACGGATGGCTCAAACCACTGGACAGATAAAAGGTATACAAGCTGTTATAACGTAACCAACCATGCTTATATCTAACACTTAATGTCTTCAATTTAACAAGTCATTAAGCAATTGAAGAATTTACCCAAAATAAAAACACAGAACAAATAACTACAAACATACCTAGCAGTCAAATCTTTTAATCGCTATTCATAAACATATCAATCATAGATGACTACAAAAAACACCCGACATATTCCTAACAGCTACTCTTGATAAATGAATTTTCTTGTTTCATTTTCTTCACGCGCAATTTATTTATTATGTTAACCCTGTATGATATCTGGCCAATCAACATGGACCCCTGACTTTCATAGTCTTGTAGTTGTAATCGTTCACATGTGGTGTCGTGTTACGCTGGTGATCTTGTTCACGTAAGTATTTTCGCGGGCCCTCGAGCTAATGTAATAGATGAGGTGTTCTCGTTAATTACAAAGAACGTCGAGACCAGCGGGTTGCCTAACTCGAACAAATTAATAAGATTATTAACTCCATCCGACAAGTCATTCTTTCTAGGTGTTTATGGATAAGCATAAGAAAACACCCTGTTTAATTATTATAAATCAATGCAGATAATAAGGTTTTTTGACGACCTCCGTGGTTGAGTGGTTAGCGTACCGGTTTTCAAGGCGCCGCCATCTCTGAGGTTCCGGGTTCGATCCCCGGTCGGGGCAATGTAGAAAAATAACTTTTCTACATTGTCTTGGGTCTGGGTGTTGTGGTACCTTCGTTGTTTCTGATTTCCATAACACAAGTGCATAAGCTACTTACTATGGGATCGGAACAATGTATGTGATGTTGTCCTCTATGTATTTATATTTATATATATTTATATATATATTTTATTAGCAACACATTCTTATTAGCGAAATTATTAGTTAAATTGTCATAGTTATATTCAGAAACCAATTCTTTTCATCTCTGGCTACTGAATATTATTACTTTATCTAAATAGAAGCACATATACATAATGCGCTATTATAGATACGAGTTATTTTTATGAAGAGACTACTGGTATACAGACTTAAAAAAGAAAACTCTTTATACACTAATAGAGGCTGTCATCACCAAGACTCATGTGATTGATGGTTAATGAAGTGCTAGGGCGATAGTTATTAATGACGCCCGACTCCGCCCGTTTTTATTTACCCACTAACACCTATTAGCCGCGTCCGATACACCCACACAATATATCATCTAGAAAAGGATCAATCAATTTACCAAATTATATTGTGACGGCAATTTATCACCCTTTCACTCTATCCTTGTGCCTTGGTGTAAGAATTGAATGATGGGATGCAATATCTCATATGTAACCAATAAATCTGATACTCTTAATTCAATGTTATTATTTAGCCGTAATATTTTGATTTAATGTATCATAGGTATTTAAAAACTTTCTACAAAACATATTATTACGATATCATATAATATAACATAAATAAACCTCATATTATTATTTTTAGTTACGTTAGTATTCATCAAAAATATTACTTCGCTCTTATAATATTTATATTTATATAATTTTGATTACCAGCAGATTGGAAGGTTGCGATTCAAAACCATTCCCTGTTATTGGAAGGGGTTTTGTTTTATTTCAATTAATTCGCAATCACAAAGAGTTTTGAGACCGCAGCAGTCACTCTATCGCCGACAATTTAAACAGATGTCGTGTTAAGGAGGTCCTCTCGGAATATTCGTTTGGAATTTAAATTGCAAATTCGTGCGGCAGGTGCAGCCTACCGATTGAATGTCTGATCTCTCTCTCTCTACTCGTGACGGAATCGCTCGCCTCTCGCTCCCTCAAAATCGACGTCAACAAATAAAACTCAAGCGTTACTAATTACTGGGCCCGCTCAAACGAAGAGAGGTAATCTTTGCACTTTATTTCAAAGAGGAAATCTTGAAGCTAATGGCGTTAATTTAAAAGAGGCCGATGACTGTGATTTTTCTCGCCATGAACTTTTGCAAGACTCGTGATTTATTGCAGCGTTCATCGCTCGAGCTGTCTGTAAGCCGAGAATTGCTTAAAACGAGGCTGTACGTAAAATGTCAGTCACACACTAGAGGTCCCAAAACTAAACAGAGGGTGTGATTCATTATGAATGGGGCAAGCAGTCGCAGGTAGTGCGCTCTAAATTAAAGTTTGGTTCGCTCGCGACGTGTGGAGAGTTCACTACTTGGTCAGGCGGGTCACGCCGCTTCCTAACCCTAATGAATGAAGAAATTCTGATCAGCCCCTAACACATACTCCGACCCCGAGGCACCTTGCTTTCATTCTAAAGTATTCTTGAAATAGTATTGTGTTTATTTTCCAAGCGCAATTTACTGTGTGTTAAAATAGCCAATGAAGTGTAAAGTTTTAAGAACTCATACTTATTGAGGTAAACATTGGCCTATGAGCTTCGTATCTTTCACTAACAGAAAATATTTTTCGCCTTTTGACCTTATTTACCTACGAGTATTTTATTAATATACATTGAGTCGCATTTAAAATTAACCCACGCAAGAAAGAAATTGGATTTCTCGTTAATCTTTGTCGTAGCCCCGTAGCGCCGCGTAGTCGCGAGCCTTCTCTCGTAGGCGAGTAATTAGCTTCCCAATTTTAAAGAGCGGCTCCACTCCGTACCACCCATCAATCCACTCCCCTGCCCGCTGCCGAATCGATAATAATTAATTATTTTTGACATAATCACAGCCGAAATCCATTCTGTTTTTGCTAATTCACGTCCCCATAATAAAACGGGACGACGCTTTTAAGGCCGGATGAAATTGATAAAAAATAAATAAGGCCAAACTTTCCGCTAAGTCAAACGAATTTTGGTGTTAGCTTACGCTGCTGGATGTTGCATGATTAATTAGCCTTCGGATATTTAATTGATTGTTTCCCAATTGATTACTTAATCATATTGCGCTAAAACGCCAACTTTACCCGTATTTTCTATCGTATATCTATCATTTTTTTATGTCAGTATAATTTTTTTAAACGTCTGTGTTATTTCCTGCATACGATGTTTATTAATAATTGTTTTTTTATAGTATTTACGTGTAAAATTTGAACCCAAATATTTATATAAATTGTTACTATCAGAGAAATAAATCATGGGCTTACATCGAAATATTTTCACGCAGTATATAGGCTTTGTGCTGAGATACATTGGAGTGACGAGGGATCTTTGTCAGGTGCTCACAATCAGGGCCAGTGTCAATATTGGGCACATCACAATGCGCCAAGATGCGGATGTGGGCGACTATCGGATACAACAAGGCTAATAGATATTTGAGAACCTTCAACTCGTAACTGTGCGGGTATCTCTACTTGTAACTACTCGTAATTGTCATGTCAAAATCCACTCCATGATTTTGTTTAGTCTATGAATTTTGATGAAATATGGTGTATTGTTTGCTTACTTAAGATAGATATCACTAACCTAACCTACCCCAATATAATATATTAATATATAAAAAGAGTAAGATATACGCTTTCTAAACTCTCTCTAAACACTATTTTTTTTCTAAAATCTGTCAAGCTGTTTTAGGAAGACGATTGCACGGCAATTGATTTTTACGGCTGACGTGTAAGAATGGGAAATAATTTATGTATATTTTTTAATTTTTGTAATAAAAGCTGTCTTTTATAAATAAATACGCTGGTAAACACTATAACTCCCTCTGCCCCTTACGCCAATACAAGAAACACGAATGCAACGAAGCGTAACATTGCACTCTTGTTGCGGCCAAAAAAGTAAAACGCAAATTTTCCAATTAGCGCCGACGAAATGAAATATTTTGATAAACAAGCCGAGGGAGAATAAGAATATCGAGAGTCTGAAATGCAGGCAAGTTGTCGGCACTTAAAAAATACATAGTGAAAACATTAGGTCCGCCCGGGGTCGGCCCGGGGCTGCAGCCAGAACCACCGGGGCGAGCGGAACGAGCTCCGTGTGTTTGAACTAGTGTTGAGCGAGACTTGCGAGATCGAATTGTTATTGTGCGTAAATACATGAAACAAGAGGGATTACTTGTTGTACTGTAGACCACGGAATATAAATCTGAAACAACTGCCACAAAGAAATGACGATAGAGACAAAGTATAGATCGATGATTAATGTTTTAAAACTAGAACGGAGTGTATAAGCAACGAATATATAATATTACAAACCTATATAAGGAACCGATGTCATAACCTATTTTTTATCATACTACCCAGCCCTAATTAGCGACAGCTTAGTGGTTAAGACTTTGATCCAAGATTCAAACTCAAAGCACGCAAGAATCACGCATAATTCCGTAAATGCAGTAAAATTTTCGGAATTAGGCGTGTTTCTTGCAAAGTAGCACAAAACGTAGTACAGTGACTATAGGTACAAGTAGTGTTCGTAGGTAAGTTCTTTTTTCAAAGACATGTGAATTGAGAAGAATTGAGCTGGTGATGGGTTGAGATGTTGATGATTTACACTGTATATGATTTTACTATACTTAAGTCATCAACTTTCTTAGCTTAGTTTTTGCGTTACTCAACCTTTTTGCTATCAACGCCTTTCATAGCGTGTACTAGCGTACCAAGTAACAACGCTACAACGCGGAGACATTCTCGTTCTTTCAAAGTATATATGGGCAGCGGTTGAGACCTCGCTGGTTGGTGGGAGACTCACCTGCGTCTGTTTATTACCGGTTAAGACCGTACTCGGAGCTGCACTGTTTGTTTAGGTCTGACCCACTTAAAATACATGAATAATGTTTCATAATCGATGCTGTGCCGAGAATATTGTACCTAATAACTTCATTTTTGTATCTATTTGGTAAGGTTTACCTATAGACTTGTTATACCTGATCGTAGGACATAGAAAACTTGGTTTAAATCTGCAGTGAAAAAAAATAAGAATCCGAAATGTATTTTTGATTTTCTTTTCATAAATATATTCTTATAATTAGCAAAATTATAGGATAATTTACTATGAATTTTAAGATCAGAAAGTATATGTAAAGGAAAACGCGTTCTTGTTAAATGTAGGATATAAATTATAAGTGCACTACTAATAAAACATATATAAGTAATTAAATATTTCCTTTTCGGTTATTAAAGGCATTTTTAATTCATGTATATAATATAAAATGGAAATGAGCATCTATATGAAGCTTTATAATTAGACACAAAATATGGTATCCGTTATTAATAAGAAAGGGGTACAAGGCATTGTGTGCACAGCATCCTTACCGGGCAGTGATTAGCCGCTCACACTACGCACCGCATCGCCCCTAAATATGTTTGTGCTTCGGCTTTCCAGAACACACCCAATATCGGATCCCTCCAGAGGATCAGCCATTACGCAGCCTCTTAACGGACGGTTTTAATTAAAAACTTCTTGCATTATCCAAACCTACCATGTGTCCGGCAAGCAGCGTTCTAATATGTATAAATTATTTGAAAAATGTAAACAATTTCGCTATAAAACATGAATAAAATATCTTTTCTCTTTTATTATCTCTTTATAGTCTCATCATAGACTCCGTAGGTTTTAAAATCCATTTAAGTACTGCATCCGAAATTGCTTCGGTATATCGATCAAATTTAATTCACGGGATGGAACGAAACGAAACGAAATTCGTCATATCAATAAATAATGATCGAAATCTAAATATATAAAAGAAGAAACTGACTGACTGACTGACTGACTGACTGACATATCAACGCACAGCCCAAACCGCTGGGTCTAGAGACTCCAAATTTGGCACACATGTTTCTTGTGAGGTCTAGGGGTGCACTAAGAAGGGATTTTTCAAAATTCATCCTCTAAGGGGGTGAAACGGGGGTCCGAAATTTGGATTTTATCAAGTTAAAATACGTCTTCACGCCGCAACTACTGAACAGATTTTGCTAAAATTTGGAATGGAGGTAGATTGTATCTTGGATTAGCACATAAGCTACTTTTCATCCCGCTAAAATTCATGGTTCCCGTGGGATTAGGTAAAAACCGAAATTCACGCGGAAAAAAATCTTCATGCCGCAAGTGCACAACGGATTTGGCTGGAATTTGGAATGGAGATAGATTATATCCTGGGTTAATAAATAGGCTACTTTTTATCCCGGAAAAATCCATGGTTTTTGCAGGAAAGAAGAAAAACAGATATTCATGCGGGAAAAATACTACTTCACGCCGTAATTACTGAACTAATATGGCTGAATTTCGGAATAAAGATATATTTATATGCTGGATTAATACAAAAGCTACTTTTCATCCCGGAAAAATCTATGGTGTCCGCGGGAAAACTGAAAAACTGATATTCACGCGGTAAAAATACTACTTCATGCGGTAATTACTGAACTGATATGACTAAAATTCGAAAAAAAAAATAGATTTTATCCTGGATTAATACGTAGGGTACTTTTCAGATCGAAAAATTTCATGACTTCTACGAGTATGATCATAGTGAAAAATAGAAATCCACGCGGGAAAAACATTCGTTCACGCCGCAACTACCTAACCGATTTAGCTCAAATTTGGAATGGAGATAAATTATATCCTGAATTACCACATAAGCTACATTTTATTCCGAAAAAGTTCAAGGTTCCCGTGGTATTAGTTAAAAACTGAAATTCACGCGCAAAAAAATATTCACGCTGCAACTACTGAATTTTGAACTGAATGGCTGAAATTTGGAATGGAAATAGTTTATATCCTGATTAATGGCTAGGCTACTTTTTATCCCAAAAAAATTCATTGTTTCTATGATAGAAGTGAAAAACAGATATCTACGCGGGAAAAATATTCCTTCACGCCTTACTTACTGAACTGATGTGGCTGAAATGCGGAATGAAGTTAGATTTTATCCTGGGTTAATACCAAGGCTACTTTTTATCCCAAAAAAATCCATGGTTTCCGCGGGAAAACTTATAAACAGATATGCACGCGGAAAAAATACTACTTCAAGCTGTAATTACTGAACGGATATGTCTGAAATTCAAAAAGGGGATAGGTTTTATCCTGGATTAATACACAGGGAAATTTTTATCCCGGGAAAATCCATGGTTTCTAAGAAAATAGTTAAATAGCAGACATTCATGCGGGAGAAATACTCCATCGTGCGGTCACTTCTGAACCGATTGGGCTGAAATTTGGAATGGAGATAGATTATATCCCAGAATCAACTACTTTTTTCCCGGGAAAATCCATTGTTTTCGTGATAATAGGGAAAAACACATATTCATCCGGGAGAAAATTTATTCCTTCACGCACAACTACTGAAAATTTTGGGTTTAAAGTTGAAATGAAGATAGATTTCATGTAAATCAACACAAAGAGTACTTTTTATTCCGGAAAATGGATGGTTCCCGTAGAATAGGGAAAACTAAAATTTACGCGTGCGAAGCCGCGGGTATCTGCTAGTATAACATATGGCTACAGTTGTTGGGCTTTTAATTTGCATTACATCGGGTAGAATTATTTCTAGTTAACAAATGAACACTACTACTAAATAGAATGCTCAGCGCATGTAATATGAGTGTAGGAATGTTTATTGTTTTTGCAAGTTTTTGACGAAGCGTATTTAACGTGCTTGATTTCAAGCTCTGGATTCCAATCTCAACACGGATCAGTATAGAATTTTATTATTTCTAAATTGACTTAAGTCTGGTCTGGTCTAATCTAAATTCAGCCACGGGTGGTTGTTACCCTATGAACAACTGTTAGACCTATGGTCTTCAATAGTGATCGAAGGTTCCGGTACAATTCTGTATTAGCAAGCCCATAGCTATACACCTTCTCTGAGTTAATAAGAACGAATAATCTTCGGCTCTATCTTCACTTACCATCGGGTGAGGTTGAAATCAAGTATTAACTTGTCATGAATAAAAAAATGTGTATTTTTTTACATGCACTATTTTTATACTACCTACGTTGAAATTAAGTACTAACTTGTCATGAATAAAAATATGTGTATTTTTTACATGCACTATGTTTATAATATTTTTTTTTAATATGGCTCTCTTGTTTTACAGATGCGCGGGACTGCGACGACGTCAACGCTGACAAGGCAAGTAAATTACGACTTTCAAATCGAGTTTTAACTAAAAAACAACGTTCAAAAACCACTCCAGTCTCCCCAGCGCAATACAAACTTTGCCGTCGACTTTATAGCCTCTGTGACCGCCAAAAGTCGTCGAGGAAAAGTGCAAGCTTGTTTATCCATATATCAGTGGTAACGTCGGCATTTCTGTCTGATAAGCCGGCTCCCTCGCTGCCAATAAAGTGATTAAGTCACAAATCGGTTTGCGACTTTTTCCCTTAACACGATTTTTTGTTATGTTATAAATATATCGGCTTGCTGTTGTAACAAATACCTAAACTAGTTGGTTAGGACTGTTTTGCAGGCGTGAAATGAGGTTTTTACATTTGTGTGTTGTGTGGATGTAATAAAGAATAGGTACTTAGTTACCTCCGAGAGACGAACATAGTTCAGAATGTAACTAATCCTTTTAGGCAAAAGGATTTTTCGAAATTGTTCAATAGTTGTTGAAGCTGTATATCTATCGGTACAAAGTTTATAAATAAACATCACATTAACCGAAAAGTAAATAATATAAAAGAAGATAATTATTTAAGGCTTTCGCATATAAAAGATAATTATGAATAGACTTGACATATTAAATTTTAAGTTACATTTCTAATTGCAGTACGTATACTTTAAATTAAAACAATTGAACTTAAAATTATTGGCTTGCAAAGAAAATATATGAAGGGCTACTCAGAGAGAAAACCAAAACTGATCATCACAAATCTGATTTTTTTGCTTCCCCACCATTCCTTATATCTATCGAATGGCTCCATTAGAAATAAATTGCCCTTCGAAATCGCTTCGTGTTATAAATTTCATACGTGCTGAGAAATGACATACGGTATTATTTATTACGTAGTTTTTTTGTTTCGAGGAAAATAGTAAGAAGACATTCTGATGTAATTGAGCTACGTTTAGTTGGGGCACGCTACCGTGAGACGACTGAAAGGAAAATTGTCTCTTTATTTTCGTACGACTTATTTCTACACTTTGACGTTTTTATAACAATGGATAAATGAATAGATGTACTGGTACATATAGATTTTCATAATTATACTAATATTTAAAGCCGAATGTTGTTATATAAGCGCATTGTGTGTCAATGTGTATGTGTATTTACCTATTCCTTCACGCCGTAGCTATTGACCCGATTTAACTGAAATTGGCATAAAAATAGATTACACCCCGTAGGTACTAATATATTAACTACTTTTTGTTTGCAAAATAAAAATCCATGGTTTAGGGGTTTAATTAAACCCTGAAATTCACACAAGCAAAACCGTGGACAATAACTAGTATTATGAACAAATAAATACATACATCATAAAATTTATAATGAGACGATACAAGCTCAGCACGCATGATGTAAATGACTAGAATTCAAGGTAATTACAATTTAATTGATGTAAGAACCAAAACAAACACTTGCCAGTACATTAACATCTGTCAGCGAGCAATTTATTGTAACCCTTGTTCCACTATTATCGGCATTAGTGGGAGGCGCCATTAGTCCTACAAATGACACTAAAATGAAATCTATTCATTTCCTCCCGGAGTCAATCGAGCTGATATTGTTCAATTTCACGCGATTCGAACATTACCGCTGGATCCTCGCGAGTTGACGACTCACCTATTTGTAATACGAACCGGTAAACAATGTTTTCTACGTCCTTTTGTAGAGCTTGGCTTTTATGATTTTTTAAACGTGGAATTTCGCATTCAGGAATACTATGAAAATATTGTACTCAAACCAAACTATCTACTTTTATATTTGGAAAAACGTTTTTACTCTCAACAATAGGTGCCAATCAATAACCACTCCAAATTTTTATGCTAAATATAAAGCCTTATTTTATCCGCAATGTGAAACACTGCATCAATTTAACCAAGATTGAGAGAAAAGGTACAGCGGCAATAGGCCCTAGATGTGTTTGCTTTTTGTTTGTACCATGTCGCCGCGTTACGGGGTAATTTGTTACGATGTTGATCAACACCGGCCACAATTTCGTCTGACATGCTTCATCGATGCCAGTGACGACAAACGGGTGGTTCGGCTTGATATCGTAAACATTAATTTGTTAGAATAATGTAGAACTTGTCAATAACCCATAATTTATTTCTCAAGTTATGATTAAATACTTATCAAATATTATTATTTTCAACAATTACAATCTCTTTTTAATTAACGATATTAATGACCAGAGGAAGTACCTAAATCATTTTTTGGCCAAATCGAGAATCAAGAATTTCATAAAAAAAGAAATTCAATATCAAGTTGTGTAATTTACCCCTTATAGGATACTCGCTATTAACCAATTACATAAAAATGTAAAACAGAAAAAGAATCCAAGATTAATTGAAATCAAACGACTTCAAAATTGCCCACGAAATGACACGTCTCTCTATATAATTTCCTGCTTAGTAGAATAAGCCGCTCGAAATTCAACAAAAGCATGGTATTATCAAAAAATTGGCTTTATTACGAAACTATTTGCCTTCAGTAACAATCTTGATCAAATAAAAAATTAACGTGCAGGGGGTATAGTGCGGGGACAAATTACGTCGCTCCCAACGTGGAAATAATTTCCGTGTGTATAAAATACTAATATTTTGTGCATTATGGCAGTAGCATCATATTCTTACACAGTACACTGGATACTAGGAGAGCCAGCGACGACGTTTATTAACCTATGACTGGATACTTAGGTAAAATTTCTTTGTCCCAAATTTACTAACAAGTTTTCAATGATTTAGTAATACTCAAAATAAACTCTTAATTGGTTTCTATCGTCCAAAATATACTTGAGTTGTCAATCAATTATTTAATCGATTATTTTACTGCATAAAAAATAGTACCCAATTTTGGGGAAATTAATGTAAAAATAACATTTCTTTGTTTATCCGGTAAAAAACTTTTGCACTTCCATACAGAAAACGACGATCGTCTGCGACTCCGATTTGGCTGTTTCAATAAAATTATACAAGACTATGAAAATAAAACTGAGGCGGTTCGGTGTATTCAAAAGCCAAATTAATTTTTTCTTTACGGAAAAATTACGGTGCTAAAGTGAGCCTTATTTTACAAACAATAAGGAATGATTCCAAAACATTTTGTTTAAAGTTTAAAAGTTATTTGTAACCGCAAGGCGCATCAGCCGCTACGTGTCGCCTTCAACGAATCCAAATGTATTTTTTTCGATTTACCCTCGAATTATAAAATCAATTAGGCGACGACATCGCGTTACAGACAGACGGATTTTCAATCTTTCTTTTAAATTAAGTTACAATGTAGATGTACAATGGCAACGTGTGCATTGTATTATCTTTTTATTTGAATTTATATCTCTTTCTTCTTATCCAAATAAAATCTTTGTTGGTCATGAAGAAAAGTAAAGTTTCCTAGGTTTTACTTAGTGTACGTTATATTTTGTAATACCTATACAATTTTGCCAACTGAAATGTATTATTTTAATATTTTGAAACAAAATTAAATCATTATGATTGTAATATTTTTTAATATAAATTTATTCATTCTTAAGATTCTTCAAAAACCGCGCATCGCTTGAGCAGTCAAAAACAATACTTATTCAAATGAAACAAAAAGCAATTAACGGTGGAGATATCCCTCCGTCCTCGGAGGCTACAAGAGAGGAGAGATTATTGAAAAAATAATTAATAAATATTTATGACGGGCCACCTGAGCAGCGACAGCGCTCTGATTTCATTTTTATCCACTCCTCTAGTACGCATCTGCAGCGCTACACGGGAAAGCGGTTTATTACGAATGCAAAATTTTCCATTCATATTCAAAATTTTATATCCCGATGTGGTCGGGAGAGAGCTAATTTATTCCGGGGGAGCCAAGAAACGTCCCAGCACCTCGCGTCTTGGGGAGGATTAGGGAAGGGTTGAGCGGGAAATTGACAGGTGCCTGTCAAAAGTTACAATTAATAATTGAGACCGCCGCACACCGCTCGCCGCAGCGTGGCTGCATTGCATGCCGATAACGAGTCGCTTTTGCGATGCATTCAATACTTTGACCTAATAAGTCGAAAAGCAAATTTTCCAAGGCTGTCTTGTTTTTATCGTGGATGAGAAAGCTGCAATTTTAATCATTCCGCAGTATACAATAAACAAAGAAAAAAATTAGTGAATTATCAGAATAAGATCTATGTAGCTGTTTAACTCATATCTGTTTTAGCCCCAAGATTGATATCGTATAGATCAAATTACACCTTATTAATACTATAAAGTCGAAAGTTTGGATTTAAGTGTGTATGTGTATCTTTCTTACTCCTTCACGTCGCAACTGCTGAACCAATTTGACTTAAATTTGGATTGGAGATAGATTATACCCTGGGTTAGCACATGAGCTACTTTTTACCCTGAGAATATTAATGGTTCCTGCAAGATTTGTGGAAAACCAAATATTAGGATATTTTGATTTCCCTTATGACGAACCCGTGGGCCTTATGACGTCACTCCTACGGGCACTTGATTGTAATAAACATGGAGGGGCATCGATTACCCGGTTTACAGCTGGGACGGCGTTTAATGACGGTAATTCACTACTGACTGAACTTTTATTGCCCGTTACGACTGGCAAATACAGCAATCACGATTTGTCCTACGCTATCTCTAAGCTGCTATAAACTTGGATGTTTTTAAACTTCTACATTTTCCAAGAGCTATGATGATCAAAACACAAAATGTATGTTAAGTGTTGGTATGAGATAAAAGATAATTATTTTTTGAAATTAAAAATATAATCTTCGAAATACTTAATAAGTTTGCCTACAGCTCTTATCGTTTGCCTACTTGTGAAAGGAATATTTTATTTTTATTTTTTATTTTATTTATTTGGGTTAGCCAGCAGAATATTGGGGGTACCACGGGCAATAAATGCAAGTAATCATGACCTCACCAAGCTGAGATGCAGCTAGACTATGTGCGTAATACGAAACAATAAATAAACCGGATATGAAATAAAAGGGTCCAAAATACCCGCTCTATCCTACCATTTCGGTTACTCACTCGTACTACCATTCATCTCTACTTCAAACAAATCGGACATTCATTCGATTTTGATAGAGCGCCTCATTTATTAGCCGCCTGCCGGCTGCCAGTGCTTGCAGCTTACAGTTCATTCGATAGTGATGTGACAACGTGAGTTATGAACGTGTGTAACTGTAGTTGTTACAGTTTTATTCACAGAAAAAATTATTCCCTGGTCTGTGGTTTTATTGCTATTGACGCAATAATATCTGGCAGCACTGACACATTGGTATACTCGTACAAAGAATGTACTCGTATAACAAAGTTACGACGTTACGTCGGACGCGCACACTGGACGTTCGTAGTTTAGGATACAAATAGCATTGATTGATTGTACTCGCAGACATCCATTGACAAAGGATTTTCGATGATTAATAAATTCATAGGAGAGTAGAATAGGAGTCACGCGAAAGAAACAGCGGGCACCTACTAGATTCTTCTTAAATTCCAAGAACTTCTGTGATTTAGGGTAATAAACCCATTCGCGGGAAATCTATCAATATTCTGCTTCATGTCACCATCGGTTAACTCTTTAAAATCAAGGTCTTTGATAGCAGGTTCTTCTAGCTCTCTGCCTGAGTATCTACGGATCTTCTCGCTGATGATTCATTTAACGTCAATACAAATACTAATAATATATGTATGCATATTGAGTTCAAATAAAACGTGATAAAGCTGGTCAATCGTTCATCTATTAATACGGTCCGGCTATCTTGCATAATGGATGGAGGTGATTTTTCACGCATTCGCACCGGCCGCAGCCCGCAGGCAGGCGATCGCGGATGCACTGGACATGGCCGTTGAGTTATTGTTTCCAATTGATTTGAGCGATTCGCTCACCGATAAATAGTCATACAACATGAGGGAATTGCACCATTAAAATACACCATCGTTTTGTGGATATCTTTGATAGTACAGCTAACGATGTTTGTGGCGTAGATACCTCGAATGGAGATTGTAGGTTAATGGTTTTTTCAAACAAGAATAAATGTATTTTGCATCAAAGTTTTAGGTTGGAGTTGAGGCTATGCTGGCGAAAAGCATTTTCATAATCCAAACGGTCCCCTTCGTGCAATTCCATCAAGGAATTTCATAGCTCCGTCGTAAATATTTTGTTCGATTAACCGTTCGACAGCCGCGAGGCGTAAGAAAATGTTAATTAACGAATCCATTGTTTTCGCGCCCGGCGGCTCCAAGATGGTGCCGCTTCCGTTTCCGCCGGCCGCCTTCTTTATGTGCGTTTCCCTTATTTTTACGTCAGACGGGTAGAGAGGTATTGTCGACTGGCGCGCGGGGTATAATGATTTTAATTTCCTCTAATCAAGCCTTCGGCGGGGCTTAAGAATTCTAATCGTGCACACCGCCGCCGCAGAGCTGACAGAAACATCACCACTTATTCTGATTGCGCCGAGTGTGGTGCTGAATAATTAATATGCCTTTATTTTGCGTTATGCTCTGCGATAGAACAAAGACGCTGGGAAGCACTCATTTATGAATTGCGGCGCGGAGACTTAAACTCTTTTTGTTTCTGTCACCGCCGTCTTGTATCAAGAGTTGGATTTACGTGATTACGTGTTGAGACAACGACCTCGCTGTCTGGAGTTCGAAAATTATGCTTGCAGTGATACCTAGTCCTAAGCAATTTTAATATACCCTTAAAAAAATAATTTAGTATAAAATTAACCTACTAAAATACGTCTTATGTATAAAATTAACTTGTCTCGTGTTTTTGACCAAAACTCCTCCAAAACTACTCGACCGATTGTTATAACATTTTCTGTGTATGTTCTGAGATTAGATCTTATGCTACTTTTTAAGTCCCTAATGGCATAACAACGTTTTCCGGGTCAGCTAGTGTAATATAATAAAGATATCAGTTTGTCAAATAATTTGGATCCGAATCAGTCGAATAAAAAACATAATCACAATGTTTTTGTTGGTTTTTCTTATCCTTCAATCATACTCGTACAACAGAGCAACAGATCAATGTCCTTTTTTTTCAGACATAGTTGAAGGCCTAGAGTGTGCCATAAACTATTTTTGATCCTGGGAAAATAAAATATTCCACTGGGATTTGTGAAAACCCGAAACTCACGCAGGTGGATCCGTGGGCAACAGCTAGTTTTAAATATTAATTGACGCTATAAATATTATATTAAATGTTAACCATAACATAGATATATCAAAAGATAGCCATAACCAAAAATATAACAGCGTAAAGTTTAATTATATGGGGGTGGAAAGTTACCCCTTCGTTCAATTCTCACTAACGACCACATTTCGGTCGTCTAAATCACGACAACGCCACTTGCAATTAATTTTTTAACTACAAAATGTTAAGTGCATTTACATTTGTAATCGCGAGAGAAGTAGAATTAACGTACATGTTTACATTCCACATGGTTCTGATTTTTAAATGTACTTTAGTTTTTGTTCGATCTTTGCCCAAGATCTATGAGTTATTGATAAAAAGTGCATCAATGCTCTGTTAAACTCGTTTTGAATTTGAATAACGTTTGACAGTCGTCAATCAGACGAGCTGCATGCAAGACGCTTAACTACCGCACGCTGCGTTCATAACGCATTCCTTTTCGCGTGTGTGTGCGTGAATTGTGCTCCTGGCAAACGTTTTGCTGGACCTTCTTCCTATCGAATCCAGAAGAGAACAGACTGTGCCAAGTTCATCGAGCTAACCACACGGCCGTGCTGGAGACAAATTTCGAGCGAGGTGGACACGAGGTTGGTGCATTTCAATTTCTCATTATTGTCTGGGCAAAGATTCGATATATCCATTTAAACATATTTATATTACATAGTTATACAGTCCATTAAAAGATTAATAAAACAAACCAGCATTACATTGAAAATTGTGCAAAAACCACACAATTTTTTTGGTCCTTCGAGCCGGATGGCAAAATTTTATTAACCTACCGCATAGTTTCTTACAATTTTGAGTTTCAAAAACTAAGTTTTTAGTTATTTCATGAATGAATTCATGTAATTAGCTATTCATTTCAACAAATTATTGATTGACTTATGAAATTTGCATATAGTTTTAGTTCGTAACATTTCTAAAAATAGATTGCGTAAATAAGGCCTGACGTTCAGTGACCCACGTTTACGTAAAATAATTTTGAAAAATACGAACTGTGTAGTAAATATCTTATTGTAATAACGTTTATTACACCACTTCTTGACGTTCAAGAATAGTGATTTAGGTATTTACTATTCCTTCGAGTAACTCGTGCAATATTTCGTTCACATCGTGTAGGTAGGTAGTGCTACTCGTGTGTAAAAATGCCTCCGAAACGAGACGCGGACGACACTGTACCTACTGCGTTATCGGTTTTAATTAAACGAAAAGAAAGATGTTTTGAACAAATTCAATCCATTTTTGATTTAACTAAAAACATTTCCGATGAACAAACTAGAGATTTATTTTTGATGCGAGTTAAAGAAATTGACCAATTACGGTCAACTTTTGAAAAAATAATTTTCAGCATATTTGAAAAGGAACTAGAATACGATATAACATCTACTCTTCATAATCAGGACCTAAAGAATTTTGATGATCTTTTTTATCGCATAAAATTAATCGCGAACAAATACGATACAAATGAACAGACTTCGACTGAGGCTACAACCTCGAGGCCACGACTCCCGAAGCTCGAACTTTTTTCTTTCAGTGGCAATTATGAAGATTTTACAACATTTTATGAAACGTTTTGTTCTTTAGTGCATCATCAGACTAACATACCTAAAATAGACAAATTTCATTATTTACTCTCATGTACGAAGGGCCCTGCGCTAAACATTGTCAAAAGTGTCCCTATCTCTGCGAGTAATTACGATGTAGTTTGGCAAAGTCTTCTTAATAAATATCAAGACAAAAGAATGTTAGTTGGCAGATATTTGGATAAAATGTTAAATTTTACTCCACTAATGAAAGAATCTTCCGTGCATTTAAATACTTTTATAGAAAATTTCGAGCACTCTTATAAAGCCATTGAAGCTTTAAAAATTGATAATTTGGGAAGCTATATTCTTTGCCACATTGCATTGAGAGCCTTGGATCCAAACAGTCGTAAATTATTCGAACAACAGTTAGATCAGAGTTCCATCCCTGACTTCCAAGACTTAACATCGTTCATTCACAATCACATTAAGGTCCTAGATCATTCTACGTCATTTCAAACTGAAAATAAAAAACAGTTCAACAATAAAACTGCAAAGCCGCAACCTAGGGTTGAGCAGAGTACGTTAAAAAATTATTCGCATGCTTCTAGTTCCAATTTAAAAAAGGTTGTTTGTGTGCACTGTGGGGAAAATCATATGATTTATCGTTGTAGTCAGTTTCGTAAACTGACCAGTTCTGAACGCGTCAGCCGTGCAGCCAGTCTAGGGCTGTGCAAATCTTGTCTAAAAAATACACATCGCGAAAACGCTTGTAAAAGTGAGTTTGTATGCGCCGTGTGCTCAAAACCAGACCACCATTTTCTTTTGCATGTCGACACAGCAATCGAACCTGTTGCCGCATCCGTTTCGAACGCCGCGATGACTGAGCCGCCGCGAGTCGCCTCGAATGCCGATACCGCGCGCACGAATTATGCGTCATCAAACAGCAGCTGTACTTCAGTCGTACTGGGGACTGCTGTTGTGCGAGTACAGGACGCGCACGGGTGTTATCAACCCTGTCGAATACTCGTCGATGGCGGCGCGCAGTCAAATTTTGTTTCTATGGCATGCGTGCAGCGGTTAGGGTTGTCACAAAAGAAATGTCCATTCAATATTTTTGGCCTCGCCGGTGAAAATGTAAAAAATTACGGCATGACAACGTTTAATATAAGGCCGCGTCATAGTGAAAATCCAAATTTTATAATTGACGCCGTCGTACTAAATAAACTAACTTCAGATTTACCCACAGTCACTATTCCGCAGAATGTAGTGAAGGAATATAACACATTATTCTTAGCCGATCCCCAATTTTATTTATCATCGCAAATAGATATTATATTAGGCGCTGAAATTTTCCCTCATATATATGACGGCAAAAAATTGATATTCGATCGCAATATCCCAGCTGCTCTCAGTAGCATATTTGGATTTATTATAACAGGAAAATTAGAGGTTCAATCCTCAAGGAACAATGTTGTAACGTTTACAACATCACTCGTGTCGTACACTTGTGAACATGATCACCTCAGTGACACTCTCAAGACGTTCTGGGAGGTAGAGTCTGCGCCGTGCGAGACTCCTATGAGTCCAGCCGAGGAGATCGCTGAAAAAATCTATGTCGATGATTTGTTATGGTCGTGCCAAACAATCACCGAAGCTTATACCCTACGGAACGAACTCATGTCGCTCCTTCAGAGTGGAGGGTTTGAATTGAAAAAATGGTCCAGTAATATTCCAGAATTCATTCAGAATATGAATGAAGGACAAATTTCACAAATTGATTTTGAAGACGATACGTTATCGAATTCATTAAAAGTTTTAGGATTGACGTGGTTGCCATCTGCCGATTGCTTTGCTTTTAGTTATAATTTAACAGACATTAAACACACGAAGCGTTCAGTATTAAGTTTGCTTGCAAGTATCTTTGATCCGATCGGATTTTTATCGCCTTGCTCCTTTTTAGCCAAATGCATTATGCAAGATCTGTGGAAATTAGGCCTAGGTTGGGACGATTCTTTACCTACTGAGATTTATGAAAAATGGAATAAATTCATTAGCGAGCTGTCAACCCTAGCAGACTTACGGATCGAACGGCATTTGTTAATACCTAAGTTCTCAAAGGTGCAAGTGATAGGCTTTTGCGATGCATCATCCCGTGGATACGGCGTAGCTGTTTACTTGCGCAGTGAAGATAATGAAGGCAATGTCAAGGTTAGATTATTGACTAGCAAAACCAAAGTTGCTCCATTAAAACCAATTCTGTCAATTCCTAGACTTGAATTAATGGCAGCCGTGCTGCTAGCGAAGGTTTTACGATTCGTAATCAAAAGCCTTACTGATTTTAAATTTTCAATAATCGCTCTAAGCGACTCCAGCGTTGTTCTGTCATGGCTTCAAACACCACCTTATCAGTTGAAAACGTTTGTCGCGAACAGAGTCAGTGAAATTATTGATGTGATTCCGCCGAATCGTTGGTTTCACGTGAGCAGCGAGAATAATGCTGCTGATTTGTGTTCACGTGGCGCCTTGCCCAGTCAGTTTCTCGCCGTCGAGAAGAACTGGTTTCATGGCCCCCAGTGGTTATTGCAGGACCCCACTGATTGGCCTACTAGTACATTTTTTATAAAAAATGAAAATATTCCAGAGTTAAAGTCTAATGTAGACACATTCTCATTCACTTCAAATAAAAGTGAAACTTTAACCAACGACCTCGAAGAAACTTTCAATAAATTTTCTTCCTTTAATAGATTGCAACGGGTTCTAGGTTGGTGTCATCGGTTCATAAGCAACTTAAAATCTCGTTCAAACCGAACCTCCGGTCCCTTAACTTCTTCTGAGTTAAAACAAAGCCGTGACACCATTGTACACGTAATTCAATCAAACCATTTTAGTTCAGAATTAGAAATTTTAAATAAAAAAGGATACGTAACATCATTACGTAAGCTCACGCCCTTTGTTGACCCCAGTGGTTTTCTCAGGGTGGGGGGTAGAATCTCGCAATCGGATCTACCCTACAATACGAAGCACCCCTTACTGCTTCCTAAAAAATGTCACACTGTAAATTTATTAATTGAATATTTTCATAAAGTGTACTTACACTCAGGTCCGCGCACATTGCAAGGAATTTTATGCAAAACATACTGGATTATACATGCTCGTAGCACCATCCGGTCAGTTCTTTCAAAATGCGCTAATTGTTTTCGGTTTAATCCCAATGTCGTGCAACCCTTAATGGGTAATTTACCAGCTTCTCGCTTAATACCCGGGAAAATTTTTGATCAAGTCGGTTGCGACATTGGAGGGCCTTTCTTTGTAAAAGAGAGCCAGCGCCGCAATGCTAAAAGCAGTAAAGCTTATTTGTGTCTTTTCGTTTGTTTTGCCACCAAAGCTGTGCATTTGGAGGTATTAACAGACCTCACATGCGACTGCTTCCTTGCAGCTGTAGACCGCCTTGTTTCGAGAAGAGGCCTAGTTAGGTGCCTATACTCTGATCACGGTCGAAATTTTATCGCAGCAGCGAAGCATTTAAAAGAAGTCGGCAATTTCTTCCGCAATGAAGCAAATTGTACTCACATCTTTGACAGCCTAGCGTCGCGCTCTATTGACTGGAAGAGAGTAGCCCCAGCAGCGCCCTCTATGGGTGGAATATGGGAGGCTGGAATCAAATCAGCTAAACACCATCTGTACCGGACGATTGGAAATCGCATCCTCACATTCGAGGAATTAACTACAATATTTTGCAAAATTGAGGCAATGATGAATTCACGACCGCTATGCTCCTTATCTAACAATCCTACTGAATTTGAAGTGCTTACCGCAGGACACTTCTTGATTGGGCAAAACCTAATGGCTGTCCCCGAGTACAATGTCGAGGACGTTCCTCTAGACAGATTGTCTCGTTGGCAGGCAATACAAAAGATAACTCAATCCTTTTGGAAGCGTTGGTCTGATGAATATATTCATACACTTCAGCAAAGGGAGAAGTGGTTCTCATCAAAACCTAACGTCAACGTTGGAGATTTAGTGCTTCTTAAATCAGATCTTGCTAAACCGTTACTATGGCCTTTAGGTAGGATAATAGAGATCCACCCGGGTGCTGATAAAATCGTTCGTGTGGTCACTGTTCGCACGATGACTGGAATCTATAAAAGACCAGTTAATAAAATTTGTCCTTTGCCTTATGCAAATTAATTTAAGTTAATCTATAATTTAGTTCATAAGGTTATTAGGTTAGCTTAATTAGATTTCTTATTTGTTCAGTTATAATTAATTTTACTACCACTACATTAAATTATGTATTGTTCTGCTATCGTATAGTACACACATTTTCATACTTTTCACATTAGTTAGGGAAATCATCATGATTTCGGTGAGGGGTATGTTCGATCTTTGCCCAAGATCTATGAGTTATTGATAAAAAGTGCATCAATGCTCTGTTAAACTCGTTTTGAATTTGAATAACGTTTGACAGTCGTCAATCAGACGAGCTGCATGCAAGACGCTTAACTACCGCACGCTGCGTTCATAACGCATTCCTTTTCGCGTGTGTGTGCGTGAATTGTGCTCCTGGCAAACGTTTTGCTGGACCTTCTTCCTATCGAATCCAGAAGAGAACAGACTGTGCCAAGTTCATCGAGCTAACCACACGGCCGTGCTGGAGACAAATTTCGAGCGAGGTGGACACGAGGTTGGTGCATTTCAATTTCTCATTATTGTCTGGGCAAAGATTCGATATATCCATTTAAACATATTTATATTACATAGTTATACAGTCCATTAAAAGATTAATAAAACAAACCAGCATTACATTGAAAATTGTGCAAAAACCACACAGTTTTTGAAATTCTTTTTTTTAAGTGCAGGTTTATTGCAGATCAGAATGTATAGCATTTATTCTCCAGATTCTATGTATAGGTTAATTTTAAATACATATTCCAAATTATTAAGTTGTAATATTTTGTAATATGTAGTGTGTATACACCGCCAGCTTTCTAATTTTTGACAACGCATCATGCGATGTAGGAATGACAGGTAAGAAAATCCTAACAACACCGGGGCAAGTTCGAGACGTTGCTGATCAACCAGATGGGTAGACCAGTTAAGGGATTCCAAGTATGTTATTACTGATCTCCGATAGAACCCGATTTAAACAACTGATTCGCACGAGGTTGCCAATAACACCAGCTATCCTCTTTCTACAATAGACATTGGAATGAAATTCAAAAATGTATCGATAATACCTGTCATTCTCATACTTATACCTAATGAAACTCAAATCAAAACAATGTATGAAATGTTTTATTTGTTTCTTGTAGGCTCCACTTGTTGGCTCTTATGAATAGTAAGTAAAATATGATTATTGACTGTGCTTACTAGCAGTGATAACTATTTTACGACTTAAAACTAAGTTTACGAGGGCTCAAACGCGCCCTGAAATGAGAAGAAGACCACAATAAACTCAGCCGGGAAATGTTGCTTTATAATAAGATGCAAACTTAGAAATAGAATAGATAAAGTAAAATGGCTAACGCTGCAGAACTGCGATCTTCAGCAATCGAAAAAACAACCGGAGAGATAGAAGGTAATTATTTATTGAAATTGCGTGTGTTAAGCAATTTAGCATAAGCAAACCAATGAGAAATATCAATGTCATAGTCGTTTTATTGTTTTATATTACAAACTTAATAAATATTATTTATAATTCACACTTTATTTTTTATTTTTGCAGTCAATCACGAGCAAGGTTTTGTTGTATGAAGTGTGGTCTGCGGTACACAATTAAGACAACCCTTCCACTCGCAGCATTTCGTATTCAAGTCACCCTATAGACTCCTCGCGCGTACAATAAGAACGTTTCTAACAGGAATTTAGGTAAATGACAACCCCTTTACCAAAATGTGTCACATACTCTATATCAGAAATCACGTATTTACCTAACTATGGCAAAAGAAAACGTATTTCAAGATAAGTCTGTATGTTCATTTTTCCCGCATAGCTTCTTAATCACTCCATATTTCGAGAAAAGAAATGAGATGTCGCTAGATGATTTATTGGTTATATTACTACAATCGGTCTACTTTTGAAATTAAAAACCTTACTCATCCAGCTTTGCCCTATCTGAGATAGAAATTGATATATTTTTAAATCTGGTAATGTTATTAATATTGAATTCACTATAGAATTACCAAATAATCACAAATTAGGAAACGGATATTCACATAATATAAGCCCTACCCAAACACGTTAACAAAACGATATCAGTTGCCTAGTCAAGAGTATTACCTACTGATACGAGATAAAAAAACGTAATAAGATTTATTACAGGGAAACTAAACGAAACAACTCAATATCCCGAACACTCATAACCCTCCAATAAATAAAGCGGCAATAAAATGTGAAAAACGATTACAAATCAATGAAGCGTGCCTTCCTTCCCTCTCGGGGCGCAAATAAAGCCTGAGTACACACTTCAAATATGCTTTTCTTAATCGTTCTCATAAAACAAAGATCAACCAATCTCCCCCGCACGTAAAAATGTTATGAAAATTAGTAAAGCACGAAACTGGTTTTGTTTTGGCTTGTAGAGTTCCGTAGGTGCTATTTGGAGCGCAGTAAAAATCCTGCAGACATTTTAAACATAGTGGGATATGTTTTACTCTCACTTTAGTTTTTTTTACGAGGATCATATCGAGTTAGTTAATAACTCTAACGTCTATAATATTGACTCTAAAATATGATTTATATGTCCGAAAATGATAAATATATAACCTAAATAGAATATCTAAAATAACTATGTTTTCTGGTAATTACTGACGTATCTAAATACTCCTAAGTTACAGGTACCAAGATATGAAGAAAAGGTAAATACAGTGCAATTTAATAAAAGGCGATATAGGCAGATATGTAAGAAATAATATGGGACCTCATTTAAGAATTTTTTTATGAAGAACCCTAAAAGCCACCCTTATTGCTCACATCGCGTCTATCAGCGCGAATTTTTACCGCAAATCGTTTCCTAAAGGAGCAACCGAACCGATATTGTTTACATTCCGGTTGGTAATAAGGCAATCGAAATTACAAACAAACCGTATTATGGCCCATTCTGCACACTCCCTCATCCTCAAAATTAAATTTTTAACAACGTTTATTATGAAAAATTGCGTATAATAAAAAAAAGCGTTGGTAAAAGCTTTTTTAGATTTTCTTTGTTACGCATGAGTGCAATGCAAAAGTGAGTGCAAAACTCTCTCGGATGTGTCATTGTAATTTGGGCGCGGATGACGGATCCCGCTCCCCAGACGCACGCCACCATCATATCGCCGTAAGCCATTTTAATCTTAACTTAGTTAAAAATCTTGCGTCCGACATTAGCATTAATCACTTTTGACAGGCTCCGTTATGGATATGCTTTAATAATTAATGTGTTGAAATTGCTAAAATGCTTTGAGGAAATCCTTATAACAACTTGACTTGGCTTGTTTATATTCTTTAACAAATTAAAACTAGATAAAATTAAATGCGTGTATTATACGTTATGCTAAATTGAAACATTAATAAAAGTATAGATGATAATAATCAGCGGATGCAAATCGAATTACAGTATCATTAGGTAAGAAACAAAGGAAAATGCCCTCAGCAAGCATGGAATCTTAATCTTAATTGAATACCGACATTGAGAGATTTCAATTCAATTACTAAACCATATTTAACGAAATCCAATCTCCTTTCCCTTGTGAAATAATATTATTTATTCACAAAAAAAATAATACAAAACGCGGTCACGAGACGTCGATCGCTGTGTTGGTTTAACTGAGATCATTCGATGTAAAAGTTGGAGCTAAGCACGGAGGCAGGAAGAAAACTTGGTTAAGCGAAGCCCTCTAAAAATGATTGATGCCCGACGTGGCGGGGGACGATCGCTCAGCCACTGATGCCGCTCAAGTCGAACGTTTTAAAACGAATAAACGTCGAACCGCTGGAAATTTGAAAATGAAGATCATTAGCGCTATATCGACGCGGCCCTCGCGTTTCATTATTACCCGATGGAATTTCGCATTTTTGCCCCGAAGCCGGCGGTTTTATTGGCCGCCTCCCGTCAATCATATCGGCTAAAGTTTTGAAATAGCTCCAACAGCAGACGTATTTCACAACAATGGCAATCGGCTCGATCGCATCGCATTTGCGTATAGCCAATTTCCTAACGTATTGGAAGCATCGAACAATTGTTTGAAGACATGTTATTACGCGGCAGCGTTTAGCCCGGGAGCTAACAAGCTCTGACGTGGTTTGTTTCTGCGCAGTCTTTGTTCGGTATATAACAATTAGCCGACAAAGCGGCCGGTTGCGGACGGTGGCGGTGTTATCGCAGGTGATGGCCGCGAACAATGCCGCCGGCGACAATGCATGCTCAATATCTTTATGCTGCCTTCTGTTCAAGGACGATGCACCCGCTCGTTGAAGCAGACTCCTTCGCTCTACGTTTAAGGCTTCGTCATAGATGAGAGCAGTGTCAGAAGATGCTTAATGAAAACATGAAGGTGGCAACGGTTTATTATTTCGTAAAATACTCGTAATGTTTTCTAGAATAGTTATAACGACGCGACCACATCGACGTTCTCCTACATATTTATAACTTTCGTTATCTTTAAATTGGTATCAATTTTTTTCCCCAATTTCTTCATGGTAAATAAAGGAGCAAAATTATAAAAAACATATTTTATTTGGTGACTAGTAAAAATGACTATCAATCATGACCGAAAATTCTCTTAGTCATGAAAATAATTATTATGTAATTTTTCTATAATTGATGGCAATAAAGCTGTTGTCGTAGACTCGACGTAGACCCTCTACGCGGCGTAGTGCATGACGGCTACGGCGAGACACCTCGAAGCCGCCGCTTTGTGCTCACTTCCTTGCCTCGCAGCGTCTCTCATGACACTCGTTGTGCTCTCACCGCTGAATGCACATTTGATGTTCTCTCTTCCCTTTACCTTGCGAGGTAGACGTAATAACACCTACTTACTGCGTATTGCATCGCCGCTCTTTATTACACATCATCAGCGAATTTAATGTGTTAAACATTAGTAGTGGGTTATAACACACTCTATTTGCACCACATTAAAAAAACTTGTTTTATTTCTTATAATGAACAAGAAATAGAGCAGCAAAAAGAAGGAGCACGTTAGGAGGAGGTTACACGGAGCGCAAGCGACGAACTATTATAACTCTATGACATAAAATTTAAAAGAATACAATCTAACATGTAAGAAATACGAGCATTTATTTTTGTAAAATGTGTAAAACTTTATTAGCGGGTAAGGGTAAAAATAAACAGGGTTTAAATTCGAGTCTCAATCACTTATTGTATAAAAATGATTACGATCAATACTCCTTACTTCTCTTACGAAATTTCCTAACAGATCCTGAATGACCATCATTCTATTTTTGATTTTTGACTACTATATTTCATGTATTCAGTGTACATAAAAACTTACTCTCACTTTTTTTACATAATATTACTGTAATAAAACCTCCACATACACTAAAATCAGGAGTCAACATTACCTCAATGAAATCCTACTTTGGTGAAACAATTAATCACGGGCTCATTCACAATTGGTCGGGTTACAAGTGACGGGTGACTGGTGAGCGGTGACGGGTGACTCGCAACAGCCTCGTTCACGCACCGAGCCTCACGTCACGACACCTGCGGATGTTGAGTTTAATCGCATAAAGAGCTAATTGTCTGTGCGGATTCCGCAGGCAAACACTACAAGCCCGCCAATCACACGTCGCGCCAAGCTACGAATGTAGTGTTCGAAATTCAAACGTTTGTGGCAATTTTTTAATGGGTACGTATACTCAAAAGGATGGATAGTTATTCGTTTCCGCTCTCGTCCTTTTTGTTTTCCTTCTGCATATATTTCTAAATGAGTGAAGAAGGTTTTTAATCAACATGTTTTAGTAACTTGATTAAAATGAATTAAATCAATTTCCTTAAGTTGCTTTTTTGCAAATGTATCATATAATATTAAAAATTTATTAAAAATTTCATCCAATGAATGTAAAAAATTTACACTTGTATTGAAACAGACTAATTTCAACTAGTTTTTATTATATGTTTCTGAACATGGTATAATACATTTACTCAAAATTCTTAGTATAATTATTGTAACTGAAATGTTCCGTTATACAACGTCAGTATGATAATCTCTCCATTCCATATTTTAGCCGAAATAATTTAGTAGGTGGTATCAGGTATGGAGTAACAAACATACACACCCATACACGTATGTAATGTACAAATGTGTATTAGATAGAAGAGTGACAAACTAAAGCATTTGTAGAATAACGCATATCAAATTTACTCGTCGATTCGTAGCTCCATGTGGCACTATTACAAATGTACTCAATTACGTAAATCGTCGATCGTGTACCGGATTATTCGACACGGAGTGATTTAATTCCAGCTGATATTTATGAGTGAGCGCTCACTGCTAATGCCGATTTGACTTAATAGAACCTCACGATTTCACTATTATATTTCATTTCACATCTGAGTGGATATTACTGTATATGAAAACGTATAACATTTTCATCATATTATGAACATTATCTCAAATAAAAATTAGATTAATATTTGCTAGTTTACTGAGTGAGTTCATACTCGTAAAATAAGGTTGTCTATAAAAAATGTGTGTAAATGTCTCATTGCACCCTTTTTTAACTTTGGTAATGCTTACAGACAGAACATTCTTGTTTCAGTGAATTTAAAGTGGTACTTATAAGTTTTTAAGAACTTATGTGTTACATACTTACGTGTTTTTAAGAAAAATAATGAAAAACATTTCATCTACCTTTCGAACCATACTTAAAAATCATTGTACCGAGCCGGCAAGCCAGAAAGCTGCGTCACCGTTCGGCAATTCTTTTTATTATTCATGGCGCGATCGTTCAGTGTTTTATATGAGCAACGATCGAGTATCAATTTGTATGTACCCCGCATTAGCATCTCCTCAGGCCTACATTGTTTCACGGAGAAAACCCCTCTTTTATGTTAGTTTAGCGCACCGCAAAATTATGGAAATTTTGAAATATGTATATTCTTAACACTATACAATCTTGCTTTTTCACGATCTGAATTTGAATTTTATGGACCAAGATGCTAATGTTCTGTCTCAAACATAAAAGTCATACTCTATGAACCTTTCAATAGTACATTGATTGGTAGTTAACGATTTGGAAACTTTTTCACTAAATATCTTTATTAGTGTAGACTACTGAGATGTAACTTCTAAACTAAAAACGTGCAAACTTCAACTTTCTTGTCTTTCTCTATTTTCAATATCCTAATCACATTAAATAAATATAACACAAATATCTATAACACGTTCATAACCAAAAATAAAAATCTATAAAAAGACATTGCAACGTCTTATTAAAAGTTGTCTTTCACAAATACTTAAGGGAATATAACTAGTGATAAATGTTAATGTTTTAATTCATGAAATATTGTTAAATCTATAAAATGACAATAAAATTCGTATCTTTTGACTTGTTTTTTAAATATATGAGCCTGTATTACTCGTATAATATGATAATAGCCCATACTTTCCTTATCTAAACTCATCAGCAGCACGTTCTTTTTGGCAACCTCAGATTTAGATAATTTATTAACAAAAGATTTCTTAATTATTTGAACAAAACTTAAAGCAGGACAAGATATTCCTGAATCAAAACCTCCAAATCCCACAAGGCGCGTTCAGTTCCTTTCACTAGTCTGGAGCTTAGTGCGCGAGTCGCGAGTCGCGAGCCACAATGCGCTAAGTAGTACGCTTACGAGTGTTCATTAAAGATAGCGGATGCGACGATTGCTAAATTTGCTGTGCTGAAGATTTAGTCAAAGAACAGTGGATAGACTGCTGAAAGTTATGTAATGTCTTTTAATGTTTTTGTTTTTGATTATTGTACCAGTAACTCAGATTGAAATCATAAATTCTACTTCCTACTAATATTATGAAAGCGAAAGTAAGTATGGATGAATGGATCTTTGTCTTTCACAGCGCATTTACTAAACTAAAATTCACGCGGGCGGAGCAGCGGGCAACGGGCAAATTTGAAATGAAATTTAACTATTCTAATGATCTTACTATTTCATGGCATGTCATCTCTGCCTGTAACTTTCCCTGGCCAAGCGTGGATTGGTAAACTAGTGGAATGGTCAGGCACTTTTAAAATCACTATGGATACAGGTTGATGGATGAGGCATACAGGTTTCTATATTCATCAACTCGTAGAACGTACGATAAAAAATTCACTTACCTATGCACAATGTAGGTTTTATAAATCAGCTAAAAATAGGCGACTGTTTAAGGATTCCTCCATATAACGTGGCATAGTAGTAATTCATATGTAGGTGAGAAGCTCCCCTAGCCGAGATTATGGCGGCGCCATCAAATATGCATAAAAGCGGTAAAATGCCGCGTTTAACCGCTCCCCGACGCCTCCGTTGTCACCTGCCAGCCACTCTCCCGCAGTCGTCTCCAGACAGATGCTCAGACGGTGGTAATTAAAAACCGCCACCGTTAAATATCAAATATTATTTTACACGAATCATGATGATACGCAATTTACGATGTGGGTTGATACTTGATTTAACGTACCTAGTTTAATTAATCAGTGTCAGTAAGGACTTATTTTCAAGGAAGTCGCACAATCATAAAATCGTACAAGAACATAGTCTTTTTTCAGCATAGCGGTAAATAAATGTAACTAAGAATTTTGCAGTCATGTTGAAACCTCAGGCATCAGTTGTTTCACGTGGCTTCGCCTGCATGAATTTTGATTTTTAGATATTCCATTGCATAATCCGTTGCAATAAGTAGACATGTAGTGTTGCAGACTTTTTAAGAAATTTAACGAAGAACAATTCCGTCATACATGAGTTAACACGATTAAAACGCTGCGTAAACAGTTAAAGATACGCATATCTTTAATTGTTTACGTAGCGTTCGCAACGAAAGATATAAAATAGCAAGAATTTTTCTCGTTTTTGTAACATTATTCATAGCGCTCCGCTCCTATTGGTTATAGCTTATATTGGTTAGCCTTCCTCGATGAATGGACTATCCGACACAAAAAAAATCAATTCGAATCAGTAGTTCCTGAAATTAGCGCGTTCTAAGAAATAAGTAGACATGTAGTGTTGCAGACTTTTTAAGAAATTTAACGAAGAACAATTCCGTCATACATGAGTTAACACGATTAAAACGCTGCGTAAACAGTTAAAGATACGCATATCTTTAATTGTTTACGTAGCGTTCTCAACGAAAGATATAAAATAGCAAGAATTTTTCTCGTTTTTGCAACATTATTCATAGCGCTCCGCTCCTATTGGTTATAGCTTATATTGGTTAGCCTTCCTCGATGAATGGACTATCCGACACAAAAAAAATCAATTCGAATCAGTAGTTCCTGAAATTAGCGCGTTCTAAGAAACAAGCAAACTCTTCAGTTATAAAATATTAGAATAGATAATTTTGCCTTTACAACATTTTTGTGATTCCTTATGTTTGGGTTGAGAACCCGAAAAAAATTGTAGTTCTTCAGAGTATGACAGTGCTAACTATAGGAATGCTTTTGCATAGGTTATCCAATTAACATGATTACAGATATGTAGTAGCTCTGTATATATTGTTAGATACGAGCATGTTTCGGAGCGCGAGTTCACAGAATACTTATGACTTAGCGACGAGATCTACAATCCCATTACAGCAATCATCTTCCCGTTCATTACGCGCTGCTAAGATAGTAAATTTAAATTAACAGCCCCTTGTTAGTTGAACAGCGAACTATACGCGAGTGTGGCGCTGTTTCCATTAACACTAAACGATATTTTTGACGGGCATTTTCATTATTGATAGGCCTGCGCTTGACTACCATCATACCTGGATAGCAAATGATAGTCAAGGGTGAACCTCGCTTGCCTCGGAATGTGTCTATTCACTCTTTTCTTGAAGGTATCCAAATAATACTCGGATGCAAACACGGAAGCTAGATGGATATTCGATACCTTAGAGGTTCGTATCGGAGACGTGGAAGTATGAAGAACATTTCGTCCGAGTTTGATATAACTACATAAAGAACTACGGTTCTATGGCAGAAGGGTAGAGGAGGTTTAAGGTTGTGGAGTCTCTAATTTTATTGCATTCTTTTTCTAGCGTCGAGCGTCGTACCTACTTGTGGCGATTTATAAGGTACATGAAAAACCGGAAATATCTATCTGTAATTATTCGCCGTTGGAAGGGTCTAAATAATACGCATTTTGAAGAGCGTAATGTTTTAAAACTTTCCAATTACTTTTCACTGCTATGCAGCAGTGAATAAGTATTGGATGAAAATAAAAACTTTTAATAATAATTATTTTTGAAAATGATTTATCATACCTCAAATTGATACCTTACCCCTTTTATAGTCTTATCGTAAAAACTCTGTTGCAATCAACGAGTTCGAATGTTCCAAGATTTCATATAAAACCTCTAAAAATATCCGTTCATTTGTCGAGCACATTAAGCCAAAGTTTTGTTAATTCAGTTCAATGGAAACAGTTTCTATTGCAGTGGAATGAATGTTCATTTACTAAGCGAAAATCGGGATTGTGCGCGTGACACCCTTAAAGCGCAGTTTTGTATTAATATTTTCGTATTAAATTCATTTACGTATTTTACAGTTACTACAAAAATTAAAAAAATTAAAATAGCTGTAATCTTCGTTAATATATAAAATTCTTGTGCCAGTTTTTGTTTCCAAACTCCTCCAAAACAGCTCGATCGATTATTATGAAGTTTTCTGTGTATGGTCGGTAGTCTAGGTAGGAGTAGGTTGTAAGCTATTTTTATATCCCTAAATCTAAAAGGCAAAACAGTAGGTATATTAACTACTAGCCATAGCTCATTTTTATTAGAATATAGATGTCAAGAATTTAAATATACTTCTTATTTAAAACTTGTTATTGATTTATGTCAACGATATAATCTTGCACGTATTAAAAGCTACACCCGTAAATCAGTTCGGTAGCTAGGGACCTTAAATAATCCATCGTTTTAAGCCAAAGCCGACGAATTTGAAAATAATTACAGACATTAGAGGCGTAATAAGAGTGCCGTATCAATTACTGGCCGTAAGCAAACAGGGCATTATGTGCTTAATATTAAAATCAAATTTAGGGACCGCCCCTTTAGTGAAAAGGCTTTATATCGCTAGAGAAAAGCATCTAGGTAGAAGCTCACTGTACTGATAGCAACACAAAACTACCCATAAAATACATGAAAGTTCCTTTCAACATAGACCAGAGAGCTATGTATCTAGTGAACGATTTGCTCAACTTTTGTTTCATTTATTTTACTAACAATAAACCTTTTTAGAACGTATTAAACAGGCTTTCGGAATTTTGTTCTTGCGTTTTTTTTCCTTTTTCCGTACCGATCGATACACGAAATACTAAAAAAATCATCTCATGTGTATCTCATGAAACAGTTTCGTATAAAATTAGCTGCACAGTAATATTTCCAAATAGGTACTCGTATTTTGCTGTTACGTACACATTGCTTTCGCAAAAGTTTAAGAGCCTTCACGAAAATAGCCTCTCTTTTGTAAATGGTTTCGTCACTTGGTGTCCCTACCTACAACGTGTTTGGTGACCGCCGCGCAACGTCAATTAAAATCGCATTTCGAAATCGCTCCGAAACACGTCATGCCACGAGCTTTGGCCACGAGTATAATTTCCAAACAAACTGTACGGAACAAAACGTGATACAATTGTGACATCGAGCCATAATGTTTATTTTGGCTCTCGTGTTTTCGTAACCGTGCTTGTGGGTTTCTCCTGGGCTGTCTCAGGCTCGTTTTTACCAACACTTTAAGAAACGCCTAAGCCGATAGGTGACAGTTTTCACTTACAACAACTGTCACCTAAGGGCTTAGGTGTCCCTTAAAATGTTGGTGAAAACTAGCATCAATCTCTGCCTGGTCAGGATATTGATAGGCAAGCCATTATAGGCATGTTTATCCGTTTCATAAAAAATATAGGTATATTTTATCAAGTTAACAGCTCGATGAAGCTCAATGTAGGCCCGGCTCTCCTGCTATCAGGTTAGCAGATTCGTTTAATCGTTGAATAAGTTGTATTTAGTTGCCATATAGATTCAAAGATTCAAATCATTTATTTCATATAGGCCAATACTTATTAGCACTTATGAAATGACCTGTGCCTGGATTTTGATTTGATTAAGTGCCAGAGTTCTAAAACACTGAGCTATCACTGTTTTCCTAAATTACCAATTAAAATAATTTTAATATGTTTTATTGTTACAGAATCAAGAAGAAGTGCAGATAACACACAAACTCTTCCGTCCATCTACCTCAGTATCGTGAGTAATAGTATAATAGCATGACTTTTGAGATGACTAAGGCCCTTCGCACACGGCTCGTAGCGTAGCGTAATCTTCGCGTACGACGAGAGCAGTACGAGCACGAACACTTTCAAAGATGTCCGAAGCGGTGTTGCAGCGAATCGTATAGGAGGCGTAATTGTCATATTGTTGTGCGTAGCGTCATAACGATACGCTTACGTTTACGAGCCGTGTGCGAAGAAACTAAGAGTCCGTAGGTAAGTTTAAATAATAGTGTGTAGCTTAATAAATAATTAACAGTTAATTAATCAATTCTAGATATTTTATAAAATAAATCTATTTCGTGCAGGTAATGCCATTCTGTGTAAAAATTGCTTTAGATTTTTGACTAGAGGTTCTTGATTATACAAACGCATTGACATTTTAAAGCGCGCAACTGGCTCACAATGCCACCATATTTATATTATTTATATTTATTTATCTTGTATAAATATTGTGTGAGGGGAGCGAGATCCCAGAGTCGCGGTAATTATTGCGTGACTTATTGGCGAACCCTGATAACACGTTCTTTACGACCAAATTATGATGAGCTGGGATATATTATATATCGTAGACGGTATATTTATACCTCTATAGCCAGTATCTTTAATAAATGAATAGTAGAAGCTAGAGACTAATTCTTTACCATAAAGTTCTCGATATATTATCTTAAGTCGGTTGTATTACAAGGTGATAGGCAGCAAAAAGAAAACTGCAATCGTTATAAATGATGCAAGCAGATAAGCACATATCATGCATAGCTGTTGCAACTTTAATAAACTTTATCATCGCTCAGTCAAACCCTTAAACGCTGAAATTCCTTGACAAATAATTATTGCGATCAGCAGAACAGTTAAGACGATAAATTGAAAAATAAAAGGTCATAGGTCTAAATAAAGGGTCGTGACACACTGACAGACGGACAACAAGGTGATCTTATAAGGGTTCCTTTTTGTTCTTTTGAGATACGGGGCCCTAAAAACAAGCTAACTCTTCTATCATCGATGACACTCCGCCTAATAACCTAGAATTACTACTTACACTGCAGCATGCTTTAAAATTCATATACAACAGTGCGATTAAGCGTACAATCCTCATGAAGAAAATCAGACACGTATGCTCATTTACGTGACAAAATCGTACAGCGTTATAAGAGGCAAGTCGAAAGGTCTTAGCATAATGGTGGTGACATTCGCCAGAGGGGTGTCACAGCTTTATCTCAGCTTGGTCGTGACTCTCCGAAGAGATTTCTGTAATTACGCTGATTATCACAACGAATCGTGCCGCGCCATTTCGGCAGCCCTGGAGCAAAACTTAATCATCCTAATATAATCCTAATAAATAGGTACTTCAACTGCATTTATATTTTAGAAGCACATAACAATGAAATAGTTCGTAAGCAGTGAAATATATAAACATACATTATTAATATAACGAGTAAGTTTTTTTTAAGTTTACATTATTTTACAAAGTTTTGAGTTTTTACAAAGTTTGTAGGCCTGACAATATCTGGAATATAAAAGGTATAAAATCTTTTCGCTGTCCGTCTGTCTGCCGCTCACAGCATTTTTTCTTACGTGCGAAAATGGAATGTAGCATCTAATGAAAATTGATATCAAAATTAACTCCATACATATGCAATTTAAAAATTACGTCAATTTATATTATTATTGCATCTCTCACACTTTTTTATAAAACTTGCATTAATTTTACTGACTTAAATTACCCTAATTTTGGCAAAGGTACTAAAGAATCTAGGACTTGAAAATTTCAAGTTATATCCTATTAAAGCTTTTAGTTCAGTAGTATATCAAAGGGCTATATATTTTGTAGGTAGGTACTATACTATTAGTAGTAGGTAAAAACTTTCACGTAACACAATTATTTATCTATTTTCGTTCTAATTATTGTTTATATAAGCCGCAAAACGATAAAACCAAACTACATCTATCAAATATTTGTATTTTAAATGGAAAAATCACCGAAACTTTCGAATTGCTTCAAAAGCTCTTGGCACTCTCAGTTGGCAACAATATCATAAAAATATTTAGACAAATAATATGAAAAAGACGCGTTAAACATTCAGGTTACGCAATACGTACTTAAAGTAGTATTTATTGGTGCATAAATCTTAAAACTTGCCATTCTCCACAAATTCAGAAGTCACTAAAAACATTGTACAGACTTAAGAAATATAATCTATTATTACTTTATGTACCCATGCTTCATTTTTACCAATCCAACACCTAACATGATGAAAACGTAAATAACAACAACTATTCCCCAAAGTCAATGAACAGAACACTAAATTTGTTTTAAACACAACAATAATCCATAAAGTTAGTTAGGCTACAACGTTCGAACAAAGTAAATGAAGATACTTAACCTTGTTGGGAAGTTTGATCCAATAAAACAAAGTTTCGAACAAACGAATGCATTAAAGTCACCCGCAAACTGATCCAATCGTAATATCGCACTTCCAGACATCGAAAGTTAGTATGCATTGACTTTGAAAAGTCGTCCGAAACTTAGTTTGGTTATGTTTATGAAACTATTCGGATGCGAGTGTGTGCCGCCGATACACATGCAAGAACTCGCGCCCAACTCTAGGCATAGTTCGCTAAGTGGAACAGCTGTAAAACAAAGTCGCGAAGGGTCTAGGAACTTAGTGTGTACGTTGGCAACTATTCGGGCCGAACAGGCGAACACATGTCCTCGAAGGCGCGTCGGGCGCGGCGCGGCGGCGGCGCGTTTTCAGCGCGGACGATGCACGCTCAGCGAGCCTCACAACTTTGACAGTTTAATTCGGGAAGCACGGGTGCGGCCGTCGACCGCGGCCGATTTATAAATAAGTTTAACTAGGTTTAACAAAGTATTGCTGAGGATGATAACGGAACGGTGCCTACGCCCCGCCCCTCTCGCCCCGCTCGCGCCGCGTGCAGATAAACTTTTAAAATGACTTTGGAAGCTTTTGAGCTTTTAATCGGCAAAGTTGTACAGACAGACAGTTCGGGTACAATCCTTGAACCGCTTGCGCCGGCGACGGCGGCCGCAAAACTTTGTTTTACAGGACTACTTTTCTTCTTGTTTCAAGGTTGGACTCTTAAAACAAACTCCGGTTCGACGGAGTTCGTGAACTCGGGCGCCAACAATTTACAAATTTCTCTCTTTCATAACAACTAACTGCCGCTCGGCGCGCGGCGAAAGTTGTCCTGCGTAGATCTTAATCGCATTGTCTGTTGCGCTCGCGGCTCCGCCAGCTGATTGTGACGACACAGTTTATCGAACTTTTGAATTAATTTGACTACAATACTCCTGCGAACGATTAATAGTGACCTATCGGGAAATATCTGTAAAGACGTTTACAAATAAAGATCGGTACTCGTAGCGTGACCTGTCTAGAGTTTCGAAGCAACTCCTTTGTCTACAAAAGAAAGGTTTAAGTGTGGTGACAAAACGATCCCTCAACGCGATGGACGTCGGTCGGCACCCTCTGATCCATTTATTCAATTTGTTTAAGTGACACTGATAGCGAGACTGCGGTCGAAAAAACTCGTCTGGCAAATTTGACGGCGCCCCTGGCGACCGGCGGCGACTTCTTTTTTCAGCTCATGCCTCACCTGCCGGGGGCTGTCGAAGTGGTCTCGCGTGAAAAACACTGATTGGCTTTTAATCTGAACGTTCTCCTTTTTCACATTACCACCAGCTTTTGAACCTTTCAATTTTAAGTGCCTATGTGGCGTGGGTGGGCAGCATTTTTGGTTCCTTTTTTAGGTACTTGTTATTTTCCATATCAAGCCTCATACTTATGAGCATCTGATGTTGATTTGCTGAATACCTATTTCTTATGAAGGGTCAATTTTATGTACGAATACAGGTTAAAATGCAGACACATATCGGGTATTGCGCGTAAATTTTACGTAACTAGAAATAAATAGGTTGCGGGTGTGTGGGGCGGGGCGGGTGGGCGCGGCGTGCGCGCGCAGCCCCCGGCGCGCCTCCGCGGCCTGCACTCGGCCTCCGCATAGTCCGCGAATCGCATCCCGCGAGGAACCCGCGCTGCGGAAATCGCTCCGCGTTCCGGCGCTCCGCTGCTACGTAGAACCGAGAAACTTTTCCGACGTAGCCGATCTACGGTCGCTACGAACGCTACGGCTACGAAGCAACGTTATTGTGAAGTGTTTTTTTTTTATTTCTCAGTGAAATCGTGTACCTACAAACTTTAGTGCGTGATGAGAGATCGCCCCTTAATATTATAGAGATGTCGGCCCTCGTCCGACCTGTTTGGTAAGTTATTTAACTTTTTAGAAAAAAATAAATATCGCTTTAATTCCGCGTTTAACCGACGGTACCGTTCTTTGTATTACGCAGTATATTTTTGCGGATTTATTTCAGCAGTGACACCGCCGTCGAAATGCTGAAGAAGTGTTCAAGGTGTTAATCTAAAAAAAATCGTTTACGCACAAATCCCACGCTCGTAAAACCATTTCACGAAATGCTTTCGAAATATAGCAATGTTATATGTGTTGCGTTGCGGACTCAGTTTAGTTTGAAGTAATTCGATTATAAGGTGTATATAGGTATGTTAATTATTCCAACTTCGGCTGACATGTGGAGTGTAATCGAATAAGCAGGCGCGAGTCGTTAAACCGCGACGTCATTAGCTTTATTGAGGGAATATGTAATCGCGCGACGATAACCGCCTCACTAAATGTTACTTAAACACACAAGCTCTATTTGAACAAACCATTTGCATACTAAACTAATAGGGAAAGGATTAAATTATTATAATAATAACCAATTTTTAAGTTTTATTAATAAATTTTACACGTTATTTTACAGCAAACGAATTTTAAGTTAGAAAGAGAAGTCTACACTGCCTTGATGCTTTGTCTTTTCCCAAACCCAAGTGATGGATAAATCATAGTTCCTTTCATAATAATTTTCATCCAAAAAACTATTATTTCACCCAAACTTAGTCTTTAATTTGTGGATTCACCGACAGAGGTCCCTTATAATGCAGACAAGAAACAAAGATATTTTGACATTACTACGGAATCGCAAAAGCGAAGCAGGGGTGTGTGGTGTTAGTAAACAAAGTAGTAAAGATTCACAATTCCTTTCTTTGACAAGACTTTTTCCTTGTTACAGAAATATAGTGTGATAATAATAATAATATGCTCCTTGCTTTATTTAACGTATGAAGTGACTAATTTAGTTAAATTACAAGCATATTTAACTATCGTTCTGTGATCTAAAATGAGAGAAATATTTACTACCTTCCTATACCTATACCTACTCTTATACTCACGAAAGAAGATGCCTACTCGTAGCTACTTTTAGCAAAGCTGAGTGTCTGTGACCTATTTTTTGTTTAGTTATATATCTTCATTATCGTATTAACTGCTCTACATTACGTCGAAATGTTTCTTTATAACTTCTACATCAAAATTATAAAACAAGGATCGAATAGCTTATCAATTATCCTGAAACGCAGAAAAGAAGAAAATATTTTGTATATTAAAATAGACAATTGTCGTCAAAAAGCTTAAGCAAAATGCTACAAATACTTATTATAGGCAATTTAAATCTCTGTTAATCAATAAGAAACCTGATACAATCTAGACTCTAGTGCATGCGTATGCGTCTACGAATTTTTATTTAAAATAAGCACTAGAAATAAGCTAAGATTTCTTGAAAATTAGATTCGTATTAAAATTTACATAGGTATTTTTTGACAATTACCTCTCTTTTTTTAAGTCGGTTAACAGCCTTATAAAGCAATACATGAAAGTCAAGGTAACACGAAATATTTAACTCACTAATAATATTTAATGGGGAAACCATGTTTCATTTGGATATTTCAATTGTATTTTAACTCTATTTTGACTTATATCAAATGGGATTTTTATTGCCTAGTGCCTATAACTATCCTACTATTATATTTTTAAAGAAAACTAGTTACTTGAAACATCTGTACGCGTTTTTATATTAGACATGAGTTTTTAATACGTTGATAGATTGGGTATTACAAGTCTTAATCTAATGCGAAATATATTATTATTAATTATTTTTTAGTATCTTATCAAACGTCTTTAAAATAAAAATTCAAAGCTTAGAATTCACGTCATAAAACCGACAATTCAAATTTTTCCTAACGCCGCGGTTTACCGAGCAATTCGAAACCGTTTTACTCAGGTAGGGTTGGCACTAAACGGATTTCACGTGTGCCGATCTTGATAAGAACACAAATTGTTTCCACTGAAGCCGCCGAAGTTATCTGATGGGACAGCGTCCCGTGTAATTGTGGTTTATTTCGTACACAAACGTGGAATTTCGTTACAGTGGTAAAATGATTTAGTGTTTTGTTCACTTAAAAAAAAGTATTATGTCTGCTTTTAAAGTTTAAGTTCGATCGGCCAATACATTTTTGACTATTCTATTTCATCAAAAATTAAATCTAAGTTATCGACAGCTCTACCGCCTAACGATAAGTACGTAATAAATACATTAATTTTTTTAACTTGTTCATTCTAATTTTGTAGTGAGAAATAAAAAAATTAAATTTTATTTAGGAATCCTGAATAGGGTAATTTTTATGATGTCAATGACCCAATTTGAGCATCAGAATATTATACGAATAGATAAGGATGCAGAGAAAATACAATGTACACGGGCATATCTCCATATATTTATAGTCTGTTAAAAGGTCCGCTAACCTACGATGTCTCCCATACATTCTTCTGCTTCTACAATATGATCCCGAAGTCTGTCTTGGACTTACCTTTGCACCGGTTTAAAGATACTGTCAAAAAACATCTAATAAACCAGGGTTACTACACCATTGAAGAATTTTTAAATAACAAGGATTCTTGGGACTCACGAGATATCTTAAAAATATTGTTTCATACTACGTACTAAAAATTGTATATTGAGACATTTTTGAAAAGAGCAAGTACCGAGTTTCTTGCCATTTCTTCTCGGTGCAAACCTGCTTTCCGAACCTGGCGGTAGAGTCTTGACATTTCATGAGAGCTTATATCTAAGCCTATGTGAAAATAAAGAATTTCATTTCATTTCGTATAATATTATGAAAAATGATAATTTCAAATTCAATCAAACAAATATTAACATTTACTTTTTTATATTCATACGCCATAAGGCAGAATGTATAAGGATAATAATTGTTATTGCTGACCACCTAATGTACCTGCATTCTTATGAATAAATGACATTTTTTTTTTCATTCGTAATACCAAAATCATTTGTAGTTCGTGCAAATTTCGATCATATTGTGGTGTTATTCGGGTTCATATAGTAATAATCTGGCCATATTTTGGTTTGGAAATACTCTAAAACGAAGTTTATATGAATTTCGATTTGCTTATTTTTACGTCAAAAAGGACATGTTTTCTGCTTATTCGTTTTGTAATAAAAACAACACTATTTCACGTCGCATTCGTTTAGAAGCACAGTTTTTATTTACCAGCTAAAGAAAAACACCAGTTAATAAGGAAAATTACAAGTTTTAATTCATAATTTTTGGTATTACGGTACTCAACCGAAGTAATAACAATTTTGTTAAAAATTGATTTACATTCATTACTTGGATTCATGTAAGAATGAGGTGAACTTGTATGTTTTATAACAAAAATTAGCTATTACATTTTATTAAATAAAGTATCAAAATTATTAGATCGTGACAATTGTAAGTTTCACTATATACCATTCCTTAAATACCTACCTATCTTTTAATTTACCCATGTAAACTGACTCGTTGAACCGATTTGCCTAAATAATAAAGTAATCAACACTGATGATATCATTGTTTTATTTGGACTATAAATTTAAATGAAACAAAATTGAAATGATTGTTGATTCAGACATTTTAACTGTCTGTTACAATTGACATGTTAAGGCAGCTCTATGGTAAACAGAAATAAAAGCGTATGAAACGCCCCATGAAATATAGATGAAGCTTGCATTTTTTGTATATTCAAAGCACCATTTAGACCTCAGAGTCTAATTTGTTTCACCACACTTGCTTGTAAAGCTGTAACGTGGATATTACTTTATGGCTTTTAGTTTTACCTCATTACTAGTACAGGGGCAGTACCACCATCTCTTATTGCAGTATTATTGTAATATTGTTTCAACATTTTCATACAATGTCAGTATGAAAAGTTTAAAATAACATTACAATAATATACTGCTATAAGAGTTGGTGGTAGGGCCCCAGGTATGTAAACAAAGCATTTATAATTATATACCTAATTTTTTTCTCCAGGTGGTGCACTATTCTCATGCTTCCAAAAAGCTTTTAAGACGAAAAAATTAATTTCTCGGCTAAGTAGTGCACAATGTTTAAAATGAATATCTGCGCCATTTTGCGTGAGTAAATTAGTACTACTTTTGAAGATGATAAAGACGTATTCTTCAAAATAAAACTAACTTGTAAATGAATTCATTCATTGAACTTTTGTACACCTATGACACTGATATCTATTCTATGGATTGCTAACTGTCAACGTAAAAATGAAGACAGTTGATTTTCGCCGTTTTGGCGCTCATTGTTGCGTAACCTGGCGTGAGCGTCTATGGAACCAAATTAAAATGACATTTAAAACGACGGTGACTAGGAACTAATGTCAATATAGTAACCGTGGGCGTTCGAGGGAGGCGCTTCAAATCGGCACAATCAGCACAAAAAAAAAAGAACTGTCAGATGTTCAGAATGATTAATGCATAGAATGGAGATCAGTGACCTATGTCAATTAATTGGTGAAACTAGGAGGTGTACAGTGAACTCTTTAGTGACTACAACTAAATCCCCGCGCGGTTTATTAACAATTTCATTCTATCTATTTCGAAAAGTTTGTGGTGATGCATCGTTCTAATCTAGAGTATCGGCTTTTTAGGGTTCCATACCAAAATAATAAAAATGGAACCTTTATGGTGAGACTTTCTCCGTCCGTCGGTCTACACTCGATTATTTCAGTATCTATTAAATCTATCGACCCGAAAGGAGAATGCCGATTCTTGTATGAAAATTGGGCTATACCTTGCGTCTTAACCAAATCATTGGTAAAACATTAGAAATATTCTCAATATTATGTAAAAAGAAAGATTAGTAAGATATTAACAGGGAATTTCTAATAATCTGATTTTCTAAGTGGTTAATTTTCTAAGTTTTATAAGTGGCATGGCAGTTCCACATGTTTTGAAACGTTAAATCACTTTTTTTATAATACTTTTTAAACCCCTGTTTGCATTTCACTAAAATAAAAATATGCGATATTAAAATTTGAAAGAAGATTCTTCATGCATAAGTACGTGCTTCAGACGCAGAGTGACGCAAATCTAGCTCATTTTCTGGCATTCGCCTTTGGAATAGTTGTAGGTGATTGCGGCGTGCCGTCTTTGCAATCATAAAAAATTAAAAAACTTTTTTTTTTAAAAAAAAAGGGTCCCCCTTTTTTTAACTGGTTCCTCGAAATTTCGAAATGAGATAACAATATTGAGTGGGGTATCATATGAAAGGGCGTTACTTGTGTATTCTAAAACAAATTTTTATTTATTTTTATGCTTGATAGTTTTTAATTTATTGGGCAAACTGTCAAACAAAATACCGCCCCCACCCATTATCTCCGAACTTAACCAATCGAAAAATGTGAAATAGTTATGATCAATACAATTTAACGCATATTTTACAGGAAAAATAAAATCAACTCGCTTATATACTTTTTGTGATATTAACAATAAACCTCTAAAAGCAAAGTTAGGTTTGCAGTTCGCCAACAAGTACCTAGTATACAAATTGTACTCGTAAATTCATGAAGAAAAGTGATTATTTTAATGTTTTACTTCTTTGATACTATGGAACCCTCGGTGCGCGAGTCCGACTCGCACTTGTCCGGTTTTTTATGTTGTGTTAATGAGACATAAATTTGCTTATAAATAAATAAATGACATTTTTAAGTTCAGTTTATTTTTTGTTATTCCTGTATTTTTATAACCACATTTGTAATTATTTAAATGTTTGAGGTACAAATTAACAATTGTTCTTGTTTTTTGTTATTAAGTTTATTTTGGATTTAATTTTTACTTGCAACTACGTCAAATGACAAAAAGTGGTCAAGTACTTTTAAAATGATTTTTTTAATTACAAGATTGGCATAAACCATAAGTAACGAACACGACGCTGACCCTTTCGCACAGGAGGGCCGGTAAGTTGATAACCCTCCTCGTGAGTATTTAGGGTTGATACTGCATTAAAGAAATAAACAAAAAGTGTGAAATTGCAATTAATGTGCTACAATGAAGACTGTCCGTGAAGCTGATTTTAATAATTTTTATACACTTTAGTTTATGTGTACAAGTAGTTATTCCTTACCATTTAAATCATAAACATATTTTAAAATTTTGTTTTTTTTTTTATACCTGGTTTATGTTGTTTATTGTTTAACTTCCTTTTGTATATGACTAAAATTATACGTAAGTGACAGCTTTCTGTGAAACAGAGAGACCATGGAACAAAATAGATGTAAAACAGCTACGTAATCGTCAATTTTTACCATAACTAAAATTATAAAAAAAATGTTATGAGATACTGAAATATTTCTTTTTAATGATTCCTCCACAATCTTGTGTAAAACTAAAAGTTCTTATTTTCCCATTGTTTACTATGGAGTCCCCGTGAAGTATCACTTAGCATGTTATTGCTGCGTTTGAAGTAATTCGTAATATTTGAGGTAATAAAATCAATTTTGAAGTTATAAAACTTGAATTTATTAAACTCTGGCACACGGATGGACAGAAAAACAGACAGGCAGGAGAAAATTTACTCAAAATATTGCTTCGCTTGGTATTTTTTAATTAATTATATCGGAATTAAGAATCGACGTAGGTGATTTTTTATTATTTATGTCGTTAGAGTAATAAGATCCAAAAACGCTCAGAAAAAATGCGATGACTGGCTTAGTTTTTTAGTAATTAGGTAAAACATTATACGTCTGTTATATTCTCCCACGCCTGTCACACCTATACTGACGTACATGTAAGAGCAAGAAGGACAAAAATAAAAACACATGATATAGGTACTCGTAAATGCATAATAGAAATGGTATTATATTTCTTGCTTTTTCAATATTTGCTTACTCAATGATCGTACACAGCACCATAAACATACTGAATCCAAACATTTTTTAATTGCTCTAGTTTTTAGGCACAATACGGAACAAAGGAAATCTGATGAGTACTTTGAGGAATCCTGTTCCGTTATTTTTAAATATCATAATACTTTGGCCTAATTTTTTTTATTTACATACAAAATCTATCTTATCCCGATTTAGATAATATAAAATATTATTTACAAAATATTTGCAAAAGTGTGTTCTATTGTAGCAAATTTAGCAACGGATCCAATTTTGCAATTTTCACGAAAAGTTATTTTAACAACAAGTAGTGAAACAATAGAGCACAACCCTACACATTTCGGCCGAGGGGTTAACAGTGAGGGTGCGTTACTAGTTACAATGCACCGCGGCAGTACCATTACCCCACTTATTTAAACTGAGCGAAACTACTGCGATATTGATTTTAGCAATCATATGTTGCCCTATGAACGTTCCTTGTTTTTTGATATCGATTTTTAAACCATTCAAGTACAGTAGGTACAAGTATCATTCATTGGAAACCCTAGACAACCAATATTTTGTTATTTTAAATTAAGTCTGTTGAATACTTACTCGAAAAAAAACTTTAGTGTAAAACTAAAGTTTTTAAAATAAATGTATAACTAATACTTGTACAAAAAGAATTCTAATAATGATCATAATGCCAGTTTTAATAAAATGTTGTTATAAAATAAAATAATAGTAAATTATGCTACAAGTGTGCTAGGGTAATCACAACACTTGAGTCAGTATTATAAGTGCAAGCCGTAGGCGAGCGCGATAAGGAAACGAGAGTGTTGTGGTTAATGTGCATACGCGTAATTACGTTTTTTGTCACACTTGCGAGAAAAAATCAGAATTGTTTTACGTATTGTTATTTTTTCAAAGATTTGAATCGAGTTATTGCAAGAGCATTGTAAATAACTCGACAAAAGTACCTGTACATTTTTGACATTAAGTGGCCCCTTCCCGGATAATCCAAGTTCAACGAACGCGTGGTCTACAGGCTTGCTGTTTAGTCTAACGCAATCCTAGTAAAAGATACACTGTGAAAAAATATATAAATAACGCCTGTGTCGTCGGTCGGGCGTTCGAGAAATAAAAATAGCGGAAATATTTCATAAAACTTGTTCCAGGAAATACGCGATTTTGAAAAAGCATTACAAGTATGCGTAAATAATGTTTATTATTACGAATCTCCATTAGTGTTACGAGGTTTCTATAGAGCTGTTTTCACTTTTACAAAATATGAGCTAAGAGAAATGACCAAAGTTTATGTAAAATTTCTGCAAGAATACAGATTTTTGGAGGCTGGTTCTGAATTCGCTGCTGATAAATTTTAATTTTTGTCTCTATACAAACCTAGATATGGTGTGCAAGGGACTTACCTACTTACTAAAAATATTTCAAGAAAATTTTGTTAAAACGCCGTAATCGCGTACGAGCGGTTGTATGGAAAATCTACCGGGATGGCCGCTCTTAAATCCAGCTACTATATTTTTGTACTACGTACAGCAAAACGTAGTTGGATCAGAGTTTATAGGCATTCCAGTCATTTTTTTTAAATAGAAAGATTTTTTAAAAATAAAATTGCTTTATTTGATGTTTATGTTTAACAATGTGTTTTTTATTTTATTTTTTAAACTTATAATTTAAAAGATACAATCAATTAAATAAATTAATAAGAGGAGTGTAGCAATCGAGTGCTGCCAGCGTATGTGACTTGTGAAACGTACCTGTGTGTTTTCAGCCCCACTCTTTTAAATAAGAAGTACTTTTAGCAAGAAGTAGCCATGCTTTGGCTTATGAGGAACCGGATGCTGATGCCCTTTGACGTCACAGATATGACCGCCTACGTTTGGGTCGTTTTGAAACCACGTGTCACTTTTAAAGTTTAAAATATTTTATTTTCTTAGATTTTCAATATTTTTCTATAAAAGTCGTCGTTGATTCGACACTATTGATTGTGCAGGTGTAAAAAAATGCTAAATTTTTTGGATAGCTTAATTTGAAAATGAAAACCTTATAATTTTTTTCATACTTTTTTCAATATTATGATATTTTGTCAGTAAATTATTACATTTCGATATGCTAATCAGAGTACAGTTATCATTACTTGTTCACGTACATGACGTTGTAGTTGGTCCGATTACAACAGTATACACTGTGATAGAAAGGACGATTATTCCGTCGTGATTAATACTTTTTTTATTAAAATGTTACAATAAAACTTATTATTAGCTTATTCTTATTACTATACAAATCTTGCCCGCGTGGAATGGTGCCAAGAATACTGGCTGCGTTTCCGCGTTGAACAGCTAGGCTGATACGTTGCGCAAAAAATGAGCCAGCCCTTCTGTCACCAGTTGAAGCTATTAACCACGGGGAAAGCTCTCGAAGGAATAATAATAATTAATACTTACGTTATGATATAATGTCGTTTTGCTTTTGTCGTTAAGCAAAATTAGCCCGCCAAATTCGAATTTTATTAAGTTTTACGCGAATAGTATAGGTACCTACTTAGAAGACAAGTTAGGAAACAAATAGTACCACAGCTACTAAAAACTTTTCTCAAAATTCACCATTCACCTCATACTCGTATTGGTTCCCGAACGCATTATCTTATGCAGTTACCTAGATATTAAAGATTCGAGAACCAATACCAATATTGGGATGAGGTATGTAAGGATTTGTGAGCTAGGCTTTTATTGAAAACCTATCGAAGTGTAACTTTTACTATTTATAATATACATAAAACCTGATTAAAATTAGACGGGCTAAGTATACCTTCAATGACAAAATTATCAATTAATATTATTAGTTACTTACTTTGTGTAAAATAAATATCTGGGTGACCGAGCTTCGCTCGGTAGTTGTAGTCACTGGCTAATAGATGGCAGCAGGAGTCATATTTTTTTTTTTGGTAAATTCGACATTTTATAAAAAATAAAAATATCCTAGCTAGATCGATTTATCGCCCCCAAAACTCCTTGTATACTAAATTTCATGAAAATCGTTCGAGCCGTTTCCGAGATCCAGATTATATAGAAATATATATACAAGAATTGCTCGTTTAAAGGTATAGGATTATTATAAGCGAAGAATATCTCTCCTTTTTAAAGATACAGTTATGTATGTGTGTTATGTGTGACATGCTGTCTTCCGATTTTACTTACAATTCTTAGCGATTTTTAACCTGGCAAACGGAATGAGTTGCCGAATTGTGGTTATTGCTTAAAATGCAAAACGTAGAGTGCAAACATATTTATGTGAAGAAATAGATTGCAAACAAGCTTGGTTGGCGATGATTATTATCTAAAATAACCGCCATTATCATTATAGGATCACATAAAGCGATGTCTATCGCCTTAAACTCGGCACCATTATAAAACCCTGTCCGGTTATCAGGCGGCGTCAGTTGTTATATGAGCTATAAAGTTAAGTTTTCGTTAAAGCTATTAAACAGGGAGCTCAATTTGGGGCTCGGATCAAATCAGGAGAGTATTTATCTTCGGCGTGGAGTCGATTTAAAAGCAAAATCACGCAAGCACACGACGCCATTATCACTGGCGCTCGATCCTCAGGCCGCGGCAACTCTATGAATCTAATCCAGCGGATTTATCTTCTGATTTACAGCCGACGAGGGCGCGACTGCTTGAAAGAAAAGTGATAATGTCTTAATCCTACCACACTCGAGTGTTCTACCCCCCCAATTTTATGGTCGCGCGCCCAGACGGCACGTTTTGATTTATGATTTCAATAATTAAGAATTCTTAGGTGCAATTTGAATTTGAGCCGCGATGTGGGGGCCTGACGCCCGCGGGAGGCCTGCCTGTTTGTTATTGCCGCGGGGCGGGAAAGGGTCGCCGGTCCCACGGCTTACCTTTCATTTTCTAAAGGAATTATAATAGAGTTTCAAGAAATTACGACGTCTTATAAGAGCCTTCCATACAATCATCTCGCTGGTAAAAATCAAACTTAAAATAATTGTCGTAGCAACTACCCCGTGAAAAATATTTTTCTCAAACGTGCTTGGAAATTTGAGCAATTTTTTGAGGGCCTTGTTCGAGATAAATCGAAATTTTTGTACTAGTCAAGCAGCGACCGGCAAAGGTTGTATGTACTCGTAAATCCATACCTGTCGAGATTTAGCGGCCAAAAAATACTTGTAATAACCGCATATCTGTCGTATAATTTAAAAATGGAACGATCTTTTACTCCAAAATATATCAAAGCTTTCAGTAGGTGAGCCTCGGCTTCGCCTCGGCCCTTTCATTTTCGTCATTCGCCTCATTCACCTCTTTTTTGGCCCCGTCAATAATGTATTATTTCAGCCTTCATTGTAATACCTACTTAAATAACACTTGAGCATTTTGCTAAACTCATATTACAAGCATGAATAACTTTTTCGTTCAATATAACTACCGATATCGTAGTGTAGATCTGAATTAAAATAAAATCATGTTTTCTGATTATTCATATACAATTTTGAATGTATCTTCAATCACCTGGAGAACCCTCACTTTCAATTAAAACTACTGCTTAGTTAGGTACATATATTTCTTGCGATGATTTATTATTTCTGTGAATCGTGTTGTAAGAGAACAAAAGCTCATCTCTTAACGGATATAAGCTCCATTTTGACGAGAGTCATACACTTGAATTACAGTATGTGAAGGCTTTTACGTCTCGTCGTCTCGGAGTAATCCTCGCCCCGCAATATAACCCCATGGCTGTCCTTATATCGCGCCCTAATCTCGAGGCATTACAATTAACGCGGGCCGAGATAACCCGCCACTCGCCACCCACTGATAAAGGGTACTGGCACTAGTTTAAACTTAAGCATCCACCGCCCTCGGGGTTTACCTAATTACTCCATGCATAGGTATACGTACGTTCCCTGTTCACACAAACCTGCTTTCTTGCATTTCATCAGTCTTAGCGTTATCGCATTAAACTTTTCGTTTCAGCTCTCTGCTTCCTCTCCGTAAATATTGGCAGTCAGGATTTGCCTAAATGATAAAATAACCTACTACTTATAGGTAACCAGGCAGCACAGAATCAACGTAGTTAGTCCCGGTTTCCACCAAAGCGGAGCTGTGTTGATTAACCAACCAGATTGCGTCATTTCGACATCTCGTCTCGCCTCTTTCGGAGATATCAAAATGACAAAATCGGACTGGTTACTTAGACACAGCTCGGGTGGAAACAATAAATGTCCTGAACTTAAAACAATAAAACATACCAATTAATCGAGGTTTGATGAAATAAAATATTTTTTTGTAAGTTTGCAACTATGGAGCTACAGTACTGATATATCCTGGGTACAAATACAGGCACAAGTGCGGTGAATTGGAGAAATAATACTATCCCTAATTATGATAAAACATAATATATACGTATTCATGTTAAAATTGATGAACCCCATAAAAATAATAAAGACTAATTGTATCTTAACTAACTTTTTGTCGAACGACATGTCGCTAGCGTACTTTTGCACAGTCCATTTGGAAACGGTTCACGTTTCTGGTAATTTTGGACATGTTCCTCGCGGCTCGGGGTGGCACGTCCGTAAATGTTTGCGGGCTCTGGTATTGGTAGTAGGACCTCCCGGTGGGAAAATCGATTTGTATGTGTACTTTAGTAGACGAACAATGGTAATAATAACAATGGTAATAAGTGGGTAATAATTATAAATTATAAGTGTATCAAAATCTTTGCTGTCATCTATGGGAAATTACGGTTTCACCAACTTCAAAGGCCCATATTTCCCAATAGATGGCTCTGGAGTCTGCCTATGACTGGAAAATAATGTATATCGAAATTATCGTTTCAGCGGTAGTCGCTTCCATAGCTCAATCGGTAGAGCGGCCACTCGCGACAGGTGTTGGTTGCGGGTTCGAATCCCGTTGGCAGCGATAATTTTGATACACTTATAATTTATAATTATATATAGTGTGTGAAGCACTATAACAAAAAAGTAAAATGGTAATAATTATGTTGATCTACGCTCATTGCTTAAAGTTCGAATTATGAAATCAAAATGTGTCACATATTGACCTACTTTATTCATAGACTTCTATAATTATTAAAAAGTTATTCATTATAACATCGCTGTACTATGGAAATATATCAAGATAGTTAAATAATTTCCATTACGATACTGGACTCTGGATTCCTGTATTTTTAATTGTCGTCATAGCCAAAAGAGAGTTTAATGCCCCCCATTATGCATCCGTTTCATAAACTACTATTAAAAGGAAATATCCTCTAATATAGAAAATTCTCGTGTCAAAGTTTTTGTAACAAAACTTCCGAAATCCTTGGCCGATTTTTATAGATTTTTGTGTTTATATTTTGTACGTCTGAGAATAGGACGTGAACTATTTTTATATCCCTAAGTTACCAATAATAATTTACAATGCGAAACAACGTTTTCCGGATCAGCTAGTCGTTCTATAAATGCACACAAACGAATCCATTCCTTTTAGCTGTACAAAACCATTGTCAGGCGAATGAAACTCACTTTTTTAACATGTGACCATGAAACCCACTTTTTAACAATGTAATCAACCAACAATGTAACAACCAAGTAACACAAAAAAAATTAAAAATACCTACTGTATATTCAAACTACAAATAAATGAAAAATCTACTTAAAAAGGAATTGAAAACATCTTAAAAAATCTAGTAGGCTGCTGTCAGAGGGAATTGACCTCAACCACTCAACGTGACGCCATTGTCCCGTTGTATATGAAATACTTTTACCCTTTGGGCTAAGTAGAGATCAGCATTTCTGGCGTGCTGACCTGTCACCGAAATGAATGAGATATTATTTTTTATTTCATAATTTTCCCATATACTCAGTGCAATTAAATAAGAAGCTACTTAGTCATATGTTAATAGTATGTAGATAGATACCTATATTAATTTATTGTGACAATAAAATTTCAACTATCCAAAGGATAAATTCTTCCAAGTTAGTACGCTAACATCTTCGGCTGCATCATCACTTACCATCAGGTGAGATCGCAGTCAAGTACTAAATTGTAAAGGGTAAAAAAAAATATCAGTCTGATGCTACGGATTTTTATTTGTGTGAGAGTGAATTGTTTTTGTTTTGTTCTTCATAGATGCATTTCATAAAAAATGGATAAAACATAAAACAAATATAACCTTATTTTATAAATATTTTACTAATGTTCAGTTTAAAATTACATAATATAAAACCTTTAAATTTTCGTAAATCATACTGTCAAGAGTTTAATGAAGTGACATTTTTAAAAGAAACTTCGTTCAAAACTTTTTAAAAGTTTACTTCACTTGTTTACTGATTATAATATCCACACAAATATCTATGACGATAGAAAAAACTTTAAAAATTGTAAATTCCGTATACTATGCGTGGTGCGTTAACTTACCTGCTAAATACTTACATAAATTAATTAATTATTTAAGCATTTAATATTTTTGTAGCAAAAGTGATTTTTTCGTAATTGGCATTTACCTGCACATCAGTTCAAGCAGCTGCGTGACGTATGAAAATAAACTTCGTAGAATATTGATTGTATAGAACTTTACCCTCGATTACTGTCTTTAATAAATTGGTCTGAAAGCTCTTGAGTGAAATGGTTTTTACGTGGGAACGATTTTTGTGCATTTTATATAAAAAATATCACCAAGTGTTCAAAATGTGATGACGTCGACTGGAATCGCCGAGAATCATTTCCGCGTAAAAATATTGTGGTTGTGGATGGAAAATCGAATCGCAAGTACACTCCTTTTTTAATCCATCTATATAGTTGTTTTGATGTCCCGCGGAAAACATTGATGGAGCTGTTTGTTCCAGGACGGCGCCGCTGAACACACACACGACGCTGTCGCACATAAACAAAAGGCGCCTGGAGTTCGGCGTCGACATTGAGGCTTTTCGAGTGAACGACAGAAGACTAGAGCGAAGAGACAGTGAAGCGTCTATGGAGGAGGACACGGCTACTAAGCGGCGGAGACGACTTCTCGACGACGACAGACGAGACGAAATCGATTCCTACCATAGAAATTTCACAGTCCACAGACCTAATATTCTGCGTCATCCCAGCGAAGACGCAGAAACGCTCTTACAGAGGACACAAAGCGCTATAAAGTCTCTCAGCAGCTGGCCTCGAGATCAACCGTCAATACCGAACGGTGATGAAAACGAAGATGCCAATGACTTCGATAATCTTTTCAACGACAATCGTTCCGACAAAATGCTACCATCCTCCCCTTCCCAATCGTCAGATTCACATTCGAACAGAAGCTTCACGACGATACATCAAAACGATGAGTCTAAATCCGAACCCAGTGAAAGAGTAGAAAACGTAGATGCACCTTACAGAAATCCAAAAATGGAGAGAGACAATAGTATAGACAACTACGATAGAGGGGATAAAACTCCAAACCACTACGATGCTCCAAATTTCGATGAACTCGTAGACTCGTCTTCGAACGAATTAGAAATCGACATGTCCGAACGAAACGATGACAAGTATGAAGACGACCGGGACGCTAAGAGAATAAAGGCTGAAATAATCACTGTGAACAAACAATCGCTGTACAACGCTTACAAGGCTGCAACAGCTTCCTTGCCTTACTCGACGCAGTCGGCGTTCAAACCGCCAGCTGAGGTTAAGCACAAGATACACGGGTCGTCATTTCCCAGTGAACCTTTCGGTGGTTATTCGAATGATCACGAGAAGAGTTCACTGCATAAGGTGTCGAAACAATACACTGTGCTGCAACCCGCCGGCGCAGGCTCGCGTGCGGCTACGGCGCTTCAGGAGGCACGCACCGTGCCCTCGGCTCAGCCAGCCCGCGACTCGCGCCCGCTCACCGCTCTGTCTCCGCCAGTCGTCAGAGGTACCGCTCATGTCTGACACCCGTCGCCGAACTTCTTAACGACACTATAACGCTCAACTTCGCGTTATGAACGAGTCAAAGTTTGTTTCAAAGTCGGCCGCCCTGTTCCACACAGAAGATAAACTCTAGTAAGATAAACGTGTAGTATTACAATAGCAGGCTTCTAAATAAAAACACATAGATACTTTTGTGTTTCTACCTTCAGACTTTGTATAAATATTTTTGATCCGAGTTTCAAACGTTATTTATTCGTGGGGAATACATATAACAAGCGATCGTTCATGCGAAAGACGTTGCCCATAATTCAATCGTCGAAACATAGTGTACGTTTAAACTCCACCTACGTCAACGTCGTATATAATGTACGAGTATGTGGAGGTTTCCTCGTATCGCACATTTCAGGTTTACGTCATGCAATAAAAACGGGTCAGGGCGCAGGGCGGGGCGCCGTAGTACCGCCCCGCTTCTCTCGAAAGAAAAATTGTCAGTCGGACCGCGCAGCCGCCCGGCGTTCTTTATTTTTTCTTTTAAGTCGCTCACGGGGTGGGTCCCGGGAGTGGGCGGCGCCGCGCAGGTACGCCCCGCGCGGCACGCCCGCCGCGATCGATCGCGCCCACGCCCCGCTTTAACGATTAACAAAATACTAATTTGTTGATCGATTTGTCCGCAGAAGGCAACAAGTGTCCGACTCCTGGTTGCAATGGGCAGGGCCACGTCACTGGCCTGTACACGCACCACCGCAGGTGAGCTCGATGATTTCATGTATTTCAGCCGTGACGTCACTAACAAACTGGTCACCTACGCGTACAGCCTGCTACGCACTTGCTACGATACACATTTATATATTTCGATATCTGAAGTTATCCATGGGGAACTTTGCTTTTAAGTTTAAGGTGTTTAAAACACTAAGTATGTGTAAAGGTCTTTAAATAAACATAAATATAATATAATATAACTGATTATAGAATATAATAATTTAGACCAGGCTTTGATATGAAATTTGTTTGTCCATCAGTCTGTCAGGATGCCCAAGAAAGGATAAAGTCACACCTGAGAGTAAGTAATCGAAATATTATCATACATGCTAATATTTATGATGTGCTAGCAGTTTTGGAGCCACTTAATTTTTTGTTATTTTCTCTTGTAGTAAGCTATTTCTTGTTTTATCCTGAGTTATGTATTCGTACGAGTTTTTACATAAGTATTACATAAGTACTTAAATTTTACAACGCAGATCTAATCCTATCTATTGGTTATTTTAGATAAATAAACAATCACTTGCTACCAGTCAGTTACAATAGCTTCATTCGTTATTACATTTCGTGATTACATCTAAGTATCTAAATTATTCTATACACACATTAGCAACATTGTCAATCTGACGAAAACAGTAACTTTCGTGTCTCGAAATCTTTACTCTCGCCGTATTAAAGCATAGTAAAAGAGTCCAAACATGTAATATCTAGTTGTGTTTGCTATAACAATGGTTTCCCTGTCAGTTTTGGCGCTGCACGAGACAATCCTAAAGTGCCCGACGCCGGGCTGCAACGGGCGCGGCCACGTCAGCTCCAACCGCAGCACGCACCGCTCGCTGTCGGGCTGCCCCACGGCGGCCGCGCGCAAGGCTGCAGCGCGCTCGCAGCGCGGACGACCGCCGGGTGAGTCCCTGTCGCCGACCACTCCTAGCACTGACTGAATGACGTTCATCGTACTGGTCTATCGGATCTACGAGTATGTTCACTACCGGCGGGTATAGTTACAGTGAAATACTTCTTTTCAGTACAACTACAAGCCCTAGCTCCAACACCCGTGTCGGTGTCCGTGTCAGTAACGTCCACGGAGCGCTCCACGGACAGCGCGCCCGCGCCCCGCGAGCGGGAGCGGCCGCAGGCGGCGTCGCCGCGCACTCCCCCGGTGAAACGCGAAGCCCCCGAGCTGCTGGTGCCCAAGAGAGAGGCCGCCGAGCCCGAGCGCGACTCCCCCGGCATGGAGACGCGCCACGCCGGCTACGGCGCGCCGCCCGACCAGAGGTCACCATACGAACGACCGCCCGACGACCATGTGCGCTCCTACAGGTAACCATGACATGACCAAACAGAGCTCAGCCAACACTGAGTCCTATACCATAACAAATATCGCATTAATTTCGACCAAAATCATACATTATTTCATACAACACTGCTGACATAAGCATTCGGTATAGTTTTATCCTGTGTGTGGAACTAGATAAAGAACATTTGCATATTGTTCCAAATCGTACAAAATCTTTTGTTTAAAAAAAATAAGTTTTTAGAAGCACTTCCTTCTTTATTTCAAATCCTTTTAATCCATGAAACGAAGGTATAGGTGACCATGTGTTCTTTTAGTCAAATGAACGAAGCTCGATATGGCTACGAATCCCGGTGCTACGAGGGCGCGCCCGCTTTCGAGCGCTACGACCCGGCGCAATGTCCGCAGCGACCCTACGGCTGGGAAGAGGAGCGGTACCACGACCCGCACCTACCCACCCCGATGAAAACGGACCAGTCGGAGCAGGAGGCCAGCAGTGGACCCATTTACCCTAGGTACGTGATATTACTCCATCTATGCTCACCATGAATATAGCGATTCTATAAATGCCTTACTGTGGTAAACGGGATTTAACATAAGTAAACAAATGTTTCCAATTTTCTAAATTGTTTAATTTTTTGAATACGCGATTTTCTGCGCAAAACTAGTACCTGAAGCGTATTAGATGTTTTGTAAGGAGTTCCGCCTTGTCCGTCCAGACCGATGTACCATTACGAAGCGGGCGGAGTAGGCGGCGTGGCCGGCGTGAGCGCGATGGGGCCGGGTGTGCCGCCTGGTTTCTCGGCCATCAATCTGTCGGTGAAGATTGCTGCGGCACAGGCGCAGCGTCCTCGCAGTCCGACGTCAAGGGATCCCAGAGATCCTCGTCCAGCCATAGATCTTTCAACGTCTAACGGTAGTCCACAGGTGAGATTTGAAAGACGTCTTTGAGTCCCAACGCACTGAATCATTGGTGAGTGAAACGGCAGAGATCGACATGGGTGCAAAAATCTGATTTTAAATTCAATCGCGACAAATGCATTGCATTCATTGGAGTCGCATAGACGCGGGCTGAGCTGTAAAGGCCGAGTATTTTGTAGAACAGCGGTTTTACAAGCCAATGGATCAGGGTGTTTTACCGTAATGAAGAGTGTTCTGTTAAAGCCGATTTATGCAACAGGGTCCATACGCATCTCCGGTGTACACGAGCGCCGGGGGCGGCAGCTCGGGCGGGCCCCGGGGCAGCCCGCAGCCCGGCGCCTCGCCCCAGCTTACAGCCAGCCCTCAGGTCCCCAGTCCGCAAGGCCAGACTCTCGACCTTAGTGTGTCCCGTTTACCACATAGGTGAGGCATTACTATAGGTTGTAGTTTATCATTAATTGCACATTATTTACTCGTATCTAATCCATGGCATGAATATAATAATTTATGATAAAAGCGCTTAATGTTATGGCTCATCAGAATGATCTAAATTTACAGACACTGGTGTCAATTGATTGTTCTCTTTTATTCAAAATTGTACATAAATAATATACTAAATTGTTTATATATTTTTTACCGAATGGACACCATTTATTACCGCTTCTGCCAAAAGATATTGAATATATCTTCACGTCTGTATGAATGAAATATGGAACTGAATCAAAGAAATTATTTGTCAACAGTCGAAGTTTTCCTGGCGGCGTTTCATATAGTCGAGAATCAACGCCAGACAGCGGAGGAAGTCATCCATATTTAGAAGCATACCATAGAGACACTGCCGGTAAGATACATTTTTGACATCGTTATGTGGTTGATGTCCAGCGAACTCAAACGAGTCGCTAAGCTAAGGAACAACCTTTCAACTTCCGTGTACCCAAAGCTTAGTAGGTATAATCTGCAGGGTGCCTTTAAGAGAAGAGTGTAAAGGCTAAGCAAGCGTGCACCATCCTAGATTCTTAGATCTCATCATTGCTGTCCAACGTCCATCAGACATGATTGCAGTCAAGCGCAAGCCTATCAATTATATTTAAAAAACTATGTCCTTTTATCAAAAATATCTTAGCTCTATATCTCAACATTATATGTCATTTAAAATAGCTATTTTATGACTATAGTAATAATGTCTATAGACATTTAAATTAGTAACTATTTTTCTATAACATCAGATTCATTATAATTAACAAGGTTTGTCGTATTTAATTATAATACGGTAGCCTCACAAGCTTGTGCGAGTCGTGAAGCACAGTTAAACATTCGCTACAAATTGAGAGCCGCCGCTAATCACTCCCGCAAGCGTTGCAAGCCGCTCTCGCGACGGGTTGCTAATTCCAACAGCAGGCGTCTTTCCTCCTCACCACCACAATATTACCTACTCGTACCGTGTATGAATAATATGTATGTAAATTATGCGGTTAGGTACGCCATGTGAAATGTTTACGGGCGTTTATTTAAAATTGCCAGTGGGTATTGTTTTTATCACTATTTATATAAAAAAATCTTGACCTTGATACTTTAACTTACCTACGATGACCCTTTGTATGACATGCAGTAATAATATCTTTAACGTTGTTTCATACAAAACAAACAATTACTAATCCAACAAAAAACGGAAATTATAACCGTTAAGTATTTCTAGTGTAATTATTTTATCTACAGGAAAAATATTTTAATAATTATAGAAATTGGCGTACCTAATTATTATGGAGTACGCAGTACGAGTACATACTCCTTGTCGCAATTGGTGCTGTGATTTTTATACGGGATGTCCCAGGTTCGAATCAGGTCTAATTACTTACCACAATCAAATTTTTCAAGTTAAATTTTATCTACGTCGACCCGGTTACATGTGTAAATCGGACGATAGTCCAGACGATGTTCATAGGTACTTGGTAGTTAAACGACACAACCCCAAGGAGTTTAGACTCGTTTGATCCCTCTTGACGAGTACTTTTGTGCTAGACGGTAACCAGGGCCTGCTGATGAGAATACAAATGAAACGTATAGGTAAAAGCCTGTTAAAAAAAACAATTACTGGTTGAAAGAATATTGAATAAAAATGTCCCGGTGGCAGGGTACGGCGGCGTCAGCCCGCACCCCGTGGCCGGCTACGGGCTCGCGCAGCCGGACTACGCGGCGGCGGCGGCGGCGGCCGGCTACGGCGGCTACCAGTACCAGTGCGGCGCGTACCCGCCGCCGCCCGCCTACCCGCCGCACGCGCCGTACTCGCCGCCCTGCTACATGCCGCCGCCGCACGCGCCGCACGACAAGCCCAAGGACAGCAGGTGAGCACGCACTCTACCAGCACTAGTGCGGCGCGTACCCGCCGCCGCCCGCCTATCAGCCGCACGCGCCATACTCGCTGCCCTGCTACATGCCGCCGCCGCACGCGCCGCACGACAAGCCCAAGGACAGCAGGTGAGCACGCGCTCTACCAGCACCAGTGCGGCGCGTACCCGCCGCCGCCCGCCTATCAGCCGCACGCGCCGTACTCGCTGCCCTGCTACATGCCGCCGCCGCACGCGCCGTACTCGCTGCCCTGCTACATGCCGCCGCCGCACGCGCCGCACGACAAGCCCAAGGACAGCAGGTGAGCACGCGCTCTACCAGCACCAGTGCGGCGCGTACCCGCCGCCGCCCGCCTACCCGCCGCACGCGCCGTACTCGCTGCCCTGCTACATGCCGCCGCCGCACGCGCCGCACGACAAGCCCAAGGACAGCAGGTGAGCACGCGCTCTACCAGCACCAGTGCGGCGCGTACCCGCCGCCGCCCGCCTACCCGCCGCACGCGCCGTACTCGCTGCCCTGCTACATGCCGCCGCCGCACGCGCCGCACGACAAGCCCAAGGACAGCAGGTGAGCACGCGCTCTACCAGCACCAGTGCGGCGCGTACCCGCCGCCGCCCGCCTACCCGCCGCACGCGCCGTACTCGCCGCCCTGCTACATGCCGCCGCCGCACGCGCCGCACGACAAGCCCAAGGACAGCAGGTGAGCACGCGCTCTACCAGCACCAGTGCGGCGCGTACCCGCCGCCGCCCGCCTACCCGCCGCACGCGCCGTACTCGCCGCCCTGCTACATGCCGCCGCCGCACGCGCCGCACGACAAGCCCCAAGGACAGCAGGTGAGCACGCGCTCTACCAGCACCAGTGCGGCGCGTACCCGCCGCCGCCCGCCTACCCGCCGCACGCGCCGTACTCGCCGCCCTGCTACATGCCGCCGCCGCACGCGCCGCACGACAAGCCCCAAGGACAGCAGGTGAGCACGCGCTCTACCAGCACCAGTGCGGCGCGTACCCGCCGTCGCCCGCCTACCATCCGCACGCGCCGTACTCGCCGCCCTGCAAATGCCGATATACTTATGAGGGTTTCAACACAATAAAACCTCCTCAGCCAGGACACCAAATAATAGCCCTCCAATATTATAATACGTATTTGTATTGAAAGGCTCCGCACAGACTCTTTTTAGCGACTGTTAATTTATAAAACCGCAATAAAAACAAGTTCAGTACCTAGATGCTACTATGTAAACTGATGATAAAGAACTGGTTTGCATTTAACTTGGGTCAGGTAGCTCACTGATACCAATAGTTATTTAAGTGATAACTACTTTATTAGGATTTATGGTTATGTAGGTTGGTATGTGTTTAAACGTTAAAAATTCAAAATAGCTTCGTAGTACCTAAAGTAATTAGTAAGTCGGTAGTAAAGTTTTCAGACTAATCGTTCTTTGTCACTTTAAGTTATTGTTCCTTTAAAAAACCAAATCATATTCGTAAAATATAATAGAACTAGCTAATTAGGTAAACCATTATTTACCTCCTTATACTCATATTAATTCAAAATAACTGATACTAAGTTATTGAAATAAATCAAATTGGATAGATTACCTATTTACCTAATTTATTTACCTGTCTGTACTAAAAGTTATGTACGAGTTTTACTATCGATATAAATAACACACACATGAATAATGAGAACACGAGCAATCATAATCACACAATTGTTTCATAGTGTGGGATCTCGAATGTATGTAACGTACCTATCTGATAGCAACTTGCCAGTGCACACACGCACACACAGATCAGTCTAAATATACCGGCGGCCGCGTGCGCGCACGGTCCACCGCTCCGCGCAACAAATACAGATAAGATATTTATTATACAGAATTACGTGCCACTAGTAACAACTATGCGACGGAACAGGTGAGATTCACGATAATAAATATCGGAAATAACATTTTCTAGAAACTTTCTTCACCAAAAAAAAACTTAATTCTTGCATACAAAAATAAACGACCTATAATGCCGTAAACATTTAAAATGTTTACGTAAACACAGTCCGTGTAAAAGCGGAAAGATTATTACCTACTTTTTTCTCTACCGCAATAGTTATCCGTAGAGTGACCTTAATGACATGAGACATCAACAGGTACCTACTTATAATTATCTTGATAACAAACAACAGTGCAAAAGTAATGTAGGCGGAAGTGCTTATTTTCATTTTATATTAATGAGAACATGCAATCGTAATAAATAATAAGTAACACAAGATTGTACCTACTCGTATGTTAAGATTCTAATGTACCGTTCCGTTTGTTTTATTTGTGTCTGTTATCGTTTATTGTTTTTGTTTTATTTTGTATTTATTTACGATAGCTACCACCGCGACGACTATTACGGAAAACCGTGTTACCGGATACGGGAGTCGAGGGAACTTATCCAGTGCCCGGTCGAGAGCTGCGATGGCACCGGCCACATTTCAGGCAACTTCGCGACGCACCGCAGGCAAGCGGCGATATTTGCGACTCGCGAATATTCCAGCAGCATTAGCCATTTCGCCGGCGCAATATCCACAGCGCAAAGCGATATCTGCAACGCAACTAAACAGCCAACCCAAACTCAGTGCAATATTAGCGGCACGATGCAACGTTCGCCGAACAACATTACTGTGACAATTTGCGCTATGTGTTCCACTTTGCACATTTCCGTCATCAATTGGCTGTGCTCGAGATTTCGCTGTAAACTAACCGCATGACGAAACGCTATGTGAAATCGTCTGAATGTATTTGCGCGTTTTACTTTGGCTTTTGATTCTAACAAACCTAGTTCGTCTTCGTGATGAGTTTTTATTGCAGCACCGCAATTCGCATCGTCGAGTTAATTAATACGAATTTGAATAGCTTTATAACTGTGCCAATGCCGTGCACCGATAGTGTAGGCGAAAATAAATTAAGGCGAAAAAAAATCCAAGACAGGTGTGATCATCTTTTCTCCTGTATTAGGAGCTGTGGTGTAAAAACAAATTTTCTATATCCAACGTATATAAATGTATATAAATAAAGAGATAATTAAAATAAAATAAAAAAGCCTTATTATTCTTTAATTAAATTTTTAGCACTAATTAAAAACAAAATGAACAATAATCAATGCAATCAATAATATAAAACGTAACTAAATTAATAATATGAAGAAACTATTATAATATTTTATAACTTATAGGTAAGCAGTTTATTTGATTTTAAAAGTAAAAATAAATATATTTTAAGTAAAAATAAATATTTAAATAAAAAACAACTTGCCTACTGACTTACATATAAGTACCTAAAATTCATAAGTCTCGTCACGCATATGTAGGTCCACATTAGAATTCGTGCTCCAGAAAAAAACATAAATCATGTTGATTTAAATTTTAGTGTTCCACAATTCTTATAGGGAGGCTGATTTGAATGATCATAATATAATTCTTAAGGTTAGTGACTTGTTGAGTGGATGATTTTAATTACTTAGTTACCTACTAAGTAAAAGCACGCTGAATGAAGACGCATAAGCACTATGCTAATTTTAGAGTAGAGATGCAAACTCGCTCATAAAACTTCACAGATGCTTCACACTCCAGATTATTTTTATCATTCTTAAAAGTACTTTCACATTCCCCTCCAAGTATACGACGACAGCTAAGTAAACATTTACTCTATACGAGTACCTAAATGTGTATATAGCTACTTTCGATAAAAATAATATCTCTAACTCTGAGCTCTACGTCTGATGTTCATCATGAAAAGTTTTCGATATAAGAAAATAGTAGAGCTATAAAATATTTAAACATTTTTTCTCGACTTTAATAACACATGAACTCGTGAGTTATTCAACCTAATCCCGTACGACACAAAACGATAAAACAAAACATGAATTCAAAAAATCCTTTAGTAGGCAATTGATATAGACACTGAGGACAAACCTCGGTGGTTTTTCAGTGTTTTATGATATTAAGTTTTTTTATTTGTATGTGGATTGATACTAAATAAAATAAATGAATAATAAATAGGGACCAAAATATACCAATATCAATTTGATCGCATGATCTTTTAACCACAGATTTTGCTTGTGACATAATTATCTAGTACGAGTACCTAAAGTAACTTTCTGTTTATCTATTCATGTCACTTTTTGCAAAATACAATGAATTGACCAAAAAAAATCTCGGGTAATTTAACTCAATACTTGTACTAAAAAAAATCAGACTGAGATTTACTCGTATCTTTAAGTTTAAGTTACTGAAAAAATCACACATCAAATTTTTTATGATTACTTAAGGATAAGAAAATCCTTAAGTAAATCAATTAAGTAATAATTAAGTAATCATCTTTAGAAAAAAATGTATAAAATTAAATCGTCGTATATCAAACACTACCTCCCGATTACAACTAACCAAATGCCGATGCCGATCTGCAACGTAGATTAGGCAAACATATTATAAGAAACAATTCATTTCTTCTCAGGAAAAAAAAATTGTGCATCGTGCGGTGTGTCCGATGTGTGCTTATTTTTATGGGATATAAAAAATTTAAGAGCCTTGTTTTTTTTTTACTAAAGCTACATTATTATTTTATTAAGTATATAAATGAGATAACAGCATATCAAATTTCAAGCACCCTAATATCAATAGAGTGTTAGAGTGTACTATAATAATTATCATTAAGTAGATAGTTGTTTATAACCACCGTCCTACATAAATTATTTAACTGTAACCGAGCAGTTGAACCACGAAATTAGTCTTAAATCTTGAAGAAATTGCACTTAATTGCACTGAAGAAATTGAACTTAGTGTGTCTGTGTAGAGTGTGTTTGCTGATATTTGGTCTCTCAAGTTGAAGTCACACATTATCTGAAACAATGTCCAAAAAGACTCCACCAAAAAATACGTGTCATATGTGAATTTCTGCACAACAAATTCACATTAAGTTTCACGTGATAACGATGCTAACTTGTTTTGTAGTTGTACCTACCTAATAATGGTATCAGCTGGGGACCGTACCACCATCTCTTAAAGCAGTAATGCTGCAACATTCATCGACATTATCAAAGAAACATGTAGGCTTCAAGAAGTGATGGTACGGCAAATCAGGAACCCAATCAGCGGTAATAATTAGTAAACGATTAGTAACGATGAATACGTTTTTCTTAGGCAATGTAGTGTGTAGGGTCTCATTGTTTAGTCCGCCACATACGCCGCAACCTATCATAAGTTTCCCGGAGTTGGTCCGCCACGCCATTGTAAGCAGTCTGTATATGTGCAGCCTGTCGGGGTGCCCGCGCGCCGACCGCTCGCAGCTGCAGCCGCACTCGCAGGAGCTCAAGTGCCCCACGCCCGGCTGCGACGGCTCCGGCCACGTCACCGGCAACTACTCCTCGCACCGCTCGCTCTCCGGCTGCCCCCGGGCCAACAAGCCCAAGAGCAAGCCTCGGGACGGACAGGACTCGGAACCTCTGAGGTGAGCACGAACCTCGAACAAAGGTAATGTTCGATTCTGGTTGAGTTAAAAAGTCTGCAACAGCGGCTTAGCTGTGCTGTAATAGTGACGGCCTTAATTCTATACGTGCACGGTGTACGTTTGGAGTGCCAGCTTCTGTGAAAAAAGTCTTCTTCCTGAACCTTCCTGCGCAGACTATTTGGATCCGTGCATTTTGATTTGTATCCGTTATGGATTTTTATAACCTCCTACCAAAAGTTTAAACGTCCTACTTTAAAAATAGATATTATAGATACTCGTCCTTTACAAAAAAATAATTGTCTTCATTTGAAACCCATCACGAAGAAACAAAATGCATTGCTAAGCCACTGATCTCCTGTATTAAAGTAGGTAGTATTTAAGTTACCTTTATCTAATGCCTAATCTCTTGACTAAGTATAAGTTTATTGGTATTTGCACGCTGCATAGATGCCCAATACCGGGCTGTGACGGTTCTGGACACGCTACGGGGAAATTCTTATCGCATCGAAGGTAAGGAATATTGATAAAGAGGAGAAATAAGTAACGACCAATATTTCGTTTATCTGAAGTGTTATCAAAACCCCAAAAAAATTATATAATGCATTATTTAGAGTTGTGTATTTTATTAATCGACAAATAATAATAATATATCTGTTACAGTCATAGTGATTAAACAGATATTATACATAATGACTGGTTATTATGGATAATAGCCAAATTGACTGGACAATGTGATAAATTAATCACTTTATCAGGATATTATTCATAGTAGCTGGTCAAAGTTGGCGAAAGTGATAAATACGGTCTATTTGGCTTGTTACCCCTCCCGTTCTTCATCCCGCTGCCGCGTGGCGTGATCCGTGGCTGACTAAATTGTTGTTACGTTGATTCTTAAAATAATTAAAATTCTTAAAATAATAATTAAAGTAATAAGTAGTTTTCGTGAAATAATTTTTTTAAGTTTTAAAATTTTAAGGTTAATAATTTAGTTTTCCCTTACACTTTTCAAGGCTCGATCGACGGAGCCCCGCTTTGCGGGGCTCCTATTTTTGGGTGGTCATAAAAGAAAATAACCACTCAGAAGGATGGCGGGGCCTTGCAGGCTCCGCCATCCTCTTCGTCACCTAACCCAACCGAGTCAGGGTGCCCTCAAGTCCCGAGCTCGCTTCGCTCGCTCCTGGACCCTAAGTTGTTTGTGCAGCGATTAACGAAAGTCAGTAACAGTATGAAGTGTATTAATACTATTAATTCATTACAATATTAGTAAACTGACAAAAAATACGTAAAATGTCGTCTGAAATAACCTAACAAAATATGATTTTTAATAATAATTTTTCTTATTATTTCTCGTTAATTTGAGTTATTTACGAAAGCTAGTGACATTGTGAAGTAAATTACATAAAAAACATTTATAAATAAGTTAGTAAACAGGTAAATAATCTTTATCCATACTTGTTTTATTACATTATCCATGTCTTCGAAGATGGTATAAAAAATAGCTGGTTAATGTGATTAATTCTATGTCAATTATCACTTTATCCAAATTGAGTTGACATTATTAATAATGGCCAGATGATATGTATAATATCCGGATTAATCGCTTTGGCTGTGACATATCGATGTTTTTAATTTTTTTTTTTGTAAAACCTTCTAAGTGAACATTTTAATTTGTTTTCTCCATAGCGCTTCCGGATGCCCCATTGCAAATCGTAACAAAATGCGCGTATTAGAAAGTGGAGGAACAGTGGAACAACACAAAGCGGCCGTGGCGGCAGCGGCGTCCGCAATCAAATTCGACGGCGTGAACTGTCCGACGCCGGGATGTGACGGGTCCGGACATTTGAACGGCTCGTTCCTGACCCACCGCTCGCTGTCCGGCTGTCCGATCGCCGGAGCTGCTACGCCGACGCCGCCGAAGAAGCCCAAATACCCTGACGATATCACACCGCTATACCCGAAATCATATTCAGGTTAGTTCTGGTTCCAAAAAAATTAAGATTAGGTGCGCTAGATTATATTTTTCAAGATAATTCATATAATAATTGTAAATCAATTAATTCCAGGTACAGATATTAGCATGCAAACTGGAAACGGCGAAGATCTAATGACGCTGGAACAAGAAATTACCGAACTTCAACGTGAAAACGCCAAAGTCGAATCTCAAATGATACGGCTCAAATCTGATATCAACGCTATGGAATCACAACTCAGCCAAGGAGAAAGAGTAAGAAAAAATATTTTCATACCCACGATTAACTTTGATGAAGTACTTCATGAAGTAGATTTCAATTTTCATGATCCAAAATTTACTATAATCTTTGTCTGTATAACGTAGATGGTACAGTCATGGCTCCAAACATCCAACTTTGAGTGCTACTAACATCACATGAATTTGTGAGTACCGCTTGTTTACTAAACTAAAGTAGCTCACTCACAAACTCACACTCACATTTGAAGAGGAGCCAGTGATTAAATTTCTAGAAAGTAATACAAACAAAATTTTCCGCAAAGTATTCATTTCTCGTAATCTGACACCGGCGATACTCAATATCATCATTTTTTACAGGAGAACCAACAAATGCATCACAGCAACAACAACTTCCACGAGTATTACAAGGGCCTATGCAATAACGTGATAACGCTATTGGAAACCGTTCGACTTCCTGGCGGAGGCACGGCTCCCGCGCCCACCGCTCTCGGGACAGCCGGTGCCCCTCCGGCGCCAGGGCCCGGGGAAAAACCCGCCTACGACAACTTCGACTCGTACCTGACCAAACTGCAGACACTGTGCTCTCCCGACGGCTACTGTCCCGACGAGAATCGACCAATATATGAAACAGTTAAAAACGCACTTCAGGACTTCACAGTGCTTCCCACGCCCATTTAAGTGTCACCCAGCGCCGCCGAAAACGAGCGACAGTGATTTCGTTAGCCATCTAACGATCGGCGGAGCTTATCTTGAAGAGGAATCACTTCCTGCGCGTGCACATATTATGAACAATTTAATAAAGCTATTTACCAAAGGTGTACTGTAAAGACTGTTGACGAATGTCAAATCGAATACAAGTGAACGATTAAATTGTAGTTGTGTACAGTGAATCGCCCGTGCGAAGGGTCCTTCGGACGTTATGTGTTCTATTTAGATAATGATGTCTATTTTATAAACCGTTGTATACGATGCGTGACTTTCGTGAGTCATCGCGTTAAAGCTCGAAAAGTTCGACTTATTATCATTAAGGTGGACTTTATTTTAAATGAATTTTAAACACTGTTACTCGTACTATGCTTATAGTAAGTTAATGTTAGGGAAAGTTTATACAATTGTAATGAAGCGATTTTAGTCTCACAGAATAAACCAAACGAGACATGATGTGTAAATATGTACGTACTTCATCAACTAGGTTACGATATTGATGCCGGACTACAGCTACAGATAGCTGGTGTTTAGTTAAAATGTAAGGTCGTATTACCGAACAAACTTAAATAGCAAATAAGACAGTTAAGTACGAGCTACAAAACTGCGTTTATACTGGGTATGTGCCAAATGCTTCCGCGGCGCAGGAGCACCCGATCGCTGACGTATTAAGACTATTATTGGTATATAGAACGAAAAGAAACGGAAATCTTAGAAAACTAGTCACTTTGTAAATAAATTGTGAATAAATAGTTGTCACGTCGTATGGACGTTAATATTTATATTAGAGAATCATGCGATCTCATTAGATCAGTAAGATAATTAATTCAGTCATTAATTGATAACCAATTTAGTGATAAATTAATAATTTCTTTGTTAGCCAATTCACTTGCTGTGATTATGTTACATGTTATTTATTGTTACCTTTGAGGATGTGATAGCTCCAATCGAGACGAGTTAACGTTATTTTGCAAAGTATAATTTGACGCGCTTCTCGTGAAAATGTGCAATTATTTATTGTTTTACACTAATAATAATATTATCTAAAAGGTGGTTGCGTCGTTTTTGTTAAAAATTGCGTACTTATAGAATTCACTGATTTTTTTTTCTGTATATCGCATCAGATACACTGATCAGAATATACGCATTTAAACATAATAAACCTATTACTATGTTACTACTCTGATTGTCATATACGTTTCTGTAAAATATTGAGTATGTGTTGTTAAAAAGAATAAAAATAATAAATACTGAGATAATGACAAAATTATTTTATTTATAGTCATCGATATTTTTATCGAAATGACCATTGACCACATCCCTATTTTTTCATATAGGTATTCACAGGAACAATATTTTTTCATGTTTCGTTTCGTACTTTCAAATAATTATGTAAAATTAAAGTAACTCATATATTTTTCGATTTTTTAATGAATAATAATCATTCAATAATAATAATGTGCTTTATTATAATTTTCATTTGTTTTTTATTTAATATTTTCATATTGTATTCTAACTTTACGTAGTAGGTACCTATATATACACATCTACCACAGATTTTAACATCTACATAATATTGTACAGTTATAATATGTATGTTTAATTTTGATTTGACAGATTTTGTATCTATGTTTTTGACAGACTGTAGGTACCATGTAGGTACCTACTACCTACTAACAATAACAGAATTATCGATTCTTCTTCTTTCTAGCCCGCTCGTAAATTTACAAATAGGTAAATACAAGCAATTATATTATATTCGTTGATACAACTTTTAATATAACTTATACTTTGAAACTTAATTAAATAAACAAGGTTCTCTGCCCAAAGATGGTAGGTATCGAGCAGAAATAAAATTTCCCGCTGTTTATGTTTTCCCAGGTTTTCCCGCCATCTTATTTCTTCGAGTGTTCATAGTCAATGTAGAGGAATGTCCATGGACCACGCCACGGAACAGAAAAAAACCAATGGTTTTTTCTGTTCCGTGGACCACGCATACCTATACCTTACATAGTTGATTGGGGATGATTGCGGATTGGTGATGGGTTTAGTCTTGAGCGTACAGTGCGACAAGGCTCTTTAGTATGTCGGACATACTACGTCATATGGTCGTCATTGCCTCAGGAGTAGGAGACGAGAGGGACGATCACAGACCTAAGAAACGATATGGACAAGACCCGTCTACAAAATTAGTCTATTTTTAATCTGTCAAGTTTCGTATAACATAGCGTCACTAAAGGCTCATTACTCAGTACATGAAAAGAACAATGGTGCGTGCCCATACATCGCTTTCGGTCACGTTACGCTATTGCAACTATAAATGAAAAAATATTTTTTTGGTTGGACCTGCAAGCCTGAACTTAATGCTAAAAGATTTTTCTTACAAAAAAGTGGAGAAAAATTAATATTTATTTTCAAAATATTGTATCTGAGTATTATAACAACTGCGACCTCCGCCATGAAGCATCTGAGAGCATAGACAATACACTATATACTCTTTGATAAATACTTGTCACTTGTCCCAGAATTTGTCAATGACGACAATTGAGACCATGTAGCCATCATGTAGCTGTCGGACAATGTTGCGAGATGCCGGAATTAAAAAACTCCAATTGACTGAAAGAAAAATCTAATTGAGTTAATAAATTAATATTGAATTACAAAATCACAAATATTCAAACAGTTTATTTAAGTGAGACTGGCTCATACGGAAAAATAATATTCAGTTTTACTCCAACGCAATGGAAACCCCTAAACTAATTTAATCTTTTTATGTAAATATATTCGAATAAAATAAAATGCAAAAAAAAGAACGATTGAAATTGACATTTATATTTATTATTTAAAAAAAAAGCAAGTGCCGAGTTTCTTGCCCGTTCTTCTCGGTGCAGTGCTACTTTCCAAACGAGGCGGTAGAGTCTTAACGTTTCGCAAGAGCCTGTAAGTTAGGCCTATGTGAAAGAATACAATTTTTGAATTTTGAATTTGAATTTTGACACAGTTATTATTGTCTTGTATTCTACAGCCTGATCTAAGAATTAACGTAGTACTAGAAAATAGGTTTTTCTTTAGTATAGTCTGTTACATATTGTTCTCGTATAAAAGTGGACCGATCGTCAAAAAGATGGAGCATAAAAGTGGAAAAGTTTGGCATCCGGCAACACTAGCAGTCAGGAATGTGGAAACGGAACCTATCAGTATCAATTGAATTTCTTTAAATATTTTATTTTTTGACCCGTCCTTTACAATAACCGGTGATACCTTGAAAAAATTCTGTTATTTATTAGAATCGTCTTGTAATAAATATTACATCTAGACGCTAAACTTTATTTGTGTACATTTCTGCCCATGTTCTTTGATAATAAGTTGTCTGGATATAGCACAGACCTAGGAAACAATATGTGGACTAGCCTCGTCTACAAAATTAGCGTGACTATTTTTAATCTGTCTAATGGCGTACAAGATGAGTCTCAAGTAGTAGAGTCTGTCTAATGAAAGTAGAGACTCGGGTTTTTTCAAAACTTTTTAAATGGCAACCCTGACACGTCAATCGGGAATGATCGGGAAAAGGAAGATGGCGGTTGTTGATATTTTTCTGTGATCTTATTTAGACCGGATTTTCTGTGATCGAGTGAAAAAATTAATAAAACAATTAAAAGTGGAGTGCGGGAGTCACTGTTTTGTTTAATATCAAAATTCAAAGAAAATCAACAACAAAAACAGGCTGCGTTTACACTAAAACAAGATTGTTTACATGTTGTAGTCGATTTCTTGTGTAAGTAAAACAGTTCAGTTTGATGCTTGGTTTTAAATCCTCCCAAGTAATAATTAGTGCATTATGTCTTGTGATTGTGGATTGGTGGGCAACATAGTGCTCAGGCATGTAGGTTACCTTATGATGTTTTCCTTCATAGCTACGCAAGTAATATTTAGTCCTAAGACGCTCATTACACCAAACAGTTAAAAGGCGCGAACCCGGGACTCAAACCCCCAACCCCCTGATGAGAGGTAGAAATAATAAATAGGTAAGCAATTTAATAAAGACTTGTGTGAAAACCGATATAAAAAATAATTAAATTGCAAGTATCAAACTGAGTTATTCCAATATTTGCACTATAATTTTGGGGATGACCTACAAAATTTTTTTAAATTTGCCGGGCGATTTCAGTGTCTACTTTCATTAGACAGACTCTAACGACAAATATTGGCTCTTATAATGGCGTCGCATGTCACACAAGTCTAGGCTAGAATCAATGACGAAATACGCTACGCAAATGTTGAAGCCAAAAATTTCTCAAATATGGCGTCGCACGTCGTAAATTTCGGTACAGCTGATAGCACATACCGCTGTCGGTCGCATACATAAGCGCCATTTTACAGTTTTGAAAAAATTAAAAATCAGGCTTCAGAGCGGAGCCCAAAAATTGTATATGTGACGTCAGTAAGTGCTGATCCTCAATGGCTAAAATGAATAATACGGCATCTCCATAATTTTGTTATCTCTGTGAGTGTAGTCCTGCTTTTATGGTCTGTGTTATAGTCTATGGTTGTCATGCCCATGGGTGTTCTCATGTTCTGTGGACCACAGACCACAAACCTTGTAAACAGGTGACAATATCCCTATAGGTTTTATGCTCGTAGGTTTTCGGAGTAATAATGTTCTGTGTCTATGGGTGACAGGTCCACAGGTCTAAGCAGTGGTGCCAGATTAGGCGAATTATCGCCATTTAGGCTACCTCGGGGGGTCAATCGGCGACCAAAAATCCCGATTGGCTACCAGTAGCCATTTAGGCTACTTGGAAAATAGAAACGGGCGATTTTAGGCTACCTGACCAAAAATTATCTAATAATTATTTCTCTCACATACGTTTGTAACGAAAGTTTCGTATGTAATATCAGGTTCTTCGTCTTTCCATGCTATTTGCTTTCTCATACGTATTTCAACTACTATTTGTAGGAATGAGATAGAGATACATAAGTGCGTTTGACACAATAATCTTTTACTATACTTTATATTAGCCGGACAAATCAAGTGACACTTCGATAAGACGCAATAATTGCCCTGAGCGACGGAAAGTTGCGTCACGTATCCGTATCAATTTCATTCGTATAACTTAAGAATAATAAAAATTGAATTTTTACGCCTGGATGTTTACTATGGTATTCTGTATCTCAATGATCTTCATGAAGCTTTTAAGCTATTACATAGCTTCTATCGCGGGCCTTGAGCGTGGAGACCGAATCCAGAAATTCCGTAACGAAAATAACCTAACACTCCCCCACTCCGACCGGCCCGCTCTATCGCGGGCCTTGAGTGTGGAGACCGAATCCAGAAATTCCGTAACGAAAATAACCTAACACTCCCCCACTCCGACCGGCCCGCTCTATCGCGGGCCTTGAGTGTGGAGACCGAATCCAGAAATTCCGTAACGAAAATAACCTAACACTCCCCCACTCCGACCGGCCCGCTCTATCGCGGGCCTTGAGTGTGGAGACCAAATCCAGAAATTCCGTAACGAAAATAACCTAACACCCCCCACTCCAACCGGCCCGCTCTATCGCGGGCCTAGAGCGTGGAGACCGAATCCAGAAAATCCGTAACAAACATAACCTTAGAAGTTGATAAAAAATGCTATGCAATAGCTTTACCGTGGGAGTCTCCGAGTGCCACACGTCTTTTTTTATCAATTATTGAAAGATTTTCCACAAAATTTTATTTGAATGATAAATTAAAGTAGCAATGTATAACAAACTACAGAAAACAGTTATCATAACTGCAAGTTCAAATACAGAAAATATGACCCCACGGCCCACCATAAGTTATAGTTCGGTAATTGCTACAGTAAATAAATATATTACTTTTCAGGCGCAGAATTCGCTAGCGTTTACTATAACGATGAATACGTTTTTTTACGCAATCAGGGGGCAGGTTGGTTTTTTTTACGTGTCTTCTTTATTTGGGTCTAAAATATAGGTCTGATAGTTCAAAGTTTTAGACGAATTAGGCTACTTTTGCAAAAAAAAAAAATTGGGCGAATTTAGGCTACTCAGCAGGCAAAATTGGGCGAATTCAATCGGTATTTGGTAAATATCTGGCAACACTGGGTCTAAGTTAACCATAACGAGAACGTTTCAGAAAACAGAATATTTCAGTAAATAAATCTAATTTAATGTTACATTTACATTTTATACATTTCGAAATCTAAAATGAAGGAAAAAAAGACGGTAAGTCACGTAATATATTTTAAAATATTATTTACAACTTTTAAAAAGTTAGGTTATATTATTTGTTTTCTGAAAACAAACCAATTTTCAGGTTCGGTATTTTAATACTGATTTCAATAAAGAGGAGAACAATGATGATCAAAATGTACAGGTGTTTAAAATTAAACCCGCATCAAAAATTATAAAGGCTCAAAAATATAAGGTAAATATAACCTTTGCACTATTAAAATAAATTTACAAAAATGATCAATTCAACAAAATAAATGTATAGTAGCCAAACCAAAAAAAAACTTTGCACTTGGTTATTCATTGTAATGTTCAGTCATTTTATTTGATTTACAAGACTATTTTTATTTCATTATTTGCATACAGCATTATTTTGTCCCTTTCAACATGTATGGTACATATTAAAAGGCACATAATTTATTTATGGTTTTAATAATTTAATGAAAAATAATATGCATTTCCATTTCATTTGTAAAGCAACAAAATAAAAATGCCCAACCAAATAAGAGAAATACCAAAGAAGAACGATTCCCTGGTAAAGCTCCAATAGATCCGGAAAAATTAGAACAGTATACAAGAGGTGAGGGGCTAGGGAAAGGAGTGCTGCACCCACTGCATGCGTTGAAACTAAAGAAGAGAGAAAATAAGTTTAAATATGCTGAAGAACAGGCTACAAGAGCTGATATACTGTTAACTGAAGACCAGGGGTAATTATTAAGAATAATTAAAATATGTGTATATACCCAGCTACATAGAGGTCCAAGAGGCTGCCCTTCGATTTCAAAATTTTGGCATAAAATACTCTGCCCAAATTGACAACCCCAAGCCTGCACTACACAATTTTTCAAGCACACTAGCATCCACGCACCATACAAATTTCGAAAGAGAATGACCAAAGGTGGTATCAAGTTTTCTCATGAACCAAAACCAAAATAGTCTAGGTAGATAAAATAGGGTTTTTTAAGAATCATTGGCACTAAAAATTTGCTTTTCATATCCGGAATTTAATTTTTCATACAAAAAATTAACTTTCTTTTCAATGCACATGTCTGATTTTACTAAGAAGTAGGTACAACTAGTTTGTTTGCCTATAACTTTAGAATCCGAATATTAATTAAAGCTAGCGACAACCTATTATAAATCTATGAAAAAACTTTATTCAATATTCTTTTTCATTTAGTAATAAATGTTAATTTCTATTAAAAAGATGTGCATCCTGCACTATTACTAGCTGTTGCCCACAACTTAGCCTGCCATGTCATGGAAGTTGTCTTGCACTAAAAAACTTTGTTATCAGTTATCACCTCAGATCACTCAAACAGGAGATATCGAAAGGAGGCGTGGCCGGTGCGAACGCATCATGCTACAAAGGAGCTTGTTATGACTTTTAGCCGTCAGTCGCGAGTCCCCTTAGGTTGTATTAGGTAGATCCAAATATTCATCGATTTTGGGAAAATGCCTCATTGTTCGGTAGTTGTATGTAAAAATAAGAGCACCAAAGTGAAACTCCAGAGATGGTATATCATTTCATACGTTAGTACCAGAATATTATTATTTTTGTGAGGTTTTTATTAAAAATCAGCAAATCTATTTGCTTGACAATTTTGTCAACGCTAAGTCAACATTTTTAATACAAACAAAAACCATTGCGCGCTTAGTACAAATAAATCAACGAATTACCTGCGAAAACGAGCAATGGTTACTAGTTATTTTCGATACTGTCGCATAACGGTGCAGCCGCTGCATGCATCCGTGAAGTGATGCGACCTGACATGGTTTCGCCTTGTATATTGTCGATAGTCGACTATCCGACGCGATATAAAATGGTAATGCTCTTGTACGTCAATTGAAGAATAAGATATTAAATTTAATTATTATAACTTATTAATCTTATTATACAACTGGAATACAAAATTTATTTTTATCAATAGGAACTAGTTTTTCGAATTGTGACTATTTTCAAATTAGTTTATTAGTAGCCTTAGTTTCCATTATGAAACAATGTAATTCCCATCTAAGTTCGTTAAGGTTTTTTTTAAAATATAAGTTGTCATGGCTCAACGACTTATTTCTTGTCTTGCTAAATTGTGCTAGCGCTGTCGCTGGCTTCTTAAGTATATTTACACAGTAAATTGTTTATAAACTTATCTGTTATAAAAAACTTAATGAAATTCAGATATCCAAAGGATCCTACAACTAAAGAGAAATTGATAAATGCTACCGGAAGAGGTCCAGACTGGTTTTCGACAAAAAATAGCACAATCTGTTCATCTCACTTTGAGCCAAAGTGTTTTCAACCGTACAAGAATGTTCATCGGCTTTTCGAATGTTCAGTTCCGAAGTCCAAATTGCGCGCAGTGTTAACGGTAAGCTTATAATTTTTTCTTAAAACCAGTGATTATGTATGAATGAAGGTATCTTACCTACTCGTATTTTAAACGAAAATCGAAACGTACGTCGAAGCAAGAGTTGGACGAATTGTGTCTTTTCAAGTAGCGGATTATAGCAAAACAAATTAATTTGTCCTGTATACATTTTGTTGACAGGAATATACAGAGCCTTCAACTTCTACAGCACAATGTAATACTGGTGTGAATATTGAGTACCCCGAAATTCCAGATGCCTTGGTTAGATATTATTAAAAACTATCTAAAATACCATTAGTGTTTAATAATATTATTTATACACTCGTATCTGTCAAAAAAATAAATAAGAAAATATTATTTATGTGTGTTTCTTATTTGAACAACCATTTTACGCAATCTAATTTCGAATCGATTTATTTATCGACAACTCCATTTTTCATCTCTAGTTGTCAATGTGTGTGTACGATGCCCTTGTAGATACAGGATGAAACCACGCCTCTTTTTTTTAATGTGTGCTATTTTTATTGCATTGGTGTTTGAAAACTTTATTCTAGTAGGCGTGAAAAAATGTGTGTGTGTGCTATACTAATTGTTTTTGTCAATGGTGTAGTGAAATTAGTGGAAGGGACAAGGAGACAGTTGGTCCCGAACAAAATATAGCATGTACGATATCTCCTGTGTTTGAGTGATCTGAGGTTATCACTGTGAACTGTCACATAGTCTATCTAAGACAGGGAATTATAATCATTTTTAGTACATGGGATACATATAAACAAAAAGAAAACCATTTCATCTTTTTCTTTCATTACTGAAATACACCACAAGTTATTTCTTGTGAGAATATTAAGAAATTGCTTCACAACTGCTGACAAAAATTTCATTGTAATAAGTTTATTACAAATAAATATAAAACATGTATTTTATTATCTATTTCCAGTTTTCTTGAGGTGGATGAAGATAATCGCACAACAGGCATTACTCAAAAAGTAATAGCTGATAATGTGGATATTACAGCAGCCACAAAGATATTTGAGTTGAACCTTGCCTTCGGGCCCTACCAGGCTAAGTACTCTCGCAACGGCCGACATCTGTTGTTGGGCAGTAAGAAGGGACATTTGGCAGCATTTGATTGGATCACTAAAAAATTGCATTTTGAAATTAATGTTATGGAATCGATTCATGATGTGAGGTAAGTTTAATTTAGATGCTAGGAATCCTGCTTGACTGATACTGCTAAAAAAGATCGCCAATTACTATAATAATTGTAGACAGCCAAAAACTAGTAAATAAGGTTATATCCTTTTATTTTAATGGTGCACATATGGAACCCACCTTCTTTCAGAATTGGAGGGGTTTGGACTTAGACAATCATCCTATACCGTGGCTTGAAAATAAAATTGTAATTCTTTACATAAGGCTGATATAAGACTGACTGAAGTATATTTAACACTAATTTACTTTGCTAATATCGGTATAATATGCTAGGGTCAGCCATTAGCATGACATATATATGTTAGCACTAATTTACTTTTAATAAATATGTCTAAATTCAAAACTATTCTTCTCTTAAAAGAAGCAGAAGGATTTTATGTAGCTAGCTGATCATAATATTCTGTTACAGTTGGTTACATGTAGAAACAATGATTGCAGCTGCTCAAAAGGAATGGTTATACATTTATGACAATACTGGAATTGAATTGCACTGCGTGAAGAAAATGGACAAAATATTAAGGATGGAGTTCTTGCCATATCACTTTTTATTAGCTGCCGTTGTAAGTATAAATATTACAAAATTGGCTTTTGTCAATGGACTGTTATTTTGTGGAGTAGGTCCATCAAATCTCAAGGGCAAATATCTAACCTTAATCCTATCAAAATCTGAAGTTAGCATATCATTTTATAAAATAAAAACGTTGCTTTGGTTACAGAATGAATATGGTTTTATGTCATGGCTGGATATATCAATAGGAGAAATTGTTGGACACTACAACAACAACATGGGACGGACGTCGGTTATGACACAGAACCCTTACAATGCCACTATTTGCTTGGGGAACTCTAAGGGAGTAGTGTCTCTATGGTCACCCACTGTGAAGAAACCTTTGGCTAAGATTTTGTGCCATAAGACACCATTGACTGCTATTGCTGTAGATAACAGGGGCATGTATGTAACTTTTTAGTAATAATCGACAAAAAGTTCGGTTTCTGAGTTATATAGTTTTATCCTTCGGCACCTTGGACTGGCGATACTGGCTGGAAATCTTGGGATGAGGAATACTGATGTCTTGCTGTGTTGTGTTCCTTAAAACCCTATGGATGTTGGTCTATTGAAGGCGTGTCGATGGCGACGAAATTATGTCCCATATAATATTTATTATGTGTTATATGATTATGTTAAAATGCTTGCAGGTACATGGCGACCTCAGGAGTAGATAGGAGTTTAAAGATCTGGGATATCCGAAATCTGGATGGGCCTCTACAACACTACAAACTGCGAACATCTCCAATAGACTTAGAGTTTTCACAGAAAGACATGTTGGCTGTGGGCCTCGAGAACGTTGTGGAAGTGTACAGGTAGTACTTTGTTAATTTTTCAAATATGTAATAAACTATAATAAGTTCTACAAGAATGCATAGTGGGCTATTCTTATTTAATAGCCTCTAATTTATAATCTAAATATCACAGCACTGTATTAACATTAAGGCACATTGCAGTTGTGTCCTGTAAATTAGGTTTTTTACAAATTGTAATAATTAGGCTAAAATTTTTTTACAAAGTATAGTATGTTAGTGCACGAATGTATTCTGATATCAATCGAGATGGTCTAGTGTCTAGTGTATATTCATTATCATTTTTAATTCTTCCAGTAATTGCTGTACACAAACGGTTGAAGGTCCATATTTGAGGCATAGAATGGCAAAGTCGATAAACAACTTTAAATTCTGCCCGTATGAAGATGTTTTAGGAATCGGCTCTAGCAATGGATTCACAAGCATCATTGTTCCAGGTAAAATTACTGATAATATTCCGTTAGTTCTTACATAGTATCAATATTTTGTGAAAAATATATAAATGGTTAGACTCAATAGATTCTTATCGAATTTGTTAAAATTTTTGTTTTCCTCCATGTTCTTAGGCTACAGTATCAAAATGATAAAAGACCTCAATTATCATTAAAAATTCCTTTATTCCCTCTGGACGTCTCCTAAGAGGGCCATAGCTCACCACGCTGTTTTATGGGTTGGTGGGCTTCGTGCACCCTTATCATTGTTTTTGTAGTTTCCTAAAACGCACGTACCTCGGAAAATTCTAGAGGTGCCTGAGATTCGTCCTCCCTCCGACCCTCTGATGAACGGTAGACATCTAAACCAATGGACTTCCACTGCTTTTGAGAGCCTATAATAAATGGCCTGCACTGGTGCAAGTTACAGTCCAACAAGGTTCTTTTGGCAATTTACAGGAGGGCGCTGTTATATAACAAAGGCACCCAGAAAATTAAATCTCGTCAATTTTAGTTTAAAATGCATAATAATAATAGTAAGCAAAAACAATAGCGATATACCGACAGAGTGAACTATCAAACAGTATCACAATATAGCGGCGTTTGTACCGATTTTTGCCACGCGCCAGCCTTGTCGCACTGTGTTTTTTCTTTATTACAGGCTGCGGTGAACCTAACTTCGACGCTCTTGAGAGTAATCCGTTCCAAACAAAGAAGCAAAGGAAAGAGGCAGAGGTTAAGGCTCTGCTTGAAAAGATTCCCGCTGAGCTCATTACCCTCAATCCGTTTGATGTGATGGAAGTGGACGTGCCCTCCATGAAGGAACAGATGGAAGCCAGGAAGAATCTTCTGGTTAGTTTTGACCTTTAAATTCCTGTGGGGCAGGATGTTTTTTAACCAAGCAGAGTATTTTTTGAAAACCTAAATCAAGCTAGCATTGACTGAATCATTTTAATAACCGATATTCGCGGGTCTCTACTGATAATAGAAAAGCCCTTTTATCCGCATATTCTAGAATTCACAACTCTTCAGATAAACGACATTATTTATGAAGGCATGCCTAAAATTTACTGCATCAGAAATATGCACATAATAACTCTTTCATTTCAGTATGTGAAGCCTCAAAAACTCGACTTAACACCGAGACGTAAAAAGAAAGGCAAAACTAACATTGCAAGAAAGAAAATTATGAGGGAAACAGCAAAAAAGGTAAAAAAAAAATATTTGTAAAATATTATTGTCTTACATAGACCATTACGAATGCTATCATAAATAGTTTGAGTCAAAATTTAGCGCGTCTAAAAAATTTTGTGCCTAGAAATGCTTAGTGAAATGGGTAGTAAGTACTATTTTAATTTTTATTTTTAATAAGTAATAAGCATTGCAGTTGATTTTTTGTTCTCTTTTTATAGGAACTTATAAACCGAACATTAGAAGCAAAGAAGATACTTGGAGAGCCAGAGGCCAAGAATGCACCGAAACAATCATTTGGTGTTCTAGATAGATTTGTTCCTAAGCCTAAGACTAAGAAATAAAATGCATTTTTTATATAAAATTTATTAATTTACTTTATTATTACAAATCCTTAAAAATTTCCTTAGGTATAATAATTAATCAGGGATTTTATGGACCTCCGTAAAACGCAACCGAAACTACGGAATATCTTAAATAAAAATATATCCGTTTCACAAGTTTCGGATAGTTTTGTATATGGGCGGAGCCAAAATAAAACTACAAGTTTTTGTTTCACCGCTTGCGTATCATTTGTTTATATTTTACTTCTGTCTATAATAACCGTAACCAAAACTAACGGATAATGCTAAATAATTACAAATCCGAAACCGATATAATTTTATTCTTATATCAAGATCCGAAATATCATATCCATAACATCCCTTAAATAATACTATACCAAATCGAAGAAATAAAATATAATATATTGAATGATTTGATTTTTTAGTTAGTACAAATCTTTAAAATTTCACTTAGGTGTAATATACAATACCATTTTCTATACAAGATTCGATTTATCTTTTGCACTTTATTTACAAACTTTTATTTACACAAAAAACCGATTAAAAAATAAACATGAAATATGAAACGATGGTCAAAAAAAATGTCTTTTCTTATAAACTTATGTCAAAAAGTAACATCATGATTTTTAGTCTAACAAGGAATATCAAAGAGATCACACAAACCTTCCGAGCCGCGCAACGAAAAGGAAAAGTCTTGCTTTGTAACCGGAGGACTTAATCTTAGAAGGTAGTCTGAAAAAAAAAACAAAAACCGAGTGGTTATTTTTTATAGTCAATTAATACCGTGGCAGAATGGAATGCAAGCGACTTTTTTACATAGCATAATGAAGTTTATGTCAATTGTATAACATACAAAATAAATAATTCTTCAGAATGCGCGAGGATTCTCCGAAGTCGCAAGACCTTCTTGGCATCCCTTTAGTTTGCATCTTAATTGACATTAAGTTCATTATGCTATGTAAAAATAGTCGCTACCATTCCATTCCGCCACGGTGTAAATTGACCCTTACATTCTACGAATGAGAACTTGACTCCAATCTCACAGATATTACTTAAGTGACGTTGTAGCCAAAGATCTCTATCATTGTACTAACTTGGAAGGAATAAGTAACCTTAATGGTTTATACACAGCATCGCGCCAGATTGCTATTAGTGCGTTTGCTGGTAGGGTAATAACTGGTAAGTAGCCACGGCCGAAGCCTCCCACCAGACCAGACCTGAATTACAAATTATAAAATTCTTGTTGATAAAAAAAGTTGCACTTGGCGGGAATTGAACTCGGATCCGAGCGCGCGCCACTGCCGATCGTCAAAATCGCCACGGGAGGTCGTCAAAAATTGTGATATGTGTAAATAAATAAATAATGAAAAAACTATTATATTCTTACAACAGTACTTACTTGGATTTTGCAATATATCACTGGCTCCATCTGTGTAACTTTGCACTTCTTCATCCATACTTTCGTCCTCAAGTTCCTAAAAAATATTACACATACCTCTTAGATATTAGATAATCCTGCTAAATTCCATATTCTATACTAGCGAACGTCCGCGGGTCTGCCCGCGTGAATTTGTCTTTACAAATCCCGCGGGAACTATGGATTTTTCGGGGGTAAAATGTGTTCAGAATATATTGGTGGGTGCAACAGTCATCATTGCGAGGGAAAATTTCACATAAACACGACCTTTTACCTAGTTACTAATAAATTAAGTCAAGGTCCAGGGATAAAAAGATTGTTACTATTATGTCAATCGCTTTTTTTATTTTGTTAGTCTTTTCTTTCTTATTTTATATCTTAGATTGTCACTTTAAACAAAGTCCCTATTTTAAAAACTGATTATTGTTTTCAATAATACTACTGTTCTGTGGAAACTAAAAATCACATGCTTATCGTAAAGAAAAACATCATGAGGAAACCTGCATGCCTAAGAGTCCACCGTCATGTTCACAAAAGTATGTGAAGCCCGCCAACCCGCACTTGACAGTGAGGTGGGCTATGGCCAAACCCCTCTGATTCAGAGGAGTTTCAATGGTGGTGCAAATTTCTTGGTCTTACCTTTTCTTTTTCCACATCACACAATAAAATAACTCCAACTGGAGTGCTTGATTTAACATGTAAATAAAAATTAGGAATGTGTCCTGGTTCCTGTAACAATTAAATAATCTTGTAATTTTACTGTTCAACCAAAATAATCATTAACTACTATCAAGTCAGTACTTGGCTGCAGTCTGCAATATCTTTGGGTAATGATATTATGCTGATGCAGCAAAAAAATATTTGTATTTTCCTATCCTTATTTTTTTTTATTAAAGCATACAAAAACTTAATCTAGTTTAATCACATACTACATTAGACTAATTGTTTGTTAAAAACAGTAAAAGCAATCATGTGGTGTCTCCTGCTTCTTATACTAGCGTTAACTGTATCTTGGAAAACAGCCTGTTTTCCCGTTAATAGGAACTAACATCCTGAGCTGCAATTGCAACAAAATGCAGTAAGCAACATGTATAATGTATATTGATGCTGCCTGCTGCACTCATCACAGCATAAATAAATCTACTAACAAGGTGGTTCTAGAAGTTAGTGGCAACAATCCGGTGCAGTAATAGACAAGCACCAAGAGTGGAAAATGTTTCAAGTACAAAAATGTGATTCATATCCCTATATTGATTCATATTCTATATAATTCATATTCTATATAATTGCTATGTGACTCATATTCCTCACCTTGCTGGTCATGCGTCCAACAGTCAAGTCTGCTCCAAGAGGTGCTTCCAAAACTAGAATTTGACCATCCTCACAAACTTCTTTAATATCATTTTCTGTTACATATGTCAATGCCTCATTGTCTGTGTTTTCAATAACATTTTTAATACTTTGTTCTATCCAGTGCATTTGTCTACAATAGAAAAGTCACATACTTACAAATTAAAAAATATAGTCTCAAAGAGCAAATAATCATAGGATATTTTATATCATAATGAATAAATTAGCTGTATTTTACCCAGGAAACAAAATCAAATGGACTTACTTGTCTAATAACTGCTCATGTTGTTCCAACAAATTTATTTCCTTCCGTAGTTTGGTCACCTTATGGCCTATCTCCGAGGTATTACAATCGGGTCCGGCCCCTCTGCAAACATAACTGTATCGTCAAGAAACTTCGTACAACATCTTATAAATACTTAGGAACATGGATCTATAAATTCATTTTTTACTTACTTCCATTGTATACTGTTCTTGCTACGCTTCTCAATGAGACCAATTCCTTCCAACACATTCGTTATATCATAAATTCTTCTTTTTTGCCTAACAGCTAGTAAGTCAGTGGCCTGAAATACAAATTAAAAACAAATATTGCTACCTAAATCTGCATTCTGCTGAGTGTAAAAATACAAATTAAAAACAAATATTGCTACCTAAATCTGCATTCTGCTGAGTGTAAATTCAAATAGTTTTATTTTCGAGCGTAAACTGACAAGTAGGTAGCTGATAGCATCGGTAAGTACTTACGACTTTTAAATCCAAAACACCATCTGATGCCTTCTGCAAGAGGGACACAAATCTAGTAGTCAGTAATCCTAAAGATTTCTCATATCGTTTATAACTGTATAATTCCGTCATGATTAAAATTTTACAACTTTTTCATTTATATTATTTTATTCCATTCGCTATTTTGCGTAGCGGCGGGATATTGAAAAGTTGGTAGCCCTGACTCACAGACCACAAAACTATGACAAAACCACGACAAAACTACCCTGACTCCGGGTCACAGACCACATAGTAAGTCTGGTCACAGATCTATTATCTCTATGGTCCTGGTTTTTACCCAAGAGTATTATTCTCTGTTCTAAGTCGGGAGGGACTGTTCCAACTAAAATCCATTCGTTTTGAATTGCGTTAAAAGGTAAACAAACTAACCTTTTGGCGTACACTTCACTTCTCAACCATTTTTCACGATGTTAAAGTAATTAATAAGTCACACAAACTGCTTGCCGTCCACAAACAACATCTGAAGTTACCTTACGTATAACATTTCCACTATTTTATCCACTATTTTAGCAATAATTTTATGAAAAACTGAATCAAAAGACAAATTGAGTATGACAGATTAAACTAATATTTTAGTTGTGACATCGGATTTTTATCATTGACATTAGTGTTGCGCACAGAGGCAATTGCAACCACAGACAAAAAACGAACGATTCATACTTAGTCAGTGACCGTAGTTACATCGATTAATTCGTTCAGAATCGATATCACTATCGTTAGTATTTGATTATAACTTGTTAACGTGTATTTAAAAATCATGCTATTGGTCGTAAATACTGACGTAATAAATAGCAACAATATTGCTATAAAATTTTTTACAGGGTCGTTTTTTAAAGATGTTTTGGTATACTTAATAATAATAACTTAATATTTGGGTTGGGTAGATATAATAGAGGAAGGAGTACAGTTATTAGACGTTAGTTATACCTTTTATAACTTTTAGTCCTTTAATGACGGTAACTGTACAACAAAAATAAAATAACGAGTAGATATGAGTAGAAAGATTTAATATTCGACAATTTAACTGTGCCTAGTTATATAAATAAAATCAGCATTTAGATTTTCTTTATTCATAGACGAGAATATTTTCAAATAAAAATATTCGTGAAAGTAGGTATAGTAAATTTCTGCAGCGGCCAGCAAAAGAGGCATTGAGGGATGAAAGTGTAAATGATGATGAGTCTATCAGGGTTCCTCAGCAACACTCCAAGATATCCTGTGCGACCTGGGAGGCCTCTTCGGATTCTGGAGTGAGCTCGGCTGGCTGGAGTGATCCGGCGAGGACCCGCATCAGCGACTTCACGCACAACGGACGAATTCGGCCAAACAGAAGGCCAGGGACAGAAGAGAAGAGAGAAGAGAGTCTATCAGTGCCAAGTTATGGCCAAGGCTTATATTATACTTTTTTTCAAACAATACGTGGAAACGTAGACTAAGTAATACATCAATAATAATCACAGTAATGATATCTAAGTTATCATAGACAGACATTTTCAAAACCAATTATGAACACAATATTGCTTTCCGAGTAAAAATGTTCTTTTGTTTTGTTTTTCACTAAACAGCTTTCTTTTTGAAAGCCAGTTCGATTTTTAAATGAAACCTTTGTTAAGTTATCTCCTTGGTTGCCACGTGTCGGATTGAAAGAAAGTCACATGTTTAAATTACACAACACATTTGAGTTTAGGATGTAATTAATGCGAAAGCTAAACCACGACAGTGATGGATTTTCATTTTTCATACAACTTTTGGCTACTGCTGATTCCGATTTATTCGTCGTTAATTCCGATTTATCTCGTGGAAGGTTGTTAAAATAATGCCCAAATTTCCAAGCATGTTTCAGAAAATATAATAAAATAAAATAGCGTGATCTAGTCAAATCGATTATGTTTTCGATTCTGAATGAATTACATAGGTAATTTGGATGATTACGGTCACTAACTCACTATTAGTATCTGTACCGTTTCCCTTATCTAAAATACAATTTCTAAATTACAAGGATGATCGTTTAATAGTTCATTCCTGATATGGTTCAGCAATAGTAACATCACTAGGGCTATGTCAAAAAAAAGTGACGTAATCAGATCCGCCATATTTGTTTACCTTTTAACTCAATTCAATTTGAATGAAGTATAGATTAGTAATGATTATAATCACTACGTGATAAAAGATAATTACCTAACTGTTGTAGATATGTACCACAGATTACTCTAAAGTCCATTTGTTTTGAATTGCGTTAAAAGGTAAACAAACTAACCTTTTGGCGTACACTTCACTTCTCAACCATTTTTCACGATGTTAAAGTAATTAATAAGTTTCACAAACTGCTTGCCGTCCACAAAATACATCTGAAGTTATCTTACGTATAACATTTCCACTATTTTATCCACTATTTTAGCAATATTTTTATGAAAAACTGAATCAAGACACAAATTACGTATGACAGATCAAACTAAAATTTTAGTTGTGACATCGGACTTTTATCATTGACATTAGTGTTGCGCAGAGGCAATTGCAACCACAGACAAAAAACGAACGATTCATACTTAGTCAGTGACCGAAGTAACATCGATTAATTCATTCAGAATCGAAATCACAATCGTTATTTAATTATATCTTGTTCACGTATATTTAAAAATTATGCTATTGGGTCGTAAATTCTGACGTAATAAATAACAACAATATTGCTATAAACTTTTTACAGGGGCGTTTTTTAAAGATTTGGCGTTTTGGTTAACTTAATATTTGGTAGGTATCGAGATTATACGATATAATAGGGGAAATAAAGTAGCACAGTTATTAAACGTCAGTTATACCTTTTTTAATATATATATAGCTGCTTGTGCTGATTCACTGACTGATTGATCACCTCTCCTGAACAATTTAGTATGAAAAAATTTTTTTTCAATTACTATTTCGTATAGAAGAGAAAAATTCATTCGGAGGAAAAATATGGAAAAAGCTGATGATTGAGGATTTCGAAGACGGGTAAAGAGCACAGCGAAAGTATTGAAGATAGGTGGGGGATGCTCAACCAAATGTCATTTGAAACGTCATGCGATTGGCAGTGAGCTGAAAAAAAAATCAAAATGGCGGATTCAAAATGGCCGCCATTCGGATTTCGTCGATATCTCGGAAAGCATAAAAGATGGAAGAACGGTTTCTTGACAAGAGTTAATCAGGACTTGAAGGTCTACGTGATGAATAGAAAAAAAATCCAATATGGCGGATGTTTTTCTATAGAAAATGTATGGGGAATTTTGAAGGGATTTTTTATAGGCGGGAAGACAATAACGAATCGATGATTACGGTCACTAAGTATTAGAAATTGTACCATTTCCCTCATTTAATATTCAATTTCATTATTCTTTGCATTGAGGATGATCGTTCAATAGTTCATTCTTGCTTTTGTTCAGGAATAGTCGCATCACTAGGGTTATGTCAAAATAAAGTGACTTAATCAGATCCGCCATATTTGTTTACCTTTTAACTCAAGTCTATTTGAACAGGGTATAGATTACCCCTGCCCATCAAATTAACAAAAAAAAAAATTAGCGCCACTTAACATGGCGCCGCATGTCACATAAAGCTAGGCTACATCCTAGTTCTCTTATCTCTATGCTGAGTGATGCTGAGCCTTAGAGAATTTAAACATAATATAGAGAGGCCATAGTTTACTTAACACTATATGTGTCGGGGTGGCAAAAACCGCCATAAAGTGTAGCACTTTGACATGCGCATTGCTTCATGTCAAAGTACTAATGATGTGACTACTATTATACCGTTATCGATAAATTTCATACGATGCTTGTGATAGCTGAGTAGATAGGAAAAAATCTTGGGGTTTTACAGAAACTAAAGCTTTTCTATAGCTATTATCTATTGCAAACTTTTATAATGAAGAGAGGGAAAGGCTTCAGGAATAGATATAGTTTGGTCTCGCGGGATTTGTTAAAGTATTGGCTGTTGGTTTAAATCCGGTCGCCTTAGTTTGAAGTTACGATGAATTAAGAGAGATTCAGTAGAACGAGAAGACCCACGCATACTTATTTTTTCCCGGAGATGTGAATTTATTTTGTATGAATAAAATAAAATTTTCAGCACATCACGTAAATATTATAATAATATTGCTGACCACAACCCACAAAACCTAATAACTGACATAAATACATAGACAATACTAACACGCAATAGACAATAATATAGATTAAAGTAATAAAAAAAAACAGAGAGTAAGCCAAAGACAAATAAGTACGAGTCGGACTCATGCATGAAGGGTTCCGTAAATTCTATATAATAATATAAATAAAGGAGTGAGGCATTTTCGTTGTTCCACAGATTCCGGTAAAACTAAAAGTCGTAGAGATGTAAAATTTAGTACTCAGGCTCATATTATTAGGTCATGAATCTCCAGAATATTTGTATATTCTGTACAAAGACGGGAATTTTCGAAATTCAAATTGTAAGGAGTAAAAATTTCTAAAGTTTTTTCATGAATGATGAATTTCTTTAAAATCGATGTCTGACAACTTTTAAGTAACAACTGTAAGTCAGTTTGGCGGGACTGTATTTTAAGAAATTATTGTTCATATCTCGAAATGAATAAATTACAAAAACCATTGCAGCAAGCAAAGACATGTAATTTGTGGTCAAAATTAAAAAAATGGCTGCCATATTGAACTTTGAACATTTGAACTGGAAGTCTCAGCTACTACAGATCTACGCTATTTGCAGATTAGATGTTTGTTAGAAATATTAGGATCCGGGAGCGACCGATGTGAGCTCGGGTCTTGGAAAACCCCGAAAAATTAGGTGACGAATAGGATATTTATTGGTAGTTATTATCATGACCACCCAGAAATAGGAATCCCGCAAAACTCCGTTGACCGAGCTTTGAAATGGGTGAGAGAAACTGAGGATTAAAGAGGAGTTGTAACCTCAAGATTAAAAAAAAGAATATTTCTCTATAACTAACGAAGATCCTAATACATCACGTCGTGTATTAATCATAATACTACTATTACATGTAAATTATCTGACACTACTGTAAGTAACTAATTTGTTTTTTACTAAAATATTATTTTAGATAGTATGTTATTTGAATTATACGTCAGATACAGTATATTTAAACTGTGATGTGTATGTGTGTCATGGTTACGTCAGATAATAATTATTGTCAGTTGGTGACATGTGGATAGCAAGATTTTTTTATTTTTAACGTAGGTAAGTATTTATTCCACAAAAAAATAATTTTGCATCTCCTGAGAAAAATGTATACGACTCGTAATACTGTGTGTTCTTAAGATAATCGTTACTTCGCATCAAGGCGACCGATTTCAAAACCTTTAGCCATTAATTTTTATCAGTAGGTTTTTAACGGTAGGTTATGTTCATTCATTTTTGCTCTCTCAAATCTTTAATGACTAACCACGAACTACTTACTACATCGATAATATTTCCATATCGATAGATAGTTAGAGCAGCCCTTCTGCTCAGCTGTCTGGTGCCTATCTGTGATTGGCCGATGGCTCTGATTGGCTATTTCAATTCGACACAAGATGGCGGATATACCCACCCAATAAGACTGACAATTTCCTGTCCTTATATTTACTTTGTCTTTGTGCTGAGCCGAGTGTCTGCTGTCAGTGGCACAGATTAAAGATATTGTATCTTACGATACAGATAGGACACAGACGAAGAAGAGCGTGTACCCGTAAGACTGACGTTTCGCCCACCCCAACTGACAGGTGTCACCAAAGAACGAGGGCTTTCATTTGACAGATAGTGTTGTGCTATTTGATATCGACTAACTAGTGATGTGCTTTCTATCGACTTATTATCGATTAGTATTATTTATTGTATTTTCATCTCTAATAAAAAATAAAAATACCAAACGTGATTGAAAAATAATTTATTTAAAGACAAATGTTAATATATAATAAGAATTAATAATTATTAATTTTACACTTCTAGTCTAAATTACAACTTCACAAAGTTAAAGTTGGTTTTTTCTTTGTTTTTCATATTCCAGCCAACTAACATCTTCATTCTTCATAAATTGTGTAAGAGTAGGTAGGTATATTTTCTCAGCACATTATTATGAGGACAAGATTCTAATTGCAGACAAATGATTTCTACTAACCTCTTTTATAACAAACAAAACAATTCTGGGTGATGGATTTGTTAAACAATTTCCTTTCAATAAAATATATTCCTATCTTCTTAGAGTGCTGTCTCCTATCGAAGGTTGGCACCCATAATAGCAATTTGAATCTTGGATACCGCTGCTCTGATTAGACTACGGGTGCTCTTGCCAAACCATTGGCGTAAGTTTAAACGCCAAGATATTATACTGCGGCCAGGCCTCCTCCTGCCTGCCACCTTCCCTTGCATAATTAATTGAAGGAGCTCATATTTCTTGGTGCTGCGCATATTCATATGAAGTAATCCAATCATGAAACTGCCATGTAAATCTTCTTGTATTGTATACAAAATACTTTTTTATTACTTTCTTGCATATGTTCTGAATTGCACAGCTAATCTTTTCTTTATTTCACTTGAAATTAAATATATCACTAGAACCTGGAACAACTGGATGATCAGCATTTTTCAGGGTTTCAGAATCACTTTCACTGGTTTAATCCTCTTCCAATTTTGCATTTTTGCTAGCAGTTGACTGTGAAAATAATACTTCAAAACTGACAATTGTTTATCCCTGGTTCTTTAGGTCTCAGGTACCTTATCTTCCTCGCAGTTTGAATGAAGTCCAGCTGACTTACTTCTTAAACTTCTTTACGAAATGCACCTCACAGGCATTCAGGTTACGAAAATAAGCCGGCCATGGATGTAACATCATATTTCGCCATTGAAGCCGGCGAGCTTGCGGAAATTCACATTTCTTGATTCTCGGAAAAAAACGTATGCCTTCTCACGAAGAATCTCGGCAGCTAGTACTCAAACAATTTTGCGAGGCGTATTGATACAAGCGCTCACAAAAATGATAATAAACTTAATTTCACTGGTAAATCAGTATAAATTATCGGTCTCTTTAATTTTTTTGGTCTATCCAACGAAAATAACAAAAAGCAGTGTTGCCATTGGCGGCTGGAGAAATAGAACGTCGGGGTGTCTGAAAGGGAACGAAATTTGAGGTGAGGGAACGAAGAACTTAAATCTAATAATATAAGATTTTAAATCAATTTTTTTCCAAAAAATTTAAGTGCAAGGCTTTTATAGGTTTATATAGGCATTTATATTTATATATTTATATGTCACATCAGACATTTTTTATGATATTGTCCGTGACTTCGTCCGCGTGGAATTCGCTTATATATGTTACGTAGGATGATATGCATGAACCACCATGAACTTTTCTCATGAATCACTACGTCCACTGGTGAAAACCCAATTGAAAATTTTTCGGTATAGTCTGTTAAATAGGTCAGTGTACCTGGGTAAATTAAAATGTGCAAGCTGCAGCAAACTTCTAACTAATTAGCACATGATAGTCAATACTCAATACTAACATTATAAAAACATAAAATTAAAAGTAGGTACATACTCAGTGTAAAAACTTCCCAAGCTGCAGCAAAACAAAAACTTCGTATATATTACTTTTTGCTTCACGTTGTTTTTTTTACGTGTCGTCTTTATTTGGGTCTAAAATAGGTCTTGTTGGATAGTTCATGCCCGTTTGCACTAACAGTTTAATGTGACACCTAAGCCCTTAGGTGACAGTTGTTGTATGTGAAAACTGTCACCTAAGGCCTTAGGTGTCACTTAAAATGTTAGTGCAAACGGGCATCAAAGTTTTAGGCGAATTAGGCTAAAAAAAAATAGGCGAATTTAGTGTACTCAGCAGGCAAAATTAGATGAATTCAATTGGCAAATATCTGGCAACCCTGCTCGCCACAGACTAATGAAGCGTATTTTTTTTTGTTATGGCTGCGTTCGTACTTGCTTATCAATATACTCTATGCTTGCTGAAAGGGCGGCAGTTTTAGGCCGGATGGAGTGGAGAAATGAAACGCAATTTTTTTGTTCTTGAACACAGATTATGTAGTCTTGACTTTCTTAATTAATTTCTAATTTTGTTTTCGTAAAAGAACGAAAAGAACGGTTGAAGTAAGGGAACGCCGAGGGAACGCTTGATTATAAAATAGAACGCTTTTCGTTCCCTAGGGAACGATCTGGCATCGCTGACAAAAAGATTTCAGTTTAGATCATAGATAATACATATATGTTTAGATTTTAGAACTTTTAAAATTTAAAAATCATTTGACAAATTTTGTTTTCATTTACACAAATTCTCTAGTCTATGAATAGTCTTTGTTTCTTAGGTATTTTTAATCAATTTATTAAAATCTGAAATAGAAAACAAACCCATTTTTGGTTGATGTGTTGTATATCTGAGGTAAGAACTGTCAACTGGGATGGGAGTATGGAGAAATTTAAAGAGCACCCACCATAGTAGGCGAGTGTCAGGGGCCTGGTCAGTGGGTTTTGACATTTGCAGTTTTTGTTGCATTTTACAAAAGAAAAGAAAAGCTAAAATTTTTGTTTGTTTTGTAGGTACGATGTACATAGTACAATGAGAAGAAAAATAATGTCTGATGGAGCGATTACACTGCTCTTGATTGATAATTTACCCAGTAATAGTGATGGTAGTACATCGAGTAGCTGGAGCGATATAAGCAGTATTAGTTCTGAACTTTCAGAAGACGATGATGATGAGGACGATAGATTGTTCTTTCCTTTAATGCAGTACCTTGTTAGACTGAGGAGAAAACGTGTCGACGACTATTTATACATCGTCGAATCCTGGACGGAAGCAGAGTTTAAAAATCGCTTAGGTTTAAGTCGAAAAATAGCATATAAACTTATTGGTAAATAGCGCTATGAGATCTTAATTTACACTGGTTATACCCCATTTTAAAATAAATAAATTGTTTCAGATGATTTGGAAAAGTCTGGTTTTATAGCTAATCATAAATTTGGGCTGAAACCATTAGAACCCAGACTGTGCTTCTATATATTTTTATCATTTATAGCAAGCACAGAGCCCCTTACACCAATTGCCGCAAGATTCGACGTATCAATATCTTCAACATTTCGTGTTATACGGAGAGTTGTTTCTTGGATTTTAACTAAGATGAATGAAGTCATCAAATGGCCACAGGATATGAGTGATGTTAAAACAATATGTGATAGTTTTCAAAGCAAAACAGGCATATCAAATATGCTGGGTGTGATTGATTGCACACATGTTAAAATTGAGAAACCGAAAAATGCAAGAGAATATTGTAATCCAAAAGGATATTTTTCTTTAGTTTTACAAGCCACATTTGATACAAATTTGCGGTTTACTAATGTATACTGTGGTGAACCCGGATCTTCAAGTTGTGCAAGGGTTTTGAGGAAGTCTCCCATATACCATACTGCAATGCAAAACCAAAATGCCCTTTTTCCACTAAATACATTTTTAATTGGACATTCAGGATATCCTTCTCTCTCGTGGCTTGTTCCACCATTTAGAAAAAATAAAAGACTTACTTTAGAGCAAAGGGAGTTCAATACTCTTCACGCAGCTGGTAGGAAATTAAGTGATAAAGCATTTAACTCGTTAAAGTACAGATTTAGAAGGGTCAAAGTATTTACAGTTTATAGAAACATAGCTTTTATAATAGACACAATTGTTGCAGCCTGCATATTACATAATTATTGCATAAATGAAAGTGAACAGTTGGAAAATAAATAAGTATATTGTCTCAGTTCAACCTCTTTTTATTTAACTCTTGGGCAAAAAGCAGAGTCCACAATGTTGATCAAGTGCAGGTTGGCAGACTTCATGCTTTATATTTTTAAGAACTTGGAACATAATAGCAGCAAACCTGCACTAGCAAGTGCAGGTTTCATTAATTTATTACCCTTAAATGATATTATGAAACTGCAGCAACGCAGGTCTAAAATTGAGCCTCTAATATTTGTTTAGTATGAACCACTGCACTGACAGATTTTGAAAAACTATGCTAATTTATTTTAATTACTTATTACTTATATATTTCTTTTTTTTTTAATAATTCATTATTTCACAAACCTTGGTCCAGCCACAAGTTTTTAGTCTCAATTGAAATAAATCTTCACCTACATTATATTATTATGTTACTGGCAATATGTATTGTAATACAATACAGGATTATACAGATTGCTGGTAACATATTATACAACTAAATCAAGAATATCTTTGTAAAGCTAGAGTTTACATTAGATCTTATTCTTCATTTAACAATTTTCTTAAGAGAGAACATTTTTCTCTTTCAATGTTTAGTATTTCTTCTTGCCTCTTCTCTTTTAGCTGCAGTTTTCTTAAAGCTATTGACTGTTTTATTTCTAACTCTTTCTTCTTAAGTTGTAACTCTTCCTCTCTCAGCCGTAAACTTCTTTCATACCTCTCATCTCTGACTTGCTTTTGTTCTTCTTGTCTTTTAATGTAGTCTATCCATTGTTTATCTAGTTCAACTTTGGCTCTGCGTTCTGATCGCAATTTTCTAAATGGACTAGAATTTTTGAAAGGTATTTTCCTATTAGTCAAATTGTCTTTGTCAATTTCATGGTTCTGTATTACACCTGATGCTAGTCTGTACGTTCCACTATCTTCATTATATCTTCCAAGAATCTGGTGCATTTCATTGAAATATTTGAAGGCAATAGTCCCTTGCCCATTGTCAATGCAATCTTTGTACTTTTTTGTAAGTGCATTGATTTTCCATCTCACTTGATCTGGTGTCACCTGGAAAATGTTATAATGTCCTTACACTTCTGAACATCATAATCACAATTTATGAGGCAATTGACATTTTTTTCTATCTAAATAGGCTTTGTCCTTGACCAAAACCATGCCAAATGAAAGAAAATGATGAGATTAGTGCACTAATTGTCTACAAAATTATAATTAACTAGTTATTACAGGCACCTTAAATATGAGAAGATTTATAATACTATGTTCACTAACTTCCTTACCATTTACTTTGTCTTTCATAAAGAAGTAGTCTTCTGAAAGTCAAAGTGAAAAATGAGATAGTAAAAAATATGGGTTTACCTCAATACCGAAGGGTTTTAATTCTTTAGACATTGATATCCACATTTTGGATTTTTTCTTTGGGTTGTCCAACATATTAAGTTTTGTTTCATACAAATTAAGCAACATTAATGTTGCACTTTTGGTCCAAACAATATCTGAAATAAAACTCTTAGTCAGTATCAGTTTTTGTTCCCTAGGCTTAAAAAAATCAGAGATGCTTAGAATGATAATGAAAATGATGTAGCTCAGACTTTTGAAATTACCTACTTACTCTGTTTACTAGCTTCAGTGGTTTCTATTTCCTCTTGATTAATTTGATGTGGGTGACTATAGTCTGCAATGCTTATATTCTGTTTGTATGGTGAAGCTAAAGGAAATAATAAATTCTTATTAGAACAAGAAGCGTTTTGTCATAGATAATGTATATTGTTCGTCTTTAGAATTTAAATTGGTTGCTATGACAACTTGTTGTTGATATTCCTTGTGTCAAGGAAAAATAAAAAGGCAGAATACTTATCTTGTTCAGATAACATGTTTTATTATTTATCTACCTGATTACTCGCTAAAGGCTGTACTGGTGTGCTCTAAATTCACTGCAGCATTACTCTGCTACTCTCTCTATATACTAAAGGTTATGGGCTTTACGTGAGAAAATAAGAAAATAGAAAAATGAGTCACCACGTACGTATTGAACCGTTGAAGCGAGAAAATTATGATACTTGGCGGATACATGCAAAAGCATTGCTATCGAAACTTGGCCTATGGAATTATGTTTCCGATCAAATTAAAAAGCCTAAACATGACGGTGATGAATTAAATAACTATATGGAAAAAGATAATCTTGCATTGTCTGAACTACTACTAATAATATCACCAGGCGAGTTAAACCAAGTGAAAAATTGTAAAACTAGTAATGAGATCTGGAATACGCTGGAAAACATATATTACAGCAAAGGTCCTGCTAGAAAAGCAACTCTCTTAAAAGAATTGATTCTGAGAAAAATGAAAGATGAGGACAATATAGTTGATCATTTAAACAAATTTATGGATATTGTTGACAAATTAGCAGACATGGGCATAGACATAAATAAAGATCTATTAAGTATTATGATGCTCTATAGCTTGTCGCAATCATTTGAAAATTTTAGGATCGCTATTGAATCCAGAGATGATTTACCGGATCCAGAAAATTTAAAAATAAAAATTATTGAAGAAGCGGAAGCAAGAAGAAATATCGCCAGTACAAGTAAACAGAACTCTGAGCAAGAGGCGCTATATGGGAGACAGCGAAATCAAAATAAGAAATTTGTGATTGAATGTTTTAAATGCAAGAAGAAAGGGCATAAAGCTGACAAATGCTGGTCAAAAGGGTCAAAAGTGAGTCAAGGTAATAAAACAAATAATTCCAACCTATATTGCTCTGAAGAAACATGTCTAAATACTAATGATAATAAAGAAAAAGCAAAGAATTGGTGTCTAGATAGCGGATGTACGTCACATATGACATTTGAATTAGAAAGATTCAGCAGTCTAGAAAAAGAGGACATGAAGTCTATAAAATTAGCTTCAGAAAATTGCACTGCAAACATTGAAGGACATGGTCCAGTGAAACTGAACATTGTAAAAAGACCCAATTTGCAACTGACCGATGCATTATATGTACCGTCACTAACAACAAACTTAATGTCAGTAGGTAAAATGACGGACAAAGGCGCAACAGTCTTGTTTAAGAAAAACAATGCAACTGTTATGAGAAATGGTGAATTATTGCTTAAAGCTGAGAGAAATACAGATGGTTTATACTATATTAAAGAAAACTTAGTAGAAAAAGCAAATTTGAGTCAATTGAGCCCAATGCGGAAATGGCATAGAAAATTAGGACATCTTAATGAAGGGCAAATGCAAATAGCACTTAATAAGAAAAATATGCAAGGCTTAGAATTTAATAAAAATGAGTCAGTAAGAGACTGCGACGTCTGTGCTAAAGGCAAGGCAACAAGAGTACCATTTGAAAATGCTAAAAATGAGCAAAGGACAAATGAACTATTAGAAATTGTGCATACAGATGTATGTGGTCCTATGAGGCAGCCATCGATAGGGGGTTCTAAATATTTTATTACATTTACAGATGATTATTCTAGATATACTAGAGTATATATGATGAAAACTAAAGATGAAGCCCTATCAAAATTTAAGGAATTTCAGAAAGAGGCCGAACGATTTACTAAGCAAAAGATAGTTTGTTTGCAAAGTGATAATGGGACTGAATATATTAATAGTAAATTTGATAATTACTTAAAAGAATGCGGAATCAAAAGAAGGCTATCAGCACCGTATACGCCACAACAAAATGGTTTATCGGAAAGAAAAAATAGAACCTTACTTGATAAGGCAAGATGCATGCTAATTGATGCTAATTTAAAGGAAGAATTTTGGGCTGAAGCAATCAACACTGCAAACTATTTAGCTAACCGTAGTCCATGTAGCAGTATTGATAATACAACACCATTCGAGAAATGGGTACAAAGGATTCCATCAGTAAGACATTTACACATTTTTGGGTCGAAGGCATTCGTTTTAAGAAAAGGAAAGAAAAATGGAAAGTTCGAAGCCAGAGCGACACCTGGAATTTTTGTTGGATATTCGGAAAATCATAAGGCATATCGAATTTTTAATCCAAAAACAAGGATGACGATAATTAGCAGAGATGTTAAAGTAATAGATAAAATGTACTATGAAAAAGAAATAAACGAAGAACAAAAACAGGATGATATCAATAAAAATGAAATTGAATTAATATTATCGCCTGAAAATAAATGTTCAGAAAATTATGAAGACTTGGAGAGTCATGAAGTAAATTAATCGGAACAGGAATCAAACGTTGATGAAATGTTTGTCGATGCAAATACAGAGTCAGATGAAATGAATAATGAAACTTTAAATAATGAAGAAGAAACGACTATTTCCGATAGTGAAAAGCGTCAAAGAAAGCCACCTGTATGGCAGAAAGATTATGAAATGGATGTAGAACAATTGTTTCTCTGTGAAATAGATGAAAATAGTGATGAATGGGAAGATTCAATAAAAAGTGAGATCGAATCCCATCTCAAAAACAATACATGGAAGGTCGTAAACAAGAATGAAAGTAGAAATCTGATAGATAGTAAGATGGTTTTAAAATATAAATACAATGCAAAGGGTGAAATAGATAGAAGAAAAGCGAGATTAGTAGCGCGAGGTTTTAATCAAAAAGAAGGTATTGATTATACAGAAACATTTGCACCTGTTGCGAAAATGAGTACGATAAGACTACTCATCGCATACGCGATTGAAAAAGACATGAAATTATCCCAACAAGATGTGTGTACTGCTTTTTTGAACGGCGACATAGAAGAAAAAATTTATATGAAGATGCCGAAAAATTTGGTTAAATATTTAAACATTATAATAAAAGAAGGAAAAGATAAAGACATAGTAAGAAAAGCCAAAGAAATGCTACAAGATGTAAATAAATACAAAAATAATGGGATATGTCAACTAAATAAAGCGATATATGGATTGAAACAAGCGGGTGGGCAATGGTTTTTAAAATTGCATGAAAAATTAATGGAAATTGGCTTTAAGAACTCCACAGCGGATCCCTGTTTGTATATATTAGAAAAAGGTGGAGAAAAAGTATTAGCTAACATTTATGTAGACGATTTAATTCTGGCATATAAGTCAGAAAATTTATTAAAAGAAGTCAAAAGTAAATTGCAGAAGGCATTTGAAATCAGAGATATGGGTTCACTCCATCATTGCCTGGGCATACAATTCACCCATGTAGGGGGAGAAATGATGTTGTCGCAGGCGAATTATATTGAAAACTTGATAAATAAGTTTAACATGGGCGAATGTAAGCCGGCTTCAACACCAATGGAAACGGGTTTAAGATTGGAGAAAGAACAAAATATAGAAGAGATGAATGAAATCCCATATCAAGCTTTAATTGGTTCTTTGATGTATCTGGCTGTAGCAACACGTCCAGACATCATGTTTGCTGTAAGTTATCTGAGCCAATACAATACCTGCTATGGAAAAACACATTGGCAAGCTGCAAAAAGAGTTATTCCTTACCTAAAGGGTACGAAGGATGTAAGCATTAAATATAAGAAAAACGGGATGGCATTAGTAGGTATGGCTGACGCAGACTGGGCGGCATGTACAATCGATCGTCGGTCATACACCGGATACATTTTTAAATATGGAGGAGGATTGGTCAGTTATGCCACCAAAAAACAAAGATGCGTAGCACTATCAAACGCTGAAGCGGAGTAAGTGAAGCAGCTAAAGAAGCGTTACATTTAAAGCAGTTATTGGAAGATATTGGAGAACCTGAACAAATAGTTCAAATATACAATGATAATATGGCTGCGCAAAAATTAGCAAGCAACCTAATGACTGGCAAGAGGTCAAAGCATATAAGTATAAAAGAGCATTTTATTAGAGAATGTGTTCAAAATAAGAAAATTAGGATCTCTTATAAAAGCACTGAACACATGGAAGCAGACCTTCTTACCAAAGCAATACCTCTACCAAGACTATTGAAATTACTGAAGATGGTAGGGTTGAACACTCCGACTTGTGAGAAGATCCCAAGGTCGTAGTGAGGGGGAGTGTCATAGATAATGTATATTGTTCGTCTTTAGAATTTAAATTGGTTGCTATGACAACTTGTTGTTGATATTCCTTGTGTCAAGGAAAAATAAAAAGGCAGAATACTTATCTTGTTCAGATAACATGTTTTATTATTTATCTACCTGATTACTCGCTAAAGGCTGTACTGGTGTGCTCTAAATTCACTGCAGCATTACTCTGCTACTCTCTCTATATACTAAACGTTTCATATTGGTAAAAAAATATTTTGTTTATTTTTCACTTACATTGATTATCCAATATTGCTAGAACAGCTACATTGCTATCAATATTGTCGTCCATGGCAAAATTGGTGATGGTGAAATGGTAAGAATAGGAAAAAATTGAAATGAAATTGAAATTCGTCAGATAGTTCCTTTGTGGTTCCTTTTACCATAAAGTATAAACTAAACATAAAACACTCCTTTTACCTTTGATTCTATTAAATCAATGCCTTTTACAAAATAAACAACCACAGAACACAATATATACTCTCTGAAACCATAGACAACTAACACTAGGGATTGGTTGGGATGAATGAAATGAAACACAGAAGAACAGAAGAACTTTGATTATCAAGGATCAATGCAGAAGAACAACATCCAAAGAGTAGGTAGGTACTAGTAATCTAACATGGATGTAGGCTACTATTATAGGGTAATAACATGGTATTGTAATGTGTTTTGCATGGAATTAATAAGTACTTCGTACAACCAAAAGTAAATACTTATTAATTCCATGGTGTAATATACTTATTTTGCAGTAATAACCTACTAGGCTATTACTGCAAAATTGAAAACCACAGACCACAAAACGTGCAAAAGTCTTGGGCATCTTGACCATAGACTACTAACACTATAGGGATAATCTTGTGTACCTACCAACTCATGGTAGAAAACACAGAGTACCTACTTTTCTTAGAAAAGTAGGTAGGTACTCTGTGTTTTCTGGTCTGTGATCATAGACATAAAACACTATAGGTCTTGACAGTTTTATGTCTATGGGTCTTTGGACGTGACGTGAGCACAGAACACAATATACCACAGAATATACTCCTGGCGGAGAAGAATATTGGACGTGAGACATCGGTCATCGGGTGATATTTACGTATTTTACGGATAAAATAAATGATAGAAATAATAAATTCATCTTGGTTTTAACCAAGTTCCTTACGATAACAATGGCTAGCTGCGGCGAATTCCTTAAAAGGCACTTTCCTCTTATAGACGAAGAGTTGAAAAAATATGTTGAAGGTAAGGTTATAAAGGAATATGTAGTTTTATTACTGTTTATATTTTATTTAATTAAAGTTCGTCCCTACGGTTATTCAAATAACAGTGTTGTTCAAGTGCAACACTGTTACAAAACAAGATTCTAACTTAGGAATATTATTTAAAAATGATTTCTTAATTAGTGTGCAGTGAAGAAATGTTTGCCATTGATTGCTTAATTTTAACAGATATACTGGACAATAGTGCTGGAGAATTCGAAGATACGGAGGAACTATATGAGGCGATAGGAGAAATATTGCTAGGAATTTCAGAAAAGTCGGAAGATGATATCAGGTATAACGTTTAGATCTACACGAATGTAGATGTAAGTAGGATAACACGTAGATTTTTAAATGTTATCCTAATTAATATTATATATCTAGATGTAATAATGTTTGTTATGAAGTTTAACATGTCAATTATTGAACCAACTTGGTCCTCTGAAATGTAGATACAATGGGCACGTAGGCTACATTTAATCCTGGAAAATTCCACAGAGTATGTTGCAGAAACCCAATATTGAAAAAGGCAAAGCTGTAGACAAAGTCGTAGTAGTAGCTAAATAAATATAAGGAAACAGTGATTAGTGATCAATTTACACATGGTTCACTCCAGTTTTGATCCAACATATGTTTAAAATGTAAATTTTTGAATACTTATATTTAAAAATCTGAGTCACCCTCCTATTGTGATATAAATATAAGGAAACAGTGATTAGTGATCAATTTACACATGGTTCACTCCAGTTTTGATCCAACATATGTTTAAAATGTAAATTTTTGCATACTTATATTTAAAAATCTGAGTCACCCTCCTATTGTGATAGTATAGTATTATGAAATATTTACATGATTCAAATCTTTGGGAGTGATAGCAAACTGCTGTGACCATACTAGCTCAATTAGTTTTTAAATGTTTTTGTAAAATGGATGGTAAAAAGAAAAACCTGGTTGAGTTTGTTGTAAGCTTGTCAACGCAGGGTATGTCAGAACCCTTGTAAACTTAGTCTAAGGTCTACTATTAGTTATCGCTAAATATGTATATTACAAATATCTGACTTTGGTAGGTAATAATTTCTACCTAGCTTAGCTTTTCACCTAATTTGTGTCATTGTTTAGTGTCACATATTTGCTTTTGCAGAGATATATGTGAACAGCTATTGAATATGTTACAACCTGAGAAATCCAATAGCACCAATGGACCTAGAAAAGTATTGAACGCACCGATTCATTTAGCATCAATGACCAATCATGTTCAGGAAACAGAGGATCTCAAGAGTATATGGCTACAAACAAGAGATGATAGTTTAGTAAGTATTAATAACAACATTTATAATTATACTTATGAACATCCCACTGCTGGATACCAGTTTCCTTTTTATGAGGGATTTCAAAATGTGGCTTCAATAAAAGCTGCCCATTTCCTGGTAGTGAGAATGTCCAGAGTTCCAGACCTATATAACGCAACAAAATATAATATATGGCCTGGTCTACATTGATGGCCATTGCACCAGGGAAGGTAGTGTGCATGTCTAATAGAGCAAACAGTCACAACCAAGTATACAAACCACATTTAGATACATTGACATAAGTAAACCCTTCTGGCCTTCGTAAATTGCAAAAACTATACTAACATTAGGACCATTGCCATGTAGAGAAGTTATTCATAGTGCATTATTATTCTATACTCCTTTAACAGCCCACTTAGCATGTTGACTGTCTCTGAGCTATTGTGTTCGGGGCTGATCCCCGAACGTGTGCGCTGATTCACGTGGTTGCGAAATAATAACGCCAATTTAAATTGTAAAACGCTCGTAATATCTCGCAAATGTTTGGACTGTATTGATACCTGTCCCTAGCTCTGAAAAGTGCTAGGTCAGGATTTGTTAAGACAGAAAGGCGCGAGCGAGCGGAACAGACTGGTTTGCGCCGCTCGATAGTGCGGTATTTATAGCCGCCTGCGAGGGCGCTAGTGGCATTTTGACGTGTGCTCTATCGAGTTGCGAGATGTTACGGACGAATCTCTTTATTTTATTTCCAATTAGAATCTTACATTCTTATTACCTTAAACATTTTGCATTTCAACATAATCTAATTAGTTTTTTATTATTAATCAATCTAATATTATTCTAAATGGAAGAACTTATACCTATTACATTAATTGTTTATTTACACATGACTAAATAGGTATGTTATATCTATTATTGTCCTTTAATTTTAACGCATCGTGCACACTCTCCCGCCGTGAAGTCTCTGCTTCATTTATGTATGGGTAGCACGATGAGCCTTCTGACTGGTCGTCGCAGCACACCCCTCGAGGTTCTGACGTCCGCTGCCCTGGTGATGCCGTCGGAACCCGGGAAGACCGCCTCTATTATGCCGCGGAGCCAGGTGTTGCGTGGTAGTGAAGGGTCGATGATTATCACGACGTCGCCGACTCGCACCTCCTCCCCCTTTCCGTGGGGCTCCCGCCGGTGTTGGAGTGTGGGGAGGTATTCTCTCACCCATCTTGCCCAGAAGAGGTCGGCGAGACGCTGGCTCGTCCTCCACATCTTCTTCGTTCTGAGATCCGAGTCGTCGAAGCGCCCGGGTTGTGGGACTCGCGACGGACCGCCGAGCAGGAAATGATTGGGCGTGAGTGCTCCCTGCGGTTCGTCTTCTGACAGGTGCGTGAGCGGCCGACTGTTAACGGTGTCTTCCACTTCGGCCAGCAGCGTCATCAGTGTCTCCTCGTGCGGGTGTTGTTCGTTGAGAACCGCTCGGAGTGCGGTCTTGACACTCCGCACTAGACGCTCCCACGCCCCGCCCCAGAACGGCGCCCCTGGGACGATGTATCGCCACTTGATGAAGAGGTTGGCGACAGATGCTGACAGGCGCTGCTCGTCCAAAGCTCTGCGCAGCTCGGCGTCGGCCCCACGCAGGTTGGTGCCGTTGTCGCTCCAGATCTCCGTCGGGCGCCCTCGGCGAGCCATCATGCGGCGGAGCGCCATGATGCAGCTATCGGTGGTCATGTGCGCGGTGAGCTCCAGGTGAACCGCCCTCGTGGTCAAGCAGGTGAAGAGGGCCACGTAGCGCTTTTGGTGGTGACGGCCCACGGTAACTGATACGGGCCCGAAAAAATCAAGGCCGGTGAAGGAAAACGCCCTCTGGTGATGGGCGAGGCGACAGGGCGGCAGATTGCCCGTCTGAGGGCTCGGAGGCTTTGCTCGGCGAAGGCGGCAGGGCTGGCAGTCGCGAAGAACGCCCTTGACCGTGGGGCGTAGCCGCAGGACCCACAGGCGCTGCTGGACCTCGTTCGCGACGGTCTCGGTTCCGCCGTGGTGTAGCTAGCGGTGCACCCAGGCGACGTAGAGGCGCGTGTAAACGTGGTTGCCGTCGGCGATAGGCGGCGTGCGCACCTCGGGCGCGACGCCCTCGGCTGCGTCGATGCGGGACTTGACTCGCATGATCCCGTCGTCGTCCGTGAAGACAGCCAGGTTCCGGATGCGGCTGTCCGGCGGGAGAGCGGCGTTCCTCGCTATGCAGGTGAGCTCCTCCGGGAAGGCCTGCTGCTGCATCGCGCGCAGCCAGAGGCGCTCTGCCTCCCGCAGGTCGTCCGCATCGAGCGGTACGAAACGATCGGCGGGCGCTGCTGTAGGCGAGCGCTTCGGCGAGGGCAGCGGCCGCGCTGCCCTGGGTCGCTGCGTCCACTCCGGATCGGCTTCGGGGTTGCGCCGCGTACGCGCGTGCGCTGTAGTTGATCTGCGAATCATTCTAATAAACTGTATTACCCTACCCGTGGCCCGAATTAGTCGTAGCCACGACGAGAATCTACTTGCATCAGGTAATGCTTCGATCACCGTTAGCCCTACTTTAGTTACTTGCACCTTTTCTTCCCCCGTGGGTGTAGAGGGAAGAATCGGCTCGGTTGGCCATGATTCAATATTTTCATAAAGGAAGGCCGGGCCATGGAACCATCGATGATCGTTCCCGAAACCGAGGGGCGCTTCACGCGTAGCGTCATCCGCTACGTTGTCCTTGGTGGGTACCCACCGCCATTCACTTACTCGTGAAACCTCCTCGATTTCGGCGATCCGGTGCGCGACAAACGGTTTGAATACTCGCGGCCCGGCTCTCAGCCACGACAATACCGTCTTGCTGTCCGTCCAGAAGAAGCGACGCGCCGGTCTCTCGTCGTGCTCCTCCTGCACGGTGGTAGCTAGGCGGCTACCCAGGACGGCGGCTTGCAGCTCGAGCCGCGGTATTGATATAGTTTTCAGAGGTGTTACCCGAGCCTTTGCGGCGGCCAGAGTGACAACGACCTCGCCGCTCTTTTGTGTGACTCTCCAATAGACGGCGGCGGCGTACGTGGTTTCGCTCGCATCTGTAAAAGTATGGAGCTCCCGCTCTTCCGCACCGTCATACCCGGGGTAGCAGCGGGGAAGTGCGATGTCACCCAGGCCGCGCAAATCCTCGAGCCAGCGGCGCCATCTCTCGGCCAAGTCTGACGGCAGCCGGTCGTCCCACCCTACGCCCAAACGCCAGGTGTCCTGGAGGACGTGCTTAGCCTGAATCGTTATAGGCGTAGCGAGACCCAGTGGGTCGAAGAGAGACATCGCGGTACGCAAGGTCTCTCTTTTAGTGGGTACCTTGTTACCGCTGAGGACCTCCTCTGGGACTCGCGCCATGTTGAGATTGAAGCCGAGCGTGTCTGCCTGCGGCCGCCAGACCAGCCCCAGTATCTTCTCACTCCCGCCGGTGTCCAAGTCCTTGCTCGGCTCACGCGCAGCGGGGGTGAACTGGTCGATGGCCGCCGGCTCGTTGGATGCCCACTTGCAGAGCACGAAGTGACCCTTCCGGTGCACGAGGTCAACCTCGCCGGTGATCCGCTTGGCTTCTTGGACGGTGCTGAAAGATTGCAAATAATCATCCATATAGTGATTTTTCACGATAGCATCAGCCGCCTCTGGGTACTCGCGGCGGTATTCTTCGGCATTTTTATTTTTTATGTATATAGCGGTAGCCGGTGAAGACGTTGCGCCGAAAATCACCGACTTCATGCGGTACTCTTGGGGCTTTTTATTGCGTTCATCGCCCCGCCACAGGAAGCGCAGTGCGTCCCGGTCCTCCTCCCGTATGCCGATCCTGAGGAACATGTCCTTGATGTCTGCTGTCACAGCTACGCTTCGCTGGCGGAAGCGCATGAGTACGCCGGGTAGCGATTGTAGCAAGTCGGGACCCGTTAGCAGGAGACTGTTCAAACTTACCCCCTTGGTGGTGGCTGCTGCGTCGTGGACTATTCTGGTCTTCCCTGGCTTCGCAGGGTTCCTCACGGCGAAATGGGGAAGGTACCAGGTCCGGCCGGGAGTCGGTTTGGATGTAGCTAACTCGGCATACCCGTCCTCTAGCATGCGGTTAATTTGCTCTGTGTAGCGAGCTTTGAGAAGAGGATCCTTGTCGAGCTTCTTCTCGACGCCTTCCAGGCGGCGGAGGGTGGCTTGGTAGTTGTCCGGAATCACGGCCGCATCGTTCTTCCAGAGTAGTCCCACTTCGAAACCGCCGTCTGCTTTACGACGCGCGGTCGCATCGAGGATGTTCAGGGCGCGTAGCTCCGGATCTGAGCGGGGTCGACGCGGCTCTACACCTAATGACTCCAGTGCGAAGTGTTCCTTAAGGAGCTGGTCTAGGTTGTCGTCGTTCACCGGGCGTAGCTTCATCACGCGGTGCACCTCGACCAGTCCCTCGCTTGTCGCGGTCGTTGTCTCGTCACTGCCGCAGGGCCCGTGGATCACCCAGCCCAGACCGGTGAGGGTAGCGACCGGCTCCTCGTGCTTACCAGAGCGACAGGCGCTCGCCACCATCAGCTCCCAGTTATCCTGGCCAATCAGGATAGACGGAACCGCGTACTCGTAAGGCAGCTGCTCAGCCAAGTCGCGGAGGTGTGCGTGCTTCTGCACGGCCGCGCGCGCTACCGATTGGCCAGAGATTCCCAGGTCTGGGATCGTGCGGGCATCTATAAAATATTCTTCGTTGTGATGCTTACCTCTGATGGAGAAAGTTACTAGCTGCGAAGTACTCTTGAACTTGGAGCCGGCGATGCCCTCGATGTTCAGCGTGTGAGATGGCCCTTGTGCCCCGATGATCCGCGCCGTTTCCTCCTTGACGAGTGTTATAGTTGACCCTCCGTCTAAAAGTGCGTAAACTTCGGCTGTACCTGCGGGTCCAGTTATGATCACCGGAACGACGTTGAGAAGCGTAGGTGTCCCCGTTGCGGAGCAGATGGCCCGCATGGCCTTCTCTTCGGCCACGCCCGCTGTCTCGCTCGGTGCCCGATGGAGCAGGCGGTGGTGGAAGTGCGGGCAGTCGTCGAGCTCGCACTTCTTGCCCCCGCAGCGGTGACGGTAGCCTCGGTGTTCGAGGCAGCGGAAGCACAACTTCTTTTCCCGGCACGCCTCCCAGCGCTTGTCCACGGCTAGGCTCTTGAACCCGCGGCACTCGTCGATGGTATGGCCGCCCCGCGCGCAGTACCCGCAGGTCTTGCCGCCGGCTTGCTCGGCTCGCTGCGGTGGGCCGGCTGCGTGGACGCGCTGCGCACGGCGCGGTTGCTCTGCGGGCCGCGGCGGCGCCGATGCGGTGGGTCGCGGCTGCGTTGACGCCTCTGGTCGTATGTGACGCGCCTGTAGCTTCATCTCCGTCTTCAGGAAGCGACGAAGCTTCAGCAGGCACGGCTCGTCGTCCGGCTGTCTCGCCTCGAAGTCGAACCACCTCGTCCTGTAGAGGATGGACATCTTCTCCTCGATGGCGTGGAGCGTCTGTGGACTAACTAGGTAAGCTTCTTGCCGTAAGGCAACAATAGTGGATATCACGGAGTCAACCTTACACGCGAAAGTCGGCAACTCTTTACCGTCGGTTAGGCGAGGCAGCGACTTCAGTTTCTCGAGCTCCGAGTAGACGATGCAGTCCGGCCGGCCGTAGACGTCTCCTAGCGCTGCGACTATCTCGGCCGCCGACGCTGTAGTCTTCAGTAGTCCGTCCACTAGCTCCCTGGCCGCTCCACGCAGACTGCGCCTGAGTCTTGCTTTATTCTCCGCGTCGCTGAAGTGACGCGCCGTCGCCTCGTACGTTTCGTGCCATGCGTACCACTCGTCGTAGGCACCCGCGTATGGCTGTAACTCAATTAAGGATTTAACGACGCCACGAGCGGTGGGCGCCGATATGGACTGTGATAGTTCAGTCAACCCCTGTAGAAACATTTGCTGTTGGCGTTCGAACATGCCCAATAATTCGTCCGATTTAGTAGCGCTCCGCTCTGGCGTATCGAAATGCTCAAAACGGTCGCTCGGAATCTGAAACCGCGCCACCGGCGGCGACTCGTGCCGCGCGGGTGGCAGCGGGGAGTGCGGCGGCGTGGGCGCGGCTCCCCCCGCTTGCCATGGCGGGGGGGGGCCCCGGCGCACGCTGTTGCTAGGCCGCGCTTGCTCTGCTTCGGCTTGGCTGTTTAGTCCGGGGTCCCTCTGGGGACCCCAGTAGACACCCGGGTCTGCGACGGGGTATCTCTGCTCCGCGTCCTTGCTCCCTGGGGACGGCCCAGGGCGTGCGTCGTTGCCATGTAACGCTACATACGGACGCGGAGACCGCGAGCCGGTCGGTGCCGGCGGCGGCGGGTTATTATAATCACTCACAATGTCACCAAAATTATTTTCAATTGTACTTACATGTGCTCCGGTTATCGCCAGCTGCTGCCGCCGCGTCGCACTGTGGCTGCTCTCCTGCACCCAGCTGGCGACCCGTTGCTCTGCTGTTTGACTGCTGCACCGCGACTTGCAGTCTTCCTCGTCGCTTTCTTCATGCTCGAGTCGAAGCCTCTGCAGCTCGATGTCCTTCCGTAGCAGCTCCCTCTCGAGCTCCAGGATGCGCATCTTGGCTGCGTGTTGTTGTCGCGTACTTCGCGAAGTGCGAGACGCGGCGTCTGTGCCCGCGCGACGCTCGCGTGGTGCGGGCCGCGCACGCGCTTCCCCGACCGCCGGGTCGAGGGGAGGGGGGACCGACGCCACCGACGCGCGTGGCGCGGGCCACGTACGCGCTTCCCCGACCGCCGGGTCGAGGGGAGGGGGGACCGACGCTACCGACGCGCGTGGCGCGTGCCACGTACGCGCTTCCCCGACCGCCGGGTCGAGGGGAGGGGGGACCGACGCGATGCCTTCGTACGGCGCCTGCGCGTCGCTCTGCCCGTTGTTTGAGTCTGCTCCGCTCTCCGAAGATGGACGAAAGCTGCTGACCAGCGTGCTGACCGACGTGTCCCAGGTGTGCGTCGATGATGACCCGGAGGTGCGCGCGTAGCCCGGGACGGCGACCGCGCCGCCCGACACCGCTCCGGAGCCCTCACCGACGCTTCTTCAGGCTGGTCCGCAGCTTGCGCCCGTGTCTTCACCATCTCGCTGGCGCTTCTGCAGTTATTCGGCTCTAAGGACCAATGTTCGGGGCTGATCCCCGAACGTGTGCGCTGATTCACGTGGTTGCGAAATAATAACGCCAATTTAAATTGTAAAACGCTCGTAATATCTCGCAAATGTTTGGACTGTATTGATACCTGTCCCTAGCTCTGAAAAGTGCTAGGTCAGGATTTGTTAAGACAGAAAGGCGCGAGCGAGCGGAACAGACTGGTTTGCGCCGCTCGATAGTGCGGTATTTATAGCCGCCTGCGAGGGCGCTAGTGGCATTTTGACGTGTGCTCTATCGAGTTGCGAGATGTTACGGACGAATCTCTTTATTTTATTTCCAATTAGAATCTTACATTCTTATTACCTTAAACATTTTGCATTTCAACATAATCTAATTAGTTTTTTATTATTAATCAATCTAATATTATTCTAAATGGAAGAACTTATACCTATTACATTAATTGTTTATTTACACATGACTAAATAGGTATGTTATATCTATTATTGTCCTTTAATTTTAACGCATCGTGCACATATTGTGTGTTTACAGGCTTACTCCTGGGGATCTACCACCATTTCTTATAGCAGTATTATTTTAATATTGTTTTATTATACTGACCAGGGGTCTTATTTCGTGAGAAAAGCGTATTCTTCGTTATCGCAAACGCTAGCGAATTTTGCCCTGTGATTGGCTGACGCAAATCAGAAACCCAATCAGCAGACAGAATTAGTAACGATTATGATAACAATATTTACGTTTTTCTTAGACAATCTAGGGGCTTGTATGATATGTAAAAACAATATTACGATAATACTGCTATAAGAAATGGTGGTACAGCCCCTGTGCTTTATGTAAAATGTATTTTGTTTTTATAGAAAGTAGATGCGAGAAAATTAGAGAAGGCTGAGGCAAAACTGCAACAGAAGCAACAGAAGCAGAAAGATGCCAAAGTCCCAGTATCTGCACCCGTACTACAGACTGCCACAGCATCACAGGTCACATCAAAGAAAGACAGCAAGCTTGAAGCTAAAGGCACTAACAGAACTCAAGACATACGGATAGAAAACTTTGATATAGCTTATGGGGACAGGTAAACATTTATAAAAGTAACTACTGTCTAGTGCTCTGGATATTTGACATTTTACATTTTTGACAGGCGTCAAAGAGTCTGATAATATCAATGACGAAATACGCTACGCTAAGAGGACGGGTACTATGTGACGTTTATTACGTTGAAACCAAAAATTTCTCAGTCATACATTTCGGTACTGCTGACAGCACATACCGTTGTTGGTCGCATACATTAGCGCCATTTTACAGATTTGACAACTTTAAAATCCGGCTTCAGGGTGGAGCCTAAAAATATATGCGTGACGTCACTAAGGGCTCATCCTTTATTTTACATCCATGGATAATATGGATATTGTGAGGGTCCCCAGATTTTTTGTCCTTCACAAATTTTTCTATCATGTTCAGCTTTAGTGTTAAATAGACCTTGAATCAGGTAATGATAGGAATTTTATGCCTAATATATAAAATTATCATGTGACTTTGTTTGTAATAAAGTCCTCAGAATGATGGCTTGGTGAAAAAATGTATTCACTCATTATTTATGTTTTTTTTTGTCTACATTTGTGTAGGTAATAGGTTGTAAGAAAGCAATAGATAATTTTCATATCCCTATATGGCAAACGTTGTTTTGCCAGTCAGCTAGTTATAATTAAAAGAAACACTTTAGTGTACGAAGATTATTTTCGAACTGTAGACAGTATTGTCATTATAACATATTGTCATATGTTCTAGAGAGCATATTATGCTTTTGGTAATACTTAGAAACTGTAACTTATGTTTACTGAGAATTTCTCTAATATTATATTTAAATTTTAAATTTATCAAAATTAAAGTTTGTTAGCAATTTAATTTGCCAATTATGTACAAAATGGGCTCCTAAGATTATTTATTATTATGTGCGGTTTAACGATGTTGTCTTATGTTTAACAAGGAAAACCAATAAAAACAGGTTTATGTTGTAATAAATATGCATCTGTAATAAGTAAGAATTTACTGCAATAATCCTGTTAGCCTTTGGAGTTTTGTTTGACGTGTGAAGGTTTCAATATATCCATGTGATCAACCTATAATAAAAACTTTTCTTTAGCTTCTTAATTGCCTGAAATTCGGTTTTTCACCAATGCTGTGGGAACCGTGGATTTTTAATGTAAAAGGCATTATTCCAATATATTCCGAATTTCAGCCAAATCGGAGCAATGGTTGTGGTGTGAAGGAGTACTCGTAACTAATGCTATAAACACATGTTGAACTTGCTTAAATATTGCATGGAAGCCCTTGCTTAAACTGTATTTGTTTGCATCCTTGCTTAATTTTTTCAAGCTGTAGGTGATGCTATGAAATCTTAGTATGCTAAAATAGCCTGCAAGCATACACTTGTAGTGCTCAAATGGCAGATCTAATACAAGTAGATAATAAAGTAAAATAAGACTACTACTAATAACTAAATGCCATTGGTAGGACAGGACAGGAATCTGTCATACTAATTATGGATTTCCGCAAAATAACGCCTGCTTCCTTCAATATGTGCCATTAAACAATACCCATAAGCAAGATTTAGTGAATACCTTGCAACTTTTGCACAGAAGGCATATGTTAGCAGTTGAACATAAAAATATCTGATAAAAAAAAGACGTGTGGCACTCGGAGACTGCCGCGGTAAAGCTATTGCATTGCATTTTTTATCAACTTCTTAGTTAGAAGTTAGAAGAAGAAGGTTATTTTCGTTACGGAATTTCTGGATTCGGTCTCCACGCTCAAGGCCCGCGGTAGAAGCTATGCAATAGCATTAATAATGATATTTTTATTTGATGTGTACTTTGCGCGGTTATTTTTGAGTTCGATAAAAATATCACCCGGAAAAAAACTTACATGCGCGCTCTAAGGTGTTAAAAACTATTGTTCACAGGGTGTTATTACAAGGCGCTGACCTAGTACTCGCGTTTGGGAGACGGTACGGCCTGGTCGGGCGCAATGGTTTGGGCAAGACGACGCTACTGCGCATGATTTCAAACAAACAACTCAAGATTCCCTCCCACATCTCCATACTGCACGTGGAGCAGGAGGTGGTGGGGGACGACACCATCGCCTTGCAGAGCGTTCTGGAATGTGACACTGTCAGAGAGAACTTGTTGAGGAGAGAGAAGGAAATCACTGCGGCCATCAATAACGGGTGTGTAATTGCGTAATTGAGTATTGCACACTGATGTCTACTCTATGGATTAATCATTCTATACATCTGACAGTTTTTATGCTGATTTAAACCGCCACCCTCGAACGTCTGCGTCTACTAAATTGACATAATTGTTGGTAATGACCGTCGTTTAATATTATATTATTTTTAGTTCCTAAACACTCACGCCAGGTTACGCAACAATCAGTGCCAAAATGGCGAAAACCTTAATTTTTACGTTGACAGACAGTGATCCATAGAATAGAGATCAGTTGTATTGCACTTCTTAATTTGATAAAAATGATTACTTTATTATACTAGTATAACTTATTGATCCCCTTATTTCAGGTCAACGGACCCCAACCTGTCGACAGAACTAAGCGAGGTTTACGCTCAGTTGGAGAACATCGAAGCAGACAAGGCGCCCGCGCGCGCTTCTATCATCCTCAGCGGGCTCGGCTTCACCCCCGAGATGCAGGCGAAGGCGACGAGGACCTTCTCCGGCGGCTGGCGGATGAGGCTGGCGCTGGCGAGGGCACTGTTCTCCAAGTGAGTACTGCCCCCTGAACCACGTGGCAAATAGCGATACTGCGCCTGCAGCTGTAGCCATATGTCTTAGCGTGGTTAGGTGTGGAAACGTTAACGATCCCTCATTCTATATCTTGTGTAGAAAGAAAACAATAATTGTCTATGGTTATCGATACCTAATGTCAAAATAATGTCAATGTTACATCAACTTATATAGGTTTTTTTAAATTTAGCATCAATCTGCATACATTTTTTGAATTTTGTACCTTTTATATATCACACTAGGTATTGCAGGTGGCGCGATTGTAAGCACAACCCTGTCTTTTAAAACAAGACATACTTAAAGTCATAACACATAGACACCATAGGCTTATGTAGGAATAAGAGCAAAAATTTTTTTCCTTTATTTTACACACCTTTATGTTAGCACTTGTATGTGATGGTAAATGACGGTCCAGCTGAAGATGATTTCATACTTTGAAGGAGTAACTAAATTGCTTGGCAGTGCGTATCTGCTGGTGTGGGAACTAGCCACGGAATAAGCCTTTCACCAAGACCAAGAGACAAATCAGAAACTATAAAATATTAAGGTGGCCTGTAGCGGGAATGAAAGACGAGACCTATTTGAATTTGATCGCACGCCGCTGCACCAGAGAGGTCGTCAAAACTACCCCGGAGTCGTAGGTTTTCAAAGAAATCCTATTATTTTGATTTTCAGACCAGACCTTCTGTTGCTCGACGAGCCGACGAACATGTTGGACATCAAAGCCATCATCTGGTTGGAGAACTACCTGCAGAACTGGCCCACCACGCTGCTGGTGGTGTCGCACGACCGCAACTTCCTCGACACCGTGCCCACCGACATCATGCACCTGCACTCGCAGAGGCTCGACACTTACAGGTGATGGTTTTATATCAAAATCTTTCACCTCACTGTTAGAAAATAGTTGTTACTTTAATACTGTGCTTGAATCTACAGTGAAGTGAATTCTCGCGGAGTGATGTTTTTAATTATTTTAAACTACGGTTCTTGCGAATTCCAGGCTCGCTTATTGCGATGAATGAACTTCTAAATACAAAATATATGATTGTTTTTATAATATAAATTTCGTACATAAAATAGAAATAATATATTTTGTTGTTCCTATACAGGGGAAATTATGAACAGTTCCATAAAACAAAGACGGAAAAACACAAGAACCAGCAGCGTGAGTACGAGGCGCAGCAGCAGCACCGCGCGCACACGCAGGAGTTCATCGACCGCTTCCGCTACAACGCCAACCGCGCCTCCTCCGTGCAGAGCAAGATCAAGATGCTGGACAAGCTGTGAGTGTCTCTCGTCTGTACGTTGCGAGGAACCGGCGCGTGAGTGGTGATGGAACTAGGAACCAGCAGCGTGAGTACGAGGCGCAGCAGCAGCACCGCGCGCACACGCAGGAGTTCATCGACCGCTTCCGCTACAACGCCAACCTCGCCTCCTCCGTGCAGAGCAAGATCAAGAAGCTGGACAAGCTGTGAGTGTCTCTCGTCTGTACGTTGCGAGGAACCGGCGCGTGAGTGGTGATGGAACTAGGAACCAGCAGCGTGAGTACGAGGCGCAGCAGCAGCACCGCGCGCACACGCAGGAGTTCATCCACCGCTTCCGCTACAACGCCAACCGCGCCTCCTCCGTGCAGAGCAAGATCAAGATGCTGGACAAGCTGTGAGTGTCTCTCGTCTGTACGTAGCGAGGAACCGGCGCGTGAGTGGTGATGGAACTAGAAACCAGCGGCGTGAGTACGAGGCGCAGCAGCAGCACCGCGCGGAGAACGTTCTGTACGATTTCGCATTGTGAGGTCAACATTTTTAGGATGCCCCGGTGTCGGGATGAAACGTGCGCTGAAGACAGGGTTGGAAGAATTGTGTGTGGTGTTTCATGTGGGCGGTGTTCCTGCATATAGGACCAAACAGATTTTTTTCAAGTAACGGATTTTAGCAAAACAAATTAATCTGTCTTGCTCATTATGGATTTCCACAAAATAACACCTGGTTCAATTGAATACATACTAAATAGTCGCCGATTTATGCCTTTAGTCTTAATTTTAAAACAACTAGAATAGGAATTGCGCCTATTGGAAAATTAAATTATACAAAATAATTGTATTTATTTATTTAAATCTCTTTCTAGACCAGAACTGAAGCCAGTCGAGAAAGAAATAGACGTAGTGCTCAGGTTTCCTGAGACAGAACCTCTCTCCCCTCCGATACTGCAACTGAACGAAGTCGGATTCTACTATTCAAAGGATAAGGTCATCTTTTCGAATGTTAATCTCGGAGCTACGCTGGAGTCTCGGATATGTATCGTAAGTTTATTTCTGTCTATGTATTTTTACATCATTAAGAATTAGCTTGGAAAACATAGAAAAGTGTAGTACCTATTACCTGTCGTTAGTTGCTTTTTTGTTCTGCTAAATTGAGTGTACTAGACTACTAGTCTTTTTAATCTTATTGATTTGGCAACCCTCTAGTCACTAGCCAGACTGGCAATGAGTGTATAATTTAAAAAAAAGTGTAGTATTACCTGTCGTTAGTTGCTTTTTTGTTCTGCTAAATTGAGTGTACTAGACTACTAGTCTTTTTCAAATCTTATTGATTTGGCAGCCCCTTTAGTCACTAGCCAGACTGGCAACGAGTGTATAATTTAAAAAACTAGCTGCTACCGGCATGCTGAAAATATAATTTTTGTAGTCACGTGTTTTGGATGTAAAGAAAACAAGAATATCCAGAGCTTGCAAGGAAAGCTCTAAAATTATTATAATAATCATTCACCACAACATCTGTGTGAAATGTCATTTTCTTCAATAAAAACGTATAAAAAGAGAAATAAACTTCAATAAGAAATTTATTTGATTGTCAACATTTCAAAAATACCACGATTTGATAATTTTTTGAAAAACAAACCAGCCCTCATCCTTCACACTAATATTGTTTTTTTTAATGTAGTCTAGTTGCCTAGCCGGCGACCCCCCCGACTAATTTTATGGTGGTGTCGCGGCCCCTAGGGGTCACAGATTGAAAAAAACTGGTATAAACAAAATTATGTGACATGTCGTCATTTTGTGCGCTAGGTCGGTGACAACGGCGCGGGAAAGACGACGCTGCTAAAGATCATAATGGGCATCCTGTCGCCCACCAGCGGGATCCGCAGCGTGCACCGCGGCCTCAAGTTCGGCTACTTCTCGCAGCATCACGTGGACCAGCTCGAGATGAACGTCAATTCCGTTGAACTGCTACAGAAGAGTTATCCAGGTACCTCCAAAAAAAGCTAGACAGGAGTAGGTAAAGGTAACTATATACAAGTACGCTGGACCTCAGACTGTTAACGCATAAATGAAATCACTTGATTTTCGCCATTTTGGCGCAGATTGTTGCGTCAGCTGGCTTGGTACTAAAAAAAAAGGATTGTGTGGTTTTATGAAACTACGGTAACAGTGAAACTTTCGTGGCCTTGGTTGTTCTGACGAGCGCCTTTCACTTTATCCCTACTCCACGGCCGACCGTCACGCGACATGCAACACACAGACGAAAAAGTTTGAGACGATGTAATAAAAGTTTCACTTTAAAAATCCCCCAAGTGCGAGTCGGATTCGCGCACCGAGGCTTCTATACTACATTAGAAAAAGTGAAACCATAAGAATCACTCTTTACCGAACCGCAAACTTGACTTTGTTTTTTGAGGTTAATTGTTAATACCAAAAAAAGTATAATAGATACAGAGTTAATTTTATTTTTCACGTAAAAAATACACTAATCTCTATTGATCATAATCATTTAAGATTTTTCGATCGGTAAACTTCAGATCTAAGAGGGCGGGTTGGGGCATCATAATCTGTAATCGATATTTTAGGTAAAACCGTGGAAGAATACAGAAGACAACTGGGCAGTTTCGGCGTGAGCGGCGACCTGGCGCTGCAGACCGTGGGCAGCCTGTCCGGGGGTCAGAAGTCCCGCGTGGCCTTCGCGCGCATGTGCATGGGCAACCCCAACTTCCTGGTGCTGGACGAGCCCACTAACCATCTGGACATCGAGACTATAGAAGCGCTGGGGAAAGCTATCAATAAATACACGGTTAGTGCCAGAATTCTAAGGTCCGGTTTCCACCAAAGCGTGGAGGAGAAGAGATGTATAATCAACCAATCAGATTCGTTATTTCCATATCTTCTCTCCGCTTAGCTTTGGTGGAGATGTCTCATTTTTCTATAGAATTTTGTGCTGCGAACGTGCTAGTGGTGCGGCTGAGCGGAGATGTTTATAGTTGAGCGGTCGAGCGGCACCGCTGAAGGTCGGGTGGTGCCAGTGGCCATCACGTGGCGCGGAAAGGGTGAACGAAAACGTCGTGAAGAGAACTAATTGCCTGAAAGTTCATTAGAATGTTCTCAAAGGTGTGTGAAAATCTCAAACCTGCGCTTGCCCAGAGTGCTGGGCTCTGTCTAAACCCCTGATTCTGTGCTCAGTAGTAGGACAAGAGGGTTTTTTTTTTACGCTATACAACTTAGTACTTGACTGCGATCTCACCTGATGGTAAGTGATGATGCAGTCGAAGATGTTAGCGTACTAACTTGGAAGGGGTAAGTTATGTCACCCCAACGGTTTCTACACAGCATCGTACCGGAACGCTAAATCGCTTGGCGGTTCGTCTGCTGGTAGGGTGGTAACTAGCCACGGCCAAAGCCTCCCACCAGACCAGACCTGAGCCAATTTAGAAATTATAAAATTCCAAAGAGGCCCGTGGCGGGAATCGAACCCGCGACCTCCCACTCGAATCCGAGCGTGCGTCCCCTGCGCCACGGAGGTCGTCAATAGAGAGACAAGTGGTCAATAAAGTATGGAGCGGAATTGATAAGGGGTCGAAATTGTGTAGAATCTTGTCGTGTAAACCTGTCGTTACGTTACGTTACGTTCCATAGTTCCTTTATTGACTTTAATATAAAAGCGAAAGAGTGTGTTTGCTTCTCCCTCACGCCGGAACTACTGAACCCATTTGGATTAAACTCGGAATAGAGATAGCTTATACCCTGAATTAAAACATAGGCTACTTGTAACCCCGGAAAAATCCATCATTCCCGCGGGATTTGTCAAAAACCGAACTACACGCGGACGGAGCCGCAAATGTATACTTATCACACAGATAACTAAAACTATGGAAATGCCCCATTTATTTATTCTAACATCTACGTGACATGCGGCGCCATGATGGGCGCCAAGATTTTATTATCAAATATCAATGTACTGACTACTGAGTTACTACCCTAGGGGACGCTGTCTTATACGCCATTTGACATAGGAAAAAAAGCCACGCTAATTTTGTAGAAGGGGCTAGTCCATATTCTTTCCTAGGTCTTATCACTATCACCTGTATTTTGTCTTCGTTTCAGGGCGGCGTGATCCTAGTGTCCCACGACGAAAGGCTAATACGAATGGTGTGCAAAGAGCTGTGGGTGTGCGGCGGCGGCTCCGTCGCCAGCATCGAGGGAGGCTTCGACGAGTACCGCAAGATCGTCGAGAGGGAGCTCGAGGCACAGAACAAGTAGGGTGACACCCCACGAGTGCCTCACGTCGTGTGGACCGGCGTAAAGTAAAGGCTAGCGCATACTGGGGAGGGCATGGCAAGGGATTTTGTCGTCAGTCAGCGCACACTAGCCGTTTAGATACCGCGGCGTTCCAGCCCCTTGCTACGGTATGCAACTATGTACCCGTAGACCTTTCGATACCACGGCATCATTTATAGCATAGCAATTTATGTCGTACTAGCTGTTGCGTGCGGCTTCTCTCACATGAATTTCGGGTAATACATATTCAGTTATAATGAGTCAAACATAGAAGATAGATATATGGTGTCGCGGACTATTTTTTAGAACTTAATGGGGAAAAATTCCATCATACACGAATTTGTGTAACTTTAACCGTTTATGCAACGCACGCAACGAAAGATCTTCAAAAGGAACAATTTTTCTAACATTTTTCATTGATGCTCTGCTCCTATTGGTCATAGCGTGATGTTATATAGCTTATAGCCTTCCTTGATAAATTGACTATATAATTAATTAACTAACACCAAAATAATTTTTCCATTCGGACCAGTAGTTCCAGAGATAAGCGCGTTCAAACAAACAAAAAAACTCTTCAGCTTATTACAGATTTACTTAATGATACGTTTGAATGTCCCTCGGTAAAAGTGAAAATCCCTTGGCATGCCATTCTCAGTCTGCGTTAGTCTTTAGGCATCTAGCGAATTTGGTTATATGTTACTGTTTCTTTATATCGGATATCGGGGAGATTGGCGCTTGGTCTAAAAGATTCGAAGCGAGCTGTCCCTTTGCCTATCTGTTCACTGAATGGAACGTTTTTTTTTCCGAAATATGGCAGTCTGCCGCTGTAATTTTGACACTTTTTTGTGTTTTTTATACGTTACTTCAGTGAGTTAAATTAAAATAACATCTTTCAATGAATAAAAAGTGTATGTCAAAATGAGCTTGATAGCTTTCGTTTTAAGAGCCACGGAATTACAGCAGCCTGACCGCCATTTTACAATAATTATGCGTCGTTAGTAAATTAACTGAGCCTTAAATTTTAAACATCTCGGGTGTATTGCCTGTCTTAAATAACAGTCAAGCGTGAGTCTGGCTCGCACGCTGAAAGTTCCGCACCACAAAAAGCATAAAAAATGCTGATTGATATTTGGTTTTTTTCGTTACTTTATTAAATAGATAACGATTTTAACTTCGTGAGTTTGGGATCTGCAAGATAATGAGCAAATTCAAGCAAAATTACTATGATAATGTGGTGTATTGCGTAAAGTGTGTTTGGAATATTTTTCCGTATTGCTAGTTCCAATCCAATCACAGGCGTTTATATCAAAAATCTCAATTAGGCAATTCAATCTTTTTTTTGTATAAATGAAAAACGTACCCTATAAATATAAATAGCGTTTAGATAAAATCATAACATATGTATTATGTAAGATTGTTTAGCTCGATAGTAGACTAATGTTGTTGCTATTTATTAGCTTTTGTAAAATTCCAAGTAAGATTTATAAAATAGTGGAGCATATTAAAATGGAAAGAAGTTTTAGAAAACTAATATTATTATGTATCTATGTATGTTTAGTCAGGCATTTTACTTGAATGAGTAAGTATTTTACTTATTTATGTTTCTTAGGAATTTGTTAAAAAATAAAACTATTCACTTGATTTTAACCCTTTGCAGATTTAGTTGAATCTGACCATCTATTAGTTTTAATACGATATTATTTATATGGTAATTTATTAAGTAAGAATTTTAAATCCTTGTTTGCAGTACAGCAATAATTTAGTCTAAATTAAGTTAACAACTAGTGCTTCTTAAAAATAGCTGATTTCACTTTCGGTCTGCGACAATGACACTGTGATGGCGTAGAATGTAAAAAGTAAAAGTAACCTTAAATTATATAATATTGTAATATAATCTGTGTGTTATTTAAAGATTGCTCGTTTGTAGCCTGTGACACTAAGGGACAAATGAAAATACCGATAGATATTATTTAATGCAAAAATTTATTTCATACCTCCAACTCCTCATTCTCTTAAATAAAATTTCAGCACACAATTCCACAAAGAATTATAGTACTCGCAGATACCATGGCAAATTAAAGTATAAAATTAACTTAAATGAATATTTACAAATAAACTCAAATACATAATATTATACATTTAAAGTAGTGACTGAAGTATTAACGGAATCGAGTTAAAGGAAAAAAACTCATTCTGTTGAAAATATCAATTACTAAAATTTCAAATGCAACAATAATTATTATTATTTGAACCATTTTCATGTCAAGCCGTTATCAAGATTTTATTAAATGCATATTTTTATTAAGTAATCTATTTTTTTATATCGGAGGGTAGAATATTTGTTATTGGAATTAAATTATAAATTATTTTTAATAATATTGGTCTATTTTTTATTGGAATGTATGTTTTTATATATTGATAAATATAGGAATCAATGATCTAAATAAGAACATAATATATGGCAACCAATAATGGTTTGTGGTACAAATAATAAGTAACGCTAGCAGATCACAAAACCTCTAAATCTAAGTATGTCCAGTTGGCATTGGCAAAGACAAATGGCGGTTGGTCACTCGGCTCTCACTTTCAAGCGAGAGGGGTCCTCGAATAAAACTTTAAGGTAATTTACTGGTGTTTCTTGCGCCTAGTTTTAGTTTTGTCCGCGTTTCTAAGCACTTCGGCGTAAGAGAGCTCTAGTTTTCTAAGTTTATGAATTTCTTGGGACGCAGTGCTTTGTTTGATATCCCATGAATCAGTTTCGGGATTCCAACCCTGATAGATCTTTCCCGTCCGGCCGCTGACGCTCGGAGTCGGGGAGTTCAAGTTCCTGTTGTAAAACTGAAGTGTGGATCCGTTCCATTCGGCTTCAGATGTTCTTACGAGGGGACTGATTTCTATCGGCCTATAGTCTCTCCTCTTTTTGTTGGACGACTTCTGCTGGTAGGTAATCTTCGGTGGCGATGGGAACACGGGCGAGTCCGCTCCTTGGCGTTCTTGGCTGCTCTTGCGGTTGCGATGTCTGGACTTCTTTCTAGTAGCTGCAATGTATTCCAGTGGCTGGCGCACCAATGGTGTCAGCACTCGTTCCTTTTCCTTTTCTTTCTCCTTTTCCGACTCTTTTTCTTTTGCAGCTGTTTCTTTCGGCGTCTCCGCGGTGCTCTCAACCACTGGCTTCTCTTTGACAGTTTTGGCATTACTCTGTTTCGCTTCATTTTTCACAGTTTGGCTTACCGTTTCGGGAATAGGTTGCTCCTTGTCTTTCGACGTAGATGTTTCCGGAGCAGTCATATCAGATACTGGAATCGACTGTTCAGACATCACAGACGACAATACGCTCTGGGTATCATCAGTGAAGTTACCCGGAGGTTCCTCCGTGGCGGGGGTCACTGGTGGTACTTTTCCTGTGGTCGTATCGTCAAGGAGAGGAAGCTGTTCTCCGTCATCTTTGTTCTCGGCTGCTTTCTTCAGTATGGTGAATATTTCTTTGAATAACTCTCGATATTCGGGTCTGTTGCGGAAACGACTATCCATTGGGCTGACGTCGTCATAAATGCTGAAGCGATAGTCCTCGCCGTCAGCAATCGTGCAAAGGAAGGAGCCGGGTCTCTCGCGTTCTGTTTGTGTAGCTTTGTTGCTAGTTTCATCCGAGAAACCGGAGCTGGATGTTTCCGCTTCAGAAAAGTCCGGAGTCTGAATAATCTTTTTGCGAGACGTTGGTTCCACTTTCTTTTGTTGGTTGTTTTCTTTTTGGGCTTCCTCGCCGTGCCCGCTCTCTTCGTCTGTATCTTTGACATTGAATTGTGTGAATTCGCCAGATGTGTGCAACTCATCTTGGAGCGATATCGGTCCTGATTGCGTTTGTGCGCTCGGCATCAATATGGGTTTATTCTTCCTGCTATTTTTCACCTGCGACAGTTGTACTTCGAGCAAGGCTTCGTATTTCTGCACCAGCTCTCTGTATGGGTTCTCGTGGCCATCCTCTTTGTTGGCCCAAATACCTTGCAGTAGTTTCTCCTTGGCATTCTGTAAAGATTTTATCAAATATATTTTTGTATCAGTAGGTCATACACGATAATTAAGAATGTATGTGTATAATGATCTAAGTACTTTTACTGAAATAATGTTGAAATGGTATGTCAGTTATCCAATTTTGATGGCTTTTATTTATGACAAAGAAATCATTAATATTGAAAAACCAGAATTAGTTATGATACTTAAGAAAAACTTAAGAAAGTATTAATGAATAAATATGCAATTGTGGAAAGGTTATAACTTTTAATGACTGAAACTGAACTATTAATTACCGTAGAACGTGAAAAAATTATTTACAACATCTAAGAATTGATATCACAAAGTAGATTAGTCAAAAATACACCCATTACTCCACCATTCTAGACGATAAGTCAAACAAACTTAGCCGTTAAAGCACACTTTTATGAGATATGCACACAGAATAATATTTGTTTTGTTTAGTAATTACTAATTAGGGTTACGAACATTAATTAATGAAATATTAGTAAATCGTTAGCTGCATCGAATACATTGCGGTGATACATAAAAGAAAATAAAACGTCACACAACACGTGATGAACCGAACACCTTCACCGATGACTAGCGTGCATTCTCTTAGGTAATAAAGGTGTCAGTAATGGACGTACCTTCGACTACATGCGATATATCCAAAGAAAACTACTGCAAATGCGCTTCATAATGCATATGCAAAGCGTGATCAACAACATCAGTGGCAGTTGGAAAAGTTTTGTCGCCTAGAAACGATCAGAACATCTCATCAGATATCCGTTACAGGAGATACCAATAGTAACTGACCGGAGAGGGAACCATTTCACAATAATACAATCAACAATAAAAAAGGTACTGAACATTCAATTGATTGTTCGTATAGTTTTGGACACCATTGAAGGGAAGATCATATTGTTTAGTTTTTGTTAGTAAAGTTAATGTTCATCACTGCAAAGGTTGTGTTAACATAGGACAGTGTTAATCGAAACAGAAAACTAGTTTTCATATAAAACATCTACGGTTAGTATAAAGACATAAAAGCTAGGATAAGAAAGTTCGAGAATTTATCTAGAGTTTATATCTTTGGAGCATGTGAAGGGAAGGTTACTCACGTCAAACTTGACAAGTTTGCTGGTGACGTGGTCGTCCCTGGGACTCTGCTGGCCGGGGGTGAGGATGAGAGAGCTGATGACGCTCCGGTCGTCATCCTCGCCGTCGAGTATCGAAGACATGTCGTCCCGTTCCATGCCTCTTAGACATCTCACACACAGCTGCCCTTGTCTGAAATTATTTTTTTTATCGCATGTTAAACTAGCCTTTATGGTTAACATGGGTGGTTTAGCTGGACTTCTAAAATATTGAGAATCGGATCAAAAGTTCCTCCTGGGATTACATACGTTGGGCAAAATTTGACTGAGAACGAACCCTAAGGATGATGAGCGAAATGCAGCGAAAAGCGTCGTGATATTGCAGTGCAAAATCTTGACGTGGCTCTAATGACTGCGGTTATCACAAATAGATCTCTTTTTTTATATTATGAGAGAAAATAATAACTCATACGTAGAAATAGTGGATGGATAGAGTAAAGTTTCATTACCTCACTTCTTCAAGGATAGACAATTCCTCGTGCATCGATTTTGGTTCATCTTCTCTTTGATGCCAATTCCTCAGCTGTTCTTGCAGTCTATTGTTCTCTTGTATTACTGACGCCAGTTGTTCTTCGAGCTCTGTTACCCTTCTCTGTTCTTGCGCAAAAGCCACTTTATTCTCTCGTAACTCGTCGCTTAGTCTCAATAAATCCTCATCCTCTTTAGTCAGTTCCGGGAGAGGTGGTACGGATTTTTGTGGCGCAACAACAACATTCTTGGTGTTGAGAGCTACGGATTCCGTAGACTTTACGTCGTTTTCTTTGGGTTTCTCATTTACAGGTTTTCGCTCCGCTCGCCGCTTGGCGATCTCTAATTGCGCGTTCAAGTCGTCCACAGTCTTTTGGAATTCCTCGCATTTGTTTTCCAACGTTTCAATGGTGCTGCATAAGCTGGAATGAATGGTCATTGTTTGAAGTCTTTTCTGATCTGATTGCTACTTTCTACGAGTACACAGTACAATATGATTAAAATGACGTTATTACAAAAGTTGTTTATTGTCATATGAAAGCGCTGCAATCAGCATTATAAGAAAGGGTCATTAGCGGAAATTGGAAACATGATGAGAGTTACAATTAATCACGGCAATGAACTCACGTCTTGATGTGCTTCTTGTCGGCCGCATGGTCGACGGCGAGCCTGTGATTTGCGCGCTCCAAGTCTTGGATGCTCACTTCCAGTTGCTCGTAGATTCTCAGTCTTGAATCGTTCACTTCTCGCAACGCAGCCGTTTGTTTTGTTAAGTACTGTAATGAAGTAACATACGTTTCTTATTTTATTGCTCACAAGTCACAAGAACCTGTATTAACACTTATGTCATCTAACGTGAATGTGACAACTTTACTAGGCAATCGTGATTTCACGTGTACTTATGTGTAGATTTCATTGAAAATTTAAGGATACCAGCTGCCCTAGCCTAGCATGGGCAGGGCATAAAATCGTATTCCCCCGATGTCCTATGAAAGGGGAGAAAATAGTCGCCTTAGCGTGGCCAAATGGGAAAGGGCGAATTTTGTCAATATTTGACATTTCACAAGACATAAACCCCCCGGGACTAATCAAGGGAGTATTTTCCTCTGTGTATGCTAGAGGGGATAAACAAAAATGTTCCTTTCCCCAGGGACAAAATCCCCTGCCCATGCTCGTACTGCTGATTGCCAATCTGCAGTAAGAGACTTTATATAAGTTTTGAAAATGAACGTAAATAGATTACCTCTATTTCTTGTGTCTGGTCCTCGATAACATTTTGGTGTTGACGTAGAGCAGTTTCTAATTCCTTGTTCCTTTCCAACAGTGTCTTTCCGAGTTCCGCCGCTAGCTGCAGGTCTGGAACAAAGTGAGCACAATTTTAATTTTCATCTTGCTGCTAGGCATTTGAATAAAGCTTTATGTGGACAACACATTTTACAAAAGTTTCCATCCTCGAAGTATTAAAAATTGACTACTTAGAGACTATCGTCGCTTGTAAACTTGAATCATCGAGTTTTTGCCCACATCTCAAGCAGAACAGAAACCATCAAAAATCTGGTGGCTCAAGGGCGAGTGAAACACTCGTCCACGTGGTCGATTCCCAACGAGGTGGACAGAACCACAGATTTTAGACAGAACTAAACCGGAGCGCTAGAAGTTCATCTATGACTATGAGTGATTTCGCAATGCTGCCAACAGGAGCCATTCAACATCGTAACGAGTAAGTATACCTATAACTATTCTTTACCCTGTTAAGAGTGTCGGTACGACTTAAGAAGAAGAACATAAGCCATTTTTTGCCTTTATCCGGTGATAGTAATTCGATTTAGAACGAGTAAGTAAACTGGATTAAACAGAAATTTAAGTAAGTAATGCGGACGCGGTGCTATACTCAATTGACAAAGCAATTATCCGATCTGATAGTGATGGCGCGATGGAATGGAAGAACCGGCGATATCGGCGACGCGCCCAGTGGTGCGAGGAAAGTTAATTGTTATGTTCCTGCTGAACCAACTTAGTTGTTATCTCCATCTCCTAAAAGATGCGCAAGTTAACTACCGCATTCCTAGAACTCTTCAGAATTTAGTTTCTTACTTAACTTCCATACCTACATAAGTGAATTTAATATCCTCAATCCGATAACCTTGTAGACGTGTGATCTAGCATAAAACATTGCAACGTTTTGTTTGTTCTTTACAATCGCAGTGGCGAGTACTCTGAGTGGCCTTAAAATGCCGGTCAGTTGCGCCAATAGTTGTCGAGATGAAGAATGGATAATAATTACTGCTAGTGCAGCCTAGTGGCGCAACACGCGTAAACTGTCACGTGCTCCACTTCAGCTCTCTAAAGTCTAAACCATTTCTCGAGCCTTTTATGCAGAATGATCTTGCGAAAATCATACGCTTGCACAATGCAGTTGAGATCTGTCGCAGCAGATTTGATTGATGTTATTTTTTACCAGGTAGAGAATAGGTAGAGATCCAAATGTACAGGTAGATCAGAATAGATCATTTTTAAAACAAAATTGTAATTATAACAAAAATTAAAGGAAAAATAAATAATTTACGGGTGACCTGAGATTGATATATTATTGGTTATATCTACATAATATTATTATCTGAGACAAGGGTTTACATACCAAGACCAGACTGGTAGAAGTTTTTCTTCTACCCCGGTCTATTATGTATACCTAAAATCTGTGTGTAATCTTTTTACCCAGGTAGAGAATAGAGATCCAAATGTACAGGTAGATCAGAATAGATCATTTTTAAAACAAAATTGTAATTATAACAAAAATTAAAGGAAAAATAAATAATTTACGGGTGACCTGAGATTGATATATTATTGGGTATATCTACATAATATTATTATCTGAGACAAGGGTTTACATACCAAGACCAGACTGGTAGAAATTTTTCTTCTACCCCGGTCTATTATGTTTACCTAAAATCTGTGTGTATACCTACCCATGTCTCAGATACGTTCATGGTGTTCTGACGATAAAAAAAACACACACACAAGTAAAACACACAAGGCAATTGAAACTGTTAAAGTTACTTATTGCTATCCAAAGTCCACGGCTACAAAACCGCATTATTTTAATTACCTCGGTAGAAACCAAACGATTTCCGTGTTTATCATTAGGATTTTTTATGGAACTATATTCAACATTAGCGAGATGCTTTACATTATATAAATCTACCTAAATATCGAGAAGTATACAAAACAGTACGTGTACAAAATAGTCGCTGCCCGTGAAGCAATAAAAAAGAGAAACAGCTCGCTTCTTTCGAATTCTGTCGCACTAAGTAATGGGCTTTATAAGGCCTGCCCGCATTTTATTAGGTAAATCGTGAGGAACGAGTGTTAGGTACAGGTACGTTAGTAATATTATATATTCGTTGGTTGGTACAGGTAAAGTGGTGAGTAACAGGATTCCAACAAAGCGGAGCGGAGAGGAGCTATGTTTGAGTAACCAATCAGCTTTCGTCATTTCGACATCTCCTCTCCCCGTACCTAATCTAGGAAATCTGATTCGTCTGATTGGTTAATCAAACACAGCTCCGCTTTGGTGGAAACCGGGCCTAAGACTTACTCGTAGATAGTGTTAACGTGGATAAGCCGGGGTTTCGCTCTGAATCGGCTAGTTACGGAGGAATTTCTGCGGTGGCACGTCTCGATACAAAGTGAGATAAGTTACGATTTACGTGCATTCCACTTGCCGATTGCCCCACTGCGCTTTCCAGCAAATACGATTATACTACTTATATGTAAATCTAAAAATAAACTATTGAACGAAAAATGGAAATTTTCAAGATAAAAGGAGGGCTTATGTGGGGCTTGCCGAAAAAAATCTAATTTCTGCCAAGACGGGCCACGTCTCTGAGGGATCAAGCTTGGGGATCCTGGTGGACTAACCCCGTTGGCGGGAGTACAAGATTGAAACCATAAATATACCATCATAACCAAACCATAGTTTATCTAAATGTCGTATGCCTTAGATTAGTATGCCTTATAAAATAGCCATTACTTTAACTGATTTCGAAAATAAGAAAGAAGTTGTCAATTCTTTTCTTATTTAATATACTTTATGCCCTCAAGTTCACCGATTTCTTCGAGATTTGAGAATGGATTTGTATGATTTTAACAGAGGATAGTTGCGAAAAGGTCCTGACTCTTGTATGAATGTCATCAAAACGGGTTCAGTACTTTATATTTGAAAGAGTTTTTAGAAATAGGGAAATTTTTCTTTTCGCACATGTCCTTTTTGACGCAAAAATATACAAATCAAAATTCATTAATATTTCGTTTTAAGCCTGATTTTTGTATCACCAGATAAACTATCTGTGGAATTAATTTAAAATAATATATGCCATACAAAATCTTTCAAAAGGTCATATTTATGCCTTAGTTAACATTTATCTGGCGATTGAAAAATCGGCCCTTAGAGAAGTATTTCCGAAGCAACTATGGCTAGGAGCATAGATTATTACCTACTATACGAACCCGAAAACACCACAATATGATCGAAATGTGCACAAATTACAAATGATTTGGTGAATGTATGGAGACATTATACTCGTAGTTCATGGGACTCTTAAATCATTTTTCCTCCGATTTAACCATGGAATTAATTAAGTACCTAGAACAATTAACAGCAATTACTAAGTACTTAGCTATAATCGTCCTACATTAACAACCCCGATAAATTCTCTCTGCTCGTCTAGATTCTAGACTTCCATTTTTATTTATGGTACCTACCTACTAAGCAAATCCTGTTAATATTTTTTTTAATGTTAATTATTTTCAGCACTTAAAAGACCACCACTTTCATGGGTTGATAAGTAATTATCGCCAGGATCATGTAAAAGTAGTACCTAGGTACCTACGCAGGTCGCTAGGTTTAGATCGTGTAATCTAAAAACACACCAGATTATTATTATATTCCTAGTGGTCTAACACAACAGCTCGTCTTTCCGGTCCGTAGGTATTGTCATTTATTTATTTATTTATTTATTTATTTTACAGAAAATCAACAGCGTTACAAACATTAATAACGTTTACATTAAAGCTTAAACCTAATATGGCCAATGACAGATTTTCCTTGTAATATTCTTAATAATACAAGACTGAGACGGAAGTCATAACATTAAATTAAATTAAATTACAGGAAGCTTAAAGCTAGTGATTATATGGTGTGTGTGTGTGTGTGTGTGTGTGTGTGTGTGTGTGTGTGTGTGTGTGTGTGTGTGTGTGTGTGTGCGTGTGTGTGTGTGTGTGTGTGTATGTGAGTGTGTTTTGGGAATGAGTGTATAAGACGTGATTGTCTGTATATCATAGTGATTTTATGAGTTGTCGCCTAAATTTATCTCTGGAGTGACAGAAAAGGTCGATGTCCGAAAAATGTTTGTTATATGTGCGCGTAATCCTTGTAATTACAGAATTATTAGTGTATGTTTTTCTTTTGAGGGGTGCAAGAAGTAAATTTGTGTGGCGGGTCCGCTTGGGGGGAACCAAGAATTTAATTTTAGAAAGGAGAAGCGAGCTGTCCATATGTCCATTTAATATGTCATATAAAAGCAACATATCAGCTAGCTGTCTCCGATTCCTAAAACTCAAAAGTTTGTAGTACTTACAGTTATCCTGATAATTTAAGGGTTCGACGTGAGTTCGAAAGTTTAAATGCTTTAAGAATTTTCTTTGTATCTTTTCAATTTCTTCATTGGACTTTACATAGTGAGGTGACCAAACACTACTGCAATATTCTAGAGTACTACGAACGTACGCAGAATAAATAGTCTTAAGTGAATTAATATTTTTAAAGGGTTTACTGGTTCTTAAAACAAATCCCAATAAAGAATATGCTTTATTAGTTATAGATTCTACATGAGCATTGAAAGACATTTTTTCATCTAGGATGACTCCTAAATCACGGACTTTATCAGTTTTTGAGATAACTTGGCCGTCTATATTATACTTAAAAGTGATAGGTTTTTTGTTCCTCGTAAATGAAATCTGCTGGCATTTATCTATATTAACTTGAATAGTTTGATATATCAAGTCATAGTTTGATATATGTACGAATTTGGAATTTTTGAAAAATAATTTGAAAATTCATGAAGTAGCCGTAGATGCATTAGGAAATTGCAAAGTAGCTAGTCCTTAAACTTCAGAATTCAAAGTGTTGAAAATTTGACATTTTCCTTTACATTACATGTCAAAAATCTTTCGTTCTAGAAGTCTAATACCTACTGGCGATATTGAAAACTCAGAAAATATCGTTTCTCCAGCTTTAGTCCAAACTAAAGGGAACTCGCGGCTTAGATTCTGTGACCTCTATTATACTGAACTACCTGTATCCCCCTTAAGGGTTGCTTTTCAAAATTCCCTTCTCAGTTAGCGGGTGCATGTTACAATAGGGGCATTTCACGTGAAGCGGACAGGGAAAAAAAGTGAGGTTCTGAAAATCGATCATATTCGGTCCATTTATACTTCTAATAGATATGAATGTGAACACAAAATATTTTTTTTTGTATAATGTCTATTTCACAAGTTATGGGTTTCTAAAGAATTGTCGAAATTGTAATATGTATTTTAAGAAAGTGGTTTTTCGAATTTAACAAATTGATAATAAAATATTTAACATAGCGATACATATTGGAAAAATACTGCTCTTTTTAACAATAAAGTAAAATTCAAAAAAAAAAAAAATTTTTCATGTCTAAAACCGGAAGTAAACTTTTCAAACCTGAATTTCAGTCACTTCGACCAATTTTTTTTTAATTTTTTTATTTCAAAATATAGCTTAAAGTGTCTTAAAAATATCCTAGAAAATTCATAGTGGGATCTCTATTAGTTTAGGAGTTAGAATGATTAATGTACATTAGGGTGGTTCGCGCTTGTATGGAGATTTTTTTTTTGAGATTTTCTGTAGGGCTGTGTGTGGAAAAGATGCTCCAAGAGGCGAAAATTATAAACTTATGGGAGTCTTGTGATATTTTAAGTGTAAGTACTGACCCAAGAACGGTGAATATTTAAAAAATCACCTGAATTTAGGGGTTATTCAGAACGTATTTAAAAAAAAATATTGACTCTATAACACGTTTTATTTATTTGTAATAAACTTTAGAATAAGACTAGCTTTTTTTTATTAACATTGGCATGATACGATGTGACTCAAATTTATTTCTTACTCAAATTTCATGCCTTTCTGGTTAATTAAATGCAGAACAGGGCTATTGGCTATTTATTATAACTATAAAGCATTCTATAAAATTGATAATCAGAACTAGGTCAGTGCCACAATGTCAGAAAATTTCAAAAATCGAAGAATATTAAGGTTTAATTGAATTATACTATTTAGTAATTCGATAGAAAAACGTTTATTAATTAGAAAATGATATGGTTATACCAATATACCTTGCTTCATACACTTTTCGTGTTTTTTTTTTTTAATAATTTAGCTCAAATTTCTATCCAGTCTTGCCGTGTTGGAGCAAATTTATAATTAAAAACGTACGAAAAGTTTATGAAGCAAGGTATATTGATATAGTCATCCCATTTTCTGATAAATAAAAGTTTTTCTATCGAATATTTAAATATAAATGAATTATTTTAATTTTAAGATTTTTTAATATTTGTTACTATCTAACTCCGTTACTTCCATATTTCTATATTAGTACTAGTTTTAATCTTAAGTTTATATAATACTAGCAGTGACTGCGGACTCCGTTCCGCTTTAGAAATATTTTTGTCCCGGCCCGTTTGTCCTGCGTAAGGCCTGGTTTCCACCAAAGTGGTGCAAAGCAGACCTGTGTTTGAGTAACCAATCAGATTTTTTCTATCAGCGGTTCTATGGTAGAAAGGTGAAGGAGGTAAAAAAGGAGATTGCGTCGTTTCGACATCTCATCTTTAACTCTACATTTTAGTTAGAAAACGTTTGTATGGGAAAAGAAAAGGGCTGTTTAGGGGTTTCCCGTTTATTTTTTTGTTATCAAACTTGACTTCCAGGAACATTTCAAAACTAAGATAATATAAATCCGTTCAGCCGTTCTCGAGTTTTAGCGAGACTAACGAAAAGCAATTCATTTTTATTACTATATATTATAGGTATAGCTATATAATATATATAGAGATAGTAAATTAATTATTCATTATAAATAATATTCATTTTTATTAATTAATTATTTATTATAAGTTAATATTTATAATTATTAATTGATAAAACGTGTTATAGAGTCAATATTTTTTTTTTAAATTACGTCCGGAATAACCCCTAAATTCAGGCGATTTTTTAAATATTCATCGTTCTCGGGTCAGTACTTACACTTAAAATATCACAAGACTCCCATAAGTTTATAATTTTCGCCTCTTGGAGCATCTTTTCCACACCCAGCCCTACAGAAAATCTCAAAAAAAAAATCTCCATACAAGCGCGAACCACCCTAATGTACATTAATCATTCTAACTCCTAAACTAATAGAGATCCCACTATAAATTTTCTAGGATATTTTTAAGACACTTTAAGGTATATTTTGAAATAAAAAAATTAAAAAAAAAATTGGTCGAAGTGACTCAAATTCAGGTTTGAAAAGTTTACTTCCGGTTTTAGACATGAAAAAAATTTTTTTTTTGAATTTTACTTTATTGTTAAAAAGAGCAGTATTTTTCCAATATGTATCGCTATGTTAAATATTTTATTATCAATTTGTTAAATTCGAAAAACCACTTTCTTAAAATACATATTACAATTTCGCCAATTCTTTAGAAACCCATAACTTGTGAAATATACATTATACAAAAAAAATATTTTGTGTTCACATTCATATCTATTAGAAGTATAAATGGACCGAATATGATCGATTTTCAGAACATCACTTTTTTTTCCCTGTCCGCTTCATGTGAAATGCCCCAATAGCTATATCTTGGTAAATTGTCAGCCCGATTCAGTAGCTTGAGCTGTGCGTTGATGGATCTACCAGTCATTTAATTAACTCTGAATAGCCTATGAGGAAACAGTGAAGTAAAGAATGGAATTGGAGTTGACGGAGAGCAGTTAAATATTATGCTAACCATGACGCTGCAAATCTTAAATCGTAAAACACTGAAATTAATAGATACATGATACTTACCAGCATCGAGGCTATTCTCTTTGCTATCGGTATGCAATACTCATAGGTACTCGTATTGTACCTAAATAGGGTAATTTATAATTAAATTCAAATCCTTTCTAAATACATGATGATATCTAATTTAATAGTGGACAATTGTCCTCCATATAATATCTAGCCGGATGTTATTGCCGAATGTAAATTATTTTTAATGTTGAATACATAACAGAGTTCGCTTATCCATATTGAAATAAGAAAAAACTAACTTTATCGAGTAATTAATGTATCTTGGAAGAACTGGATGTACAGTGTTCTGGGATGTACAGTGTTCAATGTTCATGTACCTACCTACTGCGGTGTTGCTGTAAAACCGGTAGGCACGTCATTTTTGTGTTTTCTATAAAAACGCATAAACTGCTATTTTTTGTGTCCAAAGAAACGCCATATCATGATGTTTATTTGCTAGAGCAGATCCAACGAAAAAATCTTTGCGTTAGTATTAGCGATGGTATTAAAAGAATTTCTTCTTTTTTCAGAGTCCATTTTGGGATTGGGATCACACAACACAACTCATATTATGATCAATCTTAACTATGCTATTATACTTAGGTACTATTAACTCTGACATGTGAATAATTGTATAACGCTTTTTCTTTCTTTTTAGGGTTCCGTATAAAGTAAAAAGGGGTAAAGAAAAAAGCGGAACCCTCTTGTAATTCCTCTTAATTAACCTCAAAAAATTAAGTTAAGTTTTCTTATCCAACCGTTTTCTACATAGTACGGAACCCTCGGTGCGCGGGTCCGACTCGCACTTGGCCGAATTCATTAACGACTTATGGCGGTTCCCAATATTCAATCTATCCATGGTTTGCCTTATTAGAGATAGAAATTTGACATAACTTGTATGGAGCTTGTCACAATGCTATCTCTAGTAGGGCAAATGGAAGATAGATAGAATATTGGGTAATCGGCTTTAGTAGATAGGTACATGTACTTACTTAGTTCGTACCTCAAACTACGTTATATTTATGAAGTAACTTAGGAAGTAGGTAGACACTAGGTATATATAGGTACTTGGTAGGTATGTATATTTAAGGTCTTGACATTTGGCAGTTGATCTTAACATGGATATTTTATTTATGTATGCACTTTAGTTTCTACATTAGGTACATGTATTGTTGTTTGCTAGAATAGTTTACAAGCGTAGTAGGGTTGATAAGTAATTATCGCCAGGATCATGTAAAAGTAGTACCTAGGTACCTACGCAGGTCGCTAGGTTTAGATCGTGTAATCTAAAAACACACCAGATTAAACAGACTAGATTGAAAAACCATGTAAGGTACTTAATATTAATTATTATAATTTAAGTAAGGAGAAATGGAGGTCTCTGCATTCTTTTATTTCATTGTAAGTGTTAATAAATAAATTTTCATTTCATTTGATTTTCATTTCATTTTCCTCGTGTTGCAGGTTGCTCTTAGGTACACGTTGAAAGAATAATTTTGTGAAGAGGCGTTATTTTAAGATTAGACGACTACGCAATCAGGGGTATAGGTAGGTAGGATATTATCTAGCATAATCTAGATTTACTGCTTGTAAAGAAAAACTTTTAATTTGAAGTTATTCTTTACTATCGTATCACAAAAGTTCTACAAGAATCCGTTCGATACGAAGTTAAGTTTGATCAATTTGATACTTAAGTAAAAATCAAACGATTATTAATTGATTGCATAATTAACAACGGTTGTAATTATCGGCATTGGTTATAATGTTGACGCATGAAATAAGCGTGGACGCTTGCCAACTGAAATTTAATGATCTATACTTTTATAATAGTTTTATAACATTTTATGCTTTTACATAAACGCTTGTGTAAGAATACTTAAGGAAATAAGATACAAGGCTAGAATATGAATGTTGATACCTAGGTGTTAAATCTGTGATATAAAAACTTTATAATATGGATGTAAGTACCTATTTAAAATTTCATATACCTAGTACTTGTTTTATACCGTTGTTGCTTATGTGCAACATATTATTAAGATCATTTAAAGCTTAAAAACCAGCCTAAGTAGGACCTAGAGTTTGAAAAATTTTCCGCGGGCCGGATTTGGTGAAGGTAGGTCCGAGCGTTGCCCTGGAAAACTTAGCTTCACAAATTAAATTATTCTTGGACGTATTAAAACAATGTAGTTATAGGGGTTTTCTGTTGGAATATTACGATTAGGCACTAAAAGAAGTTCTATAGGAATAGAAATCGTCTTTCGTCTCGAATAGTTTTCCGTATGAAAATCTGTTCAATTTGGCTCCTGTGATTACTCCGAAGTCCGAGCACACAAGATAGACAAAATCTGATCTTAACTCACTTGTAACAGTGTACCTAATGTGATGTGATTTTCAAGATGAATTTATAGCTCTATGAAAATATTATTTTTAAAAATCCCTTCCTAATTCAATATATCGTCAATTTTTTTGGGTTGTATTAATTAATTATCATTAAATGTAACATTATCAGAGATAATATTACATTCGTTGAATTTAGCGATACTATTTGCAATAACAAACATATTCTATTCATTTCATTTTTCATTGCCTACGATGATTACCAACGAAACACCTTTTAACCTTCAAAACATAAAACGAGGTAATCACAAAGACTGTACGTAAGTCTTCATTAATTGAATTCTGCTTCATTGGTATAAGTGCAGTGATCCCATGGAAATTTTAAAGAACCGTTTCTAATTTCTCGCCTAGGAATATCTTAAGAAAACTATAAAGCCCAACATGGTGGTCCACCAGGATTCCATAACATGATCGTCTAGGGGGTCTAGGGGATCCTAGTGAACTCAAAAAGTTCATCACGATCCCCTGTCAATAAGAGAAGTAGAATAAGAGTAGAAAGAAAGGGCCAAAGCTGTATTAGCCCTGCACCATAGATTTCTGATGTGGCCAAATGTTTCTTAGACCGCCGACCCGAAAACAGGTAACCGAGTACTCTGAACTCATCCTGTCGGTTAAAATAAATAAAAGTAGCTAGCCAAAATACTCAGATTTGGTTCAGTTTTACGTGTAAGTAGAACGCGGTGTATTTTAGAACGCAATTAAGTTAGGCGTCTCCATCATCGGTTCATACTAAAATTACATACACGTCCTCTTTCGTACAAAAATAAAATTATACACATTTTAAACAACAAGGTAACATATGCGGAAGATATAAAATCGTTGCTAAATATACGTTTCCTTCTTAATACTTATCTTCTATATTGAATTGTAAAGTCCGAGTCTTTTATTTTTTGTTGACAATTAGGTACTTAGTTAAGTAAGTACCTTTTAAACATGATAATGACGATGACTATAATAGTAATGCTGGATTTTTTGGATAATAGACAAAATTCTCAATGGTGGTCGTAGCGTAGAACGTCAAATTCATTGGGATTGAGCTGGCAAAGACAAAATTTTCAATGGTGATCGTATAGAACGTCAAATTCCTTGATTTGAGCTGGCATCATTTTTTGCGCCTCGAACTGGCCGACGACGACGGCACGTGCAAGGCGACCGCAACTCCCCTCTCTTTTGCGCAACAGTTACCTTCGGTTCCTTGCAGACACTCCAGTTCGACGGTGTAATCCCAGAGGTCTAGCGAGTTCAATCCGTTCAGCTCCCACGAGTTCAACGAGTCGCACTGTTCGTGTTCCTCGGTCATTCTTCCACTTGCGAAGGTCACACACGGCGGCGGCGGCTTCGTTATGTGCCCACGTTATCCATACTTTTTTGCCCTCGAATTCGCTTGGTTTGACCGCGACGACGTGAACAGCGTGGCGGCGCAGAACTGACTGAGCTGAGCGCAGTTCGGAGCAAATACCGCTGCAATTACCTACGTACGGCGCGCCATCGCCTGTCCTACACTTATTACTTACAAGTTACAATCTCATTTCTTTCGTTTATTCGCCGATAGCAGCGATGCCGCCGATAGCAGAAATTACAAACGTTATCACGCCAGTTCAGCGGCTACGGACCAAAAAGTACAGAAGAGAAAGTGAGCTACTTAACTATCAATGTTTGTTTCTGCAAAAGAGACTTTGAATTTCCGTTGCATTGAAGAAATGATCTACATCAAATTCAAAAAATATGGTATTCTAGACGACCCACCCAAATCTCATGCCTACAGCCAAAGCAAATAATATTATAGCTTTGATCAGAGACAAATAGGACAGCAGAGGCTTCTGTTCACATAAAATAGCTTATCCAGTATGTATAACGACTTCATCAACCTTTCTTAAATCTACAATAAACAATAAAACGTAATTAAAATTTAAATACAAATCAACAAACAATTCTTCCCAACTGACATTTAAAAATACGAGATGGATTCATGTTTCCAAGATTAACCATAACTGTCTCATAAGATAGACAGAAATCATAAATGTCCTGACTTACTTTTTGCAGACTAGATAGGTACCCTCCCGAAGTTGTGGAAATTCATTAGGTTATAGATATAATTATTAATAATTACTCTACCATATAGAGTAATAATTATATCCGTTATCTTTGGTTCTACTCCATTATCTTACTATCAAGTATCAACCTACCCTAATTCGGGAAAATTAGGTGGATACGATTAAGAGATCTTAAACTTTAACACAAGTCAACTATTTAAGTACCTTTTGTAATAATCTGCACATAAAGGTAGGGTTTTTGCTATTAAAATTGAGTCATACAATTTGAATTAGTATAGGAAGTAAGTAGGCACCTACCTAAATGTTAGCTAGCAATGATTTCTAAGTTTAGCTAGGTAGCCGGTCAAAGACCCGCCTACGGTGCTGGTTTTTCTATATACATATATAGATATTTGCATTTGTAAGTAGAAATTTCAATGGGGACTGGTGTATAATTCACAAGGAGATGGGTCGAAAATTTTCAAAATAATTATGAAATAATTAAATCAAAGGAGTAGGTTGCCCAAATATCCACATGCTAATTACCGTGCAATTAATATTTATCTTGGTAATTTACTTTTAATATATTTTTCCTTTGTTCTAATAGTGGGAGAGCCGGCTGCAGAAACACCCTCCTCATCAGCTATCCCAATAGGAAGGATAACTTAAGATCGTTAACCGACACTTAAAGATGTAAAAAAATCAGGTCTGCCAGTGCTAATCCTGCCGAAAGTATAATAAACAATAGATAATATTAATGTTTGGTGTTACCAGAGATTGATAGTCATGAGTCATGAATTTAGTGGGCAATTATTATTTAATTTGTCTACATTATTTTGCCCGAGTCTACGTTAATTGCCAAACAGCTAACTAGCATACCTACAGCTAAGAATTTAAATCGTTATAATGGTGCCGATTACCCACCTACCCTAAGCGTGAGAAGTATATTTATCTCATAACTAGATAGACTAGGCACCTTTGTTCCATCTCCGTTTCGTCCGAAAAACGACATTAACTGACTGGTGACTAGTGTAAATTACAGAAAATGATTAAGTGCGGATCGAACTCACAATTTAGGTTTTACGCATCTAGTATCACTCTCAAAACCGTGAAAACTCTTTTAAGTTCGGTATACCTGCTTATATTTTAATTTATTTATTAGACACGTCTCATTTAGGTTATACAATTATTTGAAATAGCACTGTCTGTACGACTATCTTTAGATGTTTGTTTCGAGTAAAGTCCGTGTCCTAAAAAGACACTTGACACAATATAATATACTCGTGTAACTAAAAAAAGATCACAAAGGTCGCGTCACAAAGGACCGAAAGGTTGTCGAAGGTGTATATTTGTGGTGTAATTACTAATTGATTAGATAAGTATAATAATTATTGCAGGCCTGTTAGATTTGTCAAAAAACCCGCATTTAGAACGGGCAAAGTTCTCTTCAGACCAAAACCGTAAAATTTATATCCGAAATCCATATTCCGTCATGTGCCTCAAGCTCAATAGAAAACCTGGAGCATTTCGGAAGTTGGCGCGGAAGATTCTATACCAAGTGGTTAAAGTGCCTTTTATGACTATTATACGATCTGCATAAGTTAATGTTAATACAACGTGTAGATTACATGCCCTAATTAGCCGAAAGCCTTAATTAAGTAGGGAACGATGTATAGTTGCATGAAATAATAATGTAAGTGAAGTAACAAGAAGTGTAGCTCATTATTATACTATATATAGCTCAATTACCACTGACTGACTGATTGACATAATTGTTCTCCCAGAAGGAGACAGAAAACGATATAATGATGTACGGGAGATGTGTTCGGGTGCGGGAGTCGACTAGGGAAAAATTATGACATTTCAGAAAAACAAGATGGCGGCCGACGTGACTTTCGTAACTCTTTTGTTTTCCAACCGATTTCCTTCAAAATTGCAGTTTCTTGAGGCAATGAGTAAATGGTTTTTAGAAAAATTGGAAAAATTTTGAAAAACAAGATGGCGGCCGAGCTGTGGTGTTTTAAAATTTTTCATTTTTCGACCCCAAACCGCGGCACCACAGATCCTAAACGGGGTGGTTGAGGATGTCAATTTTTTCTTGTTTCGCCCACAATTATCCTGAATTTTGACAAAACGGGAGTAATTTTTCAAAATCCAAGATGGCGGCTGTTCTGGCGGCCAATCAGTGTGAGGTATGAAAAATCGCAATTTTGAAAGTCAAATTTCTCGCAGTTGGCATCATCGGAGCGTTTCGACATCTATGGGGAGATTGTGTGTATAGACTCGAAGTATAGAGTGGGGGAAAAAAAATTACCCCATTTCTCGGGAAATTTCGAGATTTTCCCCAAAAAGTAAAAAATCGAAATGCGGACTTTTTGCAAAATCCGAGTATAAGCGATCACGTGTTTTACTCATACAAATGACATTTGAGTATTTTTGTCGCCGAGGACTGGCAACACTGGAATCTATCAAAGTAAAAGTGATTTTCGACATGGTCACTTTTCAGGGGCTATTGTGGCGCCTGGGTGCGAGCGAGATGAAAACTTGAAACGTCATCAGGGGCGGTATATCCTGTAGTTACTGGGAAAAATACGAAACTGTGTAAAATATTTACCGCAAATGAGGTGGCGGCCATTTTGTATTTTTTTCTGTTTTTGAAAATTTTGATCGTGTTTTTGAGGCACTTGGCAACATTTCGGAAAGTCGACATGTATGAACCGACTGTGTAACTCGACGGGCAGTATCGAAATATATAGAAAGTGTTGCCACATTTCGCGTAGTTTTCGAGATTTTCCCCAAAATGTCCTCCTGTAAAATTTTGTATGAAGAATTTTTTTTTCACTTTTGGCTTCGTATAGGAGTCAAAAAATGACTCGGCGAAAAATATGGAGAGAGCTGATGATTGAGGATTTCGGAGTCGGGTGAAGAGCACAGCCAGGGTATTGAAGATAGGTGGGGGGTGCTCGACCAAATGTCATTCGAAATCTCGTGCAATTGCCAATGAGCTGAAAAAATTTTCAAAATGGCGTAAAAAAGATGGCCGCCATACAAATTTCGTCGGTGTCTATCTCAGAAAGTATGAAAGATGGAGAAGTGGTTTCTTTGCAATAGAAGATCAGGCTGAGGAAGTCTATTTAGTGAAAAGAAAAAAAATACAAAATGGAGGAATATTTTTTTTCATACTAAATTGTATGGCGACTTGGATCTATAAGAAAATTGGCATTGTTCTCCTAGAAACAGACATAAAACGATACAATGATGTATCGGAGATGTGTTTGGGTGCGGAAGTGTAGTAAAGAAAAATTATGACATTTCAGAAAAACAAGATGGCGGCCGACGTGACTTTCATAACTCTTTTGTTTTCCAACCGATTTCGTTCAAAGTCACAGCACTCGAGGAAATGAGTAAATGATTTCTAGAAAAATTGGAAAAATTTGGAAAATCAAGATGGCGGCCGAGCTGTGGTGTTTTAAAATTTTTCATTTTTCGACCCCAAACCGCGGCGCCACAGATCCTAAACGGGGTGGTTGAAGATGTCAATTTTTGCTTGATTCGCCCACAATTATCCTGAATTTTGACAAAACGGGAAAAATTTTTCAAAATCCAAGATGGCGGCTGTTCTGGCGGCCAATCAGTGTGAGGTACGAAAAAACGCAATTTTAAAATTCAATTTTCACACACTTGGCATCATCGGACCGTTTCGACTTCTATGGGGCGATTGTGTGTATAGACTCGAAGTATTGAGTGGGGGAAAAAAAATTACCCCATTTCTAGGGAAATTTCGAGATTTTCCCCAAAAATTAAAAAATCGAAATATGGACATTTTGCGAAATCCGAGTATAAGCGATCACGTGTCTTACTCGTAAAAATGTAGTCTTACTCGTAAGGTATTTTTGTCATTGGGCACTGGCAACACTGGAATCTATCAAAATAAAAGTGATTTTCGACATGGTCACTTTTCAGGGGCAATCATGTCGCCTGGGTGCGAGCGAAATGAAAATTTGAAACGTCATCAGGAACGGTATATCCTGCAGTTACTGGGAAAAATACGAAACTGTGTAAAATATTTCTGTGAACGAAAGTGGCGGCCATTTTGTATTTTTTTCTGATTTTGGAAATTTTGAACGTGTTTTTGAGGCACTTGGCACATTTCGGAAAGTCGACATGTATGAACCGATTGTGTAACTCGACCGGCAGTATTGAGATATATAAGCGGTGTTGCCACATTTGGGGTAGTTTTCGAGATTTTCCCCATAATGTCCTCCTGTAAAATTTTGTATGAACAATTTTTTTTCTCTTATGGCTTCGTATAGAAGTCAAGAAATGACTCGGCGAAAAATATGGAGAGAGCTGATGATTGAGGATTTCGGAGTCGGGTGAAGAGCACAGCCAGGGTATTGAAGATAGGTGGGGGGTGCTCTACCAAATGTCATTCGAAATCTTGTGCAGTTACCAATGAGCTAAAAAAATTTCAAAATGGCGTAAAAAAGATGGCCGCCATACAAATTTCGTCTGAGTCTATCTCAGAAAGTATAAAAGTTAGAAAAGTAGTTTTCTTAGCAAAAGATAATCAGGACGACAAGGTATATCTATTGAAAGAAAAAAAAATTCAAAATGGCTGAAATTTTTTTTTCATACTAAATTGTATGGCGACTTGGATCTATAAGAAAATTGGCATTGTTCTCCTAGAAACAGACATAAAACGATACAATGATGTATCGAAGATGTGTTTGGGTGGGGAAGTGTAGTAAAGAAAAATTATGACATTTCAGAAAAACAAGATGGCGGCCGACGTGACTTTCATAACTCTTTTGTTTTCCAACCGATTTCGTTCAAAGTCACAGCACTCTAAGAAATGAGTAAATGATTTCTAGAAAAATTGGAAAAATTTGGAAAATCAAGATGACGGCCGAGCTGTGGTGTTTTAAAATTTTTCATTTTTCGACCCCAAACCGCGGCGCCACAGATCCTAAACGGGGTGGCTGAGGATGTCAATTTTTGCTTGGTTCGCTTACAATTACCCTGAATTTTGACCAAACGGGAGTAATTTTTTAAAATCCAAGATGGCGGCTGTTCTGGCGGCCAATCAGTGTGAGGTTCGAAAAAACGCAATTTTAAAATTAAATTTTCACACACTTGGCAACATCGGAGCGTTTCGACTTCTAGGGGGCGATTGTGTGTATAGACTAGAAGTTTTGAGTGGGGGAAAATAATTACCCCATTTCTCGGGAAATTTCGAGATTTTCCCCAAAAAGTAAAAAATCGAAATACGGTTATTTTGCGAAATCCGAGTATGATTGATCACGTGTTTTACTCGTACAAATGATATTTGGGTAGTTTTGTCGCCCGGCACTGGCAACACTGGAATCTATCAAAGTAAAAGTGATTTTCGACATGGTCACTTTTCAGGGGCTATCGTGGCGCCTGGGTGCAAGCAAGATAAAAATTTGAAACGTCGTCGGGAGCGGTATATCCTGTAGTTACTGGGAAAAAATACGAAACAATTTAAAATGTTTCTGGGAAATGAGGTGGCGGCCATTTTGTAATTTTTTTCGTTTTTGAGAATTTTGATCGTGTTTTTGAGGCACTTGGCAACATTTCGGAAAGTCGACATGTATGACCCGATTGTGTAACTTGACCGGCAGTATCGAGATATATAAGCAGTGTTGCCACATTCAGGGTAGTTTTCGAGATTTTCCCCAAAATGTCCTCCTGTAAAATTTTGTATGAACAATTTTTTTTTCACTTGTGGCTTCGTATAGAAGTCAAGAAATGACTCGGTGAAAAATATGGAGAGAGCTGATGATTGAGGATTTCGGAGTCGGGTGAAGAGCACAGCCAGGGTATTGAAGATAGGTGGGGGGTGCTCGACCAAATGTCATTCGAAATCTCGTGCAATTGCCAATGAGCTGAAAAAATTTTCAAAATGGCGTAAAAAAGATGGCCGCCATACAAATTTCGTCGGTGTCTATCTCAGAAAGTATGAAAGATGGAGAAGTGGTTTCTTTGCAATAGAAGATCAGGCTGAGGAAGTCTATTTAGTGAAAAGAAAAAAAATACAAAATGGCGGAATATTTTTTTTCATACTAAATTGTATGGCGATTAGGAGCTATAAGAAAATTGACATTGTTCTCCAAGAAAGAAACAGGAAATGATACAGAAATACATGGGAGATATGTTTGGGTGCAGTAGTAGAGTAGGGAAAAATTATGACATTTCAGAAAAACAAGATGGCGGCCGATGTGACTTTCATAACTCTTTTGTTTTCCAACCGATTTCGTTCAAAGTCGCAGTACTTGAGGAAATGCGTAAATGATTTTTATAAAAAGTAAAAAAATGGAAAAAAAAGATGGCGGCTGAGGTAGTGTTTTCAAAATTTCCTTTTTTTTACCTCAAACCGGGACGCCACTGATCCGAAACGGGTCAGTTGAGAGTTGAGACTGATATTTTTTTAAAGTTTCGCCTACAATAATAAGCCGATTGTACATATAGAGAGACTCGAGGTGTAGATTGGTGAAAAAAATTACCCCATTTTTCGGGTTTTTTTTTTTTGTTTTCCAACCGATTTCATTCAAAGTCACAGTACTTGAGGGAATGAGTAAATGGTTAACAGATAAAATGGAAAAAATTGGAAAAACAAGATGGCGGCTGAGCTGTAGTGTTTTCAAAATTTTCATTGTTCTACCTCAAACCGGAACGGTTTAATTCAAATTTGTCACAGTTGGCAACATATTTGGACGTTTATGGGGTGATCATACGTACCTATATACTTTGGGTGTAGATTGGTGAAAAAAAATAACCCCATTTTTCGGGAAAAATCGAAATACGGACTTTTTGCAAAATCCGAGTATGAGCGACCACGTAAATGGCTCCCAGCAGTTACGCGGTCCGCTTTAGCGGGCCGCGCCCCCACGCGAAAAACTAGTTAATATATATATAGCTGCTTGTGCTGATTCACTGACTGATTGATCACCTCTCCTGAACAATTTTGTATGAAAAAAATTTTTTTCAATTACCATTTCGTATAGAAGAGAAAAATTCATTCGGAGGAAAAATACGGATAGAGCTGATGATTGAGGATTTCGAAGACGGGTAAAGAGCACAGCGAAGGTATTGAAGATAGGTGGGGGGTGCTCGACCAAATGTCATTTGAAACGTCAAGCAATTGGCAGTGAGCTGAAAAAAAATTCAAAATGGCGGATTCAAAATGGCCGCCATTCTAATTTCGTCGATATCTCGGAAATTATAAAACATGGAAGAATGGTTTCTTGACAAGAGCTGATCAGGATTCGAAGGTCTATTCAATGGATAGCAAAAAAAATTCAAAATGGCGGAATTTTTTTTTTCATAGAAAATGTATGGGGAATGTTGAAGAGACTAACAGTTGGTAATTATGCAATGTTGTGATGCGGTTTTTCGGAGAGATACTAAAGAAAAATATGGAGAGAGCTGATGATTGAGGATTTTGGAGACGGGTGAAGAGTACAGCCAGGGTATCGAAGATAGGTGGGGGGCGCTCGACCAAATGTAACTCGAAACGTCATCCAATTGGCAGTTAGCTGAAAAAAAATTCAAAATGACGGATTCAAGATGGCCGCCATACAAATTTCGTGTTGTGTTCGTTTCGTGTTTCTTGGAAAGTATAAAAGATAAGAGAGTGTTCTTAGCAAGAGGTGATCAGGACCTCAAGTTCTACGGGATGCATGGAAAATAATTCACTGAGGCGGAATTTATTTTTCCATGGAAAACGTACATACTATGAAAAGAGACAATGATCTAGGATTTGGATTATGATTGAGGAGCACGGTCATGGTTTTAAAGATAGTTAAGGGCTGTTTGAATAAAAAATACACTGAACCTCATCCGATGAGGTTCAGTGTATTTTTTATTCAAACAGCCCTTAACTATCTTTAAATCCATGACCGTGCTCCGAGGTAGTTCTTTTAGCCCATTGCCAATCGGATTCCAATTGGCGATGGAGATGACGGCGATTCTTTTATAGGTGAGAAGACAGCCCGCGGACCACATGTGGCCCGCGCTCCCACGCGCCCTACTAGTATCCTTATGAAACTATATGGAGTTCAAATATTTACCATCAATTTTAAGTGACATCCCTAAAAACAGCAACAATAAGTATTAGTGATCTGGGAATAATAAAAAGTGTATTACGATAGCCAATTCAGACCCTCGGAAGTTTAGTAACTTGTCTCGAGTTGGAAGAGGAAATTATAGACCACTATATTATATTGATATCACAATTAGGGTTCCTAAATTTTATTTTTCTAAATGAAATAATATTTTTTGTATTGAAAGTAAAATAATTGGGACTTCTCATCACGTTAATGTGTTTCTAGGATCGAGTTAAAATGGTAGCCGCGGGAACACTATGCGAAATAACCCACACCTTGTATATGACCTGCATAAGTAAATGAAAATTATACAACTATTTAATAGGAATAATTCTGTGAAATAATAATAATAATCATAGCGAGTCAACAATTTACAGATCATTTATCTATAGAAATTAGAAAATGCCATGAAATTACAGTCGGTAACTAATGGAAAATGGTTAGCAGCAACTTGATCGCGGTAATTGACACGTCAATACAATCATGATATGGGGGTACCTGTACCGATTTTAATTCGATTGAAAGTCGTCAAACAAGCTTCGAATACGGACAAGGTTTACGGGTCGATAACCTTTATCAATGTACATTATGAAATTATTTTACAAACAATTAATACTCGTATAGCGGTTTAAATCCTCAATGATAAATTATTTTTTAAAGAAATGATTGTTTTCAATGATTGATGATGTCTTTATGTCTTGTGAAAAAAATGATTGGCTTGCCTTGGCAGCCGGCAGAAGGCACGCAATATAGTTATCATCATCAAAGCTAGTCCCGAATCCCAATCGGGACCTCTATTTGTTTTGGAAGCCTCAGGCATTAAAATTGTAATTAATTACTAATTTATCATTGAATTTTTGCTGTGAGCATTTCTTTTGTTTCACACACAAAAGTAGCAAACCAACACGTAGGAACCGACCTAGCAATTTGTATTATTAAAACCCATTGAATACTCCAATTTCCCCAAGTAGGCATAAAGTATTCCAACCTCAGTTCATTCCAACCTACCATTTTTTCACTTCTACCAATATGCGTAGGTCGAACGGAAACAAATTTAACTTGCAATCTAATTGTAGGTAATAGATCTGCATATAAAAAGTTTGAGAAACAAACGTAATTGTATAAAATGAGTCATCTAAGTATCTATACACTATTATCCAACACTAATAACTGCTCGTAGGTATTACAAACAGTGCCCATAAAACGTTAAACAATCAACGGGCCGCGATTGTTGTGACTAAATTAATGCGAGCAAGAAATTGCTCGGGAAGGCGCAGGCGTTATAGCAATTATGTAGATGAACGCAATCAAGAAAATATGCATTATACCTGCTTGTGTAAGAACTAAGAACTAAGAAACATAAAGGCGATGACAGCGCCATTCACGTGGAATTTTCTCTACTTTAGTTCATAGTGCGCATTCATACTCGTAGATCGTAAATAAGTATTAGATAGTTAGGTACTAAAAACAACTGCATCAAAAGTAGCTTCATTCAGCTATATTCGCTAAAAAGAGTCACAAGAATTGACGAAGTTTAAAGAACGCCATGGAGTACTCGTACCTACCTCTATCATTTAAATCTCTGAAGAATCATCATAATTTCACCAGATTTAAATAGGTTGTGACTTGTGACTGCTTAGATTAAGCGTCCAGATGCAATAAAAAGTAAAAAAGAAATTATGGACTGAAATCAATGAAATTTTTAAAACCTACAATGTAAGACTTTTTTTTAGTGGTCAATGTTTTGTTTTTAGTGGTCACTTTACAATAACAAATATTTCGTCACTATAAGGATATATATAAATAGGAGTGGAATCCTATCATGGTCGCATAGCTCAGCGATTTACTATCATTATAATATGTATAAGGCGTTACAAAATGTTTTGCTTCACACGCATACCATGCACTGCCATATGATATAACTTAATCGCTTGAGTATTGTGAAATTGGTGCATTGTCTTGTCTCGTTCAAAGTAATGCCCATTTTCTTAGTTGCTATTAAAGTCTGAATACCTTACTACGATTATAAACATCCTACTTCTGAGCACAGAACTATTTTAATATATAGGAAATATAAATCTCAGTTGTAAACACTTAGGAGATAATATCTACCGATTTTTTTTCTCTATCTTCTCGAATGTTAGGCCGGTCGCCAGTCTCTATTCATTTTATTATACCCTTTGAAGTTTGATTAATTTGCGATATTCACGTTTTATTATTGCGTTCATTATCAAATAACTTTTGTCAAGAAATACTCCAAAAATCTTGGCAATAGCCTCAGACCAAAGTATTGATTTCCTCGTTTTATGCGGCTTGAGGCAGTAGCATACAGAAATGCTACTGGCTCACACTTTTCCAGTTAGATCGGTATTCAGTATTGAAAACATCTGTAGTGTATTTCTTTTGCATATTGTCTTATTCCTTAATAAGTATTTAGGTATTTTATTAGATAGTTGTTGATCATTGAGGAATCCCTACATTAAGCATCTCGTCTATACTATGTTGCTTCTCAGTGGCCATATTTTGGAACCGTAGTTTATTTTAAGAGTATGATTATCAGCACAGCTTGAAGACGTATTGTTATGTTGCTACTAGATGGGCGTAATTCTTATGCTTCTTAGGTACCTATAAGTTTTAACGTACGCAGGTGCATAGTCCTAATTTATTATAATCGCAGCCCATCAGACCAAATCTTTCTATCGTCTTTGTTCTTTAACACATAAACGGCTTAAATAAAAATTGGACCATTTTAGTAGCAGTTGTTTATAATAAACAAAGACCTTGGCGCCACATGCCGTGAACTACTTGGTAAAGAAAACAAACTGCTTCATGTGCGAATATTAACAGCTATGAACACTCTGAAACATGTAACATAAATGAACACTCTGAAACATCTATATATATATATACTTATAATAAAACTGTAAAGGGTCGAATTCTGTACATTGAAGATATTTTGAAAATTTTTGTTGGAGGACACTATTTAGTCGATACTGAAGCCAAAACTGTAATTTGTTTAATTTTTGTCTGTCTGTCTGTCTGTCTGTCTGTCTGTCTGTCTGTCTGTCTGTCTGTCTGTCTGTCTGTTTCACGACCGGGCATCACGGCTAATCCGCTGGATGGATTTAAATGAAACTTGACATGATTATAGTTCATACCCCGAGGTAGGACATAGGATACTTTTTGTCCCGAAATTCATCATGGTTTCCCTGGAAGACGGCATCAAAGTCCAAACGTTTTTTAGTTATAATTCATTAACGCGTAGTCCGATTCCATTCATTCTTTTTTTGTTAGAAAGGAGGTTCTTTAAAGATTATTCCATACGAATCTTATCATCACCACTTTTGTACTTCAGAAATTACATACATCAGAACCTTTAAGTTCAAGTAGGTAGGTGACTTGAAACTCGGAATGCACAAAGAACCTAGGGCTAGGACGTAGGGCTCAAGTAAGACTGGAGTACCCTTACAGCCGTAAATAAATAGGCTTAGCAGGAGATTTTGTATGGTTTAAAATTTTCCACTTTTAGGGTGAACAAAAAACATGTAACTGGCGTTATTGCTACGTTATACCGTATAGCGCCATCTCTACAATTTACGTGGAACTTGAATGTAAAACTCTGAGATAGGTACTACCGAATTTTTTTTTTAATAAAAATAAACTGTCATGTTATTTACTGTTTCCTGACTTTATATTAAGATGGCACTGTTAAGACAGACATGAACAGATTTAAACTTTATCATCCGCAATATGGAAAGGGTAAGATAATGGTTCACAAATATTTTTAACTCTTAGGTCTTATCGATCCTAACCGACTGACTGTCATCTAAGGTCTTTTTATACGTAAGGAAATATATAGCCATTGTCCATTCTGGTGTTTTGGATTGTATTGAGATGAAGCAAAGATTTTTAAAAGACTCTTATATTATGTTGGGCTGGGGAATATTGTTAGTAGAGTAATTTATCCCAGTGGAACCTACCCAGCCGAACTCTGAAAGAAGAGTTCTACCACCAGTACAACTTTCACATGGTTTAATAATTTTTGACATATTTCGTGGTTTCAGAATAAAAATCACAATGAAAAGGAATGGAATTAACAATGAAATGAATCGTCCTTTTGATCTTTCAACTACGTATTAATGAAACTTTATATTTTTATTAAGAAAAAGGAAATTTTCAAAATCACCACAAGATAACCCGTGCAAAGTAAGAACAGGTTTGTGTACAACATCACACCGGAATCCCGCGAAAAACCAAGGAATTCCAGTAGGAAGGTATATTATGTAAAAAAATCTTAATTCACGCGGGCGGAGCCGCGGGCAACAGCTAGTGTAACATAAATATTGTATGGTTATCAGTTATCACAAAAAAAATCTGGGTCATGACTCATGATTCATTGTGCCTTGAATCAATTAAAATGTATATTGTGAAAGATCCATCTTAAACGATATTAAAATTATTAAGTAGATAATATTATACATAATACACTTGTTTAGCTAGAGTTACATAATGTTATCATAATTATAAAGTTATCATGATTATCTGCCAAGCGAAGTGCATCTGCTATGATTTGAATTGCCATGGACAAGCATCTAACACCATGTAACCGATCAGAGTCTAACCCCGAGTTATTCGAAGAAAATTAAAACATTTAAGTAGTACTTGACCTAATTTAATTGCAAGGATCCATACATTTTGTGACATTTATTGAGATTATTATAAATTAGATGTACGGTCTACCACTTTAATTTTTAATTTGTTTCGAAGAACTTGGGTTTAGTCTATCAATTGTACAAGTAAGTAGTAAGTACCTACTTCTTTTATGGCGTGTATTGCACAAATAGAAAATTCCGCTAAATTAGTGCAGAAAAGGCGAGTCCATAGAACAATCCGCTTTCTAAAGCAAATTGATTCGACTTTCAACAAATTGCGCGGTGCCCTGCGCGTGCGGCGCTGACATTTGCCATTGCGGCCTTCCTGTATTGGACTTACATGGCGCACCAATGGATAAAATGATTTTGCCTTTCATTTGTTTTGTTTTCTATAGCTCTTATAAGCAGACCAAATCAGACTACTTCCGTTGCAGCGCTTGCATAATTTTTAGGATTTGTTCAAAGTTTAACCGTAAGAGCTTTACATAAACGCAATTTAATTGCAGTAGTGTAATATACGATATGAAATATTTTACAGGAATTATATGTGGTATTTTCAAAAACAACCATATTACTTTAAATTAAAGATCTCCATTTCAGCGAGATATTGTATTTTATTTAAAGTTACTTTGTATAGGTTTTTATTAAAATATAAGTAGGTACTTGCATAGCAAAAAGCTATTGCATAGAATTTAAAGTTATTTTTAGTTTTGCCATCAATCGAAAAGTAGAACTTTTGGTACCAGGCTGCCATGGAAAGCAGGGAGTGCAACTTCACAAACGTGATATTTCAAAAAGTCATTAAAAAGTTCTGCTATTTTTCGATAGATGGCAAACTAAAAACTAAAAACTGTGGAGTTGCGCTCCGTGCTTTCATGGTAGCCTAGTACCAAAAGCTCTACGTTAGGAGTGCCAGGTTATTTTCGTTACGAAATTTCTGGATTCGGTCTGCACCGCCAAAGCCCGCGACAGAAGCTATGCAATAGCTTAAAAACAGTTGAATGGAACTTGGATTAAGAAAATAAAAAATTGTTCCGTTTCAAGCCGTTTTCGCCAAGCTATAGCTAACAGGTTGATGTCGAATCAATATGAATAAGCGACTAAAGCTGAACGTTTCGTCGAGATGGTGTTGGGGTTCAAGGGCGGCGTACCGGTTTGACTTGCTGGCGTATTCATTATTTATTTCATTAAAAACCAGTGATTATTCACCATGACTCTGGTGCTTTGCAACTAAAGAAAACTTAGTATGCACCAAGAAGCAATTAAAAAACAACTTATACTTAGACCTATAGCCGACTTAATAGTGTAGGTAGGTACATTTATTATAGACGTATCGATGTTGTTCCGTATCTAATTATAAACGGTTCTATTAGAGTAGGTATTTAATTAAGTTAAATTGTGGAAACTGAGAAAAGTACCTAAGGGTGTGGTTAGTCAAATGGCGGGAGGAAAAGAAATATTTAACTTAATGAATAAAAATCAATCACATCAACAAAGTTAAGTAGAATGCTATCCATTACAATTATAACCAAGGAACAGCCGTGCTATTCTGCCAAACAGCGACAAGCGTACATCTCTGCATCTATGAATTTGTCACTTGTAATTACAATTTTGCATGTCATATTCGGGTTGGCAGCTGTCTGGCAGCTATTTCATTTTGTAGAATAGCACAGCAGATTATAGATATTCCATCTTTTTACACTGTGACCAAGGTTTTCCTGTGTTTTACCAAAGTTGTTTTTTTAGATAAGTAAAAGGAGATGCATGAGAAATTCAACTAGTTATTCAGGGTTGACGACAGTGCAAGCGACAAAACGTGCAATTTACGTAACACGATGTTTGATTGCTTTGATGGATCACATATTATGACAATATAATGACGCTATGAGAACGTATCGTGGAGGATTCCTATAGTTTTCAATACACGACAGATCTACGATGGTCTGTGTTGTATTATTTGAGTTTTTATGAGAAAAATCTTAAAACAAGCCAATCGTTAAAATAATAATAGACGGAAAAACTGAGAATAAGGTGTATTAGATGGTTAGAGGAAAAAGTTATTGAATTAAGTGCCTTTAACCTTGACCAATCGATTCTGCTGATGGTGTAAGAAAAAAATATATTCAACACAAAAGAGTCGTTGAGTTGGTAAAATGGGAAACCGAAGATGTTAAATATTAATTAAAATTCCATATACCTAGGTAGTCCGTAGGTACCTAAATAATTTTAAAAACATTGGTGATGACGAGTTTGTTATAAGAAATGAACAAACTCGAAACAAATTAAAAATTAAAATTATTCAGTAGGTAGCCTAAACTACGAGTATAAACAACAAATGAGGCTATAAGCAGCTTATGATGAATTAAAATAAATCAAGAAAATATACCTATCAAAACACTTTAATGTATAATAAAATTAAGATCATGTATATTGTATACCTACTAAGACTCCGGTCCATCAATTTACATAACATTGAGAATAATAATGAGATTGCAAATTAATCTAAGTCCGCTATGCAATCTATTCGCGGCCACACAGACAAACAGGCGATTAGGAAGCGTTATAAAAACGTTCACAGGATTATAAATGATTTTGTAGGGGGACTTGGTATCGATTTTAAACCCTATAAAATGAAGAGTCTAAGGGGAGACAGGGTGAATGCACGCAGCGGCATTCAACAAGGATGCGTATTCCGTGCCCCAAGGTTTGTCTGCCAAAACGGGATGCCAATTGCCATCTGTCTGCACTAGCCCTATCGAATAAGTTCACCGGATCGTGTGACTCATACATACATCCTTGGTTCTCCTCAATAATAAAAATTCCGCTCAAACAAAGTAAGAAAAAAACTGTCGTTGTCGATAAGGCAGATTCATACTATGTTTAGCACAAAATGACTTCACCTCTAGTGAAGCAATGAATGTATACTTAGTTAAGTAATTGTTGATTTATCAATCGAACTTTGCGATCTCTGCCACCAATGTGCCCTCTAGACGTCTTAGCTGGATCTTAACATGTTTCAATATTCAACGTCTTATCTTAGTAGTCATAGGTCATAAATAAAAGCTTTAGATCCTATAGATTAAAATAATGTTTAGACCCTAATGATTCAAGTAACCAGTTTAACTTTGAAACTTGATAAAATATGAATAAGATGAAGAAATTTAGAGTTTTATTGGTAATTTTAAACAACAGTTTGACTCCGAAATCGAATTCAACTTTCGATTTCGATCCGATTTTTCAATCGCCAGATAAACGTTAACTAAGGAATAAATATTAAGTTTTGCCCGGTTTTGTATGGCATGTGTTTCAAATTCTTCAAATATTTAGATAAAATATTTATATCTGGCAGAATCTCCAGATAATATCTGGATATTGAAAAATCAGCCCTTAATCGCATAACAAACATTGTAGGTTATTAACTACTTAGAAGATATTAATGACACTAGCAAATAGGTGACTAAGCATGCGCATTTTTTAAGTGGCGCTGTTGCTATACTACCGATTACATTTTTTATAAGGCAGAAAGGCAGAGAACAATGGATGATGCATTAGCTATACATGTAAACAGACGCTTTCGTTTCCAGTGGCATTTGCATGGGAAATCAATACAGCGCATACCTATCTGCACACTGTAGAAATGTCACACAGATAAACAAATACGCATGTGAGTGTGCGGATAATTCATTTGATCCAAATTGAAGAAGTTTTTTTGAAGATTTGAGACTAACCGTCTAGCATGCAGCGACGCGAATTGAAATCGTCATCCCCAAAATCGTCGAGGCAACCCGTCGTCTCCTTTGCCACATCCATGATTCACTCACACTAAGAGCATCACACAGATCTACTCGTACTAACGATGCACTGTATCACAAAATAGGGCCATGTCATGGATTTTTGTAAACTTTGCCGGGAAGCGTTATCGTGCTCGAATATAATTATTGTATCGAGGCGACCGTCGCGCACTGGCCGTTCAATGTCAGTATTGCTATGGACTGGACGATCAATTATGCGACACAGCGTGAAAAAGAGTCGACTCGTGTGTCGCAAGACTCGATCCGAGGCAAAATATCGGAACAGGGCGGCGCATGCGTGAGCCTTGGGTATCCAGCGTTTTTGTTCCAGCACGCCTGCGCTGGACGCGCGCCCCGTCGATACGGCCAGGCTAGGCGTAGTGGCGTCGGCGGGACGCCATGCATCACTGGCCACATTCCGTCATACATGTTAATTGGCGAATTGATTACAATTTCCGAACATCATCCTTCGTTATCATGACGTCAGTTTGAAAGTCAATATTAGACGAGTATCGAATATGATATACAGTGTTAGTCCTATCATCCTATGACGATACGATTCTTCTCTCCTTATTAGGTACCTAGGAACTAGGATTTTTCCCGAGGCTCCGCAACGTGAATTTTGGTTTTAAATTATTCCGCGGGAATTTTTCCTGGGATGGAAAGTAGCCAGTAGGTATTTATAAACTTCGCGATTAATAAATTTATAAGTATAGATTATTAAGGATTAGTCTCTAGTACACTTATCTACTTAAATGGTACCTAATGTTTGTCATACAATTTTTTTTCATCAGTACAACTAAATCTATAGTTTATCAAAAGGTTCATCGACAAGGTCAACGACATCAAAATTTCAAAAGAAAATGAACGCCTGCCAAAATAAATGAAGCAATTTGCGATTCTTTTGTTGGAAGGCGCCTGAATTTTGAGGATCAATTTAATCGTCTAGTCTTATTGACTTTGCTATTCTTGGCAAAAGAGTGTATAATGTACACATAGAACTTCAATACTAATGTAATAATGATTGGAAAGCATCAAGCAATGAGTCTATAGAATTTTTGAAGATTTAATTTAATTTAACATTCGTATGACAATGAGTAATAATAACATCATTAGCGCGAAGGTGGTGACTGGTGAGATCGGTGATGTCAGATTACACTTCACGAATTGCTAAGGTAAAGAAAACCTGCCGGCTTCTACGCTGTATACAATATGTAAATCAGTGTCTCACTGTAGATAATATACTAACACAAAACCCAAAATACGTATTTTTATACACTACGGGTTTCTTTTGGTAGATAGGCTACCGCTTGACAACATTCATGGCTGATGCAAAAATGCTAAGGAAGTAATGCACTGTGAGCAATAAAGGTCTATTTTAGGATGCGCTTGCATAGAAAATGCCTATTCACTCTTCTCTTGAAAGCACCCAGATTGTACCTGAAGTGGTATACGGAGGCTGCAAGAGCGTTCAGATACTGATTTATCAAATTTTCTGTGTTAACCCAAAAAACAGAATTTTCTTTTTTCTATTTTCACTTTTTAAAATACATTATCTCTGATACCTGAGTAGGTATCTATAGCCCTGAATATTTCAAATCGAAACAGTTTAATAAACTTTCAAGATTTGTTTACGTGAAGATTTAAACAAAAAGTAAACTAGGTACATCTATAACTAAGTAGGTACTTACCTATTACAATCTTTCTTTATTGTGGAGTTGTGTTTTATGACGTTTACTAATAAAAGCACAGGTAGGTACTTAATTGGAAACCACACCTAATCCTATGACTTTATTAGATATCTGAGATAAGTATCTAACATATTTTTAGTTTCTATAATATGGTTGGACTGTAAAATTCTTTGATTAGGTATATCTAATCAAAGTTAAAAATGAAAAACGAAATTAGAAACTTTTTGGCATTGTAAAGCCGTGTTTATGTAGGTTGGAAAAAAGAAAAAAAAACAGCTAATGTTATTATGGTTAAGTAACCACACCATGCTATACCGAATTGCGGTCAATTAATCCGTGTTAAGCTTTATATCTTTACACGATAGATTCTTATAGATATAACTTCATAACCTAATGGAAAATTATAGGTTACCGTTAATATCTGTATCGTGGTTATCCAAAGCCGATAAATATGAATTGGATAATTATTATCAATCGACGGTTACACAAGTGATAGTGGTAGACAATAAGAGTTTAGATACAGATACCTACATAGATTCTATTGCAGGGTACAAGAACAAAGCTTCATTCACAGAATACAATAGTAAGATTATTTTATTGGCGAAAGCTCCTTACGTAATAAACGGCTATTAAAATAATTAATGAACAGTCCTAATGACTTGCATTACAGACAAAGCCGACGGCAAAGGTATATTCCACACATTATTATCAAAAGTAATTTGATAAATGGTTGGATCATGGTTTCAGTTAGCTTATTGAATACTTGACACATGGCACAGTTAAAATACAGGGTAATAATAACTGCTCTACAAATATTTTTATGTAATAAATAATATCGTATTACTATAGTTACAGTTATAGTTACAGTTTAGAAACACTATCTGAAAGACGATGTATCTCGTCTAAAAGTTCCTAAGGTTCCTTCCTTTACCCGTACCATACTAGATTTGCCAAATTGCATGATTTTAGGACAACAGTGGACAACAGGAAGTACCTACAAAATTTTGCTATAGGCTTCGTAAGTTCGTTCGTTCGTTTCGCAGGTTTAGGGTGCGTTCGAACTTCGAACCCTCGTATCTAAACTTATCACTAATATCATAATCATGTTATACGGACTGTTCAAAAGAGCCAACAAGTAAGGCATATTATGTGAAATAAATAAATCATTTGAGTTTCAAATATAGTAAGTGCATAGTTCAACCCGAAAAATACCACCTTTGTATTTCCACACACACGCACACTTACCGCTTTGCTTCAAAAAAGATAGGGTTCTACAATCATCCAATTCATCTTACAAACGTTTATCGCAATGAAATTACAAAATAAATTCCACCGATATATTCAGATCAAACGATAGATAATACTCGTACCTGTTACAGTGGTTTTTGTAACACCATCTGTGCAGCGCCGCGTGCCGACCGCCGTGGGATAACACCATTGTTCCACTTAACGGGCCACTTCATTTTATTAAACCTTCACTGGGGTCAAAAGTGAGATGTTTTCTATTTCAGTTGTACGAGTATTTCTACAAACTTTGCATAATCCACGGAACATTAGTAAAAATTCCACGTCCCGAGTCCGACCACATTGCGATATCTCCTGGATTTTTCAATTTCTAAATTCCTTACTGCTGCAGAATTATATTGCACAGCTTCAGGGCCTGTTTTACCACCTTGTGATAAGTGTCGGATAGCATATAAACGTATATTTTGTCACTTTCTTACTCTATGTCAAGTGACAAGGACAAAGCGAATAGTCACTCATCTTTATATTTTTAACAAAATTAAAAAGCATAAATGGATGAGGATCTCAAATCAATGTCCACCCATTTCTCCGAGATTAGATTTGCATGATTCCGTTTTTGCGGTGTAAAATGTAAATCTGTTACGTACTTCTGTATGAAGATACGAGTGGGTACTGCTATGAGCTAAGTTAATAGGTAGATATCTGATTTTGTAATTTTTGTAGATTGGTAACTTATCTAAATCGTGGTTATATATTATTTATATCCCGTCGATTACCTACTTACGTCAACAAATTAGTGTAATTGAACTGTAAGTACAAATAACAAGTCACATAATCGACGACCTAGAAAAATAAGATTTTAGTTTTTATCAACAAGTTACAAATAAATAAATGATGTGCGCGCATTACCTACTTACTTATTTACTTTACTTTTGTGTTTTGTTGTGCCGCGTGATACAAGTTTAGAGGACAGTACAACGTATGCTGGTCAGAAAAGTAATATATTACAAAATAAAATATGTGGGATAGGCCACTGTCATATACATACGAAATGATAACTAAGTATTAAAAAAACTTTTCTGCTGGGAGTCCATATGGTCATTATTTTCACGGCCCCAGAACCTGTTATCCGCGGTTCCGGGTAGCCCGTCCATCTCAATAATAAGATTTTATAGTATAGTATAGCATGGTAGAGTAATCAAAAATAAGATCTTATAAGCAAATCTTCAATGCATAAAATAGAAAGGAAAAATTTGCTCGTTGCCTTTCAAAGCTGAGGTAAGCGTAAAGTCCAATAGGACTTAAAAGCGACAATGATCATTGAATCATGATGGATTAAGAGACTACAAAAACCTGTTAGATACAAGAGATAAGATAAAAACACAAGTTATCTTCCTGATCTAACAGGAAATAAGTTGTATAACTTTCATGAGCTCGTGTAATGTCCTACGCCATATTGGACGACCCTTTATTTTCTGTCGGCTTATGTGTCGTTGACATTTGTGTTAATTTCTGGTTTATGAACACGTGGAGGGGTAGTTTTACAAGGGCTCTGTTACAAGGCTTCTAGCGAAATAACCTACTTTAGTACACACTATTTGAAAATACGAAACAATAGATAATAATATAATGGATATAACGTAACATACCTACGTAAAAGCTCATAATACGTATAATCTTATTAATTTTGGGAAGATTAAGGTTAGGTTACGCTGTAAGCTTAAGATATTATATGTCTTAACTAGCTGTTGCCCGCGGCTCCGCCCGCGTGAATTACGATTTTTTTTACATAATATACCTTCCTACTGGAATTCCTTGATTTTTCGCGGGATTCTGGTGTGATGTTGAACAGAAACCTGTTCTTACTTTGCACGGGTTATCTTGTGGTGATTTTGAAAACTCCTTTTTCTTAATAATAATATAAAGTTTCATTAATACGTAGTTGAAAGATCAAAAGGACGATTTTAGCTGTCGATATTTCGACCCAGTGGCACAGGTCGTGGTCACTACGTGACCACGACTTGTACCAACGTATCGAAATATCGACAGTTAAAATCGTCCTTTTCATTGTGATTTTTATTCTGAAACCACGAAATATGTCAAAAATTATTAAACCATGTGAAAAGTTGTACTGGTGGTATACTTTTCTTTCAGAGTTCGGCCGGGTAGGTACCACTGGGATCAATTACTCTACTAATATTCCCCAGCCCAACATAATATAAGAGTCTTTTAAAAATCTTTGCTTCATCTCAATACAATCCAAAACATCAGAATGGACAATGGCTATATATTTCTTTACGTATAAAAAGACCTTAGATGACAGTCAGTCGGTTAGAATCGATAAGACCTAAGAGTTAAAAATATTTGTGAACCATTATCTTACCCTTTCCATATTGCGGATGATAAAGTTTAATCTGTTCATGTGTTAACAGTGCCATCTTAATATAAAGTCAGGAAACAGTAAATAACATGACAGTTAATTTTTATTTAAAAAAATTCGGTAGTACCTATCTCAGAGTTTTACATTCAAGTTCCACATAAATTGTAGAGATGGCGCTTTACGGTATAACGTAGCGATAACGCCAGTTAAATGATTTTTGTTCACCCTAAAAGTGAAAAATTTTAAACCATACAAAATCTCCTGTTAAGCCTATTTATTTACGGCTGTAAGGGTACTCCAGTTTTACTTGAGCCCTACGTCCTAGCCCTAGGTTCTTTGTGCATTCCGAGTTTCAAGTCACCTACCTACTTGAACTTAAAGGTTCTGATGTATGTAATTTCTGAACTACAAAAGTGATGATGATAAGATTTGTATGGAATAATCATTAAAGAACCTCCTTTCTAACAAAAAAAGAATGAATGGAATCGGACAACGCGTTAATGAATTATAACTAAAAAACGTTTGGACTTTGATGCCGTCTTCCAGGGAAACCATGATGAATTTCGGGACAAAAAGTATCCTATGTCCTACCTCGGGGTATGAACTAAAATCATGTCAAGTTTCATTTAAATCCATCCAGTGGATTAGCCGTGATGCCCGGTCGTGAAACAGACAGACAGACAGACAGACAGACAGACAGACAGACAGACAGACAAAAATGAAAAAAATTACAGTTTTGGCTTCAGTATCGATTAAATAGTGTCCTCCAACAAAAATTTTCAAAATATCTTCAATGTACAGAATTCGACCCTTTACAGTTTTATTATAAGTATATATAGATGATGTGGTTATGTTACCTATGTCTCTATTTCAATTTGATTTACTCCAACATAATGAACCTTTCTACTTGAAGCTATGACGTAAGTAATTTAATTTCCGCTTTACCTAGAGCCCTTTCAACGGGAAGTCACCATCGAAATTGACAGTACTTGTATCTTTACCCAGTATATTACAGTAGAACACACAAATAAAGTGTTGATGTAATTGGGGAGTGTCAGACAAAATACCTTTATATCCCCTTTACTTTAATTTTTTGTTTTCATTGTAAAATAGTAGTTTATGAAACGGATGTATAATGGGGGTATTAAAACATGAGTGTGAGTTTAAAAAACGAGCCGCAGGCGAGTTTTTTAATAGTATCACACGAGTGTTTTAATACCTAATTATGTAGAGTTTCATACACTACTTTATCTACGCTCAAATTATCATAAATCCAAACCATAAAATCTTGCTAACGTTTGTCGTAAATCCTTCACTTTGTTGGTAAAAGATTGTGGGTCATTTTTGTTGCAATTACTAAAATGTCAGGTGGAGTTAAATTTTCTTTAGTACGTTTCACTGCTAGACATTTTTCCGCGCTAAGTTTTGACTAAGTAACAAATATAACACATTGAAATGTTAAAAGTTAGGTATGGCGCCAAAATTCAGTTGCAAACTGCGTATAGTCTGTTAAAAAAGTCATGAAACAAAAAAGAGTAGAAAAATATTTATACAAGTCAGATAAACTATATTTTTAGTGGATAATTAAATAATCAAAAATTATACATAATTCTTTTCAATATTCTGTATGAACACACTTTTTAATCAGTCTTATAAGGCAGGGAAAAATTATTGTTTCCGTGAATTAATTGTTGTCTATGGTCGATCATGACTACCAACTAAATGTTGTCTGTGGACACCTTATATAAAAAAAAAAACAAAATTGAGGATTGGCTCTACACTCTCTTTTGGCTATGACGACCACAGAGAAAAGAAAGTTATTCCCTGGTCTGTGATGACGACACACAAAAATACAGGAACCCAGAGCCGCGTATCGTAATAGAAATTATTCAACAATCTAGAGATATTTCCATAGTACAGTTATGTTATAATGAATAACTTTTTAATAATTATAGAAGTCTGTGAATAAAGTAGGTCAATATGTGACACATTTTGATTTCATAATTCGAACTTTAAGCAATGAGCGTAGATAAAAATATATATAATTCAATCAAAAAAGCAATATATCTGTAGTAAAAAGCTCCATCGGAAATCTAAATAGTATCAAAAATCAAAACCATTTAAGGCTAAGTTCCGTCTTTTAATAAGTACCTAGATATTTTTAGCTTTTTTTAACCGACTTAAAAAAAGGAGGAAGTTCTCAATTCGACGCGTATGTTTTTTCTAGTTGTGAATCTATAATTGTATGACGTTAATCTTGTCGATTTTTGAGTTTTTATATATACACTCTTGCAATACGTAATTCAGCGATATCAGTTCCAAACGGAAATCTAGTTAAGTATATTGACGAAAAGAAAATGTGATCGCGGGTTCTTTATTATGTAACTTATACACCTATGGCTACCTCTAATCAGCTCTAATTAAAGCTTGAATTTCCAACATGCGCAGTACGAACTAGACATAGACAACTGGCGTCCAGTTTGAACCATATTGATAACATGCCCATATTATTTCCGCCTTCCGGACACACGACGCCAGCTGCTGCTGCTAGATAGTGTTTCTACAGATGCAGTAACACTATACCGTACTACGTAACTTGGTTGGGACTTGGGAGTGTCGCGTTTCATTGTGATTGTTGATTATTGGTTATTGGAGACATAAGTAACAACCGAAATGTAAATATTGACGTTTTTGTGGGAAAGTTTGTACTAATACTACAATGAAGAGTTTGTTTGTTTGTTTATTTGAACGCGCTTATCTCAGGAAATACTCGGTAGCATAATATCATGATAGGTTACAACTACTGTTATTATAACAACTTAGGTATTCCTTAAATGTTTTATTTTTTTCTTGTAAGTACTATGTTGCTATTACCAGATTTATAGCCATTCCATATTCGTAACTTGTAGTTTGTAATTTTACGTAATCAGTCTCACAGGTACGAGTCTATCTACGTACCTAATTCAATAAAAATAACTGGTGTGCCGTGTTTTAATTACATACGTGAGAAAAAACAAAGTTAAACCATTCGAATTCAATTTAAGTGCTTTATAAGGTCTTACTATAATAATATAGGGTTTTAGCTGGAGTTACTTTTTGTTTTGCCTAAGTATAAGAGGAATGGATTATAATTTATAGCTTAAAAATTCGGAGCATAAATTCCATTCGAAAAAAAGAGCAATAAATTATGAGGTACAAATTACCGATAAACAAGTATTCAATATAATTTAATTTATATAATGTATACTTACGGTCTGCTCTAGAACAAGGATCGCGAAAGGTCAGGTTACTTTCATCAGAGTTGCGAAGAATGCCCTAAGTGTAGATAAGATAACCTGAACATGATAGCAAGCGAATAGAAAGTTAGGCAGCTTAATGGGTTAGGCTGGATCTAGTACGAATATAATCTCCGTATACCTACTTCACTAGGGAATGTTAATTACATGTTCATAATATATAAGTAAAATAATTTATTATTATGATTGGGGTTAAAACGTCAGGCCAGTTAACAGATCACACCTGTTTAGAGAAATGGGGTTTCGCTCAAGATTTATATGCTCATGTATCTTACAAGCATAGATTAAGATAGATACGTTACCTTCGTACTGCATGCACAAAATATTTGTTCCGCGACAGCCGACACCACATGCAACAATACGAGCTCAGTTGCAAAGGTGCAACTGAGCTCGTATTGGACAATTGTCTTAGTTTTAAAGCTTCATTTCAGTTTCGGTTTCGCGTATACCCAATCTACCGTTTTTTTCTCTTATTATATCATAGCTTACAAGTTAGTATGTTTATATTCACTTAAATTATATAAAGAACGCCACAAATCTAAGTAACAACAAATCGGTAAATATGAACCTAACGATGCAATTTTGCATTGTAAGCTTAGAGCGAGGGTTGAAGACCTTTAAAAAAAATTAAGTTAATATAGAAGAAATTTTGAAAATTAAATAAGTAAGTCGTTTTGTCTCCTATTATTATGAGGACAAATTAGTTAAGATTACTAATGTAAGAAAATTTTATTAACTCAATGTTAAAGCGTGCTGCCGAGCCATCTAGCATGTCCCATGGATACTATATTATAGGGACACAACGGACTGATGCTGGAAATACTTCATCAACTTACCATAAACTGCCAACTGCTATTGCTCACTGCTCAGTTGTTTACGCGGCTTAATAGTTTTCTCGTTTATATCATCGAAGAAAATAGAGAAAGCAAATAATGACGAATACTCAGAGTAAAGATAAGTACTTCTCGTATTATTTCAAATTCACGAGACAGCTTTACCAATGATCAATAATAACCGTGTAGCGGTCTTCGATAGCTGACGAGCTTTCACGCAAAACCAAATTGAAACCTACACTATTAGGTACTATTCCGTGCCTCCACTTTGCATTACGAATATATGAATGTGACACTTATCAGTATCTAGCAGACGAATCTTCCAGGTAATTTTCTTTTACGTAACAGTTCATAAAATCGGAATGTTACTGCATAAAAGGGCAATTTTTAGAGTTCCATACCAATTTGGTAAAAATGGAACCCTTATGGTGAGGCTTTCTCCGTCCGTCCGTCCGTCCGTCCGTCCGTCCGTCTGTCACACTCGATTATTTCAGTTACTATCAAAGCTATCGACTTGAAATTTGGAATAGTTTTAGGTAATAGTGACCCAACGTCATTGCAATCATAAAATTTTGAAAATCATTTTTATTTTTATTTAAAAGGGGGGTGGGGGCAAACTGGGTTGTTGAAATTTCAAAATGAGATAACAATATTGAGTGGGGTATCATATGAAAGGGCGTTACTTGTGTATTCTAAAACCGATTTTTGTTTATTTTTGATAATAACAGTAAACCACCAAAAACAAAGTTAGGTTTGCGTTTCGCTCACAAAAGTACCTACACGTAAATTATACTCCTAAATTCATGAACAAAAGTGATTCTTTTAGTGTTTTACTTCTTTTATGGTATGGAACCCTCGGTGGGAGAGTCCGACTCGCACTTGGCCGGTTTTTTTTACAACTAAAACAACCTGCATCAGGAAATATTGTAGGTACACAAAAGTGTTTCTTGACAGATAATTGCAATTATTACGTTAAAATTTTAGTGAAAGAGTGTGGTGACGAAGTAGATATCACAAATGCATTAATTACACTAAAAAACACTCGTCAATCAACAATTCTTTTCGTGCATAATGAACGAAAACAAATTACATAAAGGACCGATAATTTGTTAAAAGGTAAGTAGGTACCTAAAATGATATAAAAGCTAATGAGACAAATTACTTTTATATTTAAAAATTTCAGAACTAATACGGAATGGAGCAAGCACGAAAATTTATACTACCTATTTCTGTTTCGATACCTGAAACAGCAATTTTTGAATCCATGAAACTGTTCCAGAGCTTATTTGCCACAATTTTTAGGAAAATTGTATATTAACATACATAAAATTGTATAAAACATAATATTATATCACTATTCACTATTAATAGATACAGTATCATCACAAGTATTATTCAAAATGGAGACTGTTTTGTAAATTGGTGTTCTTTTTTATGTAAACGATAAACAAAACACAACAAAAAACAATTCCTTATTACTTATTAGCCTATAATAAGATTAATAATTATTTTATGATACCCACTGGCCACTACATCCTTTTAACTTTTATACCTTTCCTTATTTTAGCTTTACATAATTTGTGTTGGGTAATTTCAGTAATTGTATGTACCCAATTATTCAATCAGGAAATAATCTTATAAGACCACTGAAAAAGAAGAAAAAATAAAGCAAGACCTAATTTGCACCGAGATTTAGCTGTAAGTACATAACTGAAAAATAATCAAAATAAGTGTGCTTAGTTGCTAATAGAGTCGTTTATTTTTTAATAAGATGTTTTTTTTTATTACAGTATCAGATATGTTTTAAGTATATTATGAAAAACTAAGCTAAGCGACCGGATGCCTGGTGATGGTACGGAGAACGCAAAGCGACTTGATGTAATTTAAATTAGTAGTTAGGTATGTAAGGTAATCTCTTTTTCTTGTAATTATTTATATATTTATTGCTTGGATGGACATTAAATACATGACATAAAATGTGGCATCCTGAATGAGCATTTTCGAAGTCGTTAATAGATTTACCAAAGTAGGTATCTACTTGCAACATTATGTAACTGTCTTTCAATTAATATCAGCTTTTCAAGCACTCTTCACCGCTTCTTCTTGCTTTGTAAGACAAGTAAGCCTGAGAGTTTTCCAATAAGGTCCTCAAACGTATGTAAAGCCTGATAATCTGCACTATCCAGCGTGATGGGTTATCGTGAAGGAAACGAACGGTTCATGGGTTTGGTACAATAAATAATCATTTTAATATTTAACAAGCTTTACCTGTAAAATGGATGTATGGACATTAAATATAAATATTAAGTTTTACCTGTAGTTTTTACGTAGTCAATGGGGGTTTATTTAAACAGAGGTATAAATGGATGAATACGCCTTCAATAATTTCATAGTTTTAAATAGTATTAGTTTCAGAGTGTAACAAAACACATCTATACATTATTGTCTGAAAATGTCTGAGTAGACTATAGATGCGTTTCGTTACACTCTGAAAGTACGAGCGTTTCCATTTACTCGTACCTCTGTTTACATTTACTCACATTGGCCTAAATGGTAATTGGTAGTTAAACTTAATTAACACAACAATACAGATGTCGCAAACGTCTGTTGAAAGATGACTGTATGTCCACACCTTACTAAACGACTGGGCTATTTTTTATCAAAAAGATTGGCCTCTAGCAAGAAAGTTGATCAAAAGTAATTCATTCAAGTCCCCACATGAAATCACTGCTATCATTAATTTAACGCTTATTCCGAGAATGGAGAGGAAATTACTCGGATCCCAAACTCGGCGGACGCTTGCCCGGGAACGGTCACGACCGCGTTGCATTCTTGACGTCAATTTGATAAAGGATTTGTTACGCTAGCGGGAAAGCTAAGGTATCGGGCCTATAACTTTAAGCTTACAGAAAAATATTTAGATAAGTATTGTTTGAACAAATAATAGTTGTTGGAGTTGATAATAGTTGGTGATATTGGAGGTAAGGAAATGATGATGCTTACGCAAAATTGATGATCTTTGCTGATAATAATAATAATCATTTGGTAGCCCTAGACGTAGGTTTGAGGCCGCGCAGTCACATGATACTCGTTTCCACCGAAAATCGTTATATTTTAAGGAACACCTATGTCATAGGTGACAGTTGACACTTACAACAACTGTCACCTAAGGGCTTAGGTGTCCCTTAAACTATAGGGCTTGTCGGTGAAAACTAGCATCATTCTTCAATTTCTAAGATTGCTAACCCAATTATTTGAATGCAATGCTTTGAAGTTAAGTGATTTTTTTGCAATCGTGTATGCCATTCCCATAGGTACGTATATTTTTCGTTACAAATTTCGTTCGTAAACGTTGCGGTTACCGGTTGCAATCTTAAAAATCAAAAAGATGAGCTACTGAGCCTTCGCGCTTCCTGACCTATCAGAAACAATATCACCTAATGAAAATGAAATATTATATTATAAATCAAATAACAGTTTCCTCATTACGGCTATTAAACAAATGTACCCATCAGTACGTACCTATACCGTGTAGTTGTACAATGTACATGCAGGTTTGTTAAGATATTATGGATAGTTAAAAATGTTTTCTGAAGTCGGGATAGCAGCTTTCAAGCTTTTTGTTTTTCATCAATAATTTACTTTTCCCTAAATCCTACAGATTAGATTAGGTACGAAATAGAGGTAGCTAGGTGTGGAATTTGTTACAGATCAGCTAATTCACCGGAAAAGGGCTTTAAGCTTAGTGTTACTAAATTGTATAGGATTTATCGATGTTATTTTGGTCTTAACAGAGATAATGCCATTAGATAAGCATTCATTCCTAATGCATATTCGCCAAACTACGTGGGAAACTTTCCTATTCAGGTTCGTGCAATAGGGTTACCAACAGCTACGGCTGTACAAACTATCTAATAAGTATAACATACAGGTACAAATGATCGGCTAAAGAGAGGGAAAGTAGATAATAATATTATGAAGGCCATTTTGTAAAATGCAAATAATGCAATGCTAATCTTCACACAACACTAATGCTCATGCTATGCTTTCTCCAAAGTAAACAATTTTGTGGTGATAGTCCATGGACTGATGAGAGTAATTTAATGCATATTATGGGTAATAAATGTAAACATAACTTGCGCTTTTAAGCTCTACAGGATAAGCAAATTTTGTTTTTTGAAAAATAAGATCTAAAGCTGCGTAATCTTTTTTGATAGAATTTCTTTGATACATAAATTGTATTTTAAATTTAGTTAAAGACGTAACAACCCTAGGGTACGCGCCGAATGTTCTGATAGCAAACTGAGGTAGATACCTAGATGAATTGCAAACGTGATAGGTCTGCCTTATCGGAGTGAACGTAATACCTTATTATTGACCTTTGGATAACATTATGCTTATACAACTGCAATTAATAAATATCTTTGCCGATTTAGTACAACAATACTAAAATTATGGTCCTTAATTCCTTTTTTAATAATCTTTGCTTTTAGTGACTTTGCGGTCTTCTTCAATTTACTCTTACATATCGAATATACCTACATATATATATCGAATCCGTCCCCGTTATAGGTACTAATACTTCTTACGTCTTTGCTTACCAGCAAAACATGCTTAGTGTTGTTTTTCTGGTATGGTCATCATTCTTCGGAAAATCGATATCATTCATCAAAAATGTCTCTCGTTGATAGCAGGCGTAGTTTATAACTCGTTCATTTGACAAGCCATATTTTTAACCATAATAACATAATATGTGCAACATAAAAACGAAAAATGATTAAGTAAGAAATATGTGTTTAGGTATATCCAAAGAAGCAACGTATAAACTTATTGATTTCGTATGGATTATCAAGTTTATTGTAGGACCTTCCCATCAAAAGGCGCGCGGTAGGGTCCCTCGAAATGTCAGTATTTTTCACACAAATTATTTTATGGTTGTTACTTATTTGAATGAATTGTTATGATTTGATGTATTGAGGTGCAATGAAAATATCCAAGGTTCAAACGAGCTTTCCCCGACGAATCTCACCATACGTCGCGTCGGCTGGCTCCGTGAGGCCAAGAATTTAGAACTTGTACATAAATGGAATATTAAGATGTTGCCTTTACTCGCTGATATCCTACTTTGAGAATTAATAAACGTGACTGTGGTTTATTGTCAAAACAAACGCCTATTTCCTGTTTCCATTCTATGCATGTACATTGTATTTGTACATTTCTCATTAATTTCAAGAAAATAATACCAAATCCTCAAATATGTACCAAAATATGATAAATGTCTACTAATTATTTTCTTAATTTCTCATTTTTGGGTTCAAATTAGGTATATCTACCTAACCTACGATAAAACCAATATGTATAATAAATACAAGTAGTGTAGTAAGTGGGAACATTGATTAATGATTTATTTACAAATACTCGTGCGACGAGCTTCACTTTTGTCTTAATGAGATAGAGCACTGAGCATATATAAAGGTATATCTGGATGACCGAGCTTTGCTCGGTAGTATATCTACCCACCAATAGATAGCAGCAGGGGTCATATTTTTTTGGTAAATTCGACATTTTCTGACAATTTCGACAAATGAATCCTAGCTAGATCGATTTATCGCCCCCAAAACCCCCCGTCTACTAAATGTCATGAAAATCGTTTGAGCCGTTTCCGTGATTCGGATTGTATAGAAATATATATACATACATATATACAAATTGCTCGTTTAAAGATATAGGATAAAGTACAGAATTGCATTCTGATTTATATTCATCTCAATAAAAGATCGAAGGCAAACCTGTCACGAATCGGATCATAATAACCGTATCAAAAGCGTTTAAACATTCGCTCAAACATCAAAGTCGATCGATGTTTCATTATATACAATTGATTTTCTCCGGCATTGATCTGTCAGTGCGTAAAACTGAATGATTTATTACTCTCTAAACTTCTGCGTGTGAACTGTGAAATACTGCGTTAATGTAGAACGAGAACACTTACTATAGCATATAAGTATATTAGATTAATGACTCGTCAAGATTGATTGAAAATAGTAAAGACGCGATGCAGCCTTCAATGCCTAACAAATATCGCGAAGTAATCTTAATACAAAACTTCTCGACAGATTTCGCAAAGTGCATTTACGGAATTCAAAGTGTACTTAAATAAACCTATGACACTGAATGGAAAACCTCGACTGATTTAAAATTCGGTTACAATTAAAAATGCTCGTATTTACCAACATTTTAAGACTCACCTAAGCCCTTAAGCACATAAGTACGAGTAATGTGCGAGTAATTTGGATAACATCAAAAAGGATTTTTTTGGAACTTCAATTATTTAATGAACATAAATATTTTGATTAATTAATTGAAAAACAAAACAGTTTTGCTATAGGGCTAGTTCGGATTGCAAACATTTTTAATGAATGAGCCCCAATCATATTTGAACATTGATACCAAATGAAACATTCAATGAACCTATGTATAATCGAATAATATGGAACCGATTACACATGAGATGCATGTTGTATATAATTGCGTGCCTACTACCTATGCTACTTATTTATCATGCGGAAACCTGGGACAGGATTTGATTTTAGAATTGTGGAAAACGACTTTATGCTTACCTCCCACGGGGTTCGACACGTAACATCAAAACATTATTTACTCGTACTAGGTACCTATACTACCGCGTAGGAGCTTATTGCTTTCTTATGTAACCAAAGATGAATAAAATTATCGCTCATCAATTTATGCGAAAGGTACCTAAACCGTTAAATTATATATTTTCACATTTTTGTGACTTTATAACACTTAAAACTCCTCAAAAAAATCAGTCTTTGTTATAAATCTCATACCTTCCTATTTGTTGCTATTTATAAGTAATAAGTAATTTGTATAAAAAAATTATCAAAATGCACTAGAAATCGGTTTGTAAGTAATTGACTGTGCCACATTTTCATACGGACAGATATCAAGACATAACCGTCCGTTAAAATGGATTGTTAAAAATATAAACCCTAAACGCTCAAAATAAGAGGTCACATGAGTGAGGTCGCGCGCGTCTGCTAGTAAATTATATAACATACGAGTACTTGAGTCGTTGAGTAGTGAGTACCTATTTTGTTTTCATACTCTACAGTCTACACTATACGGTTTTGTTACGTTAATGTTTGTGATTTAGTTTTATGTGGCAACTCTTTTAATCTTTTCGTCGTCCAAGCGTTAGGTAATTCATTGTTATTGATAGAAGAAACCCAAATAGAATCATTTATATTATATTCAAGAGCTGTCAACCAGTCAAATACAATAAATAGGTGTGCATTAATAAATAATATATATTGTGACAGGGTATTTAAATTTTAATACTTCTTATTACCTATTAGAAAAATCACTCGCGTCTCGCTATATTATATCATCACAAGCACAACTCATCAGTTATAGCTAATGATCTTTATTAGATATGCGTTTTGTACAGTCTGAACCTAAGACTGCATCTGTACTCGACTTAGATAATAACAATCAGGCAAAAGTATTTTTATAATTATAAATTAATAAACAAAACCATTTTTTCTACTACCATATTTTCATTGTTAAAGAAATAAGCTAGAAATTAGAGAGTATAGAGATCCTGATAAAGAAGTACTTACTTAATCAGAATTTAAACCATAACGAAATAATGCTAATGCTCATTGCTCATTTTATAATGCTAATGCTCATTTTCACCAACATTTTAAGGAACGCCTAAGCCCATAAGTGACAGTTTTCTCTTAGGTAGGTACCTACAACAACTTACAACTGTCACTTAATATTCGTACAGCAAAATCGTTTCAGTATTTCGATGTAGCTTAAAATCTAAACATTTGTAGCACTTACTAACGTCAACATAGAGTCAACATGAAATCACACAACACCTGTTAAGTTCAATGTACCTGAAACAAACAAAGAAAGCTCATAAGTAATGCGTTATACTTGTTTGAGGAAAGTGCAGTTTTGCTCGCTTGTTAACTGTAACACGACTACGAAATAACTTTTACCGATAACTTAGCGAGACGCATCGTAAATCCTCATTGCATCGCGTCGAATCAACATCTACCTACTTGAGTTATGATTCTGTCCTTCATAGGGTTGACATTATCGTAGTTACATTAATTTCATACTTTCATATATTTTTTGTAGATAAATTGATAACAAACTTAATGGACACCACTTCTATATACACACATCTCTAAATTCAGAAAATCTAAGAACATTAAAAAGGTGGTTTAAAACTTTAAAAAAGAAATCGGTTTAGTGAGTTATCATTTATGATGTCCGAATACCATTTCTATTTCTTAAAAGTAGTTTACCAGGTCTGATTAATTCATAAACCTAATCCACATTACCTCCTTAAATCTTAAAAAGGTTGTTGTATTGTACATGTACTGTAGCCGACCTTATAGTGTAGGTACCTAATACATATAAGTATAGGTAATTTACGGCATCGTCGGAGCAAAACGTATGTACAAAAAATATAATGTAAGATTTAATTACTTTCTTTAGTAAGGTCTCATTCCTAAGTATCTGTAGAAATTAGGGATTCGTTGTGTATCATTAACTTCTGTAAAGTAAAACTTGTTGCTATAATTATGCAGTAGTTTTTTAAGACATTTAAAAATAAACTATTATTTATTTAAGGGTAATTAAAACATGCGATGGCTTCACAAATTAGCTCTACAGTATACAGTGCACATTTGTACAATGTACATACTTTTATATGTTTAAGAAATAGATCTAAAAATGTTGTTGATTTAATTAGTAATGACAACCCTGAAAAGGTAGTCTAAGGCATGTTTTTGCACAACTTTCATTACCGTTTTAGGAATTGGTCAAAGACCTATCTCAACTGCAATAACACTTGTATTACTTAACAGTAGTATAAATTCATGTGTGAGTTTCATCTATAGATACAGGCGAAAGGGATCCAACGCCCAACTGCAACAACTTGAACTTATCAAAGAAAAGGAAAGTTCTCGCTCCCGAATGATATTTCACAAATGGTTGTTACTTTTCAATTGTACACTATAGACTATAGTGTCCAGTAATGAAGCCCTTTCCCCATTCGCATGTTCTTGAATATAACAAAGTGTAGTAATAATAAAAGAGAAAGGGAAATAAAAGACTTTTGATCCTCCTACCTACCGATGTTCAAAATATTAGTATCTACAAATGTATAGAGGTTGATGAAATTATGACTTTCTACGTAAAATCTTACACATGTAAAATATGTTATTTTGTGTTATAAACTTGAAGATTTGTATGACTATTTTTATTACATTAATATATTAAAACCAAATCTGGGTGATTAAAAATATATAATATGAACCACACTTAAGACTACGCAAGTGTGGTAAACTTTAAAATCATACCGAATAACCTTTCTTAACAACGATTGCACATACATATCGAAATAACTGGATATGTTTAGGAAACATTATATTATCGTATTTTTGGTAACCGCGTTTTAAGACATTCGCCTCCGTCCTCCGATTACAGTTGCCTTTTTTGCTGTGTTGTAATTGCGGAATTATTATTCAATATTTGATTTCATAAAGAAGTTTTGAGTTTTGACTATCTTAATCTCACTAGACATACAAATATTAAATTCATTATAAGACGCCACAATAGAACAATAATAGAATGCAATAGGTACTTGAGACTGCTTTCAGAAGTTATGCTAAAGTAAAAAGTTTTTGCATCTTATATCCTATATAAGATATCATATTAATAGGTGCTTTATTTGCTTAAGCCTTAATATGCAATTTGCATTAAATTATAAAAGTATATCGTAAATGAATAACTTGATTTTAAAATACTGATCAGGTAATAAACTAGCAAGCATCACGCGACTTCCTTAAAGCACTAAAGTGTCAATATAAACACGAGGCAGGCAGAAATGTTTATCTAAACGAGGTCCAACCGGTACAGCTGTGGAAGAATTAGTAATAGATAAGTATTAGCATTTGTTAAAATAAAATAGTAGTCATTCAATTGCCTTCAACCGTCAACGATAACAATATTACTATATAGTGGGTAACTAAATATAAATAAATAAATATCAGGACATTATACACATCGCAATCTAGCCCCATTGCCCAAAGTAAGCGATAGCTTGTGTTATGGGTACTAGATGACTGATAAATATGCACACATATATAAATATAATATAAATATAATATGTATAATGAAAAACACCCATACACTGGAAAACGTTCATGCTCATCAAACAAACATTCTGAGAATGTTTGTTAGATGATTACAGTAGTGGGAATTGAACCCACCACCTCCGACGCAGAAGCTTCGCTACCGCTACGCCATTCGGTCGTCAAATAAGCCCTAGGGCTAATTTTATTAAATATGAAAATAATTATAATATGTGACTAATCAAATAAATCATTTAAAAAAGTCTTATCTTGTATTTACTCGTAAAATAGGCCAGTTTTCAATATTTAGAACAGACGTGATTACAAATCAGATTAATTAGAGATACGTTTTATTATTGCTTCTGTGTTGCTGATATGTTACGTTACATGTTGTTTTCAATTACGTTTGAGCTTATCCTTTGTATATTCAAAGCTTGAATTGAGAAACCTATTGCTTGAGGCGTATTAATTAAGCACTATTATTTTGCTCGCATTGGCTTTTATACCTATGATGTATTATTAAGTAATTAAGCTTCAACAGCGGGTACGCCCTCGACCATTTATGAATCTATATCAAATTATCAATTAAGTGAATTGCGTTTCATTACATCAAGAGTTGCTATTGATTTAACTATGTACTGTAGTTTTGCCGAAGACATTTTATACTTCCGTATAATTTGTAAACGACCCGATTTATTTGTAATGTGATTACATTACCTACTATGAAGTGTACAGTTCATATATTAATTATGCAGTTGACTCACTAATAAGCCAACTGAATATAATATTGTGCCGAGAGTTTTTGCTATTATACTACCATGCTACCATGGTCTCGGCAGCTTAAAGGTTTTACAAATTATAAACTTATGTCTTTAAATAACAATTGCTCTAAAAAATTTACTAAGAACTTATTATAAATTGTTATTTTATTTTTTATTTCTTATTAGTTTAAAGATGAAACGGAAATAAATATTATAAAGTTTGATTGATTGACATCCTTTACACCCACATACTGAACGCCTCCCATTTCTTGGATACGAGTAATAAGTACGAGTACCTATTCGTAAGATCGTAGAAAACACATCAGACATCAATCATTTTAAATAAGAAACTACAAGCACGGATACACTTGTTAGCATTTGTTTACTTTTTTATTGACTACCACTTATTCATAGAGAAAGTGGGGATTTATAAGTAGAAAATGAAACACTGAAACTAGAATATTGTATTCAGTTGATGAGTTATATATACTGAGTAGTAGGCGTATATCGACGTAAACTTCAAGAGAGTTAAAAAAGCAAACGTACCTAACGGTCCTTCAAAACTTTGAGGTCATTAAAATATATTTGTTTTCCAACGTATCTAAAAGTCACCTATTTGTGGGTTTCTTTGTAAATGCTTTCTGATGAAGTTATCTACATTTATTTTCGAACAGGCCAGGAGCATAGATCATTATCTACTATAAGAGTATGAACCCGAATAGCACCACAACATGAACGAAATTTGCACGAATAACAAATGATTTTGGTGTTACGAATGTATGGGAGACATCGTAGGTTATAGGGCATCCTTAAACTACAGGCAACTGGTGCTCCTAGTTCTTTTTAAGGTTCCATGCCAATTTGGTAAAAATGGAACCCTTATGGTGAGACTTTCCGTCCGTCCGTCCGTCCGTTGTATGTCCACTATCTATCCCCCAACATGGTGGTCGGAGACCTTTTGTAGTTGACACGGCTCGTTTCATTTTTTTTGCCTTGCTCTGTTGGACTGGAACTGGTGCTCCTAGTTGCAAGATGATATTTATTAGATGACGACGTTACATTTCATAAAGATCTGAACTACGAGTAGGTATGATGCAAAATATGACATTTGTAAATTCGTTATACGATTATACTTATTTGTTTCTTCTGTAGAGCAAGTTTGAAGGTATTTAAATATGATTTAGGTAGGTATTTCTTGTCGAGGCTCACAGAAGTGTTAGCAGTGTTAGCACATAACTAAACAAGACTTCTTAGGAACATAAGTCATAACTTTGCTCAATATTCAGCAACCTGGTTTATCAAGTGAGAATATTATGAAGTTTGCAAGACCCTGATTTATCAAGTGAGAATATTATGAAGTTTGCAACACACATAAACATCGTCTGTCAGGTCTGAGCTAGTAGCCGTTAGTAATATTATATATTCGTTGCTAAGACTAAGTAAAGTAACTGAGTAATATAAGTTAGCTGTCAGATATCTCATCCATTCATAACATTTGAAAATTCTACAATTTTTAAGTTTAAATACGTTACTTATATTTATTATATTCGGTGGTTTAAGTTAAGACAGTTTTTCTATTAACCCTACATTACTAAACTTTCATAATTAAAACGGCAAAATTGCGATTTCTAGAAAAAAAAAACAAGTTCGCGTCGATCCTGCGCCTTCGGTTTTACTGTATCTTCCGAATTACGATTTGCTGTCATTTGGTTATCAAGTTACAGCAAGATTGTCATAACATTTACGAAAGTGTAGTAGAAAAAATTTACTAACTCTTGCATGAGGTGTAAAAGCTATACGTTAGGTGAATGATATGTTTTTTGTAAGTGTATGGATTAAAAAGGAAGATCCTTTGAACTTCAAATAATGTAACTATGTATGTATTTGTTATATGTTTAAACTTAATGATCGGTAACTTTATTCCGTTTTACATTTGTCGTATTTTTTAAGAATGTTTAGTAACAACGTAACTCGCAGGATACTTTAGTAATCTAGAGGGTTAAATTCATTCACCAGCTGCATCATCAATTTGCATTTCCCTGACAGTAGGCAACTGTTACGTCAGTCTTTTCAATCTTAAGATGTGTCTGAACTTCCTTTAAATTATACGTTCATTACGTTAGCTCGATGGATTTAAACGACCCATTTTCTCCAGTTACATCTGAGTTACTGATAAGAATGTTTTAATTAACAGAAATACAGCTACAATACAGCTTCTACTTACGTAGGTACCTTGATACCGTTGAAGGCGGGCATGATTTATGGAATAGCTTAGATTCTCAGACTACAGTGCTTAGATTTTGCTTGTACGTATGTACCTAATTAAGTTAGTAGCAAGTCTTATTGTAAAATGTGGCTAATAAAGTTTAGCCGTTACTTTTACGGAACGGCCGTTCATTTTACTTTGAAAACGTAATTTGCAGTTACTTAAAGATAATAAAGAAAACTGTTGCCTTGACTTGTTGCCTTTTAATACATACATATAAAGGGATAATAATAATTTATTGTTATAAACTGCCGTGCTATTCTGCAAAACAGCGACGAGCGTACATCTCTGCATCTATAAATTTGTCAGTTGTAATAGAGTACAATTTTGCATGCCATATTCGGGTTGGCAGCTGTCTGGCAGCTATTTCATTTTGTAGAATAGCACAGCTGGCCTTGCTTGTATAATTTCCTGTGATGATATAAATTGCAGTGAATAATTAGTGCAATCCAGTCAATAAGTACACACTTAGTACTTTACAAAAACGTCAATACATCTGGACTTAGAAAAAGATAAAGGCAGAATTAGATTCTTGAATCAGTAGCTAGAGCAAATTATAGCTGTAACTTGTAGCCAATGCTTGAGCAGGTAAAAGATGCTTTAAAAGCAGTCAAAATCAAAACAAAAAAAAAAAATATTTTAGTCCATATACTCGTATATCTAGCTCACAGGCAGTTATGACGAGTCATATTACAAAATGTCTAAAATGGTGATAACAATTTGGTCATAAAACAAAATTAACGGGGGTTTGCAAACGCGCCCTGTCAATGCGAAGAAGCCCATGACAAACTGAGCCGGGTATTCTTTTAAGTATTTAAATACTAAATAGGCCAGCAAAATCAGCAGGGCGATCGGCTAAAAATGTATCAATCATGAAATAACTGTATCAATGTCAAAACACAGGTATTGACCAATCACAACGCTTGAATATCACGTTTTGACATTGATACTGTTCTTTAATGATTGATACATTTTTAGCCGATCGCCCTGCAGAGCTCCTCAGTATAAGTCCTTACGTGATTACTTTTTAGTGAGACGCCTTACAACAAAAGTATCCCACGAAGACATTTTAAGTATTGCATAACATGGAGTCTTTAGGTTGGGTTACGTAGCCCACAAAAGCACCTGTTCCTTGAACAATGGTATTTACTATTAGTTCACTTTCGCGCCCGGCATGTTAACATTTTCGAATATCGAGCGGAGTCGTGACCCAGCCTCTCGGAGTTCCCTCTCGACCGTCACGAGCCGAAGACGTTGATAAGCTGCTTACCATCTCAACACACGTAATTGCGTTCATGAAATACGAATTAAGATACGATTCGGATACTACGATTATGTAAATTCTGTAATGTAAACTCTTAGTTAAGTAACCATCTTCATGTCAGTTCATGCGACACCAGTGACACACATCTTCAAGTGAACTCATTTCAGAGGACTAAAAATGACATCCTGTCTACCGATTCACGTAATGCGTCTGCATTTCGTGAAGCGAAATTATTAAAAAATGGTCGTGGCTTTCGCATCTCTACGCAGACTACACGTGAAGCCATCCCTCCAGACCTCCCTCTAACCCGCTGACGTTGTACATACGAGTACCTATGTCACGCCTAGGTGAAGTTTGTGGTGAAGTGAAGTGAATTATCTCACTGAGTGTGTCAAAATAATAATACGCGAATCTCCAGGCTGCCCGCAAAGAATATCGTGAAAATAATAACCTACTGGCAGATAAAATTTTTAGTCTAATGTGTCTACATTGATTTTTAGCTAGATTATATTTAGGTAACTGTCAAAACAAATCTTAATAACTTATTTCGTCGTAATTGTAGCTCATAAACTGACATTAGAATAAAACAACTATAAAAATATCTTAATGATCATATTTCCTGATAAGCAAAATACGTAACAGATACCTTCTGGTTTTCTCTATTATAAAGTAACATTACAGATCTCATGAATTGTAAAGAGGATTGAATTTAAGTTGATTACGTAACATTTGTTTTACGAAGCTTTAAGACTATCGTCTAGCGACTAAGCGCGACGGGAATGGGTTTTTTCAAAAAAACTGTCTATGCCCGTATAGAGTTGCAAGTCCAGAGCTATAGGCCTCTATACATTTTATTCTTGAAATATTGCTGCGGGGTGATAACGTTTTTACCCTCCAAACGTTTAACAACAATTTTGGTTTCATAAGATTTAGTACTCTAATCTACGACGCTAATAATTTTAATTTAAGTAATATTTCTTAAAAAATGAAATGTACGACCATAGTTCTTCAATTATGAAAATCGGACTACATTTACGGGTAGGAAAACGTTATCGCTTTTTGTATGAAAGCTCACAGCTAGACGATCCTCTTAAGATTTACTTTAGACGTATTTTATGTATAAAACGTTAGCATAACTTTATGGTTTCTCATCGGAAGGCATCGCTGCAATTATTTTGATGAACTGTAAATAAAGGCATATAAAGATATACAACTTCCAGGTGCTTGCGTAATATTTAAGCAATCACAGCCGGCATCATTTTGGTCACAGTTTAATTACATTGGGTAGTTGAATGAAAAAAAACCAGCCAAGTACGAGTAGGACGCGCGCACCGAGGGCTCCATACTATAAAAGAAGTAAAACATTAAAAGAATCACTTTTGTTCATGAATTTACGAGTATATAATTTACATGTAGGTGGTACTTTTGTTGGCGAATCGCAAACCTAACTTTGTTTTTGGCGGTTTATTGTTATTATCAAAAAAAGTGTAATAGTTACAGAGTTGATTTTATTTCTCCTGTAAAGTATTATATATAACAATAGTTTATTCCTATTGATCATAATTATTCCACATTTTTCGAACGATAAACCTCGGAGATAAGGAGGCGAACGCTATTTTTTCAACAGTTTGCTCAATAAATCAAAAACTATCGGGCATTAAAATAAATAAAAATCGGTTTTAGAATACACAAGTAACCTCCTTTTATAAGATACCCCACTTAATATTGTTATGTCCCATATTGAAATTTCGACGACCGGTTTTCCCGCCCCCTTTTAATTAAAATTAAAAATGATTTTCAATTTTTACGATTGCACTGAATGTGGGCCATCTTTATCTACAACTATTCCAAATTTCATGACGATATCTTTAATAGTTACTGAAATAAAGGGTCGTGACTCGTGACAGACAGACAGACGACGGACAACAAAGTGATCTTATAAGGGTTCCGTTTTTAGGGTTCCATACCAAAAAGGTAAAAATGGAACCCTTATGGTGAGACTTTCTCCGTCCGTCCGTCCGTCCGTCTGTCACACTCGATTATTTCAGTAACTATTCAAGCTATCGACTTGAAATTTAGAATAGTAATTATATTTCATACATTTTATTCTTCAATAATAATAAACACAATCAGGGTACACTTTCATTGTACTGGCAATTTCGCACTTTTATCTATTTTGTTTTTTAAAACTGACCACCCTGATGGACACGCTGTCCCAGCCTACGTCCGTGCCAAGCTTCATTCTTTTATTGTGCGCGGCAATGAGCACTCGACTACAAAAACACGTCTCGTTTTTGTTAATTTAGGTTCAAAGTAAAAAAAAAAAAAAAAAAAATAAGTGTTCAGTGTTAAAACTTGCTTAATTTTCTATACTGATAATGCTTAGACGCTAGTAAAATTTATTATTATAACAAAAATAAAATCAAATCAAAACATATAATTGTGCATTCATCTTCGTCAGACTCCGAGGAAAGAGGGTAAGTGAAAATTAACCTTTTTTCCCAGATATCACATCAACTCAAATATCAATGCCGACGAAAGTGTGTCCAAAAATTGAAATCCTAAGGCATCTCTAAGCTAACTTGGAGGGTATCACATTGAGGTTATCACGAAAGTATAGCATGATGCGCGAAATAGTCCAGGCATCTCTAAGCTAGCTTGGAGGGTATCACGTTGAGGATACCACGAAAGCATAGCATGATGCGTCAATGCTCCTGGAGGTTGACTGCGGGTCAACACGAAGGATTTTAAAAATACCTCAAAGGACTTTGCGGATACCAACGGGGGACGATGTCGGTGTGGCGCTGTTCTCGGCTTCACTACAAGTGGCTCCGCATGACCTCCCGGACTTTGATCCCGAATTGCTATCGGCGCTCAGTCACAAGAACTATATTAATGGTTAGTCCCGACAGTTGTAAAATTCTAGCCGACCTTCATTGCAAAGAATCAAATAGTTTATTTGATATACTTGCCTGGCTTATGAATAGCCAGTTAAACGTTATAGCCTTTTATCAGTGATAACTATTTCACGACTTAAAAACTAATTCCACGAGGGTACCAACGCGTCGAACTTTTCTAACTATGTACCTACAACAATAATGTTTAGATTTTGTGGTGGAAAATAATTTTACTTACTTTCGAAAATTAATGTTCAGATTGTGTAATGGGATGATAATTTAACTATTAGCTCAAAACTCAATAAGTTAACAATATTATGTATAATGTACCATTAGTCTGAAAGTTTCATTGAAGTGAATTGTTAAATTCTTTCTAAAACTAATAAAAATCTTAAACCACAACGCGTCCTGAACTGAGAAGAAGCTTAAGTATTGACAAATGACATTTTGTTTCGACAAATGACAAGTAATTAAAGTTCACGAACGGGACCAGATGTTTTTTCGGAGAAATAGTTTCGGGCATTATACTAGTTTCAATGGTTACTGATCGTCAGGTGTTGTAAATAAAGAAACCAGCAGGGCGCGGCGGGCGACTTTGCTATCGACACCCACCGCTGGGACAGCGCAATCTCGTTTCTCGAGAAACTAGCTGGCCCCCTCTCGTTACGGCTCGGCCAGCAGGGGGGGCGTGACACACTTGAGTATTGGCGATCAGCCGCGAGGAAGATGCGACGTGGCAGCGAGTCTCCACCAGGTTCATCGTCGACGCTAGACATTAAGGTACCTATATGCCAGTTGTCTTCAACATTTTGAAGTTTATTGGTTACATATCACTGACAAGGAATCCGTCACGATCTATAACATGATCTAGAATTTCGGGAGTTATAATAAGTGAAGACTATTTTTTTACTTTCACTAGGTGTACAAATGTACGTACATTCAATAAAATATTTTAATGAATTGAACAAATTAAGGAACTAGCTCCAAAAAATTATTATTACATAATACCATTTTAAAAATCGTACACTAACACAGTGTACCGTCTTACACGTTCACAACAAAGAAAAAGCGACAAATGTCTTTGACAATCGACATTTCTTTTTTGGGTGAGATAATGTGGGAGTGAGTCACTGCATGTTCGATTATAGTTAAGATGTGTCTAACCTCAAAATCTTACGTGGTAAAAGATACATTCTAAATTTAAAGGCGTTGAATGAACTTGTAGTTCAAAATCCTTTGAAATTGATAGTTCATAGAACAGCTTACAAGCGAATACTTAAAAAGGGTTTTATGCCTATGAACTGAAGAATCTTATTTTAAAGTACCGATTCATCCTTGGTAAAATACATAAAGAAGTTGTGACTCATCTCAGATACTTACCGCGGTTTTTTCATGAAGATTTGTTAGGTGTTAGAGTGTTAAAGTTATTTACTACCCTCAAAACATGCTCAGTTTCCTGGTTTTATTTTAATTTCTGACGATATGGCAGTATCGTTACCCAACCGCAAACTATGACGTGAATTATGTAACAATTCAAATTCTGTAAAAAAAAAATTTATACGCTTAACTCGTTGTATCATCTAAGAGTTAAGCTTAATTCCGATTAAAAGTCCTAAAGTCCACTTCTCCAGCTATTAGGTATGGATGGGGTTACACAGAACGTCTGTAGAAACAAAAAATGTAGCCCGTAAGAAAAATTAGACTTTAGACGCAGCTGTTCGTCCATCATCGGTTATCCTATCAGATGGCCAGTGGTTACAAAACATTTTTTAAGTCATCTAACTCCCTTAAACCTAAAAGGTTGAACTAGTGATTCACACGATTTCCCGGTCTAGATGAAGACTAATTCTTTTCATTAGAGGGATTTTTGTTTTTGTAATAATTAACGTTAAGATGAATCGAAATACCTCTTTACAGAGTTGATGGCCATATTTTTCGATACATCTATTTTGATACACATGATTTACATCAGTTGCATAGAGGATATCAAATATCCTCATTTAAACGATTGGGTTAATTGTTTCTTATATGGAAATTAAAGATAATCAAAAGCTGACCAAGAGTTACATCCAGTTAATGGGATTAAGCTACCGCTGTAAAATTACATACTTCAAAGTTATTCAAAGAGTTCAACCCAGTTATTGAATTTATCGCTTCTTGCAATAATGCGAAATGTAATCAATATGAACCCAGACGTCTTAGAAACAGACGCATTCTGAACATTTTGGAACACCAAGTTTACCTTTGCTCTTCTATACATTCTTCTAGAGGTAGAATGCTTAAAAATACTATTATAGACAATGCTTTAGACATACATCGTCTAAGGACCTTTACAACTTTGGATTATCTTCTTTTACATAAGGTGTCAAAAGACTTACTTCTTATAGTACATTTATTGATGATAAATAAATAAATATGGTCTTTCCCTAGAGAACCACAATTCATAGGAATTACTTGAGGAAGTTCTCTGAAGGCATTAAAAAAAAAAAAAAAAAAAAAAAAAAAAAAAAAAAAAAAAAAGGACATTTTGTTGGAATTTTTAATAATCTATATGTTTCAAAAATTTTGTGTTATTTACAAAGTTTTGTGGCAATACTGCTTTAATAACGACTGAGATCCGTACAATCCGTACATTATAAGTCAACCTCGTAATTTCCAACAGAACAACTTGTTAACGACGTAGCATATGGTACGATTACTAATGGTTATCATTCGGCATTGAGTTTAATTTCTGCTGATGATTTTGGGTCAAATAAAAAAAAAAAAAAAAAAAAATATATATATATATATATATATATATATATATATTATATTGCGAAAATGAATAGATAAATTAACATCAAACACCACATAGTAGCACACAATATAGTATGCTAACACATTGCTCAATGGGCCTTAATAAGAGTTTATTCATTCCGTAACTTTGCTTTGCTGATCTTGTAACTTTTTTAGCTTTAGGCAGTAGACACAGCACAGAATGAAAACATTAGCATTAGTTAAAGTTAGTATTATTGTTTTTATATAATTCAAGGGAATTATTGAGTTTATACAACGCCAGCTACTACTCAGGGCGAACCAGTTTTAATTATACCATAATCAAAACTGAAGAGAAAGTATAAAAATTTGCCACAGCTTTGAAAAACAAATCGATATGTCGTTTACAAAATCTTAGACCAAGATATATAATAGACAACCTCCTGATAATGTTGAAGCGACCTCATAAGGTCGCCTGCAGGCAGACCACCGTGAGAACGTGTCTGCCGAGGAATATAATCTCTCACGAGAGAGGTCTGCGTTTCAGCGTACTCAGCACCAAGTACGCAACACTTCCTCGGCGAGCACGTAGTTTGTTGCTTGACCTCATCAGAAAAGCAGTCTGCTGGTAACAACCATTACGGACGTTACCTAAGTTTTATAACCTCTTATTGAGCGATGATGCTTCTGTCGCAATAGCTCTTTTGCTCTCTAATCATTAATCATTATAATCTATCTAAATATAAATTAAACCTATTTGTAATGTGACTGGTTTATTGATCCAGGAATTGAACGAAAAGATTGTGTTAATTAAATACTTCTGTGGTATAAAGAGGACCTATTTCCTATTATAATAGGAAACAATTTACTATCTGTTAATGTCCATAATTTAACAAAAATTTTCATCTCTAAACATCTACCTGATTGTGTTTATTATTATTGAAGAATAAAATGTATGAAATATAATTGATGATTAAACGAACTTACCTGTAAGTGAAGTTCTATCACAATTATGTGAATACATTTTATTCGAAAATAATAATATAAGGTCCCTCCCATACCCAAAACCCATGAGTATAATACGAAAATTTTGTTAAATATTCTCTAAAGAATGAAGCTTGGCACGGACGTAGGCTGGGACAGCGTGTCCATCAGGGTGGTCAGTTTTAAAAAACAAAATAGATAAAAGTGCGAAATTGCCAGTACAATGAAAGTGTACCCTGATTGTGTTTATTATTATTTTCGAATAAAATGTATTCACATAATTGTGATAGAACTTCACTTACAGGTAAGTTCGTTTAATCATCAATAGTTAATAGTGACCCGACGTCATAACAATCGTAAAAATTTGAAACTCGTTTTTATTAAAAATTTTAGTTTTATTTTGAAAATCGTAAAAATTTAAAAAGGGGGGAAAACCGGGTCGACTAAATTTCAAAATGAGTTAACAATTTTGAGTGGGGTATCATATGAAAGGGCGTTGTTTGTGTATTCTGAAACTAATTTTTATTTATTTTTATGCTTGATAGTTTTTGATTTATTGGGCAAACTGTCGAAAAAAATACCGTTCCCCCCCTTATCTCCGAAGTTTACCAATCAAAAAATCTGGAATAATTATGATCAATAGAAGTTAACGTATATTTTACAGGAAAAATAAAATCAACTCGCTGACTTATATACTTTTTTTGATAATGACAATAATCCGCCAAAAACGCCAAAGTTACGTTTGCGGTTTGCCAACAAAAGTACCTGCATGTAAATTATACTCGTAAATTCATGAAAAAAAGTGATTCTTTCAATGTTTTACTTCATTTATGGTATGGAACCCTCGGTACGCGAGTCCGACTCGCACTTGGCCGGTTTTTTTTTCTTTTGAGGTACGGAACTTTTTTTTTCTTTTGCATAAACACAGAACCCACTTCTGGTCTTTACAAAGTAAATTGCCTAATTGTAGAGGTAGACCTTAATCTTAGAAAGCTATAGCCTGCTTTCTTAGGGTAAGATTTCATTTAAAATAAACTTTACTACCGAAGTAACAAAAAAAATCTTTGAATATAATAAAAATTTAGAGCATGATCGAAATAAATGCTACAATTAAGCATTGCACCATAGTACTGAATACTGAATTCCTACAAACTGCGTAACTTTTAAAGGTCAATAGCTTGTATAATACTTACCGATACAATCTGGTGATCGTATACAGCCTACAGGTAGATGTTCGTTTACTTGCTGAACATTGAAATTTTACACACCAAATGTGTTGGTGATTGCCATATTATAAGAGAAATTTTTTACATTTCGTAACGTAATTCAGAGTATTCACGTAAGATGTCATTGTGACTTCAGATACGAGTAGCAGTTCGGCCCGGTTTCCACCAAAGCGGAGCGGAGCGGAGCTGTGTTTGAGTAACCAATCAGATTTCGTTATTTCGACATCTCCTCTCCCCCTCAGTTTTGGAGATGTCAAAATGACGAAATCTGATTGGTTACTCAAACACAGCTCCGCTTTGATGGAAACCAGCCTAAGTCTATGCTGTGATACCAGCTAGCTTCTTATTTCTACTCTGTGGGAATGTTTAATATCATCGATTGTTGCTTGGGTATGACACTTGCTATCAATAAGTAATTGCTATCGTTGTCGCGCGTCTAGAATGAGTGTACTGCAGTGCACAGAAAAACCGACTGTGGTTTTTGTTGCACTAGCTGAGACTAGCTTGTAAGACAATTGTTTTGTTTATGTTATAATAAAATGAATAAATAAATAAATAAAATAATTTGATCAAACTATCGATCAGCCATGTTATTCACGTAAAGCGTCAAGTACATTTGGTGATGTGAAATGTTTAAAAAGGTGATGGCATTTACGTAGGTATATAAGCAGACGATATTTAAATCAAAACATTTTATGCGAACACTGAACAATTAATTTTACGACTATTGACATAGAGCGCAAAATTGAATGTAGTTCAAAACGCAAAGTGATAGACAATTATTGTTAGACTGAATTTACTTAAGCGCGTCAAAGTCGAGCATTGTATAATATTTCCTATGATCAAATACATTCAATTTTACCTAACCAATAGATGTAAAGTTAATTTTTCAGTGTTATTTTTTTTTTCTTTTTCTTCTTTCACATCACTTGAGTGTGTGAAAACGTGACGTGAATAGCCTCCCTGATATTCCCACACATAATATTATAGCGATCGCGTTGAAAGAGAATCGATTTGTTACATGGCTAGCTATATATTGTAGTCATTTTAATAATAACCAAGCATAAGTACCTACGTAGAACGTTTAAAATAATATTATTATTAATTTATTAAATGTATGAAGTTCTAAACAAAATAAAAACGCCGACGGGCGGTTTCTGCCAAAACAAAGTCGCGTTCCATTCACAAAACTTACGCACTATGTTAGTGTAAACAATACTATAATTGTCTGTTTGTTATATTGATCGTCCAGTGATTACAGTTGCACAATAATTAAAGATCTGTAAACAGTGATTATCTTTATCACTGTGTACAGATTTATAATTGTACAACTAATCAAACAGAGAGTAAAATAGTTATAAATGGATTTATTGGTTTGTATTTCGATTAAAATTGTAAGTATTGTATTGATTCCATAGAGATTCTACATAGCTTAAAAATATGGATAGGGTAAAGCTAAATTACAAAGATCTTTTTCTGGTCACTCAAATTTAACAAGAGGCTTCAATCTAGCAATGTCAAGGTAAAATACCTACAAATAGATTTTCGAAAAACAATAAAAAAAATATCGAAGCATTTGATAGAGTCACCGCATTACGTTTCAAAAACCAAGATGACGTAAGTCGGTAATATGATTAACCACATAATGCGTTTCAAGAATTAAAAACAATTTTTTCTAAGTTATTGGAGAATATAGATACGTACACAATACAACGCCAATAGTATCTCCATACCTGTCTATTATCAGGAATCCAATACCACGCTAATTTTAGTTGAGGGTCAAGTTTCTTAAAAATGTCACAGTGAATTTCATAACGCATTATACGATATATTGTGTTACGTATTTATTGTGTATTTTATTTCAAGTATTCATTACCACCTTTGTTGTTTTTTATCCTTCGTAGTATTTTCATCTCATTAAGTACTTATTATTTTTTAGATTTTTATTAGTATAAAATTCGGTGGTCATTATTATTGGTTGAACTGCGCCCGTATTCTGTATCTCGGTGCCTATCAAAGAATGATAGCCACTAGCATATGTTTTTTATCCATTGAAAGTTTGCTATGAAATAAAAATAACATTTCCTTAGCAAAACTTCAATGGATGAAAAACATTTGCTAGTGGCTATCATTATTTGATAGGCACCGAGTTACAGAATAGGGCTACTGTGAACATGTGATAATATTTTGTCAAGCTTCACCTCATGATATGATACCATATGCTTACTCGAATAAAGGTCACACGTTGCTATAACAACTGGTATGGAATTTAATTTTTTTAGATTTTTTTTGGTAATTAACACTAACTATAGACCGCACACAATCCAGTTCCTAAGTTGTTCTAAAACAAACACTTTACAGTTTATCACAATATTCATAACTTTTCTTAACAGTAAACATTGATTGAATTTTAAATGGTTACAAGCCATAATTAGTAACGCCTTGTTGCAAATATACTGTAACCTATACTAGTTACTACCACTTCTACACAAGTACACACTTCTAAGTAATAACTTGGCATGTGCCTATGTAGAATAGTTTCAAAAACAGCTTATTTTTAGTGCATCTGGTTTTTAGTCATGTTATTTTCTAGTAAGTACAAAGTTTTACTTAATGTTAATGTTAAGATATACTTAATGTAACGGACGATTCAACGGAGAACTATTTTTATCAAGCAAAAAAAAAGAAAAAAAAACAGCAACATCTTTTGTCAAACTTGTATATCGACATTCACAAAAAAATTACCAAAATTTTCGACGAAAATCGGTTTTATGATTCTCAGAGTTTCCCTGTATCTCCTTAAGGATTAATATTTGCCCGCACTATCTCGATTAAAAAAATTAAATCGATTACAAAATCGATTCATATGAAGTTATATAGTATCGATTCGCATCGGGCGCGTCATCGTGGATTGAAATATTTATACCTATGATATCAGGGAGCACGGTAGTGGCCACACAAAGTCGAGCTAAAACTAGTTTCAGAAATTTATTTTACTTTCAAATTGTTTTCTTTTTCTTTCAGTGGGACTTTTCTTGACTCTGGGTGTCTGTGAGCAGTATGCTTACAAGTGGCCATGCTTATCAGACACTCCGGTTTGCGGCACCGACGGACACACTTACACTAATATATGTGAATTTAACAGTGCAAAATTGAGAGACCGAGACTTACTTATACTGTATGAAGGATCTTGTATAATGAGACTCATGGGGCCTCAGCCTAAACAACTTTATATCAATGGCAAAGCGGTGGAGAAAAGTGGTGGGTACGAAATAATTGTCTCATATCAATAGTTTCTTTAGAATATTCAGCATGAAAGAAGAAAAAGTTTATCTAAAAAATATTATTCTTAATTAACAGTTATAACATTTTAATCTCAGTATATCTAAACATCTTGACATTCTGTTCCCATCAATTAATTTTGAACTGTCGTTTCCATTACATATTGGGGAGCTATAATGTGGAGGATATTACATAGAGGAAAGAACAGGTATAACATAATTATTGCGAATATGTCAATCATGGACGTGTTAACAGTCTCATATGACCTTTCATAAGTGCCAACAAGTAATGGCCTATATGAAATAAATGATTTTCTCATAAGATAATAGATACTCAGTATGTATCCATATACACTCATAGGTTAGTGTTAAAATACTGACGAATTTGAAAAACATTTTGTTTCGGATAGCAATACAATAATGGCGGACTATGGAAGGCATGCTAAGGAAGAAAAATAATCTATCATCGAGTATTACAAGCTAAAATCGGCGAATTTAGAAATTAATGTTGCGGTTTTTTGCGTGAATCTTGTAGCGATCAGTGTAAATAAATTAATTTATTTATCAGTTAATTTCATTTATTTCAGAAAGAACCAAAAGGAAATCCAACCAAACATCAGCTTCAATCTAATAAGCTACGACTATTTGAATAATTAATAAAAAATATTTCTTATATCGAATTTGTTTTTATTAATTTTAATAATAATTACATTTTCAATGTGCAAATAATATGAAAAAAATAATGGATACAAAAAACCCGGTGAAGTGCGGTTTTTTAAATAAAAATAAAACAAATTTTCTTATGATTGAAATGACGTTCAACTAATTATGACCTGCATCTGTTGTAAATTTATAACTACATATTACTGTAAATTGCATTTAAGTCATTTTAATAGCCAGTACAGGCAGATGAAGTTGCACCATAAGGATAAAGGATTCCATTTTTGCCATTTTGCTTGGACCCTTAAAAAGTGACCAAGGTATAATAATACTAAATATATGGGTATTTTCATAATTCCCAAGCGAAAAAAAGGTGTCCATATTATCAGCAATGCAATATACAATTTCTGTTCAATAATCATCAGTCGTTGAGGAGTCATAATAATCATAATGAAACAGCTTTTGTATAGTATCAGATGGCTTAAACAAGACGTGTCTCATCTTGGCACACCGTCCTTTATACTTTACGTAAAGGCTTTTATCATTTTTCCTCGCAAATTCCAGTTGGCATTCGTTATGATAAGTTTTCCCATCGCTGGCACAAATCGGGGCGTAGATTTGGCATATTTTCTTACATTTCCCTTGATGCAGCACGTACAGTGACGGTTTTCTTTTCTGTGCCTGCCAGAACAGAATTCTCGTTGCATAGTTCTCGAAGTCTGAACCGCACAGATATCCGTATATGTATTTCTGTATAGGTCTTGGTAAAACACTCGCACTTTCGTGATTATCGATATGTAACACAAATATCATCCACAGAACTGAAAATTATTGAATTTCATAAGACATGGTTAACTCTGTAATTTAATTAATGAGAATATAGAGTTCGTAACGGCTTATCCATTTTTCTAAAGATCACAGCAGGTACTTAGGTATATAAAAAAGTGTCTTACTTACTTAGCTGTAATTGAGTATTTACTTCCATTATATTTGATTATTATATCTTATCGTATTAGCCATATTCCCGTATGAAAAATAAATGAAGATTAATATGGTTGAATATTTGACTGCATTCTCACCATATACAAGGTGGTTTAATAGTTTATGTGCTGCAAAATACGAGTAGGTAAAGAAAAACTAATTATATAAAATTAGAGTTGTTTTGCTATGGTATTACAGTTGCATTTGCAAATAACAACAAGCATAGGTGTACAATTTAATTGGATTTCAATGTTGGGAATATGGAATTTTACCGATGGGTTTAAAATATTTGTTAAATTTTTTATTCCATCGGTAAAAGTACCAGTCAAATAAATAATTTATGTGATAGGGTACATAGTTAATAATAAACATTCTATCAGGCTTTTATGTCTTACTGATAATAATATGGGAATAGCATATCGGATCGACAAATTGATCACGTGAATTATCAACGACAACTTTAATTCTCATACATTTTTCAAATTTCGATCCCATATAAATCGTATAACAAGAATACACTTAAAGGTAACAACTAACAAGCCAAAAATGCATATTAAATATTTCGACCATTTCAGCATTTGTTTTATCATAGTTACCTTCCCGATTAAAATTTATTATTATGGACTATTGTTGCAAATAATATAGCCCAGTCATTTGTCAATATTATTTATTCATTATTACATAATCACATACAGGAAAGTTATTGTTTACTTTTAATGTTGCCCGCAAGCCCATCGCGTGGGTGTCTTATGTGTCGAGCACTTGTTTCGAAACGAGATGATACGTATCTCAGTTGTTTTCTAGTCCTCGAAACGGCATACGTAATCCCATATTCGTACTATGCTTTGTAACAACTCCGCCCGTGTACCTTCATATAATGTAGGTGGGTAAATGATGAAATTCAGACCACCAATGGCCTACCTACCTAACCAAATATTACAAGACTAATAGCATCAAGCGAGACGCTAACAGTAGATGAAACCATTAGGTATGTGAAATACAAAAACCGGCCAAGTGCGAGTCGGACTAGCGCAACAAGGGTTCCATACCATCAAATAAGTAAAACATTAAAAGAATCACTTTTGTTCATGAATTTACGACAACAATTTACATATACCTAGGTACTTTTGTTGGCGAACTGCAAAAGTATTTGGCGGATTATTGTTATTATCAAAAAAAGTCTAGGTATTAGTCAGCGAGTTGATTTATTTTTCCTGTAAAATATACGTTAAATTCTATTGATCGTAATTATTTCAGATTTTTCGATTGGTAAACTTCGGAGATAAGAGGGGGGAACGGTATTTTTTTTGACAGTTTGCCCAATAAATCAAAAACTATCAGGCAAAAAAAAAACGGTTTGAGAATACACAAGTAACGCCCTTTCATATTCACCCACTCAATATTGTTATCTCATTTTGAAATTTCGACGACCCGGTTTTCCCCACTTTTTAAATAAAAATAAAAAAAGATTTTCAATTTTTCATGATTGCATTGATGGCGCGCCGCAATCACCTACAACTATTCCAAATTTCAGGTCGATAGCTTTAATAATTACTGAAATAATCGAGTGCGACAGACGGACGGACGGAGAAAGTCTCACCATAAGGGTTCCATTTTTACCATTTTGGTATGGAACCCTAAAAAGCATAATGACCATATTATATAAGGAATGGAATCCCGTACCAATCTGATTCAAATCCAAACTGAATTTTTATAGATCACGGTCTGCACATTAACTCCTACAATTATTTTTTAACTTAACGAGTAACATCTGAATTTCAAAGTTATATAAGGCAAATAACTAAGTATATCGTAACAAAGTAATATATTCTGTTAATAAATACAGGAGTAGGTTTTTAAAAATAAAAGTACATTTTGAGGCTGTGCCAGAACAACAAAAAACATTATATCTTTTGAAAGTAGGCAGGTACTTACCGCGTACTTGTTTTTAAAAGTTTTTATTTTGTTATAGGAACGTTGTTCTCTACAACTTACCGGTTGAAAGGTGTCATGACCTTTCTTTAAGTGTTTCTGTGTGAAATACGTAATTCATCCTTGATTTTATGCAACATTTCACGCTACACTGGTAACTTTTAACATAACATTCTTTGTCTATAATAGTAATTTTATAATACATACACAGCCGTGCTATTGTGCAAAGCAGCGACGATCTAAGCATCTATGAATTCGTCAGGTGTAATAGAAGTCAATTTTGCATGCCATCTTCAGTATCAGGGATATACATTTTCAAGAATAGCACAGCTGCACTAAATTCCCTAATCAAGCAACGAATAAAATAAGTAATATATAACTTTAATCATATTTAAAATTTTGATGAACTTAACATCGTGCTTACATGCTGTCTATCACTGATATGTCAGTAGATGGTATTTAGTTAGGGATAAATTGATGAAAAGAGAAGCTTTTATATGTAAGTAATCATCATAATATCACTAGTCTTAAGAAAAAAAACGCTTTTAGACTAGATTTTTTTCCTATTTTTGTATAATCTAAAAAGGATGGGTCCTGTTACCTGTATTATTAAATTCAATCGTTTTCTATCTATTTGAGTGAACTTCAGTGCGAAAACCCGTGATAGTATCCACTAACATGCCAGCATCATTAATATTTCTCAAGCTTAATCGAGTATATGATAGGCATCTAATACGGAAGTAAAGTATAAGATAAGAAAAAGCTGATGCACTTTGAACGAGGAAGAATTTGTTCCCGCCGGAAGGAAATTTCTCATGTACTAATAATAATTAACTTTTGACCGCGGATTTCCACGTATTCTTCTAACTTCAATAAACTCGTCTTTTTTTAAGTTATCAGTCTAACTTTGTGTGTGTCACACATGTGACACACACAAAGTTAGACATAATTAGACTGAAAACGTTTGAAAATTGTCTAAACGTTAAATCTCTTACTACGCGGCGAAGGCTGTCACGTATAGGTTTTGTATTTTCAACTAGGTACTTGTTAGGCTTATTTAACGTTTCACGGTTTACGCTAATACATACTGCTTAACCTTTGTGTATAGTGCAGTAAATCAATATCAAATTGTGAAAATGGGGTGGAAATGCTCATTATGGACAGTGTAATTACAAATGGTTTGACGTCTATAATTATAGTCGTTAAATACATGAAATAGTCTTAATGAGTACTGTCAAAAAATTCAAGCGACTATAAATGAAAAAAAAAATATTTTAATAATAATAGAAACTCCATGTAAAAAAATGTAATTTGTGATTGTGTTAAAAACTAAATACTAAGTATCTAGGTATTAAAAATTTACATCCTTTTATGTTTTCAATGATCAAGGCTATTGTTTGCCATCGGAGGATATCTAAAATCTTCACTAGATCCCACGTGTGTGCAAAAAGGCATTTAAAGCCACATTAGGATTATGGAAACATTTTGGGTCTAATTAAACAAAAACGTAAATGGTTGTTTGTTTGCTAAATATTTGCGTGTCTTGGTTACATTAATGATCAAGGTCATGAAAGCTAAGTCCTCTTTAGTAGGCCAATGAATAAATCACTCTATAGCTAGATAATGTAATACCTATTCGAGGTAATAAAAGAGACTAATAGAAATTGGGACTCCGAAGTCATCATTGTATGGCATCTTTAAAATTTGAAAGTCATTGCATGATATCTTCAATTTTTTGAAGGTAAGGTCATATTTAGCGGTCAATGTTTTGCAGTGTAAACTTGTCATATATAAAACATTTATTTATTTTCTTGTATTCTATGAAGAAAATTTATTCGTACTTCATGGCGTACTTCATACAATAATTTGACATAAATTTTATAACAACAGTAAACGTCTAATTTTAAATTATAAAGGCGAAATATTGTATATTATGTAAGTTTGTGTGTATGTTTCTTACTCCTTCATTCCGCAACTAATGAAACGATTTGGCTGAAAATTTTAAATAAAGATAGATTAACACATATGCTAATATAAATCCCTAAATGTTCAAACACATATGCTAAATGTTATCCCGAAAAAACCCATGATTCCCGCGGGATTTCAAAATGAAATTCACGCGCGCGGAGCCGCGGGCATCCGATAGTATTTTATAAATATTTGTACCTAATCTCATGTTTGACATTAATGAAATAACACTAACAAACATGTGAATTTAAATGCTCTAAGCTTTTTACAAATTACTTACTGCAGTCAAAGTTTTCTCTAAAGCAATTTTTAATACAGAAATGACACGAGATGTATAAGTACTGACATAACATGGTAACAATTCTGATTTAGAATAGTCCATAGGTGCGTAACTGCGTATCAGCTTTAACCACCACATAGGTTTAGTTAGAATAGCTGTTGTCTCTGAACTATCTCACAATTCCCTTGCAGTACTAAATTCCAGTACCAGGTATATAATTGCATGGTGGCCCAACTAAATGCCTAAAGGCTAGCACCGCCCAGTAGAGCGCCTGGGTACGCCCTGAAGGCTACAAGACAACATCAAAGATGCCAGACACCGCAATTTATTCGCTGTCTTCAATTCAACGCAACGGAATGTGGCTCAAAGTACAACGAAGGTTCAATCATTCAACACTGTTCTATTTTACGTTCACCTTGTGTGTTAATTCCAAGTTGATCCCAAACGACTTTCAAAGTAAGGTTTTACGTTCGTAAAGCTTTGTCAAATACCAATCGGTACCTAGGTACTTGAGATGCACCGACATTGAAGATTAATAATGTAAAGGAAGCTATAGATTCGTACTTAAGTTGGTAGGTATTTGTACGTTGGTACATTTTTGAAGACGATGCTTACATCAATAATCAAACTATTATTATATGGAAAACCATACCTATGGGTCCGGAATAGCATTTTACATCATCTGGTAGACGTGTATATAGTTGGAACTACGAGTAACTTGGCAAAAACGTTTTGAAACGGAACTATTTTTTGTTTTCCTGATAGGTATACCTATAAGTTTGATCATATCATAGGTACACTTGTAGGATGTGTGTACTGTGTATCTGTCATCCTCACGAGTAAATCAACTCGGTGGAATGTGGTTCAACGCAGTATCTAAGTACGTTTAATAGTAACCCGTTTGATATTCACCTTGCACCGCTTTGTACACTATTATTACATGCGATCTTATCTGCATTCTACGATTGCCTCCATTCTTGGTTTGAAGGGACAAGTTGTTATAACAACTAGGTACGTAGTGAATGGTGTAACGATAAATACTCGTAATTACCTATACGGTAGTACTCGTAAATATTTTACATATTTTATCTACTCGTTTATATTATGGACAATGCGGACGTAAAGTAGATAGGTGGTTATCAATGTTTTTGATGTGAAACATCTATGCTCTCGGTAGTTGGATTTGCGGGAGTGATTTTGGAAAAGGGACGGAAATGTCTAACAGGAAACCGGGAAAGTAAGCGCTACTTGTAGCGCACGCGGCGCCGTTTTGCTGTAAGATTGATACCATCACGTAGGTACCTATTGGTCGACCAACACCGTGTAAAGTTTATGGAAAACGTATTCATCGTTATCGTAATCGCTTACGAAATTCGCCCGCTGATCGGTTCCTTGACTTCTGTCAGCCAATCGGGGGGCAGAATTCGCTAACGATTACGATAAAGATGAATACATTTTTCTTACGCAATTAGACCCCTGATGTCACAAATTCGTTTATATGTATTGACGAACACCTATGTCATCTTCTATTTAGATGGGTACAATAAAATCACAGATATAGGGCTAACATATGAAAACCTCTGCAAGACGCAAGTTGAAAATTGTTTAAGTACTTGGATAAATCGATCGTCCCAAACATCTTTATGTAATGTTTCTTTATTCTAATGTGCGTGTTTTAGATAATAATATTATACTTTCTTGCTTGATTTGCACTTGCATAATGAGCGAACTTTATGCAACCTCCAGATTGATCAATGTTGCGTTTACATATCCTAAGTTTTTACTTATATACGAGGCATAATAATATTATGTTTAAATATTATGCACAGTATAAAGCTACCTATTCCTTGGACTTTGATTAATGATTATGCATATTTGCCCAGCGCGAAATTCGGATTTACCTAATCTAGCAGGGACAATGGTTTTTTCTGGCATATAAAGCCAAACAGCCAAACAGCCAAATATATTGCTATGAGTATAATGTCCTCATATATTATTTGTTATTCAGTTACTTATGTGATGTCAAGTTAGATCAGCTCGCTAATTCTCGTTCAACGACATCGACACTGCGGTAAGGTGTGGACGGTCTCAGCACTTGACACCACGGCCATAGTCACGCCCGACGAGTCTCTCACGAGTGAGACAAATATCGGATTACTTACGTGCAGCCTCAAGGGTTCGCAATAATAGTCCTGCTAGCTGCTCCAGAACAATGTGGCTCGAGTTTTTTTTTCGTATACATGTAGACTGTAGAGGTACCTGTACTATACTTACTTAATACATATTATGTATTTTCTTGCATATAAAAAGTGTAAGGACACTGTACATATTATTCTCAATATTGACCTACCTATGCAGAAAAGCAACTTAATGTCAGTTAAGTTAATACATAAGTACTGGGTAGGTACCTGTTACACTTTCGGGCCATTTTAAATACTTCTTGTTTTAAATACAAAAATCCACTGTTCCACTGTTCCTCCGTGATTTGTAAAAACACACAGCAACTAAATAGATTATAATATGTTTGTTACCTACTTAGTATGTATATTTAATATTAAAAATAAGTTACATAGTAGTGAATACATTTCTATTTATGTAATAAGTATATTTAAATAAAGTAAAACAGATTCTAATAGCCAAATGATTATCAAAAAAACACTTTAAATTAATATTAAAATGAAAATTATATCTACTTAAAAATCGTAATTATTGTATTATGCAAATCATACTTTTTATTGGATTTGATTACCTACTTAAGAAAATAATGATTCGATTTAATTCATCGCGATGTAAGCGGATTGATTCGAACATTAGTGATCGAAAGAGGCTTATAAAAACACGCACATAGACATACCTACTCTTTTCACATAAAATAGGATGACCAATATTCTCTACCACGGTTATTAAGTACCACATGAAAATGAAAATAAAAATCTTACTTACATAATTTCTATGATACCAAGTGAGGAGATGGAAGGATATCCCTATCATTCAAGGAATCCTGTAATAATTAACTAAATTTGAAAATTGTTTGTATTTTTATTTAAAAAGGGGGGAAAACCGCGTCGATTAAATTTTAAAATGAGATAACAATATTGAGTGGGGCATCATATGAAAGGGCGTTACTTGTGTATTCTAAAACTAATTTTTATTTATTTTTAAGCCTGATAGTTTTTGATTTATTGGGCAAACTGTCGAAAAAAAAATACCGTCCCCCCCCTTATTTCCGAAGTTTACCAATCGAAAAATCTGAAATAATTATGATCAATAGAAGTAAACGTAAAAGGAAAAATAAAATGAACTCGCTGACTAATATACTTTTTTTGATAATAAGTAACAATAATCCGCCAAAAACAAAGTTACGTATAAAAAATCCTGTACAAATATTTTTTTAAAACGCTGTTTGATTACAAATAAAATAAAAAAAACTTGTACATTGAGACGACCTCAGCCGTTCGCCATTCAGTCTGCCAGAATATGCAATAAAAAAGTAATTTAATTTACGAACAAAATGTGCAAAACACTTTTATATAAAACTTTCTCGAAGAACTTACTTGCACCTGTGATGTTTCGAAACAATTTCTCACCTCGCAAACAAGGTGAACTGGGTTTGATTCCGAATGCTATGACTTTTTACACGACTGCCCAAAAAAGGAGTAATGTTTTAGAGTTCATTTATGTATTTTATGTATGTTTGTATGTATGTATGTGAGTTTTTTATTCCACCATAACTTCCGAACGGCTGAATAGATTTATACATATGGGGTATAGTTTAATCCTTACATCATTCAGAGTATCATAGGCTATATTTTTTGCGCTTTACCACAGAGCAGTCGTGCTTTTAAATTTTTAGATTATTTACTTATTTAACTATTTTTGTGTAGGTGTTTAATGTGCTCTTAATTATGTAAATAGCACCTTTCATTGATCTTTTTGACTTGTAAAACTATTAATAAGTAAATTATGAACCGATTAGTAAATATCATGCATTAATATAATTGCATCCTGTTTGCCGGTCAGGGAAATTGTCGTGTATTATCCGTTTCATTTTACGCAGTGGCTTTTATCATCCGCATGTTATTTTACGACCGGTTTATCTCGTTATCTATTTTCCTTCCGGTCGAACCACCTAGTATCAACATCGAGCTCTTACGGTCAACGTTCTTATTTAAAAGTGTTATATACGATACTATAATGTTTATGTATAAAATCTTGATGAATTTACGACTGTAATTAATTATTTTACGGTTTAGCTTACGTGGGATTTGTCAGGTATGGCCGACTAGTTTTGGACTTATCCAATATCCATAGTCCTTCTTCTAGGGGTAAGGAACCTCCGACGACACACAAACTACAGCGTGCTAGGTAGGTTATTAATTATTTACCTATGATTTTACCATATAAGCTGCATAAATATACCCTAGGTATACAGCAGTTATTGTGTATTAATATGAGTTTTGTATATAAGTAACACATAGGTACACACATGTACAATACATATTAATTTTTACGTGTTTCCCAAGAAATCCAATTCACGTCCATCTACAAAAGTTCATGAGTAGTTTCCAAAATTAAAACGTATACAAACGTACTTACATAAAACAGTTGTTATTTTATTATGTAATGTGAACACGTCTGTTCAAACAAAGCTCCAAAAGCGTAGAATTGACTTTAACGAATTGTACAAACATTGAAACCTCCATAACTAGAAACTCAAGGCAACTGCGAAATAATCAGTTTTAACGAGGTTTGGCAATAACAAGGCGGCAAGTGGCAACGAACCAGTCTGATCTGATTTAATATGCCTGTCAATATTCACTCCTCGCCTAATCTTTTGATACAAATCGACAACAATATAATTTATGATATCCATTACCAATCAACTGCTCAAGAAAAAACAGCAGACCTTTTCCGTTTCTACTTTTCAATGGCATAAAAACAACAATAATTTAACGGGCTTTTATTTTTCCGACTCAAAATTGAATTTTTTTATTATAAATGTTGCGATATTGATTGATAGACATCAAGATTATCACGTTCAGGTTTAAAGAATTTAAAGTGTTGTTTAGAAATTTTTGAGTTTTTTATTAAATAGCCTTGGTAGCATATCGTATCGTTTTGTAATAATAAAAAGCGGTAGTTTTCCGGCTTCGGAAGCTGCTTTCAGTTCTTTGATCCCAACTTTTAGCAACTTTTGAAGATATTAATTATCATCAATCAATACATATAATAAATCTGTTGTTTGTCTGTTTGTCTGTCTGTTTGTACGGGCTAATCTTTGGAACGGCTGGACCGATTCCAATGAAATTTTGTGTGGTGGTAGCCTATGTCCCTGGTCAACATATAGGATACTTTTCATCCCGGTAAAATAAAGAGTTCCCGTGGGATAGTTAAAAAACTGCAATTAATTTAACAGCTTTGTAAACAACAACTAATGAACTTAATTTAGTAAAATTGGTTATGCTGATACCTTATGTTGCCTTTTTTACAAAATATATATATAGTAAAACTTATTAATCCAATCGAGTTCCCGCGGGAAAGAAAACATTACAAAAACAGTTAGCAGGCGTCTTTCAAGTAACGGATTTTAATGAAATTTTATGATCCTACTTTATATATATGCCCGGTCAACATTTAAGATACTTTTCATCCTGAAAAATTTGAGAGCACCCGTGGGATGTTTAAAAAAACCTATAGCTACTTCTCTCCGTAGCACAATCAAAACGGGGTCGAAATATCGACAGTTTAAATCGTCCTTTTGATCGTGCAACTAGGTATAACTATACAAGATAACCCGTACGTAGCAGGAACGGGTTGCTACGTACACAGTAGCGCATCAGAATGCTTAATTACAATATCTGGGCGTTGGTATCATCTCAGAATAAGATAAGTTTGGTTATAGTATAGATATTACAATACACGATGACACGCCCCACTCTATCTTACTCCATGCGAATTGAGTAACATAAGCGATTTCGACAGAGTGTATAAGTAGAGGAAGACCAAAGAAGATATAGGTAAATTGTGTAAAAGAAGATAGCACGTTGACAGGAGAGATTGGAAGAAGACTCCTTTACGGGTCCATCGAACCCAAGGACCACTCATTTTGTACGGGAAATCTTGGGAAAAATTAAGAAATTCCACGGGAAACATTTTTGTAAAAAAAAACGAACTGCACGCGGGCGGAGCCGCGGGCAACAGCTAGTTATTAGATAAAAGAAAATAATAATGTAAAAAAAGAAAAATGCATATTAAATTGGAACAGTAACATTAAACATTTAAATTTTAATACGAAAGAAACATGAGAGCCAAATAATTATTTAAACTAATTAGAAAATAACATCCTCATTCCTCCACACATATCTTTACAAATAAATAATAAGTCCACACGCACTTCTGCTTTTCATGTTACAATGAGATATCTGTTTAACCAATGACGAGAATCGAGATACATATTAATGCGAGTGATTTCATTGCATTTAAAACACGTAGAGAAAAAAACGTTCTTCATTCGCTGACAAATTGACTGATAAATTGCTCTGTACAATAATGTCATCATTCAAATACACTTCAACAAATTATCGTTTTATTTCTTTAATTTAGGTACCCTATATTCCTCGAATAACGGTACAATTTAATGTCTAATTTGACACACAAGTACGAATGTTTTGGAAGTTGGAACAAACTATTGCATGTCTATTGTGTGCTCATATTTGCTATCAAAATCAACTTGTCGACTTATATCTCGAGCTATTATCATATTGTCACATGGTTATAATCTACAATCTTTTCATAACCTGTTATGGTGGGCGTATTAGCATATTGTTATTATGTTTAATCAATGAATTTAACCTTGAGATTTGGAGCGATGCTAATCGAGTCTGCTTTCTTCGTAATGGTATATGGTAATCATTTTTACAGTACCTACAGGAGTATTGCTTAGTACATTCCATTTAAGCTAAATATGGCCACACGTAATTGTCCTAATTTTTCCTGTTTACTAGAAAATTCTCTTTAAAGCATAAGTTAAATAGGCATAAATAAAAAGTGACGTTGTGTAAAAAGTCATTCAATTATGGAAATTGACTGAATACATAATATAGAAATATACATATATCAGTTTTAAAATTCATTTATTCCTGATTAGGTATAAGCTACTAGTAATAAGTCTCAGTACTCAGAAAAAAGGGGCCAGATAGATGAACGTATACCAAGTATAAGACAAAACGAAGAAGGCCATAGAATTTGGGTGGCCCTAATAGTAGAAACGTGGCGCCTACGAGTTAGGAATTCGGCTACAGTAACGTTTTAACGGTGGTTTGGCCATTCCAACCTCGTTATCATTCAAGACAACAGACGACACTATAAGACGGTTTTCAAATAAAATGATGACTATCTATTCGTATGCAAATTCTTTCACATACCTACTTTACTACTTTTTTATTCCTCGATACAATATAGGTACTTTAATTTACTACCCAGTTAAGTACATAAACATTCGTTGTTTGTGTTCTGAACTAATTTTCATTGTAAGGTTAAAGTTGGGTATAATAATGGTTCGAGTATAATTAAATTTTTCATGTTTCAGTAACCTTAATATATTCAGATCTATGAACTCCAGACTTTCAAGGGTCCATGTAAAATATTGTTTAGTCTCTTAAGACCTAAATGACCTAAATAGAAAATAGTAAATTGAATACGTGCACAGTTTAATACAATTGATACCCACTTGAACTACTTTAGCTTTGAAAAAACATTATATCATTCAAAGAGTGACCTATAAAATAGAACAATAACTCAGCTTTAGACAAAACACTAGATGCATACATCATAACGTTACCTCCTTTCTTTTAATCGATATTATTGAATGCTTTGTATAGACTACTAACGATGCTTTTTATTACATTTGCACTGGAGGTAGACCGTGTAAAATAACAGTATCATTGAATAATAAAATGGCGTTAACCTACACGTTTTTTAAAATAATGTGTTATCACTAATAATTTGGCTTTCAGCTTTGACTCTAGCAAAAATATTCGAGAATGTGATTAATACTTGACTTTATCGGAATTTTACACGTACGAGTATAATTAAACTTTTTACTTACTTAAATATTTAAAGAGATTTTTTTTTTCTTAAAAATAAGAATAATAAGACCGTGGGCAAAAGTCTGTTATTAAATAGACGCTAATTTTGTAAGATTATGGAAGAAATGGAAAGGTGTCTAAAACACATAATGTGATTTAACAAGATAAGTACGTACTATTAGAAACTAGAGCAGCAAAGATGATTTAATTTTATTCAAATGATCTACAACAGAGTCTGCTCTGCTCTCAACGTTTTCGTGTCCATACGAAAGCGTGACTGTGCATCGTGCTAAGTGATGGAACAAATATTTAACAAACACATACAATGAGCCGGCTATTTGCAAAACAATCGCTTTTACGTAACTTCAAATGTATTAAACACGTGGAACCTTTGTAACAAACTTTGACTCGTTTCGAATTTTGATTTTCGGCTTTGGTACCTTATCTACTGCAGTCTGCAGCATTTTTGGTTTATTCAAGATAATTTGTATCAAGCCCATCCTTTCTAAGCATAAAAATTTTAGATACCTACTGAAATGTTTGAGTTAAAAAAATGAAAATTATAGCCACTGAAAGAATTTATGGTAATTACTAAATTTTTTAAATCTATGTTAGAGTCGATTTTAAAGATGATTATGACAAATTATTTTGAATCACTTAAATAACTTAAAATATATGAAAAACAGATCAACAATATTATTACAAAAAAAATCATAAAGTAATAAAAAAATACCACAAGAGTTGTAAAGATTACCACTTTTTAAGTCAGTTTTTGTACCAACTTAAACTTATAAACATATTTTATTAAATTGGCCTAAAAAATACCTATCACCAATCTATCAATCACGCATCGTGCATTACTTCAAGAAACACACATGAAGATGTTAAATCCTATAGATATATATAGATATATTGAATACTCTACGATTTCGCATTGTGAAGTCAACATCTCCTGAGGATGTCCCGGTGTCGGGACGAAACGTGCGTCGAAGAAAGTGATAGAAAATTGTGTGTGGTGTTTCATGTGGATGGTGTTCCTGCATATTGCACTATACAGAATCCTTTTAAGTAGCGGATAATAGCAAAACAAATTAATCAGTCCTGCTAATTATGGATTTCCGCAAAATAACGCCTGCTTCCATTAATTATTTATATTGAATAAGTTAAGCTAGAAAGAAATAGAAATATCCTGGTTTAATAATAAATTAATACACAGTCTACTTTTTATGTCAAAAAAATCCACGGATCTCGCGGTTTTCGAGAAAACCGTACCTAATTCGCACCGCACACCGGCACAGCTGCACGCAAGATTAATTCAATAAATAAAAAGAAAAGGTCACATTGGTCAAAATGATTATGAATATGAGCCTACAATAAAACCCCATGGCCAACAATAGCAAAACGTGACGAAGTTGTGGGCATCCACCAGTCTTCAGGTGTACCTACAAACCTGCTAATTTAGTCTGTTGCTTAACTCTATTTACGGAGTTATTTCCGATTTAATTTAGCCTCAAAATAAGCTATACCTTGATGGGTACAAGTAATAATATACCTACATAAATACTTATCCCCGACACGGGAAAACATTCATGCTCATCACACAAGCATTTTCCAGGTATGGGAATCGAACTCACGATCCTCGACAAAGAAGGCACGACCTGTACCAACTGCATCAATCGGTCATGATAAGCATTATATAATTTTTATGGCATGATGCAGATATTACAAATAAGAGGAGCTTCACTGCCGTTGAACTCTTTCTAGTTTCTACTAATGTAATAGGTATGTCGGGAAAATCTTCAATTACTTAACGTGGTTGTAACTATATGTCTATTTATATACATATAATCATTATTTACAAAATTTAATTACCTACTCACAAAATTAAGCTTTTGTCTTGTACTTCACAGATTATTTTTTATACCCATAATGTACAACTCTATAGTTTACAACGTTAATAAGCATCTGGTAAACTACAGAGTACGATTTAGTTTAGTTGCAGAAAAAAAGATAGGTACCGTATGTTTGATAGCGTTAGGCGTTTAATAATGTGAAAAATAAATATACTGTATGTAACATCTCAACAATATCATAGACATTTATCATACGACTACTAAGTAGGTACCTACTGCCTATAAGAATTCTAACTTTCAAGCATCTTTCAAGACATACCTAATGTAACAGTTAGATGATACACTAATTACTAGCTATCACAGTATAATATTTGGTATGAATTAACAAGATTCACGCGAAAGCCATAAAATGATCATCTCGAAACACCCAATTAAATATGAAAGGTGAGCTCGTCAAAATTGCGGGTATTTGGCGAAATTGTACCGGTCAACATTCAAATTTGCATGTAATTTGGTGTAGAAAACGATTAATTAAGCGATTAGGTAATCCCATATGTCACGGGTCACTGACCTGATGCCGTCCAGCACTCGGGGCACTCCTGGCAGAGCGACGACCAGTCGAAGGAGAGGTCCTCGAAACTAGCCATTGCTATGGCTTCTAGTACAAGTCAACAAGAAACATGCTATTACACAGACACTGAACACTGTTCTCGTCAGATGGCGACCCTTGCGAAATTAATTGCGAGTTTATCGAGTGGATATTGCACTTATTGAATCATATGTTATCGTATGTCGAAGGCAGGTGATTGCTTGCGGCGTGTCCCGCGTTCGTTGCCTTCATGTGCGCGCGCAAACACATTAGCGGCCGGGCGAGCACTGTGCGGGCGCGAACGGCGGCGCTCTCAACGGACAAACGTCAACCTCGCTCTCCGCGTGATGTATCGCTCGCCCCAAACCTGTTTAGTCCATTCTCGGACACTCGAGCCTCGACCAGCGATCAGTTACATTTGACGCCAGATGACAGCACACTTTGTATAGGAAGCTTTACTCAGCGCTCCTGGAGCCACTCATAGTTATTTTGGATTTCAATGAACCGTTAACGCTCATTGCTGGTGTAACAATCAACACATCACGCAAGACGCATCTACCACCTGGGGGCCTACCACTTTTACCGCGTTTACCAGACTCATGGTAATAGCTCATTCTTTTAACAAACTATAGATTAGCTTTTTTTTAACGCGGAAATGTATGAACTAACATTTGTGATAATTTGCACAGTAATAATTATGATTTAGTAAATATTCAAACAAAATTAAGCTATTTTCTGATTTGCACTCATAGATATCGTTTTTACCTTGGATTTAAATTCCGGTCACCACCGGCCGTTAAAACTGGTTGTCCTTATGCACGCCCACGCAATTTCAAATGCAAAACATCGCAATAAAATGAGCCTTTTGCCATTAACTTGACGTATTCATGGGGTCTTGATATACCGGTATTGCAAATCGATAGATTTATTTCCTTAACTAGCTGTTGCCCGCGGCTCCGCCCGCGTGAATTACAATTTTTTACATATACCGTGGAATTCTTTGATTTTTCGCGGGATTCTGGTGTGATGTTATACAGTTTCATTAATACGTAGTTGAAAGATCGAGAGGACGATTTTAACTGTCGATATTTCGACCCAGTGGCACAGGTCGTGGTCACTACGTGACCACGACTTGTACCAATGTATCGAAATATCGACAGTTAAAATCGTCCTTTTCTATGTGATTTTTATTCTGAAACCACGAAATATGTCAAAAATCATTAAATCATGTGAAAGTTCGTACTGGTAGTAGAGCTCTTCTTTCAGGGTTCGGCCGGGTATGTACCACTGGGATAAAATACTCTACTAACAATTTTCCCCGGCCCAACATAAGAGTCATTTAAAAATCTTTGCTTCATCTCACTACAATCCAAAATATCCGAATGGGCAATGGCTATATATTTGTTTGCGTATAAAAAGACCTATGACATTCAGTCAGTTAGGATTTGTGAACCATTATTTTACCCTTTCCATATTGCGGATGATAAAAAAAGACGCGGCACTCCGGGAATGTCGACAGAAGTGAAAACTTTAATCTGTTCATCAGTGCCATCTTAATATAAAGTCATGAAACAGTAAATAACATGACAGTTAATTATTATTAAAAAAAATTCGGTAGTATGTACCTATCTCAGAGTTTTACATTCAAGTTCCACATAAATTGTAGAGATGGCGCTATACGGTATAACGTAGCGAGTTTCATGATTTTTGTTCACTCTAAAAGTGAAAATCTTAAACCATACAAAATCTTCTGCTAAGACTATTTATTTACGACTGTAAGGATAGTCCAGTCTAACTTTAGCCCTAGGTTCTTTATCCATTCCGAGTTTCAAGTCACCTACCTGAACTTATCGCTAAAGGTTCTGATGCCTGTAATTTCTGAACTACAAAAGTGATGATGATAAAATTTGTATGGAATAATCTGTAAAGAACCTCCTTTCTAACAAAGAAAGAATGAATCAAATCGGACAACGCGTTAATGAATTATAAGTAAATACACATTTTGACTTTGATGCCGTCTTCCAGGGAAACCATGATGAATTTCGGGACAAAAAGTATCCTATGTCCTACCTCGGGGTATGAGCTATAATCATCTCAAGTTACATTTAAATCCATCCAGCGGATTAGCCGTGATGCGCGGTCGTGAAACAGAAAGACAGACAGACAGACAGACAGACAGACAGACAGACAGACAGACAAAAATGAAACAAATTACAGTTTTGGCTTCAGTATCGACTAAATAGTGTCCTCCAACAAAAATTTTCAAAATATCTTCAATGTACAGAATTCGACCCTTTACAGTTTTATTATAAGTACTAGCTGTTGCCCGCGGCTCCGCCCGCGTGAATTACGATTTTTTTACATAATATACCTTCCTACTGGAATTCCTTGATTTTTCGCGGGATTCTGGTGTGATGTTGTACAGAAACCTGTTCTTACTTTGCACGGGTTATCTTGTGGTGATTTTGAAAACTCCTTTTCCTTAATAATAATATAAAGTTTCATTAATACGTAGTTGAAAGATCAAAAGGACCCAGTGGCACAGGTCGTGGTCACTACGTGACCACGACTTGTACCAATGTATCGAAATATCGACAGTTAAAATCGTCCTTTTCATTGTGATTTTTATTCTGAAACCACGAAAGATGTCAAAAATTATTAAACCATGTGAAAAGTTGTACTGGTGGTAGAACTCTTCTTTCAGAGTTCGGCCGGGTAGGTACCACTGGGATAAATTACTCTACTAACAATATTCCCCAGCCCAACATAATATAAGAGTCTTTTAAAAATCTTTGCTTCATCTCAATACAATCCAAAACATCAGAATGGACAATGGCTATATATTTCTTTACGTATAAAAAGACCTTAGATGACAGTCAGTCGGTTAGGATCGATAAGACCTAAGAGTTAAAAATATTTGTGAACCATTATCTTACCCTTTCCATATTGCGGATGATAAAGTTTAAATCTGTTCATGTGTTAACAGTGCCATCTTAATGTAAAGTCAGGAAACAGTAAATAACATGACAGTTAATTTTTATTAAAAAAAATTCGGTAGTACCTATCTCAGAGTTTTACATTCAAGTTCCACATAAATTATAGAGATGGCGCTATACGGTATAACGTAGCGATGACGCCAGTTACATGATTTTTGTTCACCCTAAAAGTGAAAAATTTTAAACCATACAAAATCTCCTGCTAAGCCTATTTATTTACGGCTGTAAGGGTACTCCAGTCTTACTCGAGCCCTACGTCCTAGTCCTAGGTTCTTTGTGCATTTCGAGTTTCAAGTCTACCTACTTGAACTTAAAGGTTCTGATGTCTGTAATTTCTGAACTACAAAAGTGATGATGATAAGATTTGTATGGAATAATCTTTAAAGAACTTCCTTTCTAACAAAAAAATAATGAATGGAATCGGACAACGCGTTAATGAATTATAACTAAAAAACGTTTTGACTTTGATGCCGTCTTCCAGGGAAACCATGATGAATTTCGGGACAAAAAGTATCCTATGTCCTACCTCGGGGTATGAACTATAATCATGTCAAGTTTCATTTAAATCCATCCAGCGGATTAGCCGTGATGCCCGGTCGTGAAACAGACAGACAGACAGACAGACAGACAGACAGACAGACAGACAGACAAAAATTAAACAAATTACAGTTTTGGCTTCAGTATCGACTAAATAGTGTCCTCCAACAAAAATTTTCAAAATATCTTCAATGTACAGAATTCGACCCTTTACAGTTTTATTATAAGTATAGATAGATATAGATAATAATAATCGATTTTGGATGCAAAGAAATTGAACAGGTGTTTATCATAATATTGGGTAAGATGATTCATTCAAACCAAACATTATACGATCCGATTTCAAGTTCTCAAGAATATATATATATATATATCTTTGAACACACCTCATCAAATAAATTTAAGAAACGCTCACAAGTACAAACAACATTATTATTATTTCAACTACTTATGTATTTTAAACACCTGCAACAGAATAATTACAGAGAACATAATATTTCTTCGAGATTTTCTGAAAAGTCAAGTGAAGTGAGGTAAATCGGACGAGATATTTTTCAAATCGAAACGTGCATAAATGCATGCATGTCTTTTATTTGTATCCCAGCGTGCTTTCAAGAAAGATTCAATTTAGCCAAAGAGACTCCTATGAGAGTTTATAGAAAAATTCAGGGACAACTAACACCTCCCTTGAGATAAGAATTGTTATTAACTAATTCGTAACGGTAAATAAGGCTTTCATTAAATCATGAATAAAAAGATCAAGATGTTGTATTATGTTCTCAAAATCCCTTATTGTGAATATTGCAAGAACAATTATTTATTTTTGAGACGCATCGACTCGTGATACTCGTAACTATTTTGAAGTAAACATCCAGTAAGAATAGATCTTACAAGCCAATTTACCTCTTGAGGCAAAAAAGGTGACCAAAGCCACGAGCGTCAGCTAGATTTAATTAAATAAAAGATCGAGTCATCGAGGCTGCCAATTTTTGACGAGCTTTATCTCATCTGGATTTTAGATACAGTCAAGTGTAATCCCGTTTGTTTAACACATCCTTTGCCTGGACCTAACGTAGATCGAGATTATCTGATATTTTTGTATGAGGTCAAGATGACGTGTCGGGCGCGCGATGGACACAGGGCTCATTTTACACGGCCTTAGTAAATGTTTGATACTTTGGCGTCGTCTAAACTCATTATCGGTGACGAATACCCTTGACAAACAGCCTAAATAGGAAGCCATTTAGTAGTTAGGTTAGGTTAGGTTAGGAACCCTCTCTGCGCAAGTGCTACTCTTGCTTGACCGATTATTCGTGTAAAGCACTGCGTTAATTGCCAGGTTGCTGGTGGCTCTTCAGTCGTTGCCAAAGCAGAAAGCGGCAAGTGAGCGTTAAGTATATTTACACATTAAATTAATTTGAAAACCTTTTACTCCCCACTACCTTTTACTCGCACATTATAACTACATACCTAATGTGAAAAAATATGATAATTCACAAGTAGGTATTTTTACTAATGGGTAAGTTCACACCGGCTTATGCAACTTGAAGAAGTAAAAAGTTGTGAAAGCGTTATGAATTATGTATGATACATGACGTTGATTTCGCTATCATTTTAATTTAATTTTAACAGTAATGTAGACGTCCTTGAACTATTAAAACACTCATCTATATAAATTAAAATTGGTCAAGTGCCAGTCGTACTCACGCATTCCGTAGTATCAAGACCCATTCTCAATACTATTAAACTAAACAACCCTGCTCACCAAATTCCAAAAGAGCAAAAAATTACATTTGTTGTATGGAAGCCCCCCATATTTTTTCTTTTTTCTTATAGCAGCAAAAGAAATACATCATGAGAAAATTTCAAGCGTCTATCACGGTTCAAGAGATACTGGTCCCGTTTTTACCCTTTGGTTACGGAACCCTAGAAAAGAGTTACTGAATGTATCACGAAAAGAGAGAAAAAGAGTTACCGCGCATTAATCGGAACGACCGCAAATTTATCTGGACAGAGTATGAAAGAAAATTATTGGGAAATTTACAGAAGACGCATGGAGCGGGTACCAGGCGGAATCAAATTCTTTTATTTTTTCCGTTATCCACATTAACTACTACAATTTTTTTAATAAAAATCAGGAATTTAATATAATAAACAATTTGTATTTCTCAATAACATCTTTTAAATTTATTATCTCCATAGTATACTTATACAAATTATAAGGTTATGATAAAAAGAAATGACTAAAAAACTAAAACTTTTTGGTTTTATGGAAATGTATATACCTATATTGAAAACAAAGTAAGTTTTAATTAATTTTATTACAAAATAGCGTGTTTACTTTAAATTAATAAAAGTGCATCTAAAACACCAACCGTTACAAGAATGGATGTCACTGAACTGAAAATGGATCGCCAGCCCATACTCCATAGACATAATTCCATTCCTAATAGGATTCCATAACGTCCTACAGGAAATTTTCCTTACTCACCTAATTTAATTATGAAGAAAATAAACTGTGCGTTATAGATATTTCAATACACGACGAGGCGCCCTACTCTGTATGTGTGTATGTGTCTTCATACTATTAATCGAATTAAAACGACAAATTAGCGGTTTTTACAGAGTGGGGCGCATCTTCGAGAATTGAAATATATATACTTACCAAGTATTCGCACGTAATTGTATGTGCTCACGTGGTAAATAGGGCATGCCGGCTGGTGTTTCTAGATGAAACGAACGCACGAGACGAAATAACACGTTCGTGGGCACACTATTGAAGATTATGATTACATACAATGTTTTCGTGATCTTGCTCTAAGTATATCATTGGTGTTTTACCGAGGAAAAATTTGTTTATACTTCGGGATACATTTTTATATTTTCAACCAACTTCGAAAAAGAAAGAGGTTCTCAATTCGACTGTATTTTTTTTTGTTTGTTGCTTCATAACTTTTGACTGGGTGAACCGATTTGATGAATCTTTTTTTATTAAAAAGCTGACGCTTCCTGCGTGGCCCTATTTCAATTTAGTCCAGTTCTGATAATGTATCCATGAGAAAAAATAAAGAGTTGAAGTCGGTTTTTTTCTACATATATTATGTGATAACAGCATTAGTAGAATTGATTTAAGACTTCATTGACTTCCATCGTGTATGATTGTCTTCAAGTGCTTTAAAGTTCGGGTTTTTTTAGGTACCTATCCAAGTTTTTTCCAAGTTTCGTATAAGGTTTGACTGTTTTAATTTTTTTTCGATAGCAGCATCAGTAAGAACAGACCTTAGACTTCATTGACTTCCATTGCGTATGATTGTCTTCAAGCGCTTTGTAGTTTGGGTTTTTTAAGTACTTATCCAATTTTTTATAAGGGGTGTTTGACTGTTTTATCTATGCACAGCTCTAAATTGCTGGATGGATTTAGCTTACATTTGGCACATGATAGACATGATGTGAGATGCTAAGATCTTTATATTATGTATGTAAGAGTTGATGCAATAAAATAAACTCGCCGGCATATTTAGCGGAACATAAAAAAAAGGTTTGATATCAGTATCATATAAAGTTGTTGGCTGGTTTATACGTTATTTAATTTAAAAAGAAATATTTTCAAATTAAGAAAACAACTGAACATCACATTTTATGCAATTGTTTTAATTTTATTCAAATACACCTTACTTATCTGGAGCGAACTTCGAGTATTTCTTCCTTTTGAGTTTGATTTAAAATTTCATTGAAATACTGTTTTTTGTTAGTTTTTTTTTAATCGCGTATCTTTCTGGAGTTGATGACTGAATTATGCCTGACTTAGCCCCAACGGAGATTGCCATGGCACTCGAAATGCGAAGAAATGGTCAAACCTACAGAGTGATATCCAGAGATCTTCGTCGACCAGTTTCAACGATCCATCGCAGTATCCAACGGTTCAGGGACACCGGTACTTATGTGAGAACAGCAGGAAAAGGCAGAAAAAGACGCACTTAGAGTAGGAATGATCGTTTCATTCGGCTTCGTGTACGTAGGAACCCCCGTTTGACGGCCGTCCAAGCCCGACATGAGTTAGAAGCAGTGCGGGGTGTAACCGTAAGTGAGCGTACGGTACGAAGAAGGCTCGAAGAAGCTGGTTTGGGTTCATTTGTGCCCGCCAAGGCTCCAAGGCTCGAGGTAAATCATCGTAGAAACAGGTTAACTTTTGCTCAGGAACATCGACTTTGGAACGCGGACCAATGGAGTAAGGTATTGTTTAGTGATGAGTGCAGAATTCTCTTAAATCAAATTGACGGCAGGCAAAGAATATACAGACGCAAAGGAGAACGATACATTCAGACAAATTTTGAAACTACAGTTGCATACGGTGGTGGATCAATAATGGTTTGGGCGGGCATTTGTTTGGGAGCTCGCACAGACTTGGTAGTGATTGACAGAGGGAGTCTGACTGCAGACCGCTATATCAGAGAAGTTGTAGAAGAAAATGTCGTACCGTTTGCCCCATATATCGGTGACGATTTTGTTTTTATGCAGGATAATGCTCTGCCGCATACCGCTCGGGTAACTCAAGCTTATCTTAATGATATGAATATCACTGTTATGGAGTGGCCGGCGAGATCACCGGATATGAACCCAATAGAGCACGTTTGGGACTTGCTGAAAAGAAAAGTTAAGTCCAGAATTCCAGCTCCTGCCAACGTGGGAGAACTGCGAATCGCCGTAGTTGAGGAATGGCGGAGACTATCCCAGGAGACCATCGATAACATCATTCTCAGTATGCCTAGACGGGTAGAAACTTTAATATGAGCACGTGGAGGAAATACGCGATATTAATCACCATTTTTCTAATTTAATTAATTGTAATTTTAATATTAAATTTCACTTTTCCAGGTTACATGAAAAGTTCAAAAATGTACCATTTTTCACAAATAGCCTTTACTCGCAAAATCTGTTCTTAATGTGATCTCATTTTAAGTAAAAACAAATGAAACTTTAAATAACAAAAGAAGTGTAGTAAGTAGATTTTAAAATAAAACCATATTTTTTTAATTTTGAACCTTTTTTTATGTTCCGCTAAATATGCCGGCGAGTTTATATTATGATTATGATTATGATTATGATTAACAATCCACCAAGAACGTATTTTTGAAAATTCATCCTCTAAGAACCAGAGGGTTTTGTGTGCGTAATGTTTACTCGTATTACATTACAGATTTAAGTATTATGTGAAATAGATAAAGATTACAAAAATAAAACAATCTCTGAATTTAATTACATTTATTAATACATCATATAATTCGCACACCGCACAATCACAGAGTCAAGAGCGTAACATTGCGCTTGTCTTCATTAACTTAAAGTAAATGACGCAAGTTGCAGCTCACGCAATTTTTATGTTTAACCTTATCCTAGCCCGAAAGATATTTGGACGTGTTTTGGTCTTCATTAGTCTTTAATTCAGGTCGTCTTTTTGCCAACCGATAAGAAGCCAGACGTGTTGGAGAAGTATTTTGCATTGGCTTCGTTCACCCTCGTCTCGGCAGCTTGCGGGTTCACTATTTCCAGACCCTGTAACAAATTTGAAGATATAAATGACATGAATTTTCTATGGCGGAAAGCTTTCATTTAGCTCAAAAGTCCTTAAAATTTCCATTTAGCTATCACAATAGTCCTTAAAATATACAAATTACATTCCCTATTAATTTTCAACAACTATTTCTAAACTTTAAACACTAAGTAATGGAATTTAGCGCATCATAAAACGGAATCATTCGCTATGACTGAATGTAAAAATTCTACTTAAAGATACATCAATATTACACCAAAATCATTAATTAACAATAGTAGATTACTACACCCCTAGAATAAATATTAGATAAGGTAGTATTTAAGTAGTAGTAATCTCATTCAACTACAATAACAGTCAAAACATTGTACATAGAGCCATTGTCCTGGGGAGTTTCATGGTTATAATATATAATATTATACATATATTCGTTGGTTATTGTGGCGGCAGTACGACTAAAAGGAAACCTAACATTAGCTATGAAATTGCGAACTCGATGCCATTCGATAGCAAATGGCGATAGCCGCGGCTTCGCTCCACGGTCGCCATTTCTGGCTATTATCATTTGGATCTGTGATTACTAGACGCGGCGTTTCAGCTCCGTCATACACAAGTAGATAAGTAAGGCGATGGCTGCAAATGATGTTTCATTTGTCGTAAAAGCGCGATTTGTTGCCCGCGCGGAGTGCATGATTAGACGTCGCGACTGTCATTGTAAATAACGATGATTCCTTGACTCGCGGTATGACCTAGAAAATCTTATAATGACACGCGATGCGGCGTAGGTACGTTTACAATTGAAATAAGTTTTAATTAGCGCATTCAAATTGTTATAGTCAACGTATTATGCACGCAGTGCAATAAGAAGAAAATACAGACTGCCTGTAGCGCTCTCTGTTGCACAGGGGCTTTACGATGAGTCTGCCGGGAAAGAGGAGCTATTGAAATAAAATATTTCCTAATTTTATTGCATGGATACTATTAATTATTACTTACAATTTAAATATACCTACTTCATTTTAATAAATAAAATCTGGTCACAGTGTAATTATCTTTCTTACTTTTTTACAAGTTAATCAAGTATTATTAAAATGCAGCTACAAAGATAATAAAGATGTTTTGATTAAATCTCATCGTAAAATCTGGGAATCTAGTGAATTACATAAATCAATCGTTAAACGTTTTAAACTTCATACATTTGTAATTAATAAAATCAAAGAATTTTGATTTACATCCGCTAAATCCAAAGCAACTTGTCGTTTCCACTCAGCACGATCTCAAACATCAACTTTCGCATTTATAATATTAGTGTGAACTGTGAAAACACCTTTAAGAATTGTTATCAATTGATACTGATAGAAACGTGGAGGCGGACAAGGCATCAGACGACTAGGCAGATTAATTCATATCGAAAAGTGACTAGAAGAGAGAGAGTAAATACTGATACTTATGCCCTAAATGAATACGAAGTAATCTGGGGACACGGTAGTGTCCCCGCCAAGACGAGCCAAGCGAAGCGCGAGGGCACTACCTATCTTTTCTCGAAGTGTTTCGCCGTATTTTTAAACCCTTATAACTTAGGCCTGAATTATTTCAGATAATCAAAATTCTCGGAAAATGACGTCGCCAGTGAACTTATTAAACCTATAAAGTTTCAATTTTATAGGTCTTATACTTTAGATTTTATTGACGTCTAAAAAACCCAAATTTCGTCACTGACTGACTGACTGACTGACTGACTGACTGACTGACTCACTGATGATCATTTTCCTAGGTACTTCCTGAAGACCTAGAAAGCTGAAATTTGGTATATAAGCTAGTATTAGCACCCAACCAACAAAAAAATTCCAAAAGTTGGAAATTTAACCCCCCAACCCCTTAAAATAGGGGATGGAAGTCTGTATGAAATTACCGCAAATATTAATGCTAGAAGTCTCAAAATTGATATAGAGACTCTTTGTAATAAACAATTAAATACGTGTTTCAGGATTTTTAGTTAATCACCCCACATCCATAAAATTAGGGGGTTGGAAGTTCGTATGGGGTTTCCCATAAGTATATAGGTATAATAAAAACTTAATTTCTGAAATTTGGTATATAAGCTAGTATTAGCACACAACCAACAAAAAAATTCCAAAAGTTGGAAATTTAACCCCCCAACCCCTTAAAATAGGGGATGGAAGTTTGTATGAAATTACCGCAAATATTGATGCTAGAGGTCTCAAAATTGATATAGGGACTCTTTGTAATAAACTACAAATAAGGAAAAAAATAAACTAGGTGAACCAAGGAGGGTTCCCTCATTTAAATGATAGAGGGGGGGGGATACTTGATTCGGACAAATATCCACCTTGCAATGATATTCAAGAAATACACCAAAGAAAAGGAAATTAACCAAATAAAAAATATAGTCGTAAACAACTTACAAAAAGAAGTGAAATCCCAGCAAAAACATTTTCATGTAAAATGTTGCCAAGACGAGAACATGTGGCTCACACTATCAAAAAGTTATCAGATCTCATGTAGAGCAAGACTTCTAACTATACACGCCCTAACTCTATGAATCCTAACTTTATAAACTCTACACTTTAGTCAAAATATATTATGTCTTGGCTGTTTCGTTACTGTCACATGGGTGTAAAGTAAAAATATTATTCACTGACTTTGTACTTTTCTGATATACAATACCTAGTTTCTGTAGTAACGATTATTTATTAGATAGGTATTGAGTCTCCTCAGAAACTGCACTTAGGTTTTACTAATATTCAAATTGGTTTCAAATACTTCATCACACTTTGCAAAAGTGTGTTCCTTTGCTTTAGAGGATATTTTTTTAATAAATGGAAGTTTTTTCCCATAACAATGGTGATACCATTTAATTTTAATGTGAAATTTCTTGAATTTTGTATGGTCCATTATGCCACTTGCAAAACTCTATTAGAAAAGTACTGAACAGTGAATAAATTCTTCACTTTACGCCCATGTGACGGTACCGAAACAGCCAAGACATAATATATTTTGACTAAAGTGTAGAGTTTATAAAGTTAGGATTTATAGAGTTAGGGCGTGTATAGTTAGAAGTCTTGCTCTACATGAGATCTGATAACTTTTTGATAGTGTGAGCCACATGTTCTCGTCTTGGCAATATTTTACATGAAAATGTTTTTGCTGGGATTGTGTTTACTTCCATCAGAGTAGGTTAGTGTCAGTAATAAAAACAAAGAAAGTCGGTTCAAAATATACATAACCAAATCATAGTTTAATTCGTCATCATCATTTCATCTGACTTTTCTTCATCTGTATATCTGAGATTAAACCATACATTGGCATTAACTTGATTAGTAGTAACATATACGCGATTAAAGCACTAGGTTACCGGCACGGTAAACAAACCATACCTCAGTGGAGAAGATTACGGTGCAATTCAATTTGAAATGCACTAGAGTTATGAAACGTTTACCTTTGTTCGCGTACGCTCATAAACACCACTAAGGACCGCCTGGCATCCCGCGGCGTCGCAGGCACGTATAATCATAGCTGATTGCCATCTGCCTAACGGTGTGATGCTAGCGCTATCAATAGGTATATGGGTGCACCAACTACCTACAAAAATTTGTCCAATCCTGTGCCAAAGAACTCTATTTTATTTTAAGCATTAAATGCGCAACTTATACATAATATTTTCCACAATCTATAATAATTATTTAAAAGAGTGAGGCATTCTCGTTGTTCCACGAATTCCGGCAAAACTAAAAGTCTTACAGCCGTTTTCACTAAACCTAGGAAACTCCGAAATCGAATGCTTAGCCCTTAGGTGACAGTTGTTGTAGGTGAAAACTGTCACCTATCGGCTAAGCATTCGATTTAGGAGTTTCCTAGGTTTAGTGAAAACGGCCGTTAGAGATCTACTTGATTGAAATTAGGTCAAGAAGGTGCACTAAGACCGGATTTTCAAAATTCAGATTTTAAGGGTTAAAAATCGTACACTTTAGTGTTTTCTCCATAGAAAAGTGTAATTTTTTCGTTGTTCCACGGATTCCATCAAAACTAAAAGTCTAAAAGATCTGAAATTTGGTAGCCAGATTTGTACTAAGACGGGAAATTTCGAAATAATTGTTCTTGGACCGAATTCTTTCAATATCGATATCTGACTTAGCCCCGGGCATTTGCTAGTAAAATATATAAAAAGGCACCGATCTATCTGCCTCTCTGCTATCTTACAATTATATACTGTGTAACGAAAACCCCGTGGGATCGCCAAGATTGTATAAATAGAATCGATATTAAAGCCTAATAAAACAGCTTCTTTGCCAAGAATGGTGTATTACAAAAATAAAACATTTCAAAAGCGAAAATGGTAATTTAGTAACAGCTGTGTATGATTCCGCGCCGCGACGCGACGCTGCGTTGAAAACTCCTACGCCAGCCTTTATGGTTTTGATTCAGCGAGGCTTTTGACGTGTAACCACCATTGATAAGGATTTCGGGGCAGCGCTAAAAAGTTTTCGAACCTAAAGAAATCCAAAACCCGAAAAGAGTTCCAAACGCACTTAAACCATTATTATACAGCCTAATTTTGCTTAAGACATAAATTACAATGTTTTAGTTTGTTTATAAAAATACATATTCGTTTATATAGGTTTTCTCGGGACACTTTTTTCGTGAATTTAGTATTACACCCGGGGTCCATAGATTTATATGCCAATGGTAACCACACAGTTTTCCACTTTTGCGCTTGTTTCTTTTGCTTGTTTTATTATAAATTAACGACTGTTGAGAAATAAATTGTTTTATTAGATTTGAATATCAACTTTATATATGTGACCCAAACGGTCCCACGCGGTTTTCGTAACACAGTGCAGTACAGACATTTCATTACATTATTTACCAAAACACCTCGTAAAAAACTCATTGACTTGGACTTTTGTATATGATTTCCTAATAAATGCGTACACATAGGTAACGTTAGATACCATACAAGTAAAGTAAACATGCGAGCATGGTGTACAAGTTCCAGTTATACCTACTTGGCCGTCAATAAGGCCAACAAACGCAATCCTGTTGCGCATGAAGATTCCGGGATTCCGTGCAAAGTGGTTGTATGGTCGCATCTTGCAAGCGCACTCAGTAATGGCCCCCACTCGGTCGTTAGCACTTAATGGCGCGTCCGGACGCTTGGCAAACCTCGACAACCCAGGACGAATTCAAACGTGCAGACAGAGTTTTCTTAGGTTTGTGTTGGTTTGCAAGCGCTTGCGGGCGTTGATTTTTTGTCACAAACCAAAGGGAGTTCGCCACAAACCCTTACCAACTTGCGAGTTGCGACATATCCACACGCTTGCGTAAACTCAGTCTTGTTCGTGCAGTGGTGGTGAATGGTCTTCAAAAACCACCATCTTCTTTGTCGTATTATTAGTTTTCTTTCTCTTGCTTTCTTGTTTTTATGTAAAAATAGCCGAATTTTACAGCCGACACAAACTCGACATCAGTTCAGAGTAGGTATACACTGTATATATATGAGTATGTCTTCCCAAACGTGTGAATGACGGAGTTTGTTTGCCAAAATCAAGTCAAACGTTTGTGGAGGTTTGCAGTTTGCGGCAAACGCCAAGCGTGCGGATGCGCCATAGCCCATAAGAGTAGCGACTAAGCAGAATAATGGGTATTGGGGACCGCAGGCATGAGGAACTGCGAGCTAATAGCATTATTAACGTGATAGATACTGTAGTAAATATAAAACGAAACTTACAAAAGATATTTTGGTATAACACTACACTGTGATACGAGGTACGTGTTCTATTCATTAACAGACATACGTAGTTGACCTGGCAAACGTTGTTTGAACAAGACTTCTGGCGTAGCGGTAGCAATTCTATAGTCTGCGACAGAGGTCGTGGGTTCGATTCCCAAAACTGAAAAATTTATCAGTTATCTAGTAGCTACCTTGGGGATAGATTGCGATGTACTGAATTATTTACATAAGTAATTAAAGAAATAATAATTTCTCAATAATTATGACTATGAAAAATAAATTGAATGATTCCAATGGCTCCTCAAAAATTACTATTATACTGTACTACTTTTTATATAAAATAGTTTCCGTAGTCCAAAATATCTGTATTTATCTGTATTTATATTTATAAACCGTACCACACAATTTTTCCAAAAACTTTCCCCGGGTATGTTCGTTCCGACACCAAGCATCTTTAGCGATGTTGATTCGACAAGGTGTGCTTGTTATCAGATTATCTGTGGCACGCTAAGTTAACAGAACGCTTGTCGCGGTTCATTGACAGCACTTCGTGTGGGCTTGTTTCAGTTTTTGCTATCAGCATGTCTCAGCAAAAAGTTATCTTACTTGAAGAATAGCTTTTGATTTGATCTATAAATAGATAGAATTGTAAGTGCTGAGTTTTATAACATTTGTAACTGTTGGGAAGCCGGCTTACTGATTTTATTGAAAAAAACTTTTTTACAGATATTGCGAACAAACGAGCGGAGGGGTCACCTAATATTCAATTATTTATTTAAATGATAATTTATTAGAATAAAGAGTGCACCTGTATTTACGCATACACATTTCTATTATTTAATTAACTACCTTAATGCTGCAGTTGGCACGTTATGGTATCAAAACGGCGGAGGTATCGGGATCGAATCTCGGCTATGGATAGAAATAAGGCCTAGATACTAGACAGCTGCGGCTAGATCCCACCTTAACCATAGACATATTATAGAGCGATCTAGCTGGCCGGTACGATGCTGTGTAGCAACCGCGGATTAACTAGGCCTAGGACGACCTCCGTGGCGCAGGGGACGCACGCTCGGATTCGAGTGGGAAGTCGCGGGTTCGATTCCCGCCACGGGCCACTTTGGAATTTTATAATTTCTAAATTGACTCAGGTCTTGTCTGGCTCTGGTGGGAGGCTTTGGCATTGGCTAGTTACCACCCTACCAGCAAAGACGTACCGCCAAGCGATTTAGCGTTCCGGTACGATGCTGTGTAGAAACCGTTGGGGTGGCATAAGTTACCCCTTCCAAGTTAGTACGCTAACATCTTCGACTGCATCATCACTTACCTTCAGGTGAGATTGCAGTCAAGTACTAACTTGTATAGCGTAAAAAAAAAATGACGTGTGTGTGTATGGGCGTAGTTCGTGTCCAGTCCGTAGTATAACCAGATCCGGTATTTTCGCGAATCATCCTTTAAGTTGAACTATGAAGTGAAAACCAAACAATAAACATAAGTAAATATATTTCAAACAAACAGATCTAACCGGCAGATTACCACCTGCAAACGTCGCTTATTATAAGCGCTCACCGCTCGCTGCAGAAACTTTCAACTGTTGCCATGTTCCTACTTCCTAATATTATCCCAATTAACTTCTTGCCCACCGACCATAATAGAATAAGTAGAAAGTGCAGATCCATAGATTTAATAGCTACAAGTTACAAGGCTCCGTATCACATTAAGTTTTGTATCAACAATGGAACTAAAGTACATTTGCATACAACCAATAACATATAACGGCTACATCTAATAGAATGTCAGCATCTCAGCAGTTAAACCAGCAAAGGGCGTCATTTCCATAACACAAATACCAACAGCGAAAACTAAACGGTGAAAGTCCTAACCAGATCGTCTGTAATACAAATACATATAGTTATATTTCCCAGTTTCTCACTTGCAACTTGCACGTGTTGTGAGCCCCCTTTAATTTTATTATAGGTATTTCTTGAATTTGATAAATGTTTTTACAATTGAGAGGTATATTAATACCAATAGTAATGCTAAATTGACCTTTAAATAGGAATTTATAAAAAAGTGAATTTCATGAAAAATATCAGATAGGAGGTGTTGGCACTTAGCCGTCGAAATGGTAAATGTGGTTAAATAGTAATTTTACATTTGTGCAAAAAGTAAATAAGGAATCTAAATGAGAATACTACGGTGATTCTGTGCAAAGACAAGTTTGAATTTGAATGTAATAACAATAAACATGAGAACGGAAACCTAGCTAACGTATGGCATATTTGTAATTTCTACTTTCTATACCTTGTAAAATATTTTGCAGGTAAAATTCGCTCCAGAAACAAGATGATATTAACGATACGACCCATCCACATTCAAGAAAGCATCGTTATGTTTTACGGTCTATAAATTTTCATTTCAGGTAATGCGCCTGTCCAAGTGGTACAATATTAAAAGATAGGTGCAATATACGAGGGAATTATTAATATACTTGTTAATGTACGTTGTACATCCTTAGGTACGCTTAAAACCTATATTACGATTAATATTAGTATTATTAATAATATACAGCAGTATAGACATTTTTTTTATTACATAAATCTCTAGAAATTCGATAATATTATATTTATTATATGTTGCAATTTGAATAATTTTGTAAGCATTAGGTACTGTACAAATGCATTATTTTATGATAACTTCAGTCTTACGATCTCTTCAGTTTTATGCAAACTAAATGAAACAAATTAGCTAACATGTATGTAAATATGTAGATTAAATAATTACAATTATTTAAATTATAATTATTTAGTCAATTAGTGTAGATTTAAATGGTTTTACCATTTCAATCTAAATTTAATATCTTCACGAGGAAGAGCTCTTTTTCTAGTCATGAACTTTCTCCGAAAAAAAGTTATATTTTAGTTTTTATTAAGTAAATATTTTAGTTAATCTCGTTTAATAATTTGTATCATAATTTAATACTTTATTTTAGAAATTAAGAATTACAAAAAAACTTCTATGTACCTAGTAAGTAACCGCGTACCTAAAAGAGATATGACCGATTACTTTGCGTGCAAAAGTACACAAACAATAGAACAAGAAAAATCAAATGATTAGTACAATAAATACTTCACTTAAAACTCGCAAAGTATTCAGCCTTCATTCAAATAGCAAGTGTATTATTTTCAATATTTTTTAGATAAGTAAAAGTCAACCTCCACAAAAGTATAGAATAACAAAATATCATGTTTAAGGCCAATATCAAATACTGAGCTAATAACTTCATCACTTTAGTGATTGATGAAACGTTATTATAGTCCTTTATGCTGGATTTTCTACTATTTAATTATTTTGTATGCGGATTTCTATGAAAATTACACCGTCGTGTATTCAAGAACCACTTTACTTATTCAGACGGTGTAATAATAATAATTGATCAATCGCGTTTGATTACGAAAAAACTACACAAGAAGATAACGTGTTTCTTTTGAATACACTCATGTATGCATCTATTTGTACGTGAGAAAATGCAGGTCCATTATGGAGTTCTGATGACAATGGGACTTGATAGTCGAGTACATCGACATAGTTTCTAACAATACTCGATGAGTTTATGTAATGTACTTTTTTGAACAGAACACTTCATTGATATCTTTTTCACGGATCATGAGTCAGTGTCAGTAATTAAATGGCTCTATACCAACTCTATACGCTATTTACAATCCCTTAACACTAGCCGCGTCTTTCTCACGACAAGTATAACTTTTTTATTTGTTTGCTAATTAGCACTTGAGATTTCGAAACTTTACTAGGCATTATTTAAGAAAACGTTGCTTCATGATTTTTTTATAACCCACAGTTAATTGAATATATGGAAATAAGTAACTTAACGCCTAAAATAGAAAATTTGCATTTATGACGTTCAAAAGACTTCGAAAGTGCGTATTTGAATAAATAAATAATTTCGAAAGGTAAATTTTAAGTAAAAACGTATATTATATGACTAATTTAATGAAATTATATTGTATCTTATCTTATTAATCTTAGAAATAAGTAAGCATTGCACCAACAATTCACCTAAATCGGTGTTGCTTAATTAGCTATAAGTAAGAACAATACAAGAAATAAATTTAACGTTATAGACAGTTGAAAAGTTTCACGTTGTATCCACTAAACGATGCTATCAAATGGCTTTCTTATAGTATCGTGCTCATTTTCAACTCGAATTCGAGATTACGGGAAAACAGTGATTCTAATCGGCATTAATTTCTCTAGAGGTCGAAAGGGCGTATATACTTTCACGAATCACAAGTCATGGCTTATCTCTTTTGATTGATTTAATATGATGTTGTTTCAGTTTTTTGAAAAAGTAACTGTCGATTTTTTACATTATTAAATACTTAATATCCAATCTATTGAAGAACATAAATAGGAGATAATACAAAATATGAGATCTGATTAAAGTAAGAGTGGTCAGTCAATTGGTCACTAAATTCTACAGAAAAGGAAGGAGCTGCAAAAAACAAATTTTATGTGCCTTAATGTCTTCTTCTTCGTGTTAACTTACATTCAGGGTGAGCTAAATTATATGCTCTAATGAAGGTAATGTACAGAACTTTGCGGAAACCGGGAGTTAGTGGTGTGCGTGAACTTAGCAGATCATGTTCCAGCAGATCAAAATTAAAACGGAGTTCTCTTCGCATGCAGCTGAGTTCTAGAGTTCCTGATAGTTTTTAAAGATAGTTCTAGCCATTTTACCCAAAAAAATGCTATTGAAAAAATGATCTGCTAACTTCCCGTAGCAGATCATTTTCCAGAAAAACAGTATTTAAAGAGTGTTCTCAACGCATACAGCTTAGTTCTATAGTTCCTGATACATTTTAAGAATAGTTCTAGTGATTTAGCCTAAAAAAAGCTAGACTGAAAATTATGATCTGCTACGGGAAGTTAGCAGATCATTTCTCAATAAAATTAATAAAAACAAAACCTTAACTACGAAAGGAATAAATTCTTCTGATTATCTTATAACAGTGTTAGAACTATACTTAGAATCTAGATCTAGACCCAGAACTCTCATAAAATACCAGCAGAGCATAGCTGAATGTAGAAAAGTATGAATTTCGATCATTATTATTTCCTCCTGAATAATAAAAAAAATAATATCCCAGGGGGCTCGAACTCTTTTGATTTAATAAGACAAGTCCTAAGACTATACTTAAAATCTAGATCTAGACCCAGAACTCTCATAAAAATACCAGCAGAGCATAGCCGAATGTAAAAAAGTATGAATTTCGATCATTATTATTTCCTCCTGAAGAATAAAAAAAATAATATCCCAGGGGGCTGGAACTCTTTTGATTTAATAAGACAAGTAATAAGACTATACTAAAAATCTAGATCGAGACCCAGAACTCTCATAAAAATACCAGCAGAGCATAGCTGAATGTAGAAAAGTATGAATTTCGATCATTATTTATTCCTTCCGATCGATAAAAAAAAACTAATGTCCCAGGGGGCTGGAACTCTTTTGATTTGATAAGACAAGTACTAAGACTATACTAAGAATCTAGATCTAGACCCAGAACTCTCATAAAAATACCAGCAGAGCATAGCCGAATGTAAAAAAGTATGAATTTCGATCATTATTATTTCCTCCTGAATAATAAAAAAAATAATGTCCCAGGGGGCTGGAACTCTTTTGATTTAATAAGACAAGTACTAAGACTACTAAAAATCTAGATTTAGACCCAGAACTCTCATAAAAATACCAGCAGAGCATAGCCGAATGTAAAAAATTATGAATTTCGATCATTATTATTTCCTCCTGAATAATAAAAAAAATAATGTCCTAGGGGGCTGGAACTCTTTTGATTTAATAAGACAAGTACTAAGACTATACTAAAAATCTAGATCTAGACCCAGAACTCTCATAAAAATACCAGCAGAGCATAGCCGAATGTAGAAAAGTATGAATTTCGATCATTATTTATTCCTTCCGATCGATAAAAAAAACTAATGTCCCAGGGGACTGGAAATCTTTTGATTTAATAAGACAAGTCCTAAAACTATACTAAAAATCTAGATCTAGAGCCAGAACTCTCATAAAAATACCAGCAGGGCATAGCCGAATGTAGAAAAGTATGAATTTCGATCATTATTTATTCCTTCCGATCGATAAAAAAAACTAATGTCCCAGGGGGCTGGAACTCTTTTTATTTAATAAAACAACTACTAAGACTATACTAAAAATCTAGATCTAGACCCAGAACTCTCATAAAAATACCAGCAGAGCATAGCCGAATGTAAAAAAGTATGAATTTCGATCATTATTATTTCCTCCTGAATAATAAAAAAAATAATATCCCAGGGGGCTGGAACTCTTTTGATTTAATAAGACATGTACTAAGACTATACTAAAAATCTAGATCTAGACCCAGAACTCTCATAAAAATACCAGCAGAGCATAGCCGAATGTAAAAAAGTATGAATTTCGATCATTATTATTTCCTCCTGAATAATAAAAAAAATAATAGCCCAGGGGGCTGGAACTCTTTTGATTTAATAAGACAAGTACTAAGACTTTACTAAAAATCTAGATCTAGACCCAGAACTCTCATAAAAATACCAGCAGAGCATAGCCGAATGTAAAAAAGTATGAATTTTGATCGTTATTATTTCCTCCTGAATAATAAAAAAAATAATATCCCAGGGGGCTGGAACTCTTTTGATTTAATAAGACAAGTCATAAGACTATACTAAAAATCTAGATCTAGACCCAGAACTCTCATAAAAATACCAGCAGAGCATAGCTGAATGTAGAAAAGTATGAATTTCGATCATTATTTATTCCTTCCGATCGATAAAAAAAAACTAATGTCCCAGGGGGCTGGAACTCTTTTGATTTGATAAGACAAGTACTAAGACTATACTAAAAATCTAGATCTAGACCCAGAACTCTCATAAAAATACCAGCAGAGCATAGCCGAATGTAGAAAAGTATGAATTTCGATCATTATTTATTCCTTCCGATCGATAAAAAAAACTAATGTCCCAGGGGACTGGAACTCTTTTGATTTAATAAGACAAACCCTAAGACTATACTAAAAATCTAGATCTAGACCCAGAACTCTCATAAAAATACCAGCAGGGCATAGCCGAATGTAGAAAAGTATGAATTTCGATCATTATTTATTCCTTCCGATCGATAAAAAAAACTAATGTCCCAGGGGGCTTGAACTCTTTTTATTTAATAAAACAAGTACTAAGACGATACTAAAAATCTAGATCTAGACCCAGAACTCTCATAAAAATACCAGCAGAGCATAGCCGAATGTAAAAAAGTATGAATTTCGATCATTATTATTTCCTCCTGAATAATAAAAAAAATAATATCCCACGGGGCTGGAACTCTTTTGATTTAATAAGACATGTACTAAGACTATTCTAAAAATCTAGATCTAGACCCAGAATTCTCATAAAAATACCAGAAGAGCATAGCCGAATGTAAAAAAGTATGAATTTCGATCATTATTATTTCCTCCTGAATAATAAAAAAAATAATAGCCCAGGGGGCTGGAACTCTTTTGATTTAATAAGACAAGTACTAAGACTTTACTAAAAATCTAGATCTAGACCCAGAACTCTCATAAAAATACCAGCAGAGCATAGCCGAATGTAAAAAAGTATGAATTTTGATCGTTATTATTTCCTCCTGAATAATAAAAAAAATAATATCCCAGGGGGCCGGAACTCTTTTGATTTGATAAGACAAGTACTAAGACTATACTAAAAATCTAGATCTAGACCCAGAACTCTCATAAAAATACCAGCAGAGCATAGCCGAATGTAAAAAAGTATGAATTTCGATCATTATTATTTCCTCCTCAATAATAAAAAAAATAATATCCCAGGGGGCTGGAACTCTTTTGATTAAATAAGACAAGTACTAAGACTATACTAAAAATCTAGATCTAGACCCGGAACTCTCATAAAAATACCAGCAGAGCATAGCCGAATGTAAAAAAGTATGAATTTCGATCATAATTTTTTCCTCCTGAAAAATAAAAAAAATAATATCCCAGGGGGCTGGAACTCTTTTGATTTAATAAGAAAAGTCCTAAGACTATACTAAAAATCTAGATCTAGACCCAGAACTCTCATAAAAATACCAGCAGAGCATAGCCGAATGTAAAAAAGTATGAATTTTGATCGTTATTATTTCCTCCTGAATAATAAAAAAAATAATATCCCAGGGGGCCGGAACTCTTTTGATTTAATAAGACAAGTACTAAAACTTTACTAAAAATCTAGATCTAGACCCAGAACTCTCATAAAAATACCAGCAGAGCATAGCCGAATGTAAAAAAGTATGAATTTCGATCATTATTATTTCCTCCTGAATAATAAAAAAAATAATAGCCCAGGGGGCTGGAACTCTTTTGATTTAATAAGACAAGTACTAAGACTTTACTAAAAATCTAGATCTAGACCCAGAACTCTCATAAAAATACCAGCAGAGCATAGCCGAATGTAAAAAAGTATGAATTTTGATCGTTATTATTTCCTCCTGAATAATAAAAAAAATAATATCCCAGGGGGCCGGAACTCTTTTGATTTGATAAGACAAGTACTAAGACTATACTAAAAATCTAGATCTAGACCCAGAACTCTCATAAAAATACCAGCAGAGCATAGCCGAATGTAAAAAAGTATGAATTTCGATCATTATTATTTCCTCCTGAATAATAAAAAAAATAATGTCCCAGGGGGCTGGAACTCTTTTGATTTAATAAGACAAGTACTAAAACTATACTAAAAATCTAGATCTAGACCCAGAACTCTCATAAAAATACCAGCAGAGCATAGCCGAATGTAAAAAAGTATGAATATCGATCATTATTATTTCCTCCTGAATAATAAAAAAAATAATAGCCCAGGGGGCTGGAACTCTTTTGATTAAATAAGACAAGTACTAAGACTATACTAAAAATGTAGATCTAGACCCGGAACTCTCATAAAAATACCAGCAGAGCATAGCCGAATGTAAAAAAGTATGAATTTCGATCATAATTTTTTCCTCCTGAAAAATAAAAAAAATAATATCCCAGGGGGCTGGAACTCTTTTGATTTAATAAGACAAGTCCTAAGACTATACTAAAAATCTAGATCTAGACCCAGAACTCTCATAAAAATACCAGCAGAGCATAGCTGAATGTAGAAAAGTATGAATTTCGATCATTATTTATTCCTTCCGATCGATAAAAAAAACTAATGTCCCAGGGGGCTGGAACTCCTTTGATTTGATAAGACAAGTACTAAGACTATACTAAGAATCTAGATCTAGACCCAGAACTCTCATAAAAATACCAGCAGAGCATAGCCGAATGTAAAAAAGTATGAATTTCGATCATTATTATTTCCTCCTGAATAATAAAAAAAATAATATCCCAGGGGGCTGGAACTCTTTTGATTTAATAAGAAAAGTCCTAAGACTATACTAAAAATCTAGATCTAGACCCAGAACTCTCATAAAAATACCAGCAGAGCATAGCCGAATGTAAAAAAGTATGAATTTCGATCATTATTATTTCCTCCTCAATAATAAAAAAAATAATATCCCAGGGGGCTGGAACTCTTTTGATTAAATAAGACAAGTACTAAGACTATACTAAAAATGTAGATCTAGACCCGGAACTCTCATAAAAATACCAGCAGAGCATAGCCGAATGTAAAAAAGTATGAATTTCGATCATAATTTTTTCCTCCTGAAAAATAAAAAAAATAATATCCCAGGGGGCTGGAACTCTTTTGATTTAATAAGACAAGTCCTAAGACTATACTAAAAATCTAGATCTAGACCCAGAACTCTCATAAAAATACCAGCAGAGCATAGCTGAATGTAGAAAAGTATGAATTTCGATCATTATTTATTCCTTCCGATCGATAAAAAAAACTAATGTCCCAGGGGGCTGGAACTCCTTTGATTTGATAAGACAAGTACTAAGACTATACTAAGAATCTAGATCTAGACCCAGAACTCTCATAAAAATACCAGCAGAGCATAGCCGAATGTAAAAAAGTATGAATTTCGATCATTATTATTTCCTCCTGAATAATAAAAAAAATAATATCCCAGGGGGCTGGAACTCTTTTGATTTAATAAGACATGTACTAAGACTATACTAAAAATCTAGATCTAGACCCAGAACTCTCATAAAAATACCAGCAGAGCATAGCCGAATATAAAAAAGTATGAATTTCGATCATTATTATTTCCTCCTGAATAATAAAAAAAATAATAGCCCAGGGGGCTGGAACTCTTTTGATTTAATAAGACAAGTACTAAGACTTTACTAAAAATCTAGATCTAGACCCAGAACTCTCATAAAAATACCAGCAGAGCATAGCCGAATGTAAAAAAGTATGAATTTTGATCGTTATTATTTCCTCCTGAATAATAAAAAAAATAATATCCCAGGGGGCCGGAACTCTTTTGATTTAATAAGACAAGTACTAAGACTTTACTAAAAATCTAGATCTAGACCCAGAACTCTCATAAAAATACCAGCAGAGCATAGCCGAATGTAAAAAAGTATGAATTTCGATCATTATTATTTCCTCCTGAATAATAAAAAAAATAATAGCCCAGGGGGCTGGAACTCTTTTGATTTAATAAGACAAGTACTAAGACTTTACTAAAAATCTAGATCTAGACCCAGAACTCTCATAAAAATACCAGCAGAGCATAGCCGAATGTAAAAAAGTATGAATTTCGATCATTATTATTTCCTCCTGAATAATAAAAAAAATAATATCCCAGGGGGCTGGAACTCTTTTGATTTAATAAGACATGTACTAAGACTATTCTAAAAATCTAGATGTAGACCCAGAATTCTCATAAAAATACCAGCAGAGCATAGCCGAATGTAAAAAAGTATGAATTTCGATCATTATTATTTCCTCCTGAATAATAAAAAAAATAATATCCCAGGGGGCTGGAACTCTTTTGATTTAATAAGACAAGTCCTAAGACTATACTTAAAATCTAGATCTAGACCCAGAACTCTCATAAAAATACCAGCAGAGCATAGCCGAATGTAGAAAGGTATGAATTTCGATCATTATTATTTCCTCCTGAATAATAAAAAAAATAATATCCCAGGGGGCTGGAACTCTTTTGATTTGATAAGACAAGTCCTAAGAATATACTAAAAATCTAGATCTAGACCCAGAACTCTCATAAAAATACCAGCAGAGCATAGCTGAATGTAGAAAAGTATGAATTTCGATCATTATTTATTCCTTCCGATCGATAAAAAAAAACTAATGTCCCAGGGGACTGGAACTCTTTCGATTTGATAAGATTAGTACTAAGACTGTACTAAAAATCTAGATCTAGACCCAGAACTCTCATAAAAATACCAGCAGAGCATAGCCGAATGTAGAAAGGTATGAATTTCGATCATTATTATTTCCTCCTGAATAATAAAAAAAATAATATCCCAGGGGGCTGGAACTCTTTTGATTTGATAAGACAAGTCCTTAGAATATACTAAAAATCTAGATCTAGACCCAGAACTCTCATAAAAATACCAGCAGAGCATAGCTGAATGTAGAAAAGTATGAATTTCGATCATTATTTATTCCTTCCGATCGATAAAAAAAACTAATGTCCCAGGGGACTGAAACTCTTTCGATTTGATAAGATAAGTACTAAGACTATACTAAAAATCTAGATCTAGACCCAGAACTCTCATAAAAATACCAGCAAAGCATAGCTGAATGTAGAAAAGTACGAATTTCGATCATTATTATTTCCTCCTGAATAATAATGATCGAAATTCGTACTTTTTACATTCAGCTATGCTCTGCTGGTATTTTTATGAGAGTTCTGGGTCTAGATCTAGATTTTTAGTATAGTTTTAGTACTTGTCTTATTAAATCAAAAGAGTTCCAGCCCCCTGGGATATTATTTTTTTATTATTCAGGAGGAAATAATAATGATCGAAATTCATACTCTTTTACACTCGGCTATGCTCTGCTGGTATTTTTATGAGAGTTCTGGGTCTAGATCTAGATTTTTAGTAAAGTCTTAGTACTTGTCTTATTAAATCAAAAGAGTTCCAGCCCCCTGGGCTATTATTTTTTTTATTATTCAGGAGGAAATAATAATGATCGAAATTCATACTTTTCTACATTCAGCTATGCTCTGCTGGTATTTTTATGAGAGTTCTGGGTCTAGATCTAGATTTTTAGTATAGTCATAGGACTTGTCTTATTAAATCAAAAGAGTTTTAGCCCCCTGGGATATTATTTTTTTATTATTCAGGAGGAAATAATAATGATCGAAATTCATACTTTTTTACATTCGGCTATGCTCTGCTGGTATTTTTATGAGAGTTCTGGGTCTAGATCTAGATTTTTAGTATAGTCTTAGTACTTGTCTTATCAAATCAAAAGAGTTCCAGCCCCCTGGGACATTAGTTTTTTTTATCGATCGGAAGGAATAAATAATGATCGAAATTCATACTTTTCTACATTCAGCTATGCTCTGCTGGTATTTTCATGAGAGTTCTGGGTCTAGATCTAGATTTTTAGTATAGTCATAGGACTTGTCTTATTAAATCAAAAGAGTTCCAGCCCCCTGGGATATTATTTTTTTTATTATTCAGGAGGAAATAATAATGATCGAAATTCATACTTTTTTACATTCGGCTATGCTCTGCTGGTATTTTTATGAGAGTTCTGGGTCTAGATCTAGATTTTTAGTATATTCTTAGTACTTGTTTTATCAAATCAAAAGAGTTCCAGCCCCCTGGGACATTAGTTTTTTTTATCGATCGGAAGGAATAAATAATGATCGAAATTCATACTTTTCTACATTCAGCTATGCTCTGCTGGTATTTTTATGAGAGTTCTGGGTCTAGATCTAGATTTTTAGTATAGTCTTAGTACTTGTCTTATTAAATCAAAAGAGTTCCAGCCCCCTGGGATATTATTTTTTTTATTATTCAGGAGGAAATAATAATGATCGAAATTCATACTTTTTTACATTCGGCTATGCTCTGCTGGTATTTTTATGAGAGTTCTGGGTCTAGATCTAGATTTTTATTATAGTCTTGGTACTTTTCTTATTAAATCAAAAGAGTTCCAGCCCCTTGGGATATTAGTTTTTTTAGCGATCAGAAGGAATAAATAATGATCGAAATTCATACTTTTTTACATTCAGCTATGCTCTGCTGGTATTTTCATGAGAGTTCTGGGTCTAGATCTAGATTTTTAGTATAGTCATAGGACTTGTCTTATTAAATCAAAAGAGTTCCAGCCCCCTGGGATATTATTTTTTTTATTATTCAGGAGGAAATAATAATGATCGAAATTCATACTTTTTTACATTCTGCTATGCTCTGCTGGTATTTTTATGAGAGTTCTGGGTCTAGATCTAGATTTTTAGTATAGTTTTAGTACTTGTCTTATTAAATCAAAAGAGTTCCAGCCCCCTGGGATATTATTTTTTTTATTATTCAGGAGGAAATAATAATGATCGAAATTCATACTTTTTTACATTCGGCTATGCTCTGCTGGTATTTTTATGAGAGTTCTGGGTCTAGATCTAGATTTTTAGTATAGTTTTAGTACTTGTCTTATTAAATCAAAAGAGTTCCAGCCCCCTGGGATATTATTTTTTTATTATTCAGGAGGAAATAATAATGATCGAAATTCATACTTTTTTACATTCGGCTATGCTCTGCTGGTATTTTTATGAGAGTTCTGGGTCTAGATCTAGATTTTTAGTATAGTCTTAGTACTTGTCTTATCAAATCAAAAGAGTTCCAGCCCCCTGGGACATTAGTTTTTTTTTATCGATCGGAAGGAATAAATAATGATCGAAATTCATACTTTTCTACATTCAGCTATGCTCTGCTGGTATTTTCATGAGAGTTCTGGGTCTAGATCTAGATTTTTAGTATAGTCTTAGTACATGTCTTATTAAATCAAAAGAGTTCCAGCCCCCTGGGATATTATTTTTTTAATTATTCAGGAGGAAATAATAATGATCGAAATTCATACTTTTTTACATTCGGCTATGCTCTGCTGGTATTTTTATGAGAGTTCTGGGTCTAGATCTAGATTTTTAGTATAGTCTTAGTACATGTCTTATTAAATCAAAAGAGTTCAAGCCCCCTGGGATATTATTTTTTTAATTATTCAGGAGGAAATAATAATGATCGAAATTCATACTTTTACATTCGGCTATGCTCTGCTGGTATTTTTATGAGAGTTCTGGAACTAGATCTAGATTTTTAGTATAGTCTTAGTACTTGTCTTATCAAATCAAAAGAGTTCCAGCCCCCTGGGACATTAGTTTTTTTTATCGATCGGAAGGAATAAATAATGATCGAAATTCATACTTTTCTACATTCAGCTATGCTCTGCTGGTATTTTTATGAGAGTTCTGGGTCTAGATCTAGATTTTTAGTATAGTCTTAGTACATGTCTTATTAAATCAAAAGAGTTCCAGCCCCCTGGGATATTATTTTTTTAATTATTCAGGAGGAAATAATAATGATCGAAATTCATACTTTTTTACATTCGGCTATGCTCTGCTGGTATTTTTATGAGAGTTCTGGAACTAGATCTAGATTTTTAGTATAGTCTTAGTACTTGTCTTATCAAATCAAAAGAGTTCCAGCCTCCTGGGACATTAGTTTTTTTTATCGATCGGAAGGAATAAATAATGATCGAAATTCATACTTTTCTACATTCAGCTATGCTCTGCTGGTATTTTTATGAGAGTTCTGGGTCTAAATCTAGATTTTTAGTATAGTCATAGGACTTGTCCTATTAAATCAAAAGAGTTCCAGCCCCCTGGGATATTATTTTTTTTATTATTCAGGAGGAAATAATAATGATCGAAATTCATACTTTTTTACATTCGGCTATGCTCTGCTGGTATTTTTATGAGAGTTCTGGGTCTAGATCTAGATTTTTAGTAAAGTCTTAGTACTTGTCTTATTAAATCAAAAGAGTTCCAGCCCCCCGGGCTATTATTTTTTTTATTATTCAGGAGGAAATAATAATGATCGAAATTCATACTTTTTTACATTCTGCTATGCTCTGCTGGTATTTTTATGAGAGTTCTGGGTCTAGATCTAGATTTTTAGTATAGTTTTAGTACTTGTCTTATTAAATCAAAAGAGTTCCAGCCCCCTGGGATATTATTTTTTTTATTATTCAGGAGGAAATAATAATGATCGAAATTCATACTTTTTTACATTCGGCTATGCTCTGCTGGTATTTTTATGAGAGTTCTGGGTCTAGATCTAGATTTTTAGTATAGTTTTAGTACTTGTCTTATTAAATCAAAAGAGTTCCAGCCCCCTGGGATATTATTTTTTTTATTATTCAGGAGGAAATAATAATGATCGAAATTCATACTTTTTTACATTCGGCTATGCTCTGCTGGTATTTTTATGAGAGTTCTGGGTCTAGATCTAGATTTTTAGTGTAGTCTTAGTACTTGTCTTATCAAATCAAAAGAGTTCCAGCCCCCTGGGACATTAGTTTTTTCTATCGATCGGAAGGAATAAATAATGATCGAAATTCATACTTTTCTACATTCAGCTATGCTCTGCTGGTATTTTCATGAGAGTTCTGGGTCTAGATCTAGATTTTTAGTATAGTCATAGGACTTGTCTTATTAAATCAAAAGAGTTCCAGCCCCCTGGGATATTATTTTTTTTATTATTCAGGAGGAAATAATAATGATCGAAATTCATACTTTTTTACATTCGGCTATGCTCTGCTGGTATTTTTATGAGAGTTCTGGGTCTAGATCTAGATTTTTAGTATAGTCTTAGTACTTATCTTATTGAATCAAAAGAGTTCCAGCCCCCTGGGATATTATTTTTTTTATTATTCAGGAGGAAATAATAATGATCGAAATTCATACTTTTCTACATTCAGCTATGCTCTGCTGGTATTTTTATGAGAGTTCTGGGTCTAGATCTAGATTTTTAGTATAGTCTTAGTACTTGTCTTATTAAATCAAAAGAGTTCCAGCCCCCTGGGATATTATTTTTTTAATTATTCAGGAGGAAATAATAATGATCGAAATTCATACTTTTTTACATTCGGCTATGCTCTGCTGGTATTTTTATGAGAGTTCTGGGTCTAGATCTAGATTTTTAGTATAGTCTTAGTACTTGTCTTATCAAATCAAAAGAGTTCCAGCCCCCTGGGACATTAGTTTTTTTTATCGATTGGAAGGAATAAATAATGATCGAAACTCATACTTTTCTACATTCAGCTATGCTCTGCTGGTATTTTTATGAGAGTTCTGGGTCTAGATCTAGATTTTTAGTATAGTATTAGGACTTGTCTTATTAAATCAAAAGAGTTTCAGCCCCCTGGGATATTACTTTTTTTATTATTCAGGAGGAAATAATAATGATCGAAATTCATACTTTTTTACATTCGGCTATGCTCTGCTGGTATTTTTATGAGAGTTCTGGGTCTAGATCTAGATTTTTAGTAAAGTTTTAGTACTTGTCTTATTAAATCAAAAGAGTTCCAGCCCCCTGGGCTATTAGTTTTTTTTATCGATCGGAAGGAATAAATAATGATCGAAACTCATACTTTTCTACATTCAGCTATGCTCTGCTGGTATTTTTATGAGAGTTCTGGGTCTAGATCTAGATTTTTAGTATAGTATTAGGACTTGTCTTATTAAATCAAAAGAGTTCCAGCCCCTTGGGATATTAGTTTTTTTAGCGATCAGAAGGAATAAATAATGATCGAAATTCATACTTTTTTACATTCAGCTATGCTCTGCTGGTATTTTCATGAGAGTTCTGGGTCTAGATCTAGATTTTTAGTATAGTCATAGGACTTGTCTTATTAAATCAAAAGAGTTCCAGCCCCCTGGGCTATTATTTTTTTTATTATTCAGGAGGAAATAATAATGATCGAAATTCATACTTTTTTACATTCGGCTATGCTCTGCTGGTATTTTTATGAGAGTTCTGGGTCTAGATCTAGATTTTTCGTATAGTCTTAGTACTTGTCTTATCAAATCAAAAGAGTTCCAGCCCCCTGGGACATTATTTTTTTTATCGATCGGAAGGAATAAATAATGATCGAAATTCATACTTTTCTACATTCGGCTATGCTCTGCTGGTATTTTTATGAGAGTTCTGGGTCTAGATCTAGATTTTTAGTATAGTCTTAGTACTTGTCTTATTGAATCAAAAGAGTTCCAGCCCCCTGGGATATTATTTTTTTTATTATTCAGGAGGAAATAATAATGATCGAAATTCATACTTTTTTACATTCGGCTATGCTCTGCTGGTATTTTTATGAGAGTTCTGGGTCTAGATCTAGATTTTTATTATAGTCTTAGTACTTGTCTTATCAAATCAAAAGAGTTCCAGCCCCCTGGGACATTAGTTTTTTTTATCGATCGGAAGGCATAAATAATGATCGAAATTCATACTTTTCTACATTCGGCTATGCTCTGCTGGTATTTTTATGAGAGTTCTGGGTCTAGATCTAGATTTTTAGTAAAGTCTTAGTACTTGTCTTGTTAAATCAAAAGAGTTCCAGCCCCCTGGGATATTATTTTTTTTATTATTCAGGAGGAAATAATAATGATCGAAATTCATACTTTTTTACATTCGGCTATGCTCTGCTGGTATTTTTATGAGAGTTCTGGGTCTAGATCTAGATTTTTAGTATAGTCTTAGTACTTGTCTTATTAAATCAAAAGAGTTCCAGCCCCCTGGGACATTAGTTTTTTTTATCGATCGGAAGGAATAAATAATGATCGAAATTCATACTTTTCTACATTCGGCTATGCTCTGCTGGTATTTTTATGAGAGTTCTGGGTCTAGATCTAGATTTTTAGTATAGTCTTAGTACTTGTCTTATTGAATCAAAAGAGTTCCAGCCCCCTGGGATATTATTTTTTTTATTATTCAGGAGTAAATAATAATGATCGAAATTCATACTTTTCTACATTCAGCTATGCTCTGCTGGTATTTTTATGAGAGTTCTGGGTCTAGATCTAGATTTTTAGTATAGTCTTAGTACTTGTCTTATTAAATCAAAAGAGTTCCAGCCCCCTGGGATATTATTTTTTTTATTATTCAGGAGGAAATAATAATGATCGAAATTCATACATTTTTACATTCGGCTATGCTCTGCTGGTATTTTTATAAGAGTTCTGGGTCTAGATCTAGATTTTTAGTAAAGTCTTAGTACTTGTCTTATGAAATCAAAAGAGTTCCAGCCCCCTGGGATAATTTATTTATTATTCAGGAGGAAATAATAATGATCGAAATTCATACTTTTTTACATTCGGCTATGCTCTGCTGGTATTTTTATGAGAGTTCTGGGTCTAGATCTAGATTTTTAGTATAGTCTTAGTACTTGTTTTATTAAATAAAAAGAGTTCAAGCCCCCTGGGACATTAGTTTTTTTTATCGATCGGAAGGAATAAATAATGATCGAAATTCATACTTTTCTACATTCGGCTATGCCCTGCTGGTATTTTTATGAGAGTTCTGGGTCTTGATCTAGATTTTTAGTATAGTCTTAGGACTTGTTTTATTAAATCAAAAGAGTTCCAGTCCCCTGGGACATTAGTTTTTTTTATCGATCGGAAGGAATAAATAATGATCGAAATTCATACTTTTCTACATTCGGCTATGCTCTGCTGGTATTTTTATGAGAGTTCTGGGTCTAGATCTAGATTTTTAGTATATTCTTAGTACTTGTCGTATCAAATCAAAAGAGTTCCAGCTCCCTGGGACATTAGTTTTTTTTATCGATCGGAAGGAATAAATAATGATCGAAATTCATACTTTTCTACATTCAGCTATGCTCTGCTGGTATTTTTATGAGAGTTCTGGGTCTAGATCTAGATTTTTAGAATAGTCTTAGTACTTGTCTTATTAAATCAAAAGAGTTCCAGTCCCCTGGGACATTAGTTTTTTTTATCGATCGGAAGGAATAAATAATGATCGAAATTCATACTTTTCTACATTCGGCTATGCTCTGCTGGTATTTTTATGAGAGTTCTGGGTCTAGATCTAGATTTTTAGTATAGTCTTAGTACTTGTCTTATTAAATCAAAAGAGTTCCAGCCCCCTAGGACATTATTTTTTTTATTATTCAGGAGGAAATAATAATGATCGAAATTCATAATTTTTTACATTCAGCTATGCTCTGCTGGTATTTTTATGAGAGTTCTGGGTCTAGATATAGATTTTAAGTATAGTCTTAGGACTTGTCTTATTAAATCAATAGAGTTCCAGCCCCTTGGGATATTAGTTTTTTTATCGATCAGAAGGAATAAATAATGATCGAAATTCATACTTTTTTACATTCAGCTATGCTCTGCTGGTATTTTTATGAGAGTTCTGGGTCTAGATATAGATTTGAAGTATAGTCTTAGGACTTGTCTTATTAAATCAAAAGAGTTCCAGCCCCTTGGGATATTATTTTTTTTATTATTCAGGAGGAAATAATAATGATCGAAATTCATACTTTTTTACATTCGGCTATGCTCTGCTGGTATTTTTATGAGAGTTCTGGGTCTAGATCTAGATTTTTAGTATAGTCTTAGTACTTGTCTTATTAAATCAAAAGAGTTCCAGCCCCCTGGGACATTTTTTTATTATTCAGGAGGAAATAATAATGATCAAAATTCATACTTTTTTACATTCGGCTATGCTCTGCTGGTATTTTTATGAGAGTTCTGGATCTAGATCTAGATTCTAAGTATAGTTCTAACACTGTTATAAGATAATCAGAAGAATTTATTCCTTTCGTAGTTAAGGTTTTGTTTTTATTAATTTTATTGAGAAATGATCTGCTAACTTCCCGTAGCAGATCATAATTTTCAGTCTAGCTTTTTTTAGGCTAAATCACTAGAACTATTCTTAAAATGTATCAGGAACTATAGAACTAAGCTGTATGCGTTGAGAACACTCTTTAAATACTGTTTTTCTGGAAAATGATCTGCTACGGGAAGTTAGCAGATCATTTTTTCAATAGCATTTTTTTGGGCAAAATGGCTAGAACTATCTTTAAAAACTATCAGGAACTCTAGAACTCAGCTGCATGCGAAGAGAACTCCGTTTTAATTTTGATCTGCTGGAACTTGATCTGCTAACTTCACGAACATGAGTTAGTGGGGAGATAACAGCGGCCAGCATAATAGATCGGAGACGGTAAACGTGCTACAACGGAGCTTTGAACGTGCGCGACCCCAAGAAGAAGAAGAATGTAAGGAAAATAGCACTACTTTCGATACGTTTAGGAGTAGAAAACGCGCCAAACAGCGAAAGGCAAGTTTACGTGACGGTTGTGTGTGCAGCCATAATTCACCAGAGGCCACGGAGTCGTACTGACCTGCAGCGGCGTGAAGGCGACGGAGGACGCGGTGCCGGACACCTGTCGCCGTATGCTGGTGGCGCCCCCGTACTGCTGCTGCTTCTGCAGGTTCTTCTGCAGCGTCTTGCTGATGCGCACTTTGGTCTTCTCGTCCACTTGCGGCAGTCGCACGCGGCCCGTTCTCGACTTGCCGATAGTGCCGCGGGTGTACCCCAAGTCTTCTTGGTAAGCGTCGTCTTCAATCTGTATGGAAAAAACAATATAAGTATACAAAATTTTGCATACTGTTGCTTATTAAAATATATCCTGAAGCTGTACACACAAAAGGCGACCTCTAAGGGAGACCTGTTTTATAATAGGTACTTTTGTGTTGGAATTCATACCAGGGTAGGCGACGAGTGTGTAAGGAATAGATATTCATCGCGATCGCTATTGTAAGCAAATTCTGTCCGCTGATTGGCTGGAAAAAATGTAATCAGCGGATTCGACCAATCAGCAGGCAAAATTCATTTACGATTACGATAGCGTTGAATAAGTTTTTCTTACTCAGTTTTTTTTTTGTGATGGTTGATTAGTCCTACGAGTACGTTAAATTTTCTTATTAACTATCTAAGCTTGAGCTCGGCTATATAATATTGTAGTCAAGACATCAAGGAGCAGTTCCGATGACCACAGCATACAAGACGTTAGTTTTTTAAAACACAATGCCAATTTTAACGAGTGTGTGGAGTTTTTTTTTAAAACGCACTATAATAAATACTCTTTAAAAATGTAAAGATTGTATGTATTAGCTTTATCGATTTCTAATGGTGCGGTATTAGTTTTATCGATTTCTAAACTGCGGTTCAAATATCTATGGGTGCAATAAATAACCCTGCATCTGCTCGAGCCTCGAGTGGATAGCGTCGCCTTATTGGGTCACGATTGACCCACTTTTTACGTGAAATTTTACATACAATCCCCTCTATTTTATTATTTTATGTCGCGCTTATAATAAATACATTAATTGATTCATTTTTTAATTTTACTACAAACTAGAATAACATAATTTAACTATAAACAAGAATAAAAATAATGACTACGATGAAAAAAAATTAGGGGTATTAAGAACGGCCTTTTATTTATTTGCGTTTAGCCCGTTTGTTTCAATCCTTCGGAGGCCTTACGTTGCATTTGCATGCAAGTGCTAACAAGATTTACACCTGGCCTGTTCCTAAGCGCGAACGTCTTTTCCACTACATAAAACACAATCCGCTAACAGCGGATCGGGGGCATTCCGGGAAAAAGGAGAGTAAAATTAAGTATAAAATTGAATACGATTGTGCTAATGCAGCTGTAAAGCCTATTGGTTACCATAACATATTAATTACACATCCCAAGCGAGACCTTCTGGACTTTTCGGAATTTTGTGCGTTTTAACAAATTCAATATAACTTGCTAAGCGGTAAAGGAAAACATCGTAGGGAAACTTGCATGTCTGAGAGTTTACAACAACGTTCCCAAAGCCTGCCAACTAGCACTTGGTCAGCGTTGTGGGTTCTGTCCAAAACCCAAGTTCAGATTGAGAAGAGACCCGTGCACTGCCTGCTGTAGTGGTTGGTGTTTATCATCCATACAAAATAGTTTCACGTCTCTAATGAACCATTATCCTATGTGATAAGATAGTGCGTGCAGGTTCATTGACCTTAGAACGCTAGACAGAGCGGCAAGTGTTACAGGATAATGAACTGCACGCACATCTATCGCACAAAAAATAAAGTTACAAAAAAGTTTAACGACAAAAGTTTTTTCAGTGATAGGACTATTCGTGAGTACTGAGTATGAAGTTACATTAAAACTCTACTATTATTATTGCCCCGGTCCGTCACCACCACAGTCTGCGTGTGACATCCTCAAAAGCATTGTTTTCTAATCGTTTATGTTAGATGCGGCCCCCGCGGGCGCTTTGGCTAACGAGGCCGTCGGACGTCCGTGCTTCACCAGTTAGAGTTCCGGTCTATTTGAACGCGGCAAAAAACGCCATTTGAAATTCAGCTCATCTGCAGAGTGCCGCTGCTTGCCGGTATCATAAGGCGGAGACTACATTAGCAAACGTATCCACTGTTTCTCGCACACAGCACTAGCTAGGCCAACCCCATTGATTAAACATATTATAAGAACAGCACTTACTGACGTCACGTATACAAGGGCTCGGCCCTGAAGCCGGATTTTTAATTTGTCCAAACTGTAAAATGGCGCTTATGTATGCGACCGACAGCGGTATGTGCTGTCAGCGGTAAGTCGGCGGCACCGAAATGTACGACGCGCGACACCATATTTAAGAAATTTTTGGCTTCAACATACGTCACATCTTACCAGTCCTCTAGTCATTGGTATTTCATCATTGGTCAACCCCCACTGCGACCTAAAGTCAGGACAGTCATAATTAATACAAGTAAGATATATATAAGCTAAAATTATGTAAACGGAGCCAAATAGAGATCCTCTAATGCTTGAAACTATCGGCCGAACTTTTAACTTTCGCCGTATTTTTTCTGCTTCAAGACATAAATATTATACTAGCGGATTTTTTTTTAATTTTTGGTTGCATGGATAATATCCTAGTTATTTTTTCTCTTATTTTCTGCAGTTAGTCGTGAAACTAATATTACCTAGATCGAAATAGGCTAGATACTTGCCTCGATAAAAAATACTCGTATCTAGCATGTCAGAAAAAGAGCTAGTAAGAGGATTTGGGTGTTTATTTTGCAGTATTTCTGATTTTCTCAAGCATTGTTACCAGTGCAAATATTAAAATAATGCCAATATGGCAGTAATAAAAAAACTACCATGTACGAGTATAAGCATTGAGTGTATAGTGAATATTATTTTTCTGAAACCGTTTTATAAATCGCTGCGTTTTACGCGTTCACATGAATCCAGCCTAATAGTATCAGGATTCCGCGAATATCGGTAATTATTACAGTAATGCGCACAAATATTTGCATGTTACTGGCCTGTTACCGCAAGCCTGTAACTCTGTATCGTGTCTGATTGTTAGATGCAATTAGCAATAACTCCGTTTACGTATACGCACTATGTACGGCAACTCGTTGTAGGTATATGGGTTATGTTTTACTGACTACTAGCAGACGTTAACAAGACAGTCGTCTCGGATCGTGATCTATTACGTACATAACTATAAACTAGTTGCTTATACAATTATTTAAAGCAAAATAGCCAATAATACTAAGTTTAGTGAAGTTATGATCAGGGGCCCTACCACCATCTCTTATAGCATATTGTAATATTGTTTTGACATTTGTGCCAGTATGGAAATTTTAAAACAATATTGATAGATATGGTGGTACGGCCCCTGATCTTATGGAACTTCTAATAGGGCAAGAACTTACATATTAGGCAATAGGAATAGGAATCAATAACGCACTCTTAAAATAGAAAAATAGGTTTTTTTATAGTTAAGATGATCTCCCTGTACGTGAATTGCTGATTTTATTTGAGTTAGACTACAATTAGGTACTTAAAAAAACGTAATTATCAAAATATGCAAGATGCACCCTTTCCGCTTTGTGCTTTTTCATTTAAAAACCAGTTAGTTTTACGTCCTTAAGAATTGCTACTATCACGCAAAGAATTAATCATTAAAATGTCGGTATACGCAACGTGGGTGGCAATTACATTTTCAGTTCAAATTGCTTTTCGCTTGTAATGGGATTTTCATTATCGGGCCTATCGACCTCATATTTGCTAGAAGTCTAATGTCTGTCAACTTGTCTTGTATGAAGAGGGTATACTCGTATAATATCGCTTTTCGAATGATCAAAGGTACGGCAAACTTGTTGGGTATACGACGACAAGCGAATTTGAGATCTTTGTCGGCATCTAGTCGCGGACGTAGAGGTGATTATGAGTTATGTATGACCATCTTTTTGACTAAGATGCAGAGAGATTTGCTGAAACTAAGTCGAAATGTTCGCACGGACATGTTTATTAGTAACTCTATGATATTATGCATGTGATGATAGGAATCGCTCCTCAATCATAGTATTTTATAGAAATTACTTACCGCCAAATTATATCAACAGTATATAAAAATGTGATATTGAATATTTATAAAATATTTATGAATGATAAATTGAATATGTTATACTTTAAATAAATACTTTGCAGGATAAGCGGAGCACTAGTGGATATGTGGTCACTGTCGGAGCCCATTCCAGTACAGGTACAACTACATAATTGTTCTGCGAAAATCTCATTCGCACGAGGCGATTTAATGTTTCAACTAAAAAACAATTACCAATTGTTTTATGACGGCGTCTAAAATGGCTTACACTAATTTAGGACTGGAGATACTTTAGATTTTTGCAGTTTATAAGATAGCCTGTATAAATCTTTTTCTTTTCCAATATCAATCCCACCGATTTAACATTTAAACATAAAATAGTAACAAACATACACTCGCTCGCACACACGAACGAACGCACGTACGAACGAACGCACGCACGAACGCACGAGCGAACTCACGCACACTCCCACGCACGTACGCACGCATGCATGCAAACACACACACATATGCAATTATAATATTAGCCTGACGTTATACGGATGCTAATGCGTAAAGCTTTCAGTGCAATTCGTGAAACTTATAAAATTATTGTTACTCACGTCAGCGAAGTTGAGTCGGTTCGCGTTCTTGCGGAACTCCGTCATGGCGTAGCGCTCCTTCATCTTGCGCACGCGCTTGCCGCCGCGCTTCTTGCGGCTCTGCTCGATGGGCTTCGGCAGCGGCTTCACGAATTTTACCGGCGGAGGTTCCTGTGCGACACAAAGTTTAGCAGTTATCACAAGAAAAAAATGAAAAAAAACATTTATTTTGGCATCAAAGTTACAATTAACATTCCAAGCGTCGCGAGCACCACAGTGGTGCTTGATTAATCCTCTTCTCATTGGCGGACGAATGTTTTTAAATTAGCTCTGTATTTTAAAGTGTATCTATTCCCAGTCTGTTATTGATCACTAAGAGATAACATCACGTCAAGACAAGCACAAGTATCTATACAGTCATCCATTCAGTATTGTGATTTAAGACCTTTCCAATAAGTGAATACTTGAAAACTAGTACTTGTGACAGATAGCCTAGCTCTTCCATATCATACGAGAAAGCATACGCATAGTCAAGTATTTGATCGATCTGGTATAATACAATGTACCATCAGCTATTGATACTACATACGATTTTCAAGTTTCCACCTGGAACTGAACATACCTGTAGCTTGTCAAGTTTCTTCTCAATACTCTCTCGGAGCTGCCGTCCGATCGCTCCGTCGGTGCTCTCGTGGCACGCGTCCACGCGGGCCGCCAACGTCAGCTTAGTGGACACGAGCTTGGCTGCTTTGTACCTTAGCTCCTGCAAAACAAGGACACATTGTAATAAATGCTGTTATTAAAATATGGACTACTTTCTACTTGATTTATTAATGTTCCATCGGACCCGGGCCTAGGCACGCGGTTTTATGCTATTAGAGTCATTAAATGCTAAAATTTATTAACGTTAATTGAATGTTTGAACATAAGTAGGCCACTGGCCAGAAGGCTTCAGAGCTTAGGTTTGTAAAAAATATCAGAAGTAAGTTTATTTTAAGTCCTTTGGTGGCTCGGTTTACACACTGTCTCTTTCATCGAAGTAGGGCACGTCAAAAGACATACATGAATGCTACTGTTATGAAAGAACTAAAACAAATAATTCTTGCAGAAACGATTTTTACACTCACAGGGGTTGCATCCTGAACGATTTGCGAGAAGTAAATGAAGCCAGTGTGCGGCAACGACGCTGCTGACGAGAAACCAGATAGCGTCTTCTTTTGCTGCCCCAGTGGCAGAACGTTGCACGCCGGCATTCGGGACAGCTTGGTCAGGCCGCCCGCCACGCCGAGGATCTTCGCCGCTGTGGATGCCCCTGAGACAAATTTTCGTCCATTAACTAAGCACAGGTCTATTGCCAGCATGAAGGGGTTTATGGCCTTAGCCCAACATGCTGGCCATGTCATTATCATGTACTAGCAGTGCCCGCGGACTCCGTTCCACGTTAGAAATATATTTGTACCATTAAATGTAAGAAATTAGTGCTGAAAATAAGTTGTCGAAAGTGTGCGTATTACCTTTCCTAATATTATAATTTCGTTCAACGTCCGTTGCGTAGGGAGCCGACCGCGCGAATGAGCCGCGCGGCTACCTACTTCGTAGACGTAATAAACAACGCCCCTTCCCCCCCACAGCGCTGGACGCGACGCAATCGGATCGAAAAATTATTTTTAATTCACAATTGTAGCAGTAAAAGCATTGTGAGTTAGTGATAGATAACGATTAAAGCATTATTTTTATAACTTGGATGAGACAAGGTGTGTAATTTTTTGGAAATTATTATAGCCTATGACACTCTACAATAATGTAGCTTTCTATTGGTGAAATAATTTTGAAAATTGAAAATCGATTCAGTAGATTCAGAGATTACCTCTTATAACATCACAAACTCACAAACATTATAAGATTAGTATAGATGAAGAATTAGCATGTGGGGTCAACTGGACACACTTAACTTGAAATTAAGAAATGTATAAATAAGAAGCACTTTTGATGCTGGTATAACAATGGGTTTTTTCAAAAACCCACTTATCAATGTGAATGTAACTGCATATACAATGTGAATAAAGCTGCAGATACTTACCCACAATAGCTGTAATATTGGGAGCAATAAAAGTCATCCTGCTCTCGACGTACTCATATATATTTGATTTGAAGTTGTTTAACTCTGCTGCCATGTCACAAGCCTCGAATATTTCACTCAGTTCAGACTCCGAGAGCAATTTACTGCAAGATATAGCAAAATTGTAAATTTATGCTAATATTAAATTAAGTGTCTGTTTATGTTTATGAATGCATATATCTCTAACTAGTCTATTTTTGGTGATAGTAATAATAAACCTCTAAAAACATAGTTAGGTTTGCAGTTTGTTGCCAAAAGTAAGTAAGTAAGTAGTATGTTTTACTTGTTTTGTAGTACACAACTTTCAGTGCGTGAGTTTGACTCTCACTTGGTTGGATTTTATTTTGGTTGATAGTGAAACAATGAAGAAGCATGTAAATAATTATTTCAACAATGAAATACAACCCACCCTTGTGTTGTAGAAGCAGTAACAGACACTATCATTATTGTAGCTTGTGTCAGGAAGCTCTGCAGTGTCTCGTTATTCTTGGCTCTGTCCAAATCATTGCCCAATTCTTTCACAGTGCGGATGTACTCCAATGGAGTTATGATAAGTGACTCCAGTTCGGGGAACCTCTTCTGGTATTTATCCCGAACAAATCTGTGAATGATAGCTGGAAAATGAAATTATTTATTTAAAGATAACCTACAATAAGCAGGTTAACTTGTAAAATAGAATATATAGAATAAAATCAAGTAAATAATTTAAAAATTAAAAAACACAACCGCCCTGTAGTAAAACGACTTTTTCCAAAAATATATAGCCTATGATGCCTCAAATGTTCAAATCGATTTAGCCGTTCAGAAGTTATGGTGGAATAAAGAAATTCACATACATACATACACAAACCCTAAAAACATTACACATATTTTGGGCTTCTCATGGGCAAATCTAGAAACAGAGCAAGTTTTTGTTCTATAGGAATGGAAAGTGGTAATGTATCAGATTTAACACTGTTCTGTTGAAACTTAAAATGGTTGTATGATAATGAAATGAGATTAGGACAAAAGTGATTAATAAATGTTTTTGTTACTCTTGAGTAAAAAGTTTAACATTATTGATTCTCACCTATTTCCCCATCAATCTCAACAGCAATATTGTTTGCCTCTACAATCAGTTGGTACTCCGGGTCTGACTCCATCAAACCAGTCACTTCTATTTTTTTCCTGTTGTTACCAACATTTCGTTCGATTTCTGTGATTACCTGAAAGTTAAGTTTAGAAAAGTTTCTACTGGTGGTTGTTCCTGGAAACTGTAATAAACATCTGACCCCTACCAGAAATGTTGTTTCTGTAAGGGATCAGAAGTTTTTTACAATTTAAAAAACAATATTACTAGAGTAATTTCATACCTACCATGAGCAACTCTGAACTCGAAAGCTATAGAGCATATTATGATCCCTATATAAGCTAGCTCTAGTCATATTGTTCTCTAGTTGAAATTAGTATAACAGTGAAAGCATTGTTTTTTTGCTGTTATCTCTAGTCAAGTTACATTGCAAGTCATGAAGGAACTCCCTTCCAAAAAAACTGGAAGTCTTGCTGACAACACAGTGACTCTCATTGATCCCTTCAGAAGCCCTATGTCCAGCAATCAGCCTCAAGTTATGACGATGTAAGCGCAGAAACGAAATGAAATTATTGAAGGAAGAACAAACGAAGAGAAGAGTGAATAGGCATTTTCTAGGCAAGCGCGCTCCATCCTAGACCTCATCATTTCTGTCCATCAGATATGATTGGGCTCAACTTGGACACTGGACCCGTAACGCATTTTCGGCCACTTAACTTATATTTTCACGAAAGTTTTTTATGTAATACACTTCACAATGTCACTAGCTTTCATAAATAACTCAAATTAACGAGAAATAATAAGAAAAATTATTATTATAAATCACATTTTTTTAGGTTATGTTTACGTATTTTTTGCCAGTTTGCTAATATTTTTACGAAAGATTTGTATCACACTGTCACTAACTTTCGTAAATCACTGCACAAACGACTTAGGGTCCAGGAGCGAGCGAAGCGAGCTCGGGACTTGAGGGCACCCCGACTCGGCTGGGTTAGGTGACGAAGAGGATGGCGGGGCCTGCAAGGCCCCGCCATCCTTCTGAGTGGTTATTTTCTTTTATGACCACCCAGGAATAGGAGCCCCGCGAAGCGGGGCTCCGTCGACTGGCCTTTAAGAAGATTAAAGACAAGAAATGAGAAGAGGTGAAGATTTTTTAATTTCAAAAAAATATTTCTCGAAAAGTATAAGGCCTCGTACGATTTGGCTTGGGGGGTAGACTCCCCCTACCCCTCCCCTCCCCCTCACCCCCCTCCCATCCCCCCCCGCAACGGGTCCCGTGTCCTAGACCTACCTATGATTGTAGTCAAGCGCAATCCTATCCATAATAAAAAAGGACAGTAAACAAATATTATTAATAATATTACCCGTTGCAAGCGGTCCGAATGCCTCAATTTTGCCAGTTCTCTAATAGATACATTTTTTATTTCTTCCTCCTTAGGAACGACCGGGAAAGGTACAGCAAATTCGTGATCATTATTTGATGTTTTGTTTTCAATCATGGCCTCAAGTTCCCCATCATCGTTCTCTTCCAAATCAGCCAACAGTTCATCAGCAAGAGACATATTGAATGAAAATTGATCAGGTACAACACGCTTGTTGGAACTATGATTTTTTTATTGGATTTAAATATAATGTGATTTGTTTTTGTGTTCCTTATTTTTTTGTGATTTTTGATGGATTTTTGTTTTGAAATTATTTGAAGATTTTTAGGTTACAATAGCACAGAGTCTTCAAAGTCTTTCGGTTCCTGGTGGTTCCTGGTCTGTGCTTCAAAGTTATAGTCTGTGCCACAGACTATAACTTTAAAGTTTAAAGTCATAACATAGTGTTTTATGTCTATGGTCATAACTCATAACTCATATCATAGACATAGACAACTAACACTTTAGGGATGTCAAAGACTACTAACACTAGGTACAGTGTAAAGTCTAAAGCACAGAACACAAGATTTTATATATAAAGATTTCTGTTAAGCTAAAATGAGACTTATCACTTTTAACTTAGAGTAGCTATCCTCTTACAAGCGGTAGCTAGCTGCTTAGCTCTTAAAAGCGGTCCTGAGTGAGACTGATCCATCCGGTAATATGTCCTTGTCTAACATGTTGCCATCTTCAACATTACTTTTTTTCTTTTTTTTTTTAATTATTTCTTTTTGATTTTTGGTTTTTTATTTTGTTTTTTGATTTTTGAAATTTGATTTTGGATTTTAGGAGGATATTAGTGGGGCAGGGGTGTTCCACAGGGAGTTCAGTATACGCCTCAGAGAGGCCATAGGGGACTCTCAAGCAGGCTTACTCACGCAACGAATTTCAATTTAGCGCGGGAATGCTGCCTGCATAGCCCCTAGCTACCCAAAATTTTTATACAATACAGTCCGACAATGGTCCGACAAGGCTCTCTTGGCACTTGAATGACATTGTCAGGAGGGCGCTGTATGCTAGGGTCATGCTATTGTAGGGTAACAGCAAGTAGCAACACCAACCATGTCCATGAACAACATTACAACACTAGTTTTGTGGTCTGTGGGCCTAAGACCGTTGGCCATATTTTTTCTGTGTAAAAAGCTGCAAAAGATATTAGAAAAGGCCCTCAAAAGGCCTAAATTTACGCAAATATAGTGTTAACAAGCCGTTTTATTAATATTTGGAACAAATAAACTAGCCAAATGGCGTTGAACCCACAGTACGATGCAATCGGAAAAGGTTTTGTACAGCAATATTATACACTATTCGATGATCCGGCACAGCGAGCAAACCTCGCTAATATGTATAATGTAAGTATTAAAAATCTAAGAAATTATATTAGAAAGTTTAAACACTTCTATACTTAATGTTTCACAATTTAAGAAATAAAGTTTTAAAATGTTTCTAGGTTATGTAAAAACCCCGCCGAAATCATAAAAAGTTAACTATTGAAGGGTATTATTGGGTTTAACTTAGTACCTATTGGGTGTTTGCTTTTCTTTGGTGTAGCCGTAAAACAACAAAGCCGAGACACATTCACGATTTTTAAACTTTTATTTTTAATATGTATAAGTATTTTGAAATTCATATTGAAGTCTTAAGACTTGGTATGATGTCACCGTTTCAGGTTGAAACCTCGTTTATGACTTTTGAGGGTGTCCAACTACAAGGTGCTGTAAAAATTATGGAAAAACTGAATGTAAGTATTAATGATTAACAGTAAGAACTTAATTAGAATTATTCCCTAAGTAGTAAGAATGCAATATGACAACTTGCTGGAAATGTATGAAATATGAAATAGAAAAAACCTGAAGCAAAACATAATATTTTACATTGGTATCAGCCATGATAAAAATGGCGAGTTTAAAATGTGCATTTACTTGAAAATTTGTGTGTTGCACCAGTTTCCAAAAATGACTTTTCTCTTACTTATTCAATTTAACTAATTTCAGAGTCTGACATTTCAAAAAATTGGTAGGCTAATAACCTCAGTGGATTCGCAGCCCATGTTTGATGGTGGAGTTCTAATCAATGTCCTTGGCAGACTGCAGGTATAGCCATCATCAATTTTGAATACTTACCTACATTATTTTACTAACTCATTCACTGGTATATGTTTTATATTTAATGCACATAGTAAGTTTTTAAAAACTAAATATTGTATGAAATATTTTATTTTACTGTACTTTCTGATCTTGATAGTTAATGTTGCTTCATAAAGCCATAGCTCCTAAATTGCCATAGCTTCTAAATTGTTTTCATAAATTGCTTAAGCCTGTAAGGCATGAAGTGAGTTTTTACAAAATCTTCATTGTTAATATCCAATTTGACAACAGTTAACTATTTTCATTTGGACTCCTTATCGTGGGAGTATAGCTATATTTCAATCCACCATGACATGCCCCACTCTGTCAAACTCCCTACAAATCGTATGAAACATAAGCGATTTTGACAGAGTGGGGTGTGCCTTTGTGGATTGAAATGTCTATATAGTTCCTTATTGCGTCAAACACTTTTGCATGGGCAAATATCTAAGGGCCAGTTGGAAAAGACCACCACAGTACCACACATCCTTAGGGGGAAATATTTGTTGAAAAAAACATTTTTATTGCAACTGTAGCACGTAAAATAATCCTTAAATAATTTGTAGTGTTGAATTGAACTGGTGAGCTAATTTTGTTAGGATGGAGATTAGAGAATTTGCACAGTTGCAAATAAAATCTACTCTGTGCAGACAGACGAAGACCAGCCTCATGCATACTTCCAAACATTTGTACTGAAGCCTATAGGGAGCTCGTTCTATGTTGAACATGACATGTTCAGGCTGGCACTACATGATCTCTAAGGGTAATTGAGTGCAAGGATGCATGTCTATGTATATTAATCGAACACTTGCAAATAACAAGTTTCCCTAATACTTCTCAAAAACCACATAATTATCAAAACTAAAAATGAATCATGAATGATGATAGAATGCCACTTACTTTCCAATCAAAGATTTTTGTTTATGAACAATAATCTATAACGTTTTTTATAATTAAAAAAAGTCTTAGCAGATGCTATTTGAATACTTCTGCTGTTGCAGTTGGGGCTAACACATATCGCGACACGATGGCACAGCAAGGGATTTAAGTTTTTACTAATGGACATCAAAACAGAATCCCTTGCCATACCATCCCCATTATGCAGGGGCCATTAGTTAACTCTGGTCCTTTACTATAGCTCTCCAATCATCAACTAAAGAAAAGATCTTATCATGAACACTGTTAATAATTAAATTATTTCTGTTTACTAATGGATTGTTTCCTGTGTTAAATTCTAATATACTAAATAGATAAATTATGAATAATTATCAGTTCAACCTATATTTCAAGCAATACTGGTCATATTGGACTAACAATGAAACTTCCCTGTATCCTGTACAACAATTATTATTTTCCTGAAATGTGTGGTGCTGTGATTCAATTACTTATTTTCGTTTCAGTGCGACGATGACCCTCCACATCCCTACATACAAACATTTGTATTGAAACCACTGGGAGATTCTTTCTTTGTTCAGCACGACATTTTCCGCCTCGGCATCCACGACGTAGCCTAATCTATATAGCCTATATCTATCTAATATATTACTCCGTGTAATAATTATATTGCGAACAACATTAAAACCTTTCATTGTTTAACAATTTTATCTTACTCTTGCAACTGATTGTTTTGGTTATCTAGGTATAAGCTAGCCTGTTCACACAGCTCTCGATTGCTTCTTGTAAATTGTTTCACTTCAAAAATCATCAAAACATCATTTTGGGCTTAGATGAATTTGTCAACAGCTATAGTCTGTGTAAAAGCATTTTTCAGTTACATGTATACATTTTATAATAAATACATTATTTTCTACATGTGCTTTTATTTTAAGATATAACATATTTTAATATAATATAATATAACACTTAAGTGTTTTTAAACAAAAAGGGTAGATAGGAAGGTTTGGTATAATTTATGGTTTGGGTTGATTGGTGGTACTTGAATAGTAGGAAATGAAACCAATGTAGATGCTAAGACAATCATGTATTTTAAGTAATAAATAGTCAAAAATTAACAAAAGAACGAGTGAAAACAGGTACATTTTTACCAATCTCCAAATTTTAAGATTTGCAACTTTAAAAATCCTTAGACGCTACAAACACTTAACAAGTTAACTTTGCATGCACTACATGAAAATACACACCGTTTTTTCAGACCAGGACTTGTCTAAGTGTATGACTAGGTTGCAGTGTACGCTCGTATGCAAATCGCAAGACTGGCGAGCCAAAAACTGTTTGAGTCTTCCTTCGCTTGCGTTTCGTCGATTCCTATTTCTCTTATGTACATTTAGCAGCTTTGATTTGGAAATTCGAGATTGTTTATTCGAAATTATGATTACAATAATATTGCTTGTATACTTACAGCTTTCCCAAAGCTTTCTGTGATAAGGTACTCTTACAATAGGACTTCTAAAATATTAGATAGGTACTTTGACGATAGTGGACTGTGACGCAATTAATCATCCATATGGCATTCTTAGATACGAGTATGCTATTAGATCTTTATAGTACTGTTTATGGCCTATGGGGGCATAACCTGGTACCATAAAAGGTGTAGATTTACAATAAAGTAGTATACATATAATAATTCAAGTCCAAATCTTAACAATGGGTGAGTCCACTAAAGTCTAATTAAGCCTAAAATATTAACTTATTTAATACATACGTAAATGATAATATCGCGATAAAAATCACGCGTTCACATTTCTGTTCTATACACTGCTAAAAAGGAACGACACATTCGGTACCATTCAACAGGTACAAACTATCATTAGGTGTTGAAGACTACAAAGCGGAGATCAAATCAGACATGGCAAGACCGTTCAGGTCGTTTTCATATTAAGATTATTTTGTACAATAAGCCATTTAGCCTCTGTTCAATAGTGCTGTTCTGTTAAACTAGTTATGGGCTGTACCTGTGAGCAATGAAACATTTGAAAAATCGTAACATTAATAACATTGCTTAATTAGACTTAATTTTGCAAACAAACCTTTTACGCGATTGGTAAAAGGAAAATCAACATTGCAAGACATTGCTTTGTCCATTAATTGAGAAGTTAAAGCTGTGACAGATGGACCAGATAAAATCCCCCAATAATGAGCTCGCTTCACTTACAAAATTTAACAGAACAGTACTAAAACGTGACGCGTTCTCGCCAACAGGTATAATAATATCAATAGCGATAAACTTGTCATGTGGGTAACACAGCATAATGTCACCTATTCTTAATATTTGCGCTCAACAAGCGAGTAAACATTGTATGTTGTCAGACCAGTAGCCCGAGTTTAAAATCTCTTAAGGTGTTGCGGCCCTACCAGCCCGCGAAATTCAAATTTTATTTAGTTTTTCGCAAATATTATAGTAACTACACATTGTAGATTTATGGCGATGCATTTTGCGGGCCTACTTTTTATGCATCTACATGTTTTTAATAGAAACTTTGCTCGAAAGTTCCCACTCATCTCATATTGGTTCCCGAAAGATAATTTTTTGCAGTTTCCCAGATTTCGAGCTATCGGGAACCAATATGAAGTAAATGAGTATTGTTGAGCAGAGTTTTTATTAAAAACATGTAGGTGCATAAATGTTGTGCCCGCAAAACTCATTGCCATTAGCCTTCGATGTATAATTAGCCCACTATTAGCGAAAAACTAAATAAAATTTGAATTTTCGCGCCCGGATGGTACCCATCGCCCTTAACAAGAAAAAAGATTCAATAAGTCACAACCCTAACGAAACTACTAAAATTAAAAATTAATGAGCAATTTTTATGTTTTAAAACTAACTTAGGATCTCAAAATCATGTGTGCAGTAACTTATTTTTGATCAGAGATTTTAACTAATGCAAAACTAATTATTTTTTGCAATTTATTGACCGATTGCGGATACTTCTGATGATGCAGTCGAAAAAGCGTATCGCTCAAAGCTTATAACATGGGTACAACCCCTTCAAATGAAATAAAGAGCCAAATTGATAAAAAGAAAGTTTTTATAGGCACTTATAGGAACACATTCAACAATGCTTTAATTTTGTACTCAATTTTAAAGTTTCGACAGTTATACCAATTTACAAAATGGCAAAATGTTGCCGAGCTGCCTTGTGAGAGAGAGGTCTCAATATTTTGCGCATGCAATTATAAATATATATATTACAAATTAATTTAGTTTACCGCGATTTGTTAACTCATTGTAGGCTCATCACAGTCAGATTGCGAAAAAGGTCAGTACCATCTTCATCATGCTTAAAAGAAAATCTTCCAAAAATCGACTGTTTTATGAGTTAAGCTCGATTCTCGATTAATATGGTGTGGAAGTTTTAGTATAAACACGTGAAAATGATACTGTAATTCCCGCAATTTTACTGAATTGTGAAAGACCAAATAAAATTAGAATTTTGTGTGCACCTGTGTGCATTCAACCTTAAACATCGGGACAGGCCCTTTTGTTATAAATGGGTACCTACGAGTCACTGATTACTAACCTCAAGATATGGGCATCCGAACGATTTACGTAAACCTTTTTCATACAAGCAAACAGTAGCGCCACCTGTCAAAATACTATGGGTGGCCGCTGAGCGAACTACCGCGTGGCCTTATACTGTTTGTACTAATGACACCGATAAACTGGCGACATTTTTTCGCGCGGTTCGCCCTGTCTAGAATACATGTCAATTATACGAGTACAATGTTGTAGTTTATAAAACCATGTTATACCTACGAAATTATATGATAAGCCATAAATTTTTTAAGAGAATAATTTTGGTTGGTCTATTTCAACAACAAGAACTTATCCAAATAAATTACAAATAAATTTAAATTACCGTTAAATTATGTATTGAGCATTAATCAGTAAGTACTTAAAAAAGAATGACAAATGTATTTCTGAATCATAGTATAAAACACAGCATAAGACTGGGCACAAAATTAAACAATCACATAAGTCTATGTGGACTCAATTATGTCATCAGAAGAATATATAAGAAATAATCACCAATATGTAATACACATACCTACGTACAGATATATAACTTGCAAATAAAGGTTAAACACAAAGAAATATCAAATAAAATCTTTGACTTTTAAATCAGTGTTTGAGGCGTTGCAGTAAATAGGAACTCAAGAATTAAACGGTTTTCATTTGCAAGGAACATACATTTCCTATACAACTAACATATTTGATCATCATCCTATAAGTGTCTCGTAGGTGAGAGGGATTTTAAAAAACTGTAACTCGTACACCAAAATTGGGTATTACACTACTTTTGAATTTGAGAAAAGTATTTACCTGATAAAAATAATGACAATGCACTCTGAAAGAAATGTTAAAATCATTTTAATTCTGGAGTGGGAGGTTCTTCTATCCCTTTCTCGCAAAACGAAAATGTGTATGAAGCCGCCAGAAGCTACACATATATTGTGACGTCACATGGCATTAGTAAGGTATGCCATGTGACGTCACAGTTCAATAATATCGCTATCTCTGTCTAATCAGAATATTTAAATGCTTATAAATTTTTTGTTATTTGATCGATACAATTAGTTTTTTATTGGTACAGGGGGCAATAGGGAAATTTCCCTCCAGGCAGGTGTTGTGCCTGGGGACCGCTTGTGATCCTAGCGTGTGACGTCAGAAGTTGTATTTATAGAACGCTCGTCGAATGCTCTGTCAGCGTGTGCTATTGCGCTGGTTTCGCCATCTGTCGTTAGCTATCGAAGACCGCTACAAGTTGATTCAGTTAACGTCATTATTTTTATCGAGGTTTTTAATAAAATGATAAAAAAATTGGAGTCGAATTGTTAAAGGCTGCAGACGAAAGCTTGTTAGTACTCTGTAAGACTTATGTAGAGTAACACCAAAAATAATGGCACTGCTCACTTGCAGAGGTTGTAAACTCAGGGCTGTATGCTGGTACTCGTGTCTGGGTTTACGAGCCGCCTTTCTTGCGCCCCCTAGCGGCGGGCAGCGCGACGCCGCGCAGCGAGCGCATTGCCAGCGCGCGGTTGAAGTGCCGCTGCGGTTTGTGATCGTCCGCGTCGTTGCCGCACTCCACGGACGACAGGATCACTAGCAGGACGCCCATCACCTGTCAATACGTTGCCATTGTAAGCAGGCACTAATATAAAGCAGGTCATAGTATATTATTACCAGCTGACGCGGTAAACGTTCGCTTTTCGCTTAAAAAAATCAATGGAAGGAATACGTGCTCACCAATAAGGACACAGTTTATACACAAAGCTGTGATCTTTCCAAATAATGTGTATGACACCAAAGATTTAAATCGCAAGATGGGCCCTAAGCCTACATTGCGCATATGAAAAACGTCCACAAACATGTTGAGTGACTTGTACAACAAGCTGTAGTTTCACTTGTGACAGAGAGAGTGACAACGTGTCGCACACAGGACAAACAAGTCGATAGCATGAATAGTTACTGAAATAATCGAGTGTGACAGACGGACGGACGGACGGACGGACGGAGAAAGTCTCACCATAAGGGTTCCATTTTTACCATTTTGGTATGGAACCCTAAAAACGTGAACGTTTTTGGAGGTTTAGGGCTCATCTAGCGATTTAAATCTTTGTATGACACGCACAAAAATGGAAGTAGGAGCTCACCAAACAGATGATAATAAGGAGCGTGTACACGTGCACGGTGGCCTCGGGCGTGTTCTCGATGTCCTTGAGCGCGACCAGCGCGGGCTCGAAGTCCGGCCGCAAGTCCAGCGCGTGTTTGAGATGCACCGCTGCTTCCTGAAACAAGTTAGCACGCAATGGATGGTGAAATTAGACATACCTTGCCCTTGGCGAAAGCATCGCGAAAATTCAAATTTTATTTACTATTTCGCTAATAGTGGGCTAATTTTACATCCTAGGCTTATTTATGGCAATGACTTTTGCGGGCACAACATTTGTGCATCTACATGTTTTTAATAGAAACTTTGCTTGAAAATGAAACGTGATACCTGATAGTGTCCGTACGCCTTGAATATCTCCCCGAGGGTGAAGTACTGCTGCCACGCGCTGCGGTCCGGCGGCTGCACCTCCAGCGAGCGCCGCGTCAGGTAGATGGCGTCGTCGAGGTACTGCAGCGTGAACAGCACTCTATGATACCTGATAGTGTCCGTACGCCTTGAATATCTCCCCGAGGGTGAAGTACTGCTGCCACGCGCTGCGGTCCGGCGGCTGCACCTCCAGCGAGCGCCGCGTCAGGTAGATGGCGTCGTCGAGGTACTGCAGCGTGAACAGCACTCTATGATACCTGATAGTGTCCGTACGCCTTGAATATCTCCCCGAGGGTGAAGTACTGCTGCCACGCGCTGCGGTCCGGCGGCTGCACCTCCAGCGAGCGCCGCGTCAGGTAGATGGCGTCGTCGAGGTACTGCAGCGTGAACAGCACTCTATGATACCTGATAGTGTCCGTACGCCTTGAATATCTCCCCGAGGGTGAAGTACTGCTGCCACGCGCTGCGGTCCGGCGGCTGCACCTCCAGCGAGCGCCGCGTCAGGTAGATGGCGTCGTCGAGGTACTGCAGCGTGAACAGCACTCTATGATACCTGATAGTGTCCGTACGCCTTGAATATCTCCCCGAGGGTGAAGTACTGCTGCCACGCGCTGCGGTCCGGCGGCTGCACCTCCAGCGAGCGCCGCGTCAGGTAGATGGCGTCGTCGAGGTACTGCAGCGTGAACAGCACTCTATGATACCTGATAGTGTCCGTACGCCTTGAATATCTCCCCGAGGGTGAAGTAGGTACTGCTGCCACGCGCTGCGGTCCGGCGGCTGCACCTCCAGCGAGCGCCGCGTCAGGTAGATGGCGTCGTCGAGGTACTGCAGCGTGAACAGCGCTCTATGATACCTGATAGTGTCCGTACGCCTTGAATATCTCCCCGAGGGTGAAGTACTGCTGCCACGCGCTGCGGTCCGGCGGCTGCACCTCCAGCGAGCGCCGCGTCAGGTAGATGGCGTCGTCGAGGTACTGCAGCGTGAACAGCACCCGCGCCAGGTTCAGAAGCACCTGCACGCAAATTACACGCGTGTTAGACCATTTCATCTGCTTGTACACTTGAACTTGAAAATGTGTCTTTAATTTTCACATATCCATACTTTGTTCAAACATGACTGTGAGTGTAAGAGGCTCATATGGTCGCATTAGTAAGGTACGCGCGAAGGAAATGAACCTTCTAATTCAGCACAACAGCACGATTGTGGTGCACTACTATTTGGCTATAATCCTTATTTTACATATTGTTTGTGATACATACTCAGGATATGTTATAAAACTAACAAAAATTATTTTGGAGAAATACAAAACCAAGAGGAAAGATAGTCTCGCGAGACGCCAATGATGTCATGGGCAGCACCTAATAATTATTATTAGTGTTCCATATCAAAATGATAAAAATGGAACCCTTTTAGTGCGACTTCGTCCATCCGTTTTTAATAACTTACTTCGGCATTGTACGGCGCCACGGCGAGCGCTCTTCGGAAGCACTCGATGGATTGTCGGGTGTCGCCCTTGATCCTCCAGAAGTTACCAATCTGGTTGTAAAGCTGAACTGACTTTGGTTTCTCCCGTTTTGCCTTTTTCAGGCGTTTCTCTAATGCATTTATGTCTAGTTCTGTCACACCATTCTTGAATGCTTTCTTTTTTGTGAATATAAGAGCAACCTGCAAGATGTCTAAATGATTATTTTTAAGAAATGCGAATGTCTGATAAAGCTTTTTAGTTCTTAATAAATACTTTACTTTACTGCTTTTAGAAATTTATAAATGAGGTTAATCCCATGAGTACTATTAATTTTTCTGGGATAAATGTTAGCTTATTTGTTAACCTAGAACCTATATCTTCATTCCAAACAATTAAGTCATATCAGTTCAATATTTTAGCATGAAGGAATGTTGTGTGCACTCACACCACACACACAAAACTTTACTACAAAAATTTGGCCTGAGTGTTTTGGCTGGAATATTTTATGATGATAAACTTGTATGATAAATTTGTAGAGTTAAATACATTAATTAACCGAAGCAAACTATACAAAAAAAATATACATTAATTGGTTTATTATAATTTTAATTGAGTAATAAAAAATAAAATTTAATATTATTTCTTAAAACTTGGACTTCTGTATAACTCATTAAATTCATACATTATGTCAAAGTTACCTGAGGTTCAGGCACATTAGGATGCCTCTGGCGTCGCTGCACTCCTACGAGGTTGTCATAGTAGGTAAAGTTGACAGACTTGCCGCAGTCCAGGTCCTCATCGTCCATGTCACTGCCATTTGCTTGACTAGCTGCAGAATCCTCACTGTTCTCACCACTTGCCCTGAAATAGTTATCATATTTCTATTCTTAGTCTCAGTCCCTTTCTAGTGCCCATTACTGGGTGCTGCTTCATTCCAGAAAGAGAAGGCCTAGTCCATACCTTGATGGCCAAGCATTGATATATTATAAACTAAGGAATTCGGGTCAAAGCTAAAAAGTGTCCGAATCTAATGAAATCCAAAACTCGAAAAGAGTTCCAATCGCACTTAAGCAAAAATAGGCTGTATAATAATGGTTTAAGACATAAATTACAATGTTTTAGTTTGTTTATAAAAATACACATTTACCCTCGTTTATAAAGGTTTTTCCAGGACACTTTTTTGTGAATTTTGTATTATACCTGGGGTCCATAGATTTATATGCCAATGTGGCCGAGTGATGTTTTGGTCAGGCTTCTCACACCTTTAAATTTTATCATGTTTTTTCAGAAAGTTTTTAATTTTTTTTCACCACAAAGCAAGTGATATTTAGTCCTAGGTGTGCCGTGCCATACCTAGGATTTCATCGCCTGACCCCTGATGGCAGGCAGAAGTCTGAAGTTAATGGATTGTTTAAAGTATTTTTGTGTTTCTACTATGAGAAAACTTTTAACCCAGGAAATTAAACAGCAACCAGTACATGAACAAAGATGCAGGCATCATATCAGTGAATTTTGATGAAAAAAGAAAATGGTTACCTCTGCTGTTTATACATCTGGCAATCAGTACAAAACATGTCAAAGCCATGTTTAGTCCAAGTGTTGCCATAGTACACTGTGGATGTTATTATATTAAACACACTGTCTTCCTCGTTGATCTTAGTTTTATCAGCTTCATCCTGCAAAATTTTTATATTATTAATGCTGGTTTTTTCTTGCTGTTACTCAAGTTACAATCAAACTTATTCTACCCTGTACAAAGACAAGATCAAGAGTCAGTGGCTGCAAGATTATGGGGTTGAAAGTCCTTATAGAAGCACCAAAGGGTACAACTGTAACAACAATCAAAACTTAACTGTTCCCCAGAAATCAGCTTTAATCAATTTGATCTGCATAATGGCTGACTTCTGCTGGCTATGAGGGTAGGAATATCAAATATCAATAATAATAATGGACCTTTTTTGATTATATTATTGAGGGCACCATGTAAAATAATTATTTATTTCTTAGTAAATAGTGGACAACATCACATACATTGCTCCGATCCCTTAGTAAGTAGCTTATGCACTTGTGTTAAAGAAATCAGAAAAAACGAAAGTACCACAACACCCAGACCTGAGACAATGTAGAAAACTTATTTTCCTACATTGCCCCGACCAGGGATCGAACCCGGAACCTCAGAGATGGCGGCGCCTTGAAAACCGGCACGCCAACCACTCAACCACGGAGGTCGTCAAAATATCTTGTGTACTTATTCTCATAGCAACATATGCTCTTGGAACAAAAGGATTAAAAATGATATTTAAATAAAAGAAAACCTAGATAGTTTGTATGTAATGACCTATCAGAGAACCATCAAGCATGTATAAATTAAAATAATAATTGATTTCTAAATGAAAAGTGAAAGTTAAATTAACTTCTTACATCTTAAATGGTTAACATGTCACAAAGTACTGTGCACTATGAGAATCTCCTTCTATTCAAGGCTAACAAGTCAAATGAATAGAAATGAGAAGTATACCTGTGGCAATATATCTATGTACGAAATATGAATATCCATTCCACCGATTATATAAAACTTTCACAGTTCACATACTACTAACCTGAGGCAAAGTGTTACCGTCAACGATTTGTCCCTCTTCGTCCAATTTCCAAATATTCGAAGTGCGAGTATTAGTAGCGATAATTTGAAAAGAAAATATGTACAGAAACAAACATGTTATGTACGGCGAGTCCCACATATTGATTGGCAAGGTCCAAAGTAAACATGAAAACAGTTTCGAGGTCTTTCTACCAAATTTTATTTTCAGATGAAATAGTTAATTTAGGGTACAGTACACAGGTATTCATAAAGCTGTAAATGTGCTGTAAATATAAATCGTTGTTGCACTTCCTTTTTCTATAATATATTTATTTTGACAGGCTGCTGATCACAGACCACAGACCAGGAATGATCACAGACCACAAAACTGCTGATAGACTGAACCATTGAAACACCGATGAAATCACAGACCAAAAATTGAAACACAGATCACTATATTTTGAAAGTTTGTGGTTTGTGATCACTGATCTCCATAGAGTATAATGAATATACTCTGGATAGCTGACTGCCAAAGTAAAAATGAAGACACTTGATTTTCGCCATTTTGGCGCTGATTTTGACCTAGCGTGAGCGTCTATGGAACTGAAATCAAATGACATTCAAAACGACGGACGACGGTTCACTTCCAACAATTAATGTCAATTTAGTCCCGTGGACGCTCGGGGGAGGAATCTGGAGGAATGGACCTAATGGGGGGAGGCGCTCCGCGCTTCAAATCGGCATAATAAATGAACTGTCAAACGCAAAGAGTATATAATCACTACGTGGTCAAACGTATGGAATCATGATTCATGAATCCAGAGATATATATCAGTGTATACGGTGAACGTAGTGATTATATACTCTTTGGTGTTAGGTTAGTTGTCTTCATAGAGTATATTGAATATTGTCTTGTCCCCTCCCTCAGAGTATATAGTGTTCTGTGGTCTTGTCCCCCTCTCAGAGTAAAAAAAAAATCTGTGGTCTTGTCTCTAGTTTTGTGGTCTGCCGTCTGTGTAAAACGTAGTCGTCAAAGAGTATATAATCACTACGTGTAGTCGTAGTGATTATAATATAGGTAGGTACTCTAAACTCTTTGCTTTGTGTGAGACATAGAGTAATTTGTGTATGGTGTGAGAAACATGGATAGAAAATAGAAATTAGAAATGTTTTTATTTAAAAATGACAAATTTAATGAAATTCTAAATAAAATAATAATTTATTAACAGAATATGAAGAAGGAGCGGACAGGCGACAATTGTCGCCCATTTAAATTATAAGTATCTGAAATTTTAGCTTTCTACTGATTTGTGTTTGGATGTTAATGTTTGTATTTGTATTTTGTATTTACAGCTCATCAGATTTTAAGTTTAACTGGAATTAGCTTTGAGAGGAGAAGTGTTATTGTAAGTACTTTTTTTGGAATTTATGTGCAAGTATTTAAGATTGTCATCAAGTTCAAATAAATCCTGTTGGAACTATTTTGGGCTGCACCGGTACCTACCGACTGTTTTACTTTTACTAACCTATATTGTAAACCAATGTTTGGTTTTTTTTTTAGGGCTTCGTGGAGTTAACGATAGTGCCACTCACCGATAACTTACGGTACATAAGACTCAATGCGAAGCAGTGTCGGATTTATCGAGTGTGTCTGAATGACCAGTATGAAGCTAACTTTCAATATTTTGACCCCTTCTTGGATATATGCCAAGCCGACCCAAATACGTAAGTATTGTGCTATGACAGGCTTTGCAGAGTGAAGAGCACTAGCACACTGCTCAGACTATCCTAAGCTTATCAAATTAAAAGGTGGAGCTGCTAGCTCTATGAAGGTAAAACAACAGTTGTCATAGCGAGCAGCTAAGCATGTGCATCATTTAGTGTGGAAGATCTTACTGCATTTATGCTGTATGAAATGTTGGAAATTGCCAATCTGTGTCTAAATCAGTGTTGCGTGATGTCTGTCGTGATGTCTGTCGATTTGCTAGCATGGAATTAAGTATTTAACAAATTCTGACTGATTATGTCATATCTAAGATTATGCTTAAGATTATGCTTGTTTCAATACCCATTTCTGCTCCCCTTCTCAACATACTTCTATAGAAGTCTGCTATAGTAACGTAAAACTATAGCTTGCTATATAAAATTTCTACTTTTTTATACTTGAAAGAAACTTGGATAGCCTGTTTACATTCTTAACCAAATTGGTTGTGTTTTTGTCATATGCCCCATATAACAAACAAGCAAACAAACTCTCACATCTGTAATTTAATAGAATTTATCTTTAATACATATTTAATTCACATTAATTTAAATTACAGGAGATCCCTGGAAGTTTTCTCCCAGTATCATTTATCTGCTGCTCAGAAGATTGACCCAGATCACAACTCGGGAGAATTGCACATACAAGTGCCGGATGAAGCAGCTCATTTGGTTGGGGAGGGGAGGGGGCTTCGGATAGGCATTGAGTTCTCATTGGAATCACCTCAGGGAGGCATGCACTTTGTTGTTCCTGAAGGAGAAGGCACTTTGACTGAGGTTAGTTGCTTGTGTACACAAGATTTTGCTTCGTTACAAGGCTGTAAATTAAGAAACGTATATATAACACTAGTACCTAATAGTATTCAAGTTTGCATCTACATCAGTTTTGTTTAGTTAATATGCCATTGATCCTGTGGTTTGATAATTAATTATGGAGCTATTGAATAATGAAAGACATTGAGTATCATAATATAAAGTATACAGGTCCTATCTATTTGAAAAATCAATCATTTTTATCAGTATCTTTTGTTTTATTCAGTATACAGATTCTTATGAAACAATTACTTTTTTGGTTTGAGTTATCTGCCACATTTCAATACTTCTGAATTCTTCTTGAGCCAGGATTTTTTCGTAAATCGGGGATGTCTCTTTCCCTTGATTTTGTCAGTGACCAAGGTTCATGTGGTTGTCCACCTCCAGATCATGAGGTCCTGGGTATGTATCCCAGGATGGGCTACTAAAATTGTGTTGGGTGTTTCTATCAGGAGTTCTTGGGAGTACTAAGCTCTAAGTTTGGTAATTGGCAGTGTTTCACCCCCGTGCCTTGGTGAGAGACATTAGGCTGTTGGTCGTGCGCCTGATTTCTCTATGGTTGGATTATGAGAGAGGGAACACACACACTTGTGCACTGCAATATGTCTGTCTGGAGGACATTGTTCGAGTGTGAATACTTCTCAGAAATCAGCCCACATGTTCACTTCAAGTGTGAATGCTTCTCAGAAATCAGCCCACATGTTCACTTCAAGTGTGAATGCTTCTCAGAAATCAGCCCACATGTTCACTTTAAGTGTGAATGCTTCTCAGAAATCAGCCCACATGTTCACTTCAAGTGTGAATGCTTCTCAGAAATCAGCCCACATGTTCACTTCAAGTCTGAATACTTCTCAGAAATCAGCCCACATTTCACTTCAAGTGTGAATGCTTCTCAGAAATCAGCCCACATGTTCACTTCAAGTGTGAATGCTTCTCAGAAATCAGCCCACATGTTCACATCAAGTGTGAATGCTTCTCAGAAATCAGCCCACATGTTCACGTACGGGCACTCGGCGCGGCTGTGGTTCCCGTGCGTGGACAGCTTCGCGGAGCCGTGCACGTGGAAGCTGGAGTTCACGGTGGACGAGGCGCTGACGGCGGTGTCGTGCGGCGAGCTGCTGGACGTGGTGTACACGCCCGACCACCGCCGCAAGACGTTCCACTACGTCGTCAACACGCCCGCGTGCGCGCCCAACATTGCTGTGGCTATCGGGTACTTTTTGTTCTGATCAAGTAACTTTGCACTGATACTCAATCCATGAAGGCAGCTCCTTATGTGATGTGTGTGTATAATTAATTAATGTGTATTACCATACATGACTTACATTCTAAGCTACAGGTACAAACTACAAAGACATGTCCGCACTACACAAATGATATTATCAGTGAATTTTTAAGAAATAGAACTGCATGAATTTCACATAAATAATACCCGTGCCACATAATGTTGCACAGAAGCTGCAGTGCAGTATCTCCTAGTATGCAAAAAAGAACTTCATAGTATGCACAGTTGCAAGGACTTTAACCAACTTGGTAACTTCATGAGATTTATTAAGACAAAGAAACAACTTGATGACATAAAATAAATTATAAATAATAATTTCAGACCATTTGAAACATATGTAGATCCGCACATGAACGAGGTGACGCACTACTGCCTGCCCAACCTGATGCAGATACTCAAGAACACTGTGCGATACTTGCATGAGGCCTTTGAGTTCTACGAAGAGACCCTCTCCACAAGATACCCTTATCCTTGTTATAAACAAGTGTTTGTAGATGAGGTGAGTATCAGAATCGTATTTTGGACATGTGCCATGTAATTTGGAATTCCTACTTATAAATCTTTTAACTTCGTCTAGTTTAAGGAAATATGCAATTAATAAATAATGTAAGCATACTTAGGTAGTATGTAAACACTGAATAGTAGATAAGGCATGATAGACATATTGTGATGGCACAAACTTATTTTTACATCCATATGAGTCAGTAAGACATGATTTTTCGTAACTTTAACTGTTTACATGCAGTGCATGCATTATTTGTCATTGATACTCTACTCCTATTGGTCATAATAACCAACCCATAATTTTTTTTAATTAGATCAGTAGTTCCTGAATTAGCCCATTCAAACAAACAAACAAACTCTTCAGCTTTATAACTTTTAGTATAGATAAGCCCCTAGATTGTCTAAGAAAAACGCGTTCACCATTATCGTAATCGTTTACTAATTCTGCCCGCTGATTGGGTTCCTGATTTGCATTAGCAATCACGGGGCTGAATTCGCTAAAGACTAAGTTAACGAATAATACATTTTTCTTGTGCAATCAGACCCTAGATTAGATAGAATTAATAGTACATTTTATATTTTTAGACTGAAGACGATGCTACGGCCTACACTACAATGTCAATACTCAGCACCCACTTACTGCATTCCATTGCTATAATCGATCAAACTTACATGAGCAGAAAGGCCATGGCTCAAGCGGTGGCCGAGCAGTTCTTTGGCTGTTTTATAACCATGCAGAACTGGTCAGATCTGTGGTTGGCCAAGGGAATACCTGAGTATTTATGTGGATTGTACTCTAAGAAATGTTTCGGAAACAATGAGTACAGGTATTGGGTACACCAGGAATTACAAGAGGTAACCTAAGAAATTAATAATTTTGATTTTGTCACTCAAGTTGTCGCCAAGGCATAATTTGGGAATAAACTCGGTGGATAATCTCTCCATGGCCAGCTTACTTGATATCTTTTATCTGCTAATTTAGTTCTTCTATTGAAGTTGTTGATAGCTTGTTCGTCTCTAGTTATTTTAGGAGAATCCGTTATTGATTCAAGTTCCCAAATGAAAATTACTTTCCTTGGTCTATCGGCATATCCGGTTTGTTCAATTTGAGATCTATTCCTGCTTGAAAAAAGTTATGACGGACACAATTGATGGACTTCTAGTACAGTTTTGTGTGTCATGATGAGAGTATCTTTCATCGCTTATTGTGTGATTTTGAGCCTTCATATATGGCTTATTGGTCTATTGGCCCCATCACAAGTGGGGAGCACAGAATGGTGCTGTAAACACGTAGTGGTGCATTATTAAAAGACTTGTCTTCTACCTAGTAAATAATTCATAATATAATATACTAAAATATAATACGACGCAAAAATTTTAACGTTATTAATGTTCGTATTGTAGGTAGTGACGTATGAGGAACAGTATGGTGGAATGGTACTGGATCCGTGGCAGCCTCCAATGAGTGGCGCAAGAGTTGAACCAAAAGATGTCTTTTATTTCCCCGTCCGAAATGTACACACCATGTCGCCGAGGTACATCGAGGTAAGCTTTTCTTAAGGCATTTGAAGGTTAAAAGAAAAATATTTAATAGCTGTGTTACAGCATGTTAAATTGGTGTAGTACGATTGGTCGTATAGACCTCAATCTCTACGCTTATGCTTATAAGGGGCTAGGTGTATAGTAGTCAGATTGAATATGCCTAAAAAAAAAGTCGCACTCTGGATGTTCTGAACAATCACATGATCCATCGATTAGGGTAACAGTGTGAGATGTCGGCTAGGTAACGATGTCGCGAATTCAATAGTCTTTTCTGGACGACGACGACGGATGTCTACTGCTGGACAAAAGCCTCCTGTAATGATTTCAAGCCCGCACGGTCCTGCGCCACTTGTATCCAGCGTCTCCCCACGTTTCTCTGTATGTTGTCAGTTCATCTGGTTGGAGGTCTGCCAACACTGCGCCTTCCCAGGCGGGGTCGCCATTCCAGCACTTTGGGTCTCCAACGTCCGTCGGTTCTACGAGCTATGTGCCCCGCCCGTTCCTACTTCAGTTGAGCTATGTCAGTGACTTTGGTTCGTCTACGGATCTCCTTATTTCTGATTTGATCACAAAGAGAAATTCCGAGCATAGCTCTCTCCATCGCCCGCTGAGTGACTCTGAGCCTTCTCTTCTTCCTGAGGGGATTGATACTATGAAATGTACTTATTTCACCAGGTAATGCGTAAAAAATCCCACCTCGTGCTTCGAATGTTGGAACAGAGGATAGGCCAGGAACTGCTGCTGCAAGTGTTCAACAAACAGCTGTCGCTAGCCACCAACGCGGCCAACACAAAGATCGGCAGCGGCTTCTGGGGCCAGTTGCTGCTGTCCACGAATCTGTTCGTCAAGGCAATATTCACCGTCACCGGGAAAGACATGGCGGTGTTCGTCGACCAGTGGGTGCGGACGGGGGGGCACGCGAAGTTTCAACTGACTTCCGTGTTCAATAGAAAAAGGTTAGTTATTATTTTTTATTAACAAAAAAATTAAATTTAAATGCCTAAACTTCTGATGTCCCAGTAAAGCCATAAGGCATTAATTAGTCATTTTTGGGCAGCTTCATATAAATTTTATCTCTGACATTTTCTTTTATGTTTCACAGAAATACCATAGAGCTGGAAATCCGTCAGGACTGTGTGAACGAGCGCGGCATCAGGAAGTACGTGGGGCCTCTGCTGGTGCAGCTTCAGGAGCTGGACGGCACGTTCAAGCACACGCTGCAAATCGAGAACACCGTGGTGAAGGCCGACATCACGTGCCACAGCAAGAGCCGCCGCAACAAGAAGAAGAAGATCCCGCTGTGCACCGGCGAGGAAGTGGACATGGACCTGTCTGCTATGGAGTGAGTGTACATGTGTTTCACACGCCTGGAGCTGGACGCACGTTCGAGCACACGCTGCAGATCGAGGACACCGTGGTGAAGGCCGACATCACGTGCCACAGCAAGAGCCGCCGCAACAAGAAGAAGAAGATCCCGCTGTGCACCGGCGAGGAAGTGGACATGGACCTGTCTGCTATGGAGTGAGTGTACATGTGTTTCACACGCCTGGAGCTGGACGCACGTTCGAGCACACGCTGCAGATCGAGAACACAGTGGTGAAGGCCGACATCACGTGCCACAGCAAGAGCCGCCGCAACAAGAAGAAGAAGATCCCGCTGTGCACCGGCGAGGAAGTGGACATGGACCTGTCTGCTATGGAGTGAGTGTACATGTGTTTCACACGCCTGGACGCACGTTCGAGCACACGCTGCAGATCGAGAACACCTTAGTTATTAAGGCAGATATTTAAATCTTCATTAATTCTAGTTTCAAAAAAGAACTTGAAACAATCCATAATCCACATTTCATGCATATTTTTTTATTGAGAGAAATAATCAAATTACACTTGTATTCTTTATTAACAGCGATTCTCCCGTTTTATGGATCCGCTTGGACCCAGAGATGTCGCTGCTGCGGAGTACCGTGATTTCGCAGCCGGACTACCAGTGGCAGTACCAGCTGCGTCACGAGCGTGACGTCACGGCGCAGAGCGAGGCCATCGACGCGCTGCACAACTACCCCGAGCCCGCCACGAGGAAGGCGCTCACCGACACCATTGAGAACGAGCAGGTGTACTACAAGATCAGGTGCAGGGCTGCGCATTGTTTGACTAAGGTATGCCATGGTTGATTGATGATACATTCTTTGCATGAAACATTCTATAATATTTTACCCACAACCACTGATCTACTACCACTCTATTCTATGGATTAATCATGCTATACATCTGACAGTTCCTTTTTTGTGCCAATTTGAAGCGCCACCCACAAACGTCCACGGTACTAAATTGACATTTATTGTTAGGCCAAATTAAGCGGAGAAAATGGTGTTGTAAAAGCCAGGCCGCGTTTTACGCCGATCATCAGGTGTTTGGTGTCAATATTTAGAATGGCAGCCAAGGGGGAGCACAAGAAAGTGCGGCAGGTACAATGCCACAAGAAGCATTGCTGCTAACGTGGAACGAATTTGTCGCAGGTGGCAAACGCCATGATAAGCTCGTGGGCGGGCCCGCCGGCCATGCTGACGATCTTCCGCAAGATGTTCGGCTCGTTCGCCGCGCCGCACATCATCAAGCAGAACAACTTCGACAACCTGCAGCACTACTTCCTGCAGAAGACCATCCCGGTGGCCATGGCTGGTGAGTGACCCGCGGTTGCTGTTATGTAATCCTAGTAGGTACTCATTATAATAGTAGGGGAGCCCACGATGCTAAATCGGTAGTAACTCGAGCGTCATGAGGACCTATTGCATTGTAAATAAATATTAAATGCTAAAATGAAAAAGAGGTTATATGCAGTTATTATATGAGGTTATATTGCCATTTCAGTTACTTAGTTCAGTTGTTTAGTTTACGGCAATACTATTGAGAATGGGTCTTGATAGTTAACCCTCGGTGCTCGGGCCCGACTCGCACTTGACCAATTTTTGTTCGTCCATCGTCCAGGTCTGAGGAACATTCACGGCATCTGTCCGCCGGAGGTGGTCCGGTTCCTGCTGGACCTGTTCAAGTACAACGACAACTCCAAGAACCACTTCTCGGACAACTACTACAAGGCGGCGCTCGTGGACGCGCTCGCTGCCACCATCACGCCCGTTATATCGGTTCTGCAGCCCGTGAGTGTTTATTTTTCATCACGCCCGTTATATCGGTTCTGCAGCCCGTGAGTGTTTATATTTTTCATCACGCCCGTTATATCGGTTCTGCAGCCCGTGAGTGTTTATTTTTCATCACGCCCGTTATATCGGTTCTGCAGCCCGTGAGTGTTTATTTTTCATCACGCCCGTTATATCGGTTCTGCAGCCCGTGAGTGTTTATTTTTCATCACGCCCGTTATATCGGTTCTGCAGCCCGTGAGTGTTTATTTTTCATCACGCCCGTTATATCGGTTCTGCAGCCCGTGAGTGTTTATTTTTCATCACGCCCGTTATATCGGTTCTGCAGCCCGTGAGTGTTTATTTTTCATCACGCCCGTTATATCGGTTCTGCAGCCCGTGAGTGTTTATTTTTCATCACGCCCGTTATATCGGTTCTGCAGCCCGTGAGTGTTTATTTTTCATCACGCCCGTTATATCGGTTCTGCAGCCCGTGAGTGTTTATTTTTCATCACGCCCGTTATATCGGTTCTGCAGCCCGTGAGTGTTTATTTTTCATCACGCCCGTTATATCGGTTCTGCAGCCCGTGAGTGTTTATTTTTCATCACGCCCGTTATATCGGTTCTGCAGCCCGTGAGTGTTTATTTTTCATCACGCCCGTTATATCGGTTCTGCAGCCCGTGAGTGTTTATTTTTCATCACGCCCGTTATATCGGTTCTGCAGCCCGTGAGTGTTTATTTTTCATCACGCCCGTTATATCGGTTCTGCAGCCCGTGAGTGTTTATTTTTCATCACGCTCGTTATATCGGTTCTGCAGCCCGTGAGTGTTTATTTTTCATCACGCCCATTATATCGGTTCTTCAGCCCATGAGTGTTTATTTTTCATCACGCCCGTTATATCGGTGCTGCAGCCCGTGAGTGTTTATTTTTCATCACGCCCGTTATATCGGTTCTGCAGCCCGTGAGTGTTTATTTTTCATCACGCCCGTTATATCGGTTCTGCAGCCCGTGAGTGTTTATTTTTCATCACGCCCGTTATATCGGTTCTGCAGCCCGTGAGTGTTTATTTTTCATCACGCCCGTTATATCGGTTCTGCAGCCCGTGAGTGTTTATTTTTCATCACGCCCGTTATATCGGTTCTGCAGCCCGTGAGTGTTTATTTTTCATCACGCCCGTTATATCGGTTCTGCAGCCCGTGAGTGTTTATTTTTCATCACGCCCGTTATATCGGTTCTGCAGCCCGTGAGTGTTTATTTTTCATCACGCCCGTTATATCGGTTCTGCAGCCCGTGAGTGTTTATTTTTCATCACGCCCGTTATATCGGTTCTGCAGCCCGTGAGTGTTTATTTTTCATCACGCCCGTTATATCGGTTCTGCAGCCCGTGAGTGTTTATTTTTTCATCACGCCCGTTATATCGGTTCTGCAGCCCGTGAGTGTTTATTTTTCATCACGCCCGTTATATCGGTTCTGCAGCCCGTGAGTGTTTATTTTTCATCACGCCCGTTATATCGGTTCTGCAGCCCGTGAGTGTTTATTTTCCATCACGCCCGTTATATCGGTTCTGCAGCCCGTGAGTGTTTATTTTTCATCACGCCCGTTATATCGGTTCTGCAGCCCGTGAGTGTTTATTTTTCATCACGCCCGTTATATCGGTTCTGCAGCCCGTGAGTGTTTATTTTTCATCACGCCCGTTATATCGGTTCTGCAGCCCGTGAGTGTTTATTTTTCATCACGCCCGTTATATCGGTTCTGCAGCCCGTGAGTGTTTATTTTTCATCACGCCCGTTATATCGGTTCTGCAGCCCGTGAGCGTTTATTTTTCATCACGCCCGTTATATCGGTTCTGCAGCCCGTGAGTGTTTATTTTTCATCACGCCCGTTATATCGGTTCTTCAGCCCGTGAGTGTTTATTTTTCATCACGCCCCTTATATCGGTTCTGCAGCCCGTGAGTGTTTATTTTTCATCACGCTCGTTATATCGGTTCTGCAGCCCGTGAGTGTTTATTTTTCATCACGCCCATTATATCGGTTCTTCAGCCCATGAGTGTTTATTTTTCATCACGCCCGTTATATCGGTGCTGCAGCCCGTGAGTGTTTATTTTTCATCACGCCCGTTATATCGGTTCTGCAGCCCGTGAGTGTTTATTTGTCATCACGCCCGTTATATCGGTTCTGCAGCCCGTGAGTGTTTATTTTTCATCACGCCCGTTATATCGGTTCTTCAGCCCGTGAGTGTTTATTTTTCATCACGCCCGTTATATCGGTTCTGCAGCCCGTGAGTGTTTATTTTTCACACGAAATATCATTAAAGTCATGTAATTTACTGCCATAATGTTAGAATTTTTTATAATAACATTTTGAAAAGAGCATGTGCTGAGATTCTGGTCCGTTCTTTCCGAATTTAAATATTTGGTAGTGAAAGTTAAACAGTAGTATTAACATATTTGTCGGCTTACTCAATCATAATTGTGGCCAAGTTATCATCTTGTGGCGCTGCAACATGTTTACCAATAATGCAATTTTTATTACTCAGGGTGCACCAATAACAGCCGACTCTTTATCGGCCGACACGAAGCTTGTGCTCGAAGAGATAACCCGTGTGCTGAACCTGGAGAAGGTGCTCCCGTGTTACAAGAACACGGTGACCGTGAGCTGCCTGCGCGCGATACGCCGGCTGCAGCAGTGCGGACACCTGCCCAGCATACCCACCGTGTTCAGAGCGTACGCGCAGTACGGACAGTACATCGGTAAGACGTTATGATAGATGTGTTACAAGAACACGGTGACCGTGAGCTGCCTGCGCGCGATACGCCGGCTGCAGCAGTGCGGACACCTGCCCAGCATACCCACCGTGTTCAGAGCGTACGCGCAGTACGGACAGTACATCGGTAAGACGTTATGATAGATGTGTTACAAGAACACGGTGACCGTGAGCTGCCTGCGCGCGATACACCGGCTGCAGCAGTGCGGACACCTGCCCAGCATACCCACCGTGTTCAGAGCGTACGCGCAGTACGGACAGTACATCGGTAAGATGTTATGATAGATGTGTTACAAGAACACGGTGACCGTGAGCTGCCTGCGCGCGATACGCCGGCTGCAGCAGTGCGGACACCTGCCCAGCATACCCACCGTGTTCAATGCGTACGCGCAGTACGGACGGTACATCGGTAAGACGTTATTTCATGTTTATGTCTTGTTATCCTATAAAATGTTTCTTCTTACAAATACCGATGAAGCTCAACTTGTGGTTGTGATGTAAACTGTTGTTTGCAGATGTACGACTGGCGGCTTTCGAGTGCCTGGTCGACTTCGTGCGCGTGGACGGCAAGCCGGAGGACTTGTCGTCGCTGCTGACCGCGGTGGAGAACGACCCCGACCCGGGCGTGCGGCACGGCCTGGCGCGCCTGCTCGTGTCGATGCCGCCCTTCGAGCGCGCGCAGCGACACCGCCTGGACACTGAGGCTGTGGTTCACAGGTGTGTTCAGGTTTTGGTTGAGAGTCGACTTCGTGCGAGTGGACGGCAAGCCGGAGGACTTGTCGTCGCTGCTGACCGCGGTGGAGAACGACCCCGACCCGGGCGTGCGGCACGGCCTGGCGCGCCTGCTCGTGTCGATGCCGCCCTTCGAGCGCGCGCAGCGACACCGCCTGGACACTGAGGCTGTGGTTCACAGGTGTGTTCAGGTTTTGGTTGAGAGTCGACTTCGTGCGAGTGGACGGCAAGCCGGAGGACTTGTCGTCGCTGCTGACCGCGGTGGAGAACGACCCCGACCCGGGCGTGCGGCACGGCCTGGCGCGCCTGCTCGTGTCGATGCCGCCCTTCGAGCGCGCGCAGCGACACCGCCTGGACACTGAGGCTGTGGTTCACAGGTGTGTTCAGGTTTTGGTTGAGAGTCGACTTCGTGCGAGTGGACGGCAAGCCGGAGGACTTGTCGTCGCTGCTGACCGCGGTGGAGAACGACCCCGACCCGGGCGTGCGGCACGGCCTGGCGCGCCTGCTCGTGTCGATGCCGCCCTTCGAGCGCGCGCAGCGACACCGCCTGGACACTGAGGCTGTGGTTCACAGGTGTGTTCAGGTTTTGGTTGAGAGTCGACTTCGTGCGAGTGGACGGCAAGCCGGAGGACTTGTCGTCGCTGCTGACCGCGGTGGAGAACGACCCCGACCCGGGCGTGCGGCACGGCCTGGCGCGCCTGCTCGTGTCGATGCCGCCCTTCGAGCGCGCGCAGCGACACCGCCTGGACACTGAGGCTGTGGTTCACAGGTGTGTTCAGGTTTTGGTTGAGAGTCGACTTCGTGCGAGTGGACGGCAAGCCGGAGGACTTGTCGTCGCTGCTGACCGCGGTGGAGAACGACCCCGACCCGGGCGTGCGGCACGGCCTGGCGCGCCTGCTCGTGTCGATGCCGCCCTCCGAGCGCGCGCAGCGACACCGCCTGGACACTGAGGCTGTGGTTCACAGGTATGTTCATTGTTCACGGGCCCTACCACCATCTCTTATAGCAGTAATGCGTATTTTCATTTTCATACAAAAATAGTATGAAAATGTCAAAACAATACTGCAGTATTACTCATTTAAGAGACGGTGGTATGTCTTCATGTTTTGGTGCAGAGTTTTTTCAGAGCCTGTCTACTTCTTCGCCTATGGCGGCTCCAGGTTTCTGTGATCCCTGGTGTCACGTTGACACTCTTGATCTATAAGACGCCACCATTTACAGTTCCCAGCCTATGCTTGTTACCGCCAGAAACAGCAGCAGCTGATTGGTTGGAGAAGTTTAGGAAGTTTAGCACCATTAGGGTCTACTATGAATCTCTACACAACGTGTCTACGTTTATGCATTAGTTTTTAGTGCTGGGCAGGAACAGATCATGTTTGTTGGAGATATCGGAGAGCCTGTCTTACATAAATACACTTCTTAACCGTCAACCACAGAATTGCACATTATGTAGGTCGCAAAATTTATGATACAAAATCGCAAAATCATTTAAATAATAATAAAAAGGGACTAGTTACGACGCAACAAAGTGCAATTCAGATAGCAACATCTCTTATTACCAATAACGCCACTAACTTATCTGTTCACTGAAAATGTCTTTAGCTTAGTTTTACGCTGCCATCCATTAATTTCTTGGACAAATTTACAGAAATCCCATTTCGCCTGAGTAAATTCCAGCTCGTATGAGTCGTATCGGGCTGCCGTCTAGTTTTACTTTTCGCCAGTTCACAGATACACTGTATATTCAGTTACAAGTTCCCTTAAAAACTACACTAGAATTGAGAACCTTTTCCTTTGAAGTCGGTTCAAAACATAATAGTATGTTTTTTGCAGGCTGTGGAATAACATAAACAGCCAACTATCAAACGACGCAAGACTGAGATGCGATCTCGTAGATTTGTACTACACTTTGTACGGTGTGAAGAGACCTTTATGCGTGCCGCTGCCGGAGATACAGGCCATGATGAAACAGATGCACAACAAGGAGAGGGAGAGGTTGGAGAGAGAAAGGGAGAGAATGGAAAGAGACAGAGAGAAGCGGGATCGCGAAAGGGAGATAGAAGCCAAACTGGTCATCAAGCAAGAGATTGAAGATGTAAGACTTTTTAATACAAATGCAAGTGATTGGCTAGAATTAAGCGACTAAAGCCTATTTGTCCAATCACATGCCTATTTGACTTTACTATCTTAGTTGTACATTTATCCGTACACAGAAATACCGCGCGCGTGAGACCTTTTTTTCAATAGTAAATATGTAAACGCGCAAGAAGTTTGCCTGACGTTAAATGATAGCTTGCAAATATCAGATTTAGTTACGTTTCCAAGGTAAGGTACTGCAGTACCTTGCATTGCAATGTCTTACTACGCACTGCACTACGCTGATCATACTGAGAAGTCATAGCAGAAGTTTTATAACGCCCAGTATTTTATTCGGCTATGCCGATGCTGATGTTTGCCATTTCTTCCACTAGTGGCGCTACTAGTGTCAGTGTCAAAGAGTTATCACGATTGATATTTTTATATAAATACCTTCCTATTACTGTTGCAGTATTTAAATACTCAAAATAAGTAAATAATCGTAAACACCAAAGAGTATATAAATTACAAAGAATATATTTTAAAGAGTTCTATCCGCAAAGTGGCGCTGCCCAAGCGGGCTACAGAAGAACTTTTCAGATTGGACCTCATTACTTGATGTTAAACAAGTTTTCGCCGTTAACAGATTCCCGTGAAGACTGAAGCGGATGTAGGTCCTATGGAACCTTTGCCGAAACCCGAACCGCCTCCAGACAACCTCCCGGTGCCGATATCCAGTATCAAGGAAGAGGACAACAACATCGACATCACCACCGTGCATGACATGCCCATCAGGGTTTGCAGTGTAAGTCGATCCATAATACGATGCTTGGGAAGAGTAAATGAGAGGGTCGGAATTAAACAAGCCACTTAAGGTCTTCGATGTCTCCCATACATCCGCAATACCAAAATCATTTGTAATTCGTGCAAATGACATGGCCGGATTCTGCCCTCGGAAAAAAATATTCATGGCTGCTGCAAATATGCATGCTGATATTATGTCTCTCGTATGTTTTCTGATCATAAAACTTAAACGATTGTAAAGACATAATTATAAGCTTTAATATGACGTACTGTTTGTCGATGGCCATGAATTTTTTTTCCAGGGCACAGCTCCATACAAGTTTCGGCCATGTCCTTTCGATCATGTTGTGGTGTTATTCGGGTTCATATAATAATAATCTATGCTCCTGGCCATATTTAGTTAGGAAATACTTTTCTAAAACCAAATATAAATGAATTTTGATTTGAATATTTTTGCGTCAAAAAGGACATGTTTTTTTGCTTATTTTTTTTTGTAATAAAAACAACATTATATCACGTCGCATTAGTTCAGGAGCACAGTTTTTGTTGTCCAGCTAAAGAAATAGTTGATAAAAAACCAGTGGATAAAAAAAGTTACAAGTTTTCATTCATAATTTTTGGTATTACGGAACTAACTACCGAAGTTATAATAATTTTGATCAAAATTGATTATTATTTCGTTTTAAAGAAGTATTTCCTAACCAAATATGGCCAGGAGCATAGATTATTACTATATGAATCCGAATAACACCACAACATGATCGAAATCTGCACAAATTACAATTGATTTGGTATTTTGAATGAATGGAGACATCGTAGTTCACAGGCAAAGATAAAAATAGTCAAGATAGGCCCATCCGAACATTTTACGTAAACGTTCTTCATACAAGAAAATGTAGCGCCATGTGTCGAAACTCCTGCGAAATACATGTTTTTTTTTATCTATGTGTCTGTGGTCACCTCGCCTGCAATATTATTATTAATTCAAAAAAAAAAAGAAAAAGGTCTTCACCTATCTACCAAAATGGGTCATTCTTGCTCCCTTAATAAACTGGCGACATTTTTTCGCGCTCTTCGCCTTGTCTTTATTATACAAGTCTGTGTTCACAGGACTCTTAAAACTTGCCCCTGTTGTGACAGGAGGATAAACGCGAGTTCATATCGGACAACGCGGTGGCGCTGCCCGGCATCCCGGGCACGTCGGGCCCCGTGGGCTTCGAGCCGGGCATGTTCCGGCACGACAAAGACGACCTGGGCGCGCCTAAGGTGAGCAGTTACTATACAGGTTACATGAAATAAATAAATAAATATCAATACATTTACACACATCGCGATCTAGCCCCAAAGTAAGCGATAGCTTGTGTTATTTGTACCTGATAAATATACATACATATTATAATATATTTAAAAACACCCAGATACTGGAAAACATTCATGCTTATCACACAAACCAATAGTGTGAATCGAACCCACGACCTCCGACGCAGACGGCAGGTTCGCTACCGCTACGCCATTTGGTCGTCTACCGTACCGTAGTAGCGTACCGTCGTAAAAAATACCAAATCGCTCTCGCAATGTAGTTGTTTACATTAACACTAACAAAGGACATTGCCGATTCTTGTATGAAAATTGGGCTATACTTGCGTCTTAACCAAATCATCGGTAAAACATTGGAAATATTCCCAATATTACGTTATAAAAAAATCAGTAAGATAAAAACCGGGAATTTGGAGCAATCTTATTTTCTATTTTTCTGATATTTTGAGGTTAGGTTAGTTGTTTTCACGCACTATAAGTACTTATCGGTATTTTTGCCCATAATGATTACTTTATTTAAAGCGACCTCGTTATTACCGTGGAACCCTGGATGATGCATATAGATATAATTATTCCTACGGCCATACCTACACCTGTTTACATTACTATAAAGCAGATCTACTTCACAAGTATCTAGGTAGGCATTGGTATATCATAGTAGGTAGGTACCTATGTAACGAAACGTTACGAAAGTATGTAAGTTTATTAATATTTTTTTCTTTATATATATTATTATCTACGTAAAATAATATTTAATAGTATTTATTATATTATTGTGCATTTATTTTTTATAATGGCCACCCCGTAGTTCCTTAAAACTTCTGTGTGGTGTCGCTGTTGACGATTAGTGACATAGACAACTAACAGTGACGCTGACCATAGACAACTACGACTGAAGAGTTGATGACATTTAAACCAGTGTTTCTATTTACGAGTTTGGTTTTACCCTAGTTTCGACGGTGGCGCCGCGACAGATTATTGAGATAAGAAAATTAAGGAGGCGCCCCATTTGTAGCATAGCTTTACGTGACATGCAGCGCCATGGTGAGCGCCAAGATTTGCTGTCAAATGTTCGTGGTACTTCCCTAGGTGACGCCATCTTATGCGCCACTTTACACATTAAAAATAGTCACGCTTATTTTGTAGACGGGGCCCATCCATATTGTTGTACCTAGGAACCTAGCGACAGATAACATTAGAATCGTTTCAATAATTATGAGCCAAAGGTTATGCTGGAAATAAAAGTATTATTCTTAATAATTTAAATACACTTATGAATAGGTTTTAAGCCACGTAAGATTTTGTCACGATCAAGATGGTGTGCTTACTTTTTGTTATAATTAGCTGCACATTACATGATCAAACAACACAATGAACGTGATGTTTGTTGTGGGCTTCTTCTCAGCGGCAGGGCGCGTTTGGAACCCTCGTAAACTTAGTTTTAAGTCGACTTGTAGTTATCATCATTATTATGCAAGAAATGTCATACCGACGTTCGCAAGAGCCTGTATGTTAGGCCTATGTGAAATAAAGATATTTTGATTTTGATTTGATTTTGATTTTGATGTACTCTGTGGTGTTGCAAGTGCTTTTGTTTACCGCAATTAAAATGTTCAGTGAAGCATTTCTTGCTTTTCAATAAACAGCTATAAAAATAATTTGAACAGAAGGTGCAAATCTAATCTGTATAGATGCGGTAGAGATATATGTACAGTCCAACAAGGCTCTCTTGGTACTTGAATGACATTGTCAGGAGGGAGTTGCTAGTCAATAAAGATTTTTTTTCATTGAAAAAAATCTTTTGACAATTTCAATTAAATGTAAGCAATACCGTACAGTGTGCTTGGCTTTATTATTTAGGTATTTAATTATAGTTTCTTTATTATGTTTTACATATCTACAATTGTAATTGGGTTTTCATTTGATTTATTTCCTATAATAGTTATCCTACTTTTTCCCTAAAAAAGTGAGTTTATAAAAAACTGGTATCATTTGCCAAGTGGTAGTGGGAGTGACGTTTCCAGTGCCTATACGGCAGTTCCGCTTTTATCGAGACGTTTAATTACTTTTATTTTCATAAAACTTTTAAACCCCTGTACGCACATCATTGAGAAAAATATATGTGATATTATAATTTGAAATAAGATTTTTCATGCATACGTGCTACAGACGCAGTGTGGACGCAAAATAGCCCATTTTGAGGCAAACTCCTTTGTTATACGACTTTTTAAAATTCACTTTTAATTTATTTCATACAAAAAATGTTATTTCTGTAAAGTGACATTACACTGTTGCGGTTTCGCGCTACGAATTCGCGCGCTTGTATTGCATTTGGTCGTGCTGTAATATAACTTGGTCCGGTTGGTTGGTCCATCCGAAATTACTACTAGTCCGATCCGAATAGTGTCTTATTGACATTTAAAAGTTACAAATGCAAGTGCTTCGTAATGAGGGCCATTTTAATTAGAGTGCATTTGTCATACGTGTGATTTTTCAATACGGAACTCTTCGAGTATCGCAAGAACCAACTACGACCAATTATTGAAAATATTTAATGTTTATTAACCATCAATACAAGTGTTATCAAAAAACAGGGCAGAATACTTGATACTGCTGCCATTTCCATAATCGGAACTTTTCTGTACCACAGTAAATAAACTGTTGATTTATCCCATGCAGGCGAAAAAGAAGAAAAAAGAGAAGAAGAAGCACAAACACAAGCACAAGCACAAACACAGCAGCAAGGACAAGTCGAAGGAGCACAGAGACAAGGACAAGGCGCCGCCGCCGCGCGCGCCCCCCGGCACGGAGCACCTGCGGATCAAGGAGGAGACGCGCGAGACCCTCAGCTCGTTCAGCTCCAGCCAGAGCCCCTCCGAGGACGTCGCCTCCATGCCCTCCAACATGAGCTTCTGACAATGTTAAATTAATAATTTATTTTGTAAGAATTAAATGAATTATAAATATACTATTTTGCATTGTTTTCTTGACTGACCTTAAGGTACGGATACATGTTATGCTATGTAGTAGCACGTAAGCCTGCTAGTTTTGAGCATTTGCTACTAACTAGCATATTGCCGAGCCGAGTTTCTTGCCCGTTCTGTCGAATTTCTTGCCCATTCTGTCGAGTTTCTTGCTCATTCTTCTCGGTAGCCGGTTCAATACTGCTTTCCGAACGTAGCGGTAGAGTCAGAGACAAGGACAAGGCGCCGCCGCCGCGCGCGCCCCCCGGCACCGAGCACCTGCGGATCAAGGAGGAGACACGCGAGACCCTCAGCTCGTTCAGCTCCAGCCAGAGCCCCTCCGAGGACGTCGCCTCCATGCCCTCCAACATGAGCTTCTGACAATGTTAAATCAATAATTTATTTTGTAAGAATTAAATGAATTTTAAATATATAATTTTGCATTGTTTCTTTGATTTTAAGGTAGGTAAAGGTAGCACTTAAGCATGATAGTTTAGAGCATTTCGTTACTAACTAGCATAATTTGTATGAAGCAATTATCTTTTTGATTATTTAGTATTTTACACACTTAGGATGTAATGTAATAATTCCTATACATAAATACGAATCAAAATTTCACTCGCAGCGCGCTGCGCGATATGAAGTGTGCTATAGTACCTAATGAGCACGCTTACTCCGCATACAAAAAATAATTTTGAGCAATATGCTCTAATAGCATTACCAACTATAGTTTTGTCGTTTTCTGGGTTTCGCGTGGTAGTGGTTCGATTACGAACATTACGTCCATAGCACGGAATATAATAATAGTACGTAACGGTTCACTCCGCAAGAAATATAGCGACCCTAGACACAAAAAACCGGCCAAGTGCGAGTCGGACTCGCGCACCGAGGGTTCCATACCATAAAAGAAGTAAAACATTAAAAGAATCACTTTTGTTCATGATTTTATGAGTATAATTTACATATAGGTACTTTTGTTGGCAAACCGCAAACCTAACTTTGTTTTCGGCGGATTATTGTTATAAGCAAAAAAAGTATAATAGTTAGAGGGTTGATTTTATTTTTCCTGTAAAATGTACGTTAGCTTCTATTGATCATATTTATTTCAGAGTTTTCGAATGGAGATAAGGGGGGGGAACGGTATTTTTTTCGTCAGTTTGCCCAATAAATCAAAAACTATGAGGCATAAAAATAAATAAAAATTGGTTTTAGAATATACAAGTAGGTAACGCCCTTTCATATGATACCCCACTCAATATTGTTATCTCATTTTGAAATTTTGGCGACCCGGTTTTCCCCCTTTTTAAATAAAAATAAAAACAATTTTCAAATTTTTACGATTGCTATAACGTCGCGTCACTACTATCTATAACTATTCTAAATTTCAGGTCGATAGCTTGGATAGTTACTGAAATAATCGAGTGTGACAGACGGACGGACGGACGGACGGACGGACGGACGGACGGAGAAAGTCTCACCATAAGGGTTCCATTTTTACCAAATTGGTATGGAACCCTAAAAAGTGCAATTCAGTTCGCAATAGCGCCTGGCAAGTGGCACCGCATCTAAGCACCTAAAGTTGTGCTCTCTTTCTATCGCGTAAGTAACTTTATCTCTCTCGAAGTACTAGAGCTACCTCGTACCTCTATTTACTAATCTACTAATCACGCGCTGCGTGTGCCCTAGCACACGCAGCGCGTGATTTAGACCGTACAAGAACAAACGCATGCAACCTACCCAGCGCGCGACAGCCGTTTGAAAACGGTCCGTCTTAACGGCTACCTGTAGCGTTGTTGATCACGTGACAAGTGAACATGGTCTGCCCATAGTCAAATCCAAGATGAATAAAGAAGACCCACCAGAGGATTTTTCAAAAGTCCATGCAGACGATGTCGAGGGAATCAGCTAGCTTTTCAAAAAATAGTGTCACGTATACTTAATATGTAATTCCAGTGTAGCGGCGAAATTGTAGTTTTGATTTTGCAAAACAGAATGAGAATAAATTGACCTCGACATTTTCAAAAAAAACAATTAATTAAGTACCTGATGCATTTGCATTTTGCACATTTTAATTTAATCATGCAATAAAAATGATCAGTCTAACTACTAGGTATTATTATACTCGTAAGTGAACGCGGAACTTATGAATTATTAATGAAACGAATCCAATAAAATTTATTTTTACGAGGATATAATATATATTTAATTCGACATAGTTGTTTATTTCATTGGATATGAGTAGTGATAGTAATAAAGATCAATCAAAGGCGACACGAGCGGCTACCTCTCCTGCTGCTAAAATAGACATAAACCGGTAGAGTGAATTAGAGGCATGTCACGCGAACCGTTTTAGGGTTTTACTAGTGTCCAACGACCGATGTAATTCAATGCAATGGGTAGGGGAGAGTTGGATAATACCGCGCGCCTGACAATTTCGCGCCCTAACATTTCTATAAAACTATTGTAACTATGTGCCAACAGTATTCATAATATCGTTCTACATGCCCCCTCTGACCCGCTCTCGTGCCCCCGGCCCCAGTATCCATCGACTGTTCAGAGCGGAGGTAATCGTGCCCGCGCATTTCATGTTATTTTGCTCGAGTTTTTGTTAAAAGGTAAGGCAATTATTATATTACATAGAAATACAAAATAAATCCATATTAGTAGTCAAAATACTGTATAATATGATTGCTGAATAATTTTGAAATAATAAGTTAAGTTTCAATATGTTTTTGAAATTATAAAACAAAGTGATTGAGTTTGATAATTCCGCGCTTAGGGCGCGAAATTGTCAAGTATGGCAATCAATGGTAATATTTATTTTCAGAAATGATCTTTCACGAAGACGGCTGAAACTCTACATTGATGGCTGAACATAAGGAGAAAAGGATATGGGATCCGAATGACATGAAGACTGCAATAGCGACTGTAGGTCACATTAAAACAGCTGCCAGGAACTTTGACGTCCCGGAATCCACCCTCAGGGATCGCCTAAAACTAGGAATAAGTTACAATTCCTCCCATTGGCCAGAAGGCCACATTTTTTGCTGCAGAAGAGAGAGAAATATGTCAATTGTACCTACATATTACATTAATGCCAAAAAAGTTTTATGGCATAACCCCCAGCTACAGTTAAGGAAAAAGTTAGTGTATTTATTATGGCTTTATTGATAAATAAAAAGGGATTTAATGTTATAGAACTATGACGAATTGAAAAAGATATCACTATCAAATTCTTAGAATAGGGTACCTCCTCAGATTTAGTTAAAAGACCACTGGCGCGGTTTTATCAGACCCAGCGCGAAATTAAAAACTACGGGCACGATATTAACAAACCAGATTGATAATACCGCGTTTTTTCATTTTTCAGTAATTTGCTCATATTTTTGTTAATTGTTATATTTTTAATATTTCTTAGCGCCATTTGTTTAGCCAAATAAATACCCTTCTAATTATTGTGCACTGTTTTATTTTTACTCCAACCCGAGCTTAGTTATACGATTTTTGCCTTAGGGGCACGGTAATATCCGACTCTCCCCTAATGGGTATCTACTTATACCAGCAAAGACGCACCGCCAAGCGATGCTTAGTATGGAAATGTACTAGTGTGGTCTCAGACGCGCCGGACGCGGAGCAAGAATGACGAGCCCACACTAGTATATTTCATAGTAAGCATTCATAGGCCGCGTACAGCGTCACGTAAGGCATGCGACAAAGTGCAGCAGACGCTGACGCTCGTCCGGCGTCTGCTGACGCTGAACGCGGCTGCCGACGTTAACTGCGGTGGTCACTCGGATATGTTTCTCACATAGGTGAGCATAGCCTCAATGTGAACGGACGTGAGCCATAAATATCGATTAACGTACAGTTTTAACAGTTCGTCTTTAAGAGGAGGAGGATGATGATCTCACCATACAATTTTTGCTAAAACAGAAGAGAAGAAAATGGCCTCTTCCTCTGTAGGCGTAAATTTTTTTGTGAAGAGAGAGATTGAGGATGTTTTAGGGTATTTACCGCTGGCATTAATTTTTATTTTATTTTAATCAATTCTATAAGTAATTCGTCTTTTTCTTTAATAAAGAACATTGGCAGAAATATACACAAATAAAGTTTAGCGTCTAGATGTAACATTTATTACAAGACGATTCTAGTAAATAACTGAATTTTTTCAAGGTATCACCAGCTATTGTAAAGGACGGGTCAAAAAATAAAATATTTAAAGAAATTCAATTGATTACTGATAGGTTCCGTTTCCACATTCTTGACATTATTATACTCCATCTTTTTGACGATCGGTCCACTATTGTACGAGAACAACATGTAACAGATACTAATTAAGAAAAACCTACTTTCAGGTAACTTTAATTCTTAGACATAGAATGTAGAATACAAGACAATAACTGTATTGATTTCAATTGTTCCTTTTTTATATTTTATTTTACTCGAATTTATGTAAAAAGTTTAAATTAGTTTAGGGTTTTCCACTGCGTTGGAGTAAAACTGAATATTATTTTTCCGTGTGAGCCAGTCTCACTTAAATAAACTGCTTAAATATTTGTGATTACTTGACAGAAAACTACACTTATTAATAATACTGAAATCTATTACAACCGATTATTTTGAGCATAGATTATTTTGTCTTGGTAGTTTAGCGTTTCCGAAATACCCTTGTAAATCAATATTGATTTATTACTTTATTAGATTTTCCTTTCAGTCGATTGTAGTTTTTTTAATTCCAGCATCTCGCAACACTGTCCGACAGCTACAGCTGTTACTATTAAGTCTCAACTGTCAACAGTGACAAATTCTGGACAAGTGACAAGTATTTAGCAAACAGTTTATAGTGTATTGTCTATGCTCTCGAATGCTTCATGGCGGAGGTCACTGTTGTTATAATAATCAGACACAATATTTTGATAATGAATATTAATTTTTCTCCACTTTTATTTAGGAAAAATCTTTTAGTATTGAGTTCAGGCTTGGAGGCCCAATCAAAAAAATATTTTTTCATTTATAGTTGCAATAGCGTAACGTGAGCGAAAGCGATGTATGGCCCCACACCATTGTTCTTTTACCATCTCGATAAAATGACGCGGCGTCCGAGACGCCGGAATGACTACGCATAGAGTAAGTATATTGAATGACTAAGTAGGCGGCGAATAGGTAACCTACGGACACTGCGCACGTCGTTCGTGCGCCGCGTTCGGCGTGTCAGAAAGACCACACTAGTGCATTTCCAATTTCCATGGTAAGCATTCATATCATAGGCGGCGTATAGCGTCACGTCGGACGCGACCATTCGCGTCTGTTACAGACCACTGTCTAACGAGTCTGTTTCAAACCTTTCTACTTATCTGGCAACAACTATACTATACGAGAATTTCTCGTTAGTGTGGTACGAATATTTTTCAGTTCCCAATTGAGCTTAAATAGATTTCATTGCTTGAATTGGGTTCATGATTTGAGTATTACCTTTTTCTGCTGGGCATCAAACTAAAAGTAGTTTGTATCTGTTATGTTTTCCTCCATTAGGTACTACAGCTAGGTACATACGAGTAAGTCATTAACTTACTTTCAACTTCTAGAGAGCGTGACGTCATAATGTGCTGGATATAACAGCACGTACGTACAGAAGAATAAAAAAGTCTTAACCCTTTCATTAGGTATTTTTTAGCGTTCCGTATACCCGACAACCTAATCCCTACTTAGGAACGTATCTAGAGCGGGAAAAATAGCGTTTTTGTTTTCATAATTTAATTAAGTGACTTACCGTCCCCTCAGTAGGTAGGCACCATATTGGTAATTTTATACCTTTAACCTTATTAGTGCCTACAGGCAACACAATACATACTTAGGTAGGTAAACAAGATTTGTGTAGGTTACGGATAGCTGGTCACAAGGTAAAATATCAAATTTTAGACATGATATTATGATGTTATAATATTGATAACGCATTTTTTTATTAAATAATTTAAATAAAATTTACGCAATTTTTAATATTAAGTATGGCTACTTACCTACATGGGCGTAACTAGGATTAAGTGTCGTCGTTTTCAAGAAATTACATTCGTACATGAATATTTGAATGAAATATATTATATTCTTAGAGATTTCTCCGCAACCCGGCCCCTCCACGCAGTGACGTCAGGAGGCGGGGTACGGGGGGGGTGAAACTAGTCACGACAGGTGGCGAGGCGCGGCGCTCACGCACTTTGCCTCGAGCGCTTGGACGTATCGGACGTGCCTTCTAGTGCTAATTGTGTCTTATTTTGTTTTGTGATTTTGATTTTCACTAAATATGTGATTAGGCATTCGTTTCTTATTTTTAAAAAATCATTTCCGCTTCTGATTTCTAAGATCAGAATTGGGATCCGCGTTAAACAACTAAAACCCACGTGCTGCCCGACAAACAGTGATCAGTTAACCCATAATGCCAAGTTCATCTTGTTCACGTGAGAAAAGTGCTAGATCATGCAGTGCTAGGCGCACTCGTAGCAGTTCGCGCCGACACCAACATAAGCGTCGATTGCGGGGATCACAATACTCGCTCGCGATTAGGCACAACGTTAAGCTAGCGGTCCCGCTTGCTCTTTCGTTCGCGTTCCTACACGCGGTCACGGCCACGTGCTCGCGATTCTAGCCCTAAAGACATTTCTTTAAAACGTGCATTAGCTTCAATAACATCTACACTTGATTTTATCGAGCATGGCACCGCTAGTAATTCGTGAACTCCATCGTTCAATCGAGAAAAAAAAAGCACTTCAATGTGAGGGTAGTAGCATTTTCTTCGTCGCTGCGCAAGCACTTACAAACGCGATCGGTGCGATAAACGAAAGTGAAACCGGTACAGTATTACGTGTCCAATATTGACTAGACTACGTAACTTTTATGTTTGGTGCGATAAGGATTGCGCATCCTACCCGCAAAAGCAGCAAACAAAATTAGGTGTTCAACAACTAGTTTTTGCTAATAATAATTTTGTAATGCCGAGTTGCAGACCGTGCGACTACGCGCCTGCGTTACATTGTTGTCATGCGCTTTTTGTTTGATGAGTTTTATCTACGTAAAAGTATTTTGAAATTTTCATGTTTTGAGGTCCACAGTCTACACTCTGTGTACGTCTTGGGTACGCTAGACGTGCTGGCGTGTTTTTTTTGTCTATGAAGATATTCCGATTGGTAACGTATAATCGTTCCATAGTAAAAGAGTTAGAGACTATTTCCACTAAAACGTGTGTTTTTGTTATGTTCTATGTACGACTAATTCTTTAGATGACGGCGCCATTCGATTCGTGTTGCCTCGTGTGTGCCGAGTGTCTCTACGTGTACAGCTCGCTTCAGCGCGTGGCTACATGTTTCGACGTGTACGGCTCGCGTCTGCGAGTGGTATAACTGGCTGTTTACCGTCTGTGTTTCCCCGTGTCCATGTTTATAAGAGTGAGTGGACGGTGGTCGAGTGTAGTCCGCCCATGCCGCTATGAAGTGAGGTAAAACTTAGAGGGCTGATCGAAAGCACAGCTGACACGTTGATCCAGATTATTGAGCTTTTCGCCCTTTTGTTCTGACGTTTATTTTCTTAAGTTGTGTAATGTGTAGAAGTCAGGATAAAGTTATTCCTTGGTCTGTAGTCAGGCTGGACGAGCGGTCCCCAGATAACTAGTGCGTGTTACTTTTGACTTTCTTTTGTTTACAGTTACCTAACTGTGTGCAAAGGCTGCGCATCTGTATGGCGCGAGAGGCTTTGGCCTGCGCACGTCTGGTGAGAGAGGCTTGTCTGCGCGCCTCTGGTGCGAGAGGCTTTCGCCTGCGCGCCTCGGTGCGGAGTGGCTTCTACCTTGCCCCGACATTGTGGCTTTTACTCTGCCCCGACATTGTGGCAGTTGTTTTTCTCTGACGTTGCTATTTATAATGATGCCCCGACATTGAGGTATTCATACGTGCCCCGACACTGTGGCAGTCGTATATGCCCCGACACTGTGGCAGTCGTATATGCCCCGACACTGTGGCAGTCGTATATGCCCCGACACTGTGGCAGTCGTATATGCCCCGACACTGTGGCAGTCGTATATGCCCCGACGCTGTGGCAGTCGTATGTGCCCCGACATTGAGGCAGTAATCTTTGCCCCGACAGTGGCTATTGTTCGTGCTCTCATATGTGGACACAAGTCCCGACCGCCTATTTTGATGTGATCGCTCGAAGTGCACGCGTTTGATCATTTTAAAATGGACGGTGATAAACCCTAAGGAATTAAGGAACCACTTCTAATAATCTTATTTAGTTTTAGATGATGATGATGAATTGAATGGAGCACATACAAATCAAGCCCCAAGTGCTCACGTCGATGAGGAGCAGATAGGAGCTGAGGAATCCACCGTTGACCAGGATGAACAGAATCAAGCTGACGAGGACGTACAGCTGTCAGGAGAAGCCGTCTTAGGGATTTCTCCGCAACCCGGCCCCTCCACGCAGTGACGTCAGGAGGCGGGGTACGGGGGGGGGGGGGGGTGAAACTAGTCATGACAGGTGGCGAGGCGCGGCGCTTACGCACCAAAGAGTATATAATCACTACGTTTTACGCACTTTGCCTCGAGCGCTTGGACGTATCGGACGTGCCTTCTAGTGCTAATTGTGTCTTATTTTGTTTTGTGATTTTGATTTTCACTAAATATGTGATTAGGCATTCGTTTCTTATTTTTAAAAAATCATTTCCGCTTCTGATTTCTAAGAATATATTAATTTGAAAGGAAATGTGAAAAATTTACAGTAGGTAGGTCGTTAGCGGTCTGCTATTTCACTACGCCCATGTACCTAACCTCAAAACCTAACTTCAAAAGTTTTTTGAGGACCACCAAACTTGTGTTAAATCACATTGGTTGAATGGTTGATAATGACAGGTTCGATATTCGAATCTTATCATATGAAATAGGTACGTTGAGGGAGGGCGTTTTATTTTATCCAGTAAATTAAATGAGTCCTCAAGCAACTTAACTAGGTGCCGGGTTAGGTATTACGTAATCGGCTTCAGTTGTATCAGATTCTGCACTTTTGGATTTTAGCTAGCTGATGAATATTAGTACTTAGATGATGATTGAAAATTGAAATGTATTATTCGATATAATGCATTTTAAGAGGGTCTAGCTGTTAGCTTTCACACAAAAACCGATAACGTTTTCCGTTTAGTCCGAATTTAAAATTTTTTTGAAATGTTGCAGATACAATGAACTACGCTCGTACGTTTTACTTTTCAGAAAAGTTATTGGCGTCTAAGGTCCACTTCCGCGAAACGGGAGTTAAATATTAACATTTTTAACCCTAGAGTCAACGTCTCTCATTGGACAATTTTGACAACTTACTCTGGGTTAGCGTGCTAATTCTGAGCCGACGCAAGTGGCCCAAGTCTCAATATTTATGACCTAAAAACTTCCTCGATTATTTTATTACTTTTAATTTAAATAAACTAAAAAACTATAACGTACGAGCCTAAATGAAGGTCTGCCTAAATTACTGAATCTAATGAGACCGAAATTGTCCAATTTGGACGTCAGGTATCACGCGAAGCGATATTTCAAGAATAAAAAGTCCTCGATCTGGAATTGAAAATCTCTCTATTATAGAAAGCATTTTTGAAAACACCTATTCGCGTCGCGCTTAGTCACTAGACGATAGTCTTAATTTTCTAATGCATATCTACTACCTATTGATTTGATGGCAACTTATGTCACTAAACCGCGCGTGGCCTGACATACACTAGCATTATGTCTGCCCTAGTAATCCTAAAATGTACCAATAAAATAGGTCCTCTGGTTAAACCAGTTCGGAGTTAAGGTTGGTCAAAATAGTCAACTCTGATTAGATAGCAATTAGGGACAATGCCAGTAATTAAGTGATATAAAGAACTGTTTACTAACATCGCCCACAAATTATTTGAAATAGTTATCAATTATTTCACATATACTTAGTACTGTGCAGTCAGACCCGGACATCCAAAGTAAAAGTATTATTCCTGGTCCAGATTGTTCTATAGTACAGTCCACATGTTGTTTGGTAAAAAGTTACAACAATGGGTTGGGTCGTCGGGTTTGGGGGGGAGGGGGGAGAAAGTACTTTTGAACAGTTTTTCTGAAATACGAGTATTTCAACAATTATGCGCAAAATATATGTAAGGACAAAAGTAGGTAATCTATAGGACATTAAATTGCAAACAAAATAGACCTTAGCATAATTTTGCTAAAGTGGCTTATGTAAAGTTCAAGAGTTATGGAGAAAAACTGTTAACTATTAAAAATATTATAAATTGTATTGTAAAAAAATATATTTAAATAATTTTTTGGCCAAATTGTCGAAAAAATTACAGCCACCCTTCTTACGAGTACTATCTCCGAAGTTTACGAATCGAGAAATCTGAAATAATTGATTGTGATCATTTAAATATAATTATTATATTTAAATGATCACAAAAAAATATAATTAATACAGGAAAAAAGTGCGTCCAATCCACGAAGACTTGCTTCACACAATCGCTGTTATTAATATGTTTCATGTGATTCGGAAGGAGTAGGTAAGGAAGGAATGGTTGATATTCACAATTAACCTCTTAAGGGTGCCAAGCAACAAATTGTAAAAATATGTACCTATTTTTTTGATTAAATAAATAAATAAATAAATAAATAAAAGTATGCGGTATGTTAAAAATGTGATCCTTAACATTATACCTACTTATTTTGTATTTTGAGACAAAATGCTGCGCGAATCTAACTCGCACTTGGCCAGTTTTTTCAATTGCGCGAGTCGCGACCCGCTATATAGGGTCAATCAAATCACAGATCGCATTCGGTCATAATTTAAATGTTATCTTACGTAAGTAGGTATAGATGGATGGATCGTTGTTACTCGTTCACGCCGCAACTGCTGAACCGATTTGGTTGAAATTTGGAACATAAATAGCTTATTAACTCGGCTTAACACTCGGCCCAAAAATCCACTTTGCGCCCTTGCATAACAAATAATTATTACCTACTTCTTATAGCAATTAGATTATTATATAGGTTACAATGTAATTACGATGTTAATGCAATGAGCAAGTACTTATCTATCAAAGTAATAAATGTAATAAATAACAATAGATATCGTGATGAGAAAACTTAGTAGGTAAAGGGTCAATTAACTTTATAAGGGTCAATTTTATTCATACCCAGTGCCAGTCGGAAATATTTGAGTTTATTTTTATCCTTCTCACTCACGAACACGTTGGTGTTCAAAAGTACTTATAGGTACACTGTCGTTACAGTTAGGTAAAACGACGATTTACCTCATTACTAAAAAACTAAGCCAGGTATTTTTTTCATTAGTAAAGTAAATGATGTGGCTAAAATTCAAATTTTATTTAGTTTTTCGCTAATAATATGCACAACATAATTTTTAATATAAACTCTGCTCAACAATATAATACTGATTTATTTCATATTGGTTCCCGATAGCTCGAAATCTGGGACACTGCAAAAAAATATCTTTCGGGAACCATGAACATGAGGTGGGTGGGAATTTTCGTGCAAAGTTTCTATGCATAAATATTATGCCTGTCAAATTATAATTGCCACAAACCTTACAATGTGTAGTTAGTCTAATATTTGCGAAAAATTAAATAAAATTTGAATTTCGCGGGCTGGTAGGGCCGAACTGAAAGCTAAAAATGTTATAAATAATTACGGTACAATTTTATAAAATGTTATAAATTACGGTACAATTTTGATCAATGGACGTGAAGCGACGACTGGTTAGATAGGTAGGTACTAGCTAACCTACAATAAAATTAACGCATCTAATTAATTAATAGTTCAAAATATGTGAATGTTTGTGAGTTTGTATGTTTTGATGTTTGTTAATTACTTAACGCCGCAACTACTGAACCGATTTGGCTGGATTTTGGAACGTGGATAGCTGACCCTGGATTAACATGAAAACTACCTTCCTACTTTTTATCCCGGAAAAATTCACTGAGTGGAATTTTGAAACAACCGATACTTGCTGTTACAATTAAGTATAGCTACAGACCTCCTTGACGCAGGGGCGCGCGCTCGAGTTTCAAGTGGGAGGTCGCGGGTTCGATTTCCGCCGCGGGCCACGTTGGAATTTCATAATTTCTAAATTGGCTCAGGTCTGGTATGGTGGGACTTAGGAGGCTTTGGCCGTGGTTAGTTACCACACTACCAGCAAAGACGCACCGCCAAGATTTAGCGTTCCGGTACGATGGTGTGTAGAAGCCGATGGGGTGAGTTTGCTTACCCCTTCCAAGTCAGTACGATAACATCTTCGGCTGCATCATCACTTACCATCAGGTGAGCGCAGTCAAGTACTAACTTGTATAGTGTAAAAAACAGACATTGGTGTTGCATTGGCTCCACTGAAAATAAGTAGGTACCTAAATATTAATAAATATTAGAAAAGGGAACAGAAAATCTACGATTTTTTCGGGATTTGTGAAAAACCGAATTTCACGCGGGCGAAGCCGCGGGAAAACCTAGTACCTATCTAGTAAATATTTTTTAGAATATAATTCCTTATTCATACAGGTATGGGTAATTTGGTGGGTCATTGATGAGCTATAAAAAAAACCGGATCACGGTGAAAAAGGTTGAGATGGGTAAGTAGGTACTCGGCCGTCACAACCTCTGTCATAATGAACCGGTTTTTGTTACGGTTTCGTTATATTTTTGATACAGAAGAAAACAATAAGGAATTTCTATGAATGGGCGGAAAACTTTGAGAAGGTATAACACGATAAGTTCAAGGCTACTAATATGCTACTAATGATAGGTTTATGCTAATATTATAATTTAGAAAGTTTGTGTTGTTTGTGTGTAAGTGCAGAGCAAGTGTGTTTTTGAGTTCGTTTGTTTGTTACTCCTTCACGCCGCAATTTGGACCGACCCCTTGTCGGGTTGGTCCCATTTCGCCCGGTGCGTCTGCCCGGTAGCGGGCAGGATGGCACAAAAAATTCCCATCCTGCCCGTTGCGCACCGTGCGATCGTTTGCCGGGCAGGATGGGAATATTTTCTGAAAAAAATTCCCATCTGGCCCGGTAACATTTAGTAATGAAAAAGAAGCCTTTAAATGAAATAAGGATAGTGAATGTATGTGTGAGATGATGATTAATTGTCAGGATATTTAAAATTTAGCGATGTACGCGAACGGTGTCGGTACCTACTTAGGGTGGTCATCAGTTAAAAGCTATACCTACTCATCTGAAATTGCCAGAGCTGTTAGTTTTATTTAATACACCAACTGACCAGGCAAACAAAGGGTATGAAAAATATTATACGTCCTATTCTCAGACCGAAATAGAAAAAAAAAACAAAATCATGCCGTTTCAGAGGAACTTTGCCACAAATACACACACGAAATTTATACAACGTGTAGGTGCCTAGCTCTAATTAGCCGAAATAAGGGAACGATGTATAGATGATGAAAAAAATATATTACAGGAACTGTAGCTCATATCCCGAGGGAGCTATTAAACTACAGTTTGTGTACTACTAGACACCATAAAACTAGTAAATTGCCATTTCACAATTGATTTGCCCGGAATATTAAATACTTAACTCAAAGTTTGAGTTAGTAGTTATTGTTTGAGTCTCAAACAATAACTAATGAATGAACGAATAATGCAATTATACATACATTGCGACAAGGCTATCTTGGCGCGTGGCGAAAATCGGTACTAATGCCGCTATCTTATGATACTGATTGATAATCCGCTCTGTTGGTATATCACTATTGCGTGTTGTGTTGTTTTTGCTTAATCTATACTTATAATAAAACTGTAAAGGGTCGAATTCTGTACATTGAAGATATTTTGAAAATTTTTGTTGGAGGACACTATTTAGTCGATACTGAAGCCAAAACTGTAATTTGTTTAATTTTTGTCTGTCTGTCTGTCTGTCTGTCTGTCTGTCTGTCTGTCTGTCTGTTTCACGACCGGGCATCACGGCTAATCCGCTGGATGGATTTAAATGAAACTTGACATGATTATAGTTCATACCCCGAGGTAGGACATAGGATACTTTTTGTCCCGAAATTCATCATGGTTTCCCTGGAAGACGGCATCAAAGTCCAAACGTTTTTTAGTTATAATTCAATAACGCGTTGTCCGATTCCATTCATTCTTTTTTTGTTAGAAAGGAGGTTCTTTAAAGATTATTCCATACAAATCTTATCATCATCACTTTTGTAGTTCAGAAATTATAGTCATCAGAACCTTTAGCGATAAGTTCAAGTAGGTGACTTGAAACTTGGAATGGCTAGGTCGTATGGCTCAAGATAGACTGGAGTACCCTTACAGCCGTAAATAAATAGGCTTAGCAGGAGATTTTGTATGGTTTAAAATTTTTCACTTTTAGGGTGAACAAAAATCACGTAACTGGCGTTATCGCTACGTTATACCGTATAGCGCCATCTCTACAATTTATGTGGAACTTGAATGTAAAACTCTGAGATAGGTACTACCAAATTTTTTTAAATAAAAACTAACTGTCATGTTATTTACTGTTTCCTGACTTTATATTAAGATGGCACTGTTAACACATGAACAGATTTAAACTTTATCATCCGCAATATGGAAAGGGTAAGATAATGGTTCACAAATATTTTTAACTCTTAGGTCTTATCGATCCTAACCGACTGACTGTCATCTAAGGTCTTTTTATACGTAAAGAAATATATAGCCATTGTCCATTCTGATGTTTTGGATTGTATTGAGATGAAGCAAAGATTTTTAAAAGACTCTTATATTATGTTGGGCTGGGGAATATTGTTAGTAGAGTAATTTATCCCAGTGGTACCTGCCCGGCCGAACTCTGAAAGAAGAGTTCTACCACAAGCTGTACAACTTTTCACATGGTTTAATAATTTTTGACATATTTCGTGGTTTCAGAATAAAAATCACAATGAAAAGGACGATTTTAACTGTCGATATTTCGATACATTGGTACAAGTCGTGGTCACGTAGTGACCACGACCCGTGCCACTGGGTCGAAATATCGACAGTTAAAATCGTCCTTTTGATCTTTCAACTACGTATTAATGAAACTTTATATTATTATTAAGAAAAAGTAGTTTTCAAAATCACCACTAGATAACCCGTGCAAAGTAAGAACAGGTTTCTGTACAACATTACACCAGAATCCCGCGAAAAATCAAGGTATTCCAGTAGGAAGGTATATTATGTAAAAAAATCGTAATTCACGCGGGCGGAGCCGCGGGCAACAGCTAGTAATAACTAAAATTGAAGTAAAATTGTGGAGATTTTATTTTCTGGCTGCCTTTGTTAAATAACAGCGCCCTCTTGACAATGTCATTCAAGTGCCAATAGAGCCTTGTCGGACTGTACTTACAAGCTGGGTGTCACATTGCGTCGCCGGCATCGCGAGTCGGATGTCGATCGGACTCCGGTCTCTTAGTTATCTTACGATACTTTGGAAGGACTCGACGTTGAAATTGTTTTTATCAAAGCTGCACATATCTACAGTAAATAAGAGAAAGTGCATCTCTTTGTCTTGGCGGGAATTCAAGCGGCACGAACATGTTGGACGGGAATCCGAAAAAAACCTTGAATATCGCTATAATTGGTGGGGGACTTGTGAGTATATTTTTGTATTAAATATAGTAAAATTTACAGTATTTTGTTTTGTTCTATCTTAGCCGGTAAACGTTTTTTTGGCATTTAGGGGTATGAAAATTAGCTACAGATTTTTTTCAGACCTACCGAATGAAAGCAAAAATTTTTATCATAATCGGTCAAGCCATTTCGGAGGAGTTTGGTCCGAACAACTGTATGAATTTGTGTTTTTTTTACTATACTACAGAGTTCTATTTTAACCAATACGATTAAGAAATATTGTGAAATCAATATAGCATACTTTAGTTAGGTGGGTACAGGGTACCTACTGTTACTTCTAAATTATTATTTATTGTCGTCTCAAATGTTTCAACCCCTTTTAAAATCTCTCTCTCCCAGCTGAAATCTAAATTAATAATAATAAATTATCCAAATATTATATAGGCTAAAGTGTACCTATGTCCTATGTGTACAACTCATTTGGGTGTGGAATGTTGATGGAATATAACCTGGAAGAACACATGCTACTTTTATTTCGAAAAAAATCCATGGATACCGCGGAATTTATAAAAAAAACCGAAATAAATCGGGTGAAGCTGCGGGCTGTAGGTAACTTCCTTACGTACCTAGATAATTTGCTTCAGATCCGTAGGTAGGTACTTACGTAAATAAATATCGGGGTGACCGAGCTTTGCACGGTGTTTATTTTTTAGTAAATATGACATTATCTAAAAATGAATCCTAGCTAGATCGATTTATCGCCCCCGAATCCCGCTGTAATTTCATGAAAATCGGTGGAGCCGTTTCCGAGATTCAGATTATATAGAAATATATATATACATACAAGAATTGATTTGTAAGTACATGTACCTCCGTACTTACCTAACCTAACCTACCTCAAATGAAAAACACTTGTGTAAACTCTTATAAGAAATCTGCACAAACTAGAATTTTTGTTGAAAAACTTTCTATACGTACTTACTTCTGGGAACGTGGTTCTGCCTGAGGGCACAAGGTTCTAAACATTTTTTTACAACAACTACAAACCAAATCCAATAAAAAATCAATCAAAATTGAGACAAATACCTACCTACTTTCATAAGATAGGATAGAGGTAGAAGAAGAGAAGAGAGATACTCGTAGTGTGTTGTGGAGAGATTTTATATTAAAGATGTGTCCATTGGTTCAACAATAATTACTTCAATTCTTGGCTCAGTTAAATATTTTGAAAAAAGTTCTTATAAAGTTTCCTTTGATCAAAAGTTTGTTATAGTCTTCACTTAGGTATTTCCCATCCGTATCCCGCTATTGTTTATGCACCCTGTTTATTATTTTTATCCTGGTTTCCAGGTTGGGTCTCTCGAAGCACTCTATTTGGCCAAAAGGGGACATCGGGTGTCTCTTTATGAGTACCGTGAAGGTTAGTAGTAGTCCTGCGCTTTGGACTTTTATTATGGAATTATATTATATTGTAATTATTTAAACATTTTCCGGAATAATATAATTTCGTTCGTATAGTAGTTGTAAAGCACCTATATTGTTCCTCTTTCTTGTTTCCCCGCGGGCAGCGAGTTATTGCGACTGCTATAGTCTTCACTTTAGACAGGTAAGTTTACTTTACCACTATATTCGGCGCAACATCTCGCTGCCGCGGTGCAATAAAATAAAAAAAACTCTTAACTTAGAAACTAAGTCGCAAAATTAATTTTCAGTGTTCGAAAAAAACGTTCTGGGTTTCAATATCTTCTGATGCGTACATAAATACCATGACTTTTTCAAAGATTTCACTTCACGAAACGTAGCCGACGCGTTACGTGAATAGTCCACCTGCACTGGTTTGGTGGGAGGCTTCGACAGTGGCTATAGTTTGGCAACTTCGTGCGCGACCCTCCTGCGGGGTGTCAGATGGTGGGGGAGGCAAGGAACTTAGATGTCAGTGGTTAGCGGGCGGTGTAGCGGAGAAGGGGACACTTTTCTGCATGTATGCTTTACCGCGTCCCCCGGCCGTCTGTCACCCCACAGGAGGGTCGCGCACGAAGTTGCCAAACTATAGCTACCACCCACCCTACTAGCAAAGGCGCACGACCAAGCGAGATTTATCATTTCAGCGCGATGTTGTGTAGAAGCCGTTATTGGTTAGTTACTTACCTCAAGTTGGTACAATAACATCGTCGGCTGCATCATCACTTACTATCAGGTGCGATCACGGTCAAATACTATCTTGTACACAAAAAAAATCGTATATCTGTGCTTTTGCTATTTACAGATATAAGGAAAACGCCGCTTGCCCGAGGCAGGTCTATAAATCTGGCGCTATCGATTCGAGGCCGACGAGCGCTCAAGGACGTGGGGCTCGAAGACCACATGATCAACCACCATGGGATCCCCATGAGGGCCCGGATGATCCATCGGCCCGACGGTTCCACCTACGCGATGCCTTACGACGCCAGAACTAACCAGGTTTGCGTATTACGACACATGGCACATAAAAATTAATATCCGTGTGACCGAGCTTTGCTTGGTAGTATTACAGCCATTCACCAATAGATGGCAGCAGGAGTCATATTTTATTACTTACATTTACTGTAATATTACTTTTCACCAATAGATGTTAGGCAGAGTTATTTTTTTTTTTTGGTAAATTTGACATTTTCTAAAAGTTAATCCTAGGTAGATCGATTTATCGCCCCCTAAACCCCCTGTATCATGAAAATCGTTCGAGCCGGTTCCAAGATTAAGATTGTATAGATTATAGAAATGTAAATATAATATGGGGAAATTCAATTACTTTTAGAATACGCAGAAGCGACAACGCGGGAGATGTACCTAATGAAAAAAATTTAGTTATCTGAAATTCTCAATAATCTATGTTCTTCGAATTTAAGGTAAAATAATAATTATACTCAAGGGCGTCGCCAAGGGGGGGCAGGGAGGGGCAGCTGCCCCCCCCTAGAGATTCTAAAAAAAGTTGCCAAATATAATGCAACCAAAGTCCTAAGTCTTCGAGTTGATTTGCTTGAAGTTCTGGTAATTTAAAAAAAATACGATGTACACTTATTCAAATTCAAACTCATTTTTATTCTATTTTTCTAATAAATTACACATTAGACTCTGTACTGTCACAGAATATCTAAATATATAAAAGAAGTAACTGACTGACTGACTGACTGACTGACTGACTGACATATCAACGCACAGCCCAAACCGCTGGGTCTAGAGACTCCAAATTTGGCACACATGTTCCTTGTGAGGCCTAGGGGTGCACTAAGAAAGGATTTTTGAAAATTCACCCTCTAAGGGGGTGAAACGGGGGTCCGAAGTTTGGATTTTATCAAGTTAAAATACGTCTTCAAGCCGCAACTACTGTACCGATTTGGCTATAATTTGGAATCGAGATAGATTATATCCTGGATTAATACACAAGCTACTTTTCATCCCTTAAAAATCTATGGTGTCCGCGGGAAAACTGAAACACTGATATTCACGCGGTAAAAATATTACTTCACGCTGTAATTACTGATATGACTGATATTCGGAAAAAAGATAGATTTTATCCTGAATTAATACGTAGGCTACTTTTCATCTCGGAAAATTTCATGACTTCTACGAGTATGATCATAGTGAAAAACAGAAATCCACGCGGGAAAAATATTCGTTCACACCGCAACTACTGAACCGATTTAGCTCAAATTTGAAATGGAGATAAATTAAGTATATCCTGGATTAACACATAAGCTACATTTTATCCCGAAAAAATTCAAGGTCCCCGTGGGATTAGTTAAAAACCGAAATTCACGCGCAAAATATTATTCACGCCGCAACTACTGAATCGATTTGGAAAAATTCATGGTTTCTATGATAGAAGTGAAAAACAGATATCTACGCGGGAAAAATATTCCTTCACGCCTTACTTACTGAACTGGTGTGGCTGAAATGCGGAATGAAGTTAGATTTTATCCTGGATTAATACAAAGGCTACTTTTTATCCCAAAAATATCCATGGTTTCCGCGGGAAAACTTAAAAACGGATATGCACGCGGGAAAAATACTACTTCACGCTGTAATTACTGAACGGATATGACTGAAATTCAAAAAGGGGATAGGTCTTATCCTGGATTAATACATAGGCAATTTTTATCCCGGGAACATCCATGTTTTCTAAGAAAATAGTTACATAGCATAGCAGATATTCATGCGAGAGAAATACTCCATCGTAACGCCACTTCTGAACCGATTGGGCTGAAATTTGGAATGGAGATAGATTATATCCTAAAATCAACTACTGTTTTCGTAATAATAGGGAAAAACAGATATTCATGCGGGAGAAAATTTATTCCTTTACGCACAACTACTGAAAATTCTTGGTTTAAAGTTGAAATCAAGATAGATTTCATGTAAATTAACACAAAGGGTACTTTTTATTCCGGAAAATGGATGGTTCTAGAATATGTATATAGTACTAAGATACTGTTGTTATTACAATCGCTGTAGATGTAAGGCTCGTAGTACAAGTGAAAAGCTTCATGTGCCGTCGACTTTATCTACATTTCATACCTACTTTTCTCATTCATAGAGAAGAGAAAAGTATGAATTGTAGTAGGTAAAGTCAACTTGCCCCCCCCTCCGCCATCGGCTGGCGACGCCCTTGATTATACTCAATCTATCCTTTTCACTGATTTATAATTATTTTGATTTTATTTTCAGTGTATTTACTCGGTGGGCAGAAATTATCTGAACAGCATTTTGTTAAAAGGTATAATTGTATTTTTTATCAGTTGTGTATAAGTATAATATAAGTATTGTTTAGATCATAGAAGTAATAGTATTTTCTTGTTAATTTTATTATGATCTACCAACAATTTTAATAATGCAATCGAAACAGTGTTCGTCGTACATACTAAGTACCTATATTATACACGAAAATAGCTTTACTTACACCTAGACAGTAGGTATTCGTTTTTAGATATAGGTTCATTCGTATTTAGACATAGGTTATTAATTTTCATATGTAAGTAAAACTTATTTATATTATATTTTGATTACTAAAAACAAAACAATTTACTAACACTAGCACATTTTTTCTATACGTATTAAGATGAGTAGGTAGGCCTAAAAACCCTTAAGTATCATGAATTAATGTATTGCTTGCATTGAATATCTAATTACTCGTTTGCAGAATCAGAAAACTTCGACAATGTAGAGAGGCATTTCAATCATAAGTTGATCAAAGCAAACTTAAAAGAAGGATCGTTAACATTCATAAAGTAAGTACATTTTTTCAGGACATTACCCACATAGCAATCTAGCCCAAAAGTAAGCATAGCTTGTGTTATGGGTACTAGATTAACATACATAATAATTAGCAGGACTGATTAATTTGTTTTGCTATTATCCGCTTCTTGAAAGGATTCTGTATGGTGCAATATGCAGCAACACCATCCACATGAAACACCACACACAATTTTCTATCACTTTCTTCGACGCACGTTTCGTCCCGACACCGGGACATCCTCAGGAGATGTTGACTTCACAATGCGAAATCGTAGAGTGACTGTCGCGTCTGGGTCATCCACGCGGACCCCTAAGGGTCCCGGGGTAATTGTTCGGGGCGATGGCCCCTTCCAATGGTAGCAACGCCGCCTGCAACTACAGGCGGGGCGCTGGGTGGGACCATTGCTGGTCCTTGGTGTCTAGTCCGGGGCGTAAAGTCCGGTGACTCCGCCGCGCTGCGATACGAGCCTGCGTGAAGTCGCGAGCGATCTGCGAGCGCGGCGGAGTGAAGGTAAGTCCTGGCTGTAGCTTGCAACCCGCCGCTCAGCGAGGTCGTGCCCGCCAGTGATGTCCCGGTGGGCGCCCGTCAGCCAGCGGCGAGGAAGCGTTGTGGTCTCAATCCGACGTCAGGTCACGTGGCAGACCCCTGATATCCGGCGGCCGCCGATGGTATGGCGCGATGCCCCGCAGATGCTGGGACCGCGCTCCGTCGGCGCGCGCGAACATCGAGGTGCTCAGGCGGCGAACGTGGTCGTCGAGGCTCTCCATGCGCAGGTCCCTGGAGATGACCTGGTTCCGTACGAAGCGTGGCGCTCCGGTGATGGTGCGGAGCGCGAGCGACTGCTGCGCCCGCAGCGACTTGCGGCCCGGCTCGCTGACCAGCGCGAACCAGGCTGGGGCCGCGTAGGTGAGTCGCGTGCGGACGTATGCCTTATACAGGCACAGCTTCGCACGGAGAGGCAGGTGGGATGCCAGCACGGGGCGCAGGAGGCCTCGCACGGCGCGCGACTGCGCGACCACGTTCTTCACGTGGGGCCGCATCGAGAGCTTCTTGTCGATGGTCACGCCGAGGTATTTAGCCGTCGGGGTCCATTCGACAAGCTCTCCCAGAAGCGACACCCGGGGCGGCAGGGTGACAGCCCGCCCGATGGAGATCGCCTGAGTCTTCGCCACGTTGACCTTCAGTCTCCAGTCCTTCAGCCAAGTGGGAAGTGCATCCAGTGCACGCTGCATCTTGATGGCTGCGTGTGGGGCATTCAGCGAGGTGGTGATGAGTGCAGCGTCGTCGGCGTAAAGCGCCAACATGGCGTCGCCGACCACTGGGATGTCGTCCGTATATCTGCTATAGCAGACGGGCGACAAGCAGCTTCCCTGGGGCACGCCGGCACGGATAGGCCGCTCCGTGGACAGCACGTTTTCAACCGCCACTTGAAAACGTCTGTCTTGCAGAAAGGTGGCCACAGTATTGACTACTCGACGAGGAGTAGTAGACGTGGACAGCTTGTACACGAGGCCGGCATGCCAGACGCGATCAAACGCCTTCTCCATGTCCAGGAATACTGCAACAGAGTGCTCCCGCTTATTATAAGCGGCAGCGAGGTGGTGCAGTACTCGCGAGACTTGGAGCGTGGTGGAGTGTTCGGCACGGAAGCCGAACTGCTCGTCGCGTGGCTGAAGGTGGGGCGTGATGTGCAGCAGGAGCAACTTCTCGAAGACTTTCGATATCGTCGATTTTGGCAGGAGATGATGAATATAGATCCTTCCTGAATGAAATAGATAAATACAAATCGAGTCTAACTTACTTTGGACCAGTATCAAAGCAAATTGCTAGGACACTTAAAAAACATGATATCCATGTTGCTTTTAGAACAAATAATACATTGAAAAATATATGTAATGGTAAAGATAAATTAAACAATAAACAAAAATCGGGAATTTATAAACTCGAATGTTCAGAATGTAATGGTGTATATATTGGTCAAACAGGTCGTAAATTTGATACACGCTACAAAGAACATATAGCTGCAGTTAGAAACAACCAACCCCAAAAGTCTCATTTCGCAAAGCACACAGCAAGCATGCTGGAACAATTAGAAATAATAAAACATAGCAATAATAATCAATTTCAATTACTTAATGAACAAATTAACGTATCAACTTCGCCACTGCTTCGTTTGTTTTCGGGGGGTACGAATCCAGCCGAAGTGGGTGGGGCGAACGTTAGTGTGAGTCAGTAGAAAGGGTATATAAGAACGCGTCGCTGACACGACAGTCACTCTACGATTTCGCATTGTGAAGTCAACATCTCCTGAGGATGTCCCGGTGTCGGGACGAAACGTGCGTCGAAGAAAGTGATAGAAAATTGTGTGTGGTGTTTCATGTGGATGGTGTTCCTGCATATTGCACCATACAGAATCCTTTCAAGAAGCGGATAATAGCAAAACAAATTGATCAGTCCTGCTAATTATGGATATCCGCAAAATAACGCCTGCTTCCATTCAATATACATAATAATTAATAACTCAATATCTGGGTGGGTGAAAAGGTGATTTTTTTGGTAAACATTTGAAGATGATACTTCTATTCTCCAATTTTAGTCGCAAGTAGGTCGCAAGCCTACAATGTGTTATTCACTTACAAACTGCGTAAGTGACTGCGAGTGTGAGTGATTCACAATAATGGTCTGCGCGGGCAGACCATTATTGTGAATCTTTAAAATACACTTGAAAACATTCATAATCATCACAGAAGCAGTTGTGTGAATCGAACCCACGACCTCAGGCGATAGGATCGCTGCCTATATTCCCGCACCATTCGGATACATACCTACTTAGATTTTTTACTAAGTACTGTCCCTTTCACTCCTTCAATTTTAAGGCTTGAGAGTTTTGTCAACTAATATTTTACGGTGTTGCTTTCATTTATGGGTTACATTTATGAAAACGAGTATTTTTTCTTCTATAAAAACTCTTCATAAATTAAAATGATTGACATTTTGGAGTTAGTGTTGCATCTAATCTAATGTAAACCAGAAAATAAATATAATTGTGTCTTGCCGATTCTTTAACTTTCGAGACGTCTTTAAGTTTTAATCCAATCATTTCATTTTAATTTTTTAGAATGGATACAAAAGAGTCTTTGCAAGTGAACGCGGATTTAATAATTGGTGCTGATGGTGCGTTTTCGGCTGTGCGCAAGGAGATGATGAAGCAGCCACTCTTCAACTTCAGCCAGCAATACATAGAGCACGGCTACTTGGAACTTTGCATACCGGCCGGTGAAGATGGTGGCGTAAGTATAATATAACACTACATACAGCGGCATCTACATCGAAGAAGGATTAAAAGTTCAAAAAAATCCTACGGACAATTTATCCTCCCACAATATGAACACTACATACATCGACATCTAGATTGAAGAAGGATTGAAGGTTCAAAAAATCCTACGGATAATTTATCCTCCCAGAATATGAACACTACATACTCGTACATCGAAATCTACATTGAAGAAGGATTAAAGGTTAAAAAATCCTACGGATAATTTAATCGCCCGGAATATGAAAATTAATGAACAAACATATATTTTCTTGTATTTTTAATAAATTTAATTCTTCAAGGCGCCAACTACATATTGAAAAAAATTACAACAGCAAAATCGCCTGTGAGTATGTACATAATATCAACAGCAATGTTACAACACTCAACGACTTCTTTTACGCATTTCAAATATGAAACAAACAATTGATATAAGGTAACCAATAAACAAAACAGAAAAATGGACCTTATAATCACTAAGGCGAGAGTTCCTGTAGTTAGACTTTTGTTTATTGTAAATTATTTCAGTGCTATGAAATATAATACGCAGTTGTTTTTGGAGCAAGCCCGATTCAAAATGGTAACTCACATACCTTTGAAATTTTTGATGTAAAGGAAATCCCCGCTTGGTATAGAAGGCGACAATTATATCCAAATCGTCTGAAAACTTCCATTTTTGGAGCTTGCGGTTACCATGTTCATCTATGTATCTGTATTCTCTTAATTTGTACGTGTGGTCTAATTGGATAGTGAACAAATCTGTGCTGTTCGCCACAGTGTCCAATCCTACAGTCGAATATTTACATTCTTTGCTACTTTCGCCTGGTAAAGTATCATTGTAATTAAATTTATAGAAAATTCGTATATTATCAGTAAAACAAGGCTTGTATGGTACTGATCGCAGATTATTCATCTCTATATCTAACTCTGGTATAAAATCTTTACCTGTCAGTAAACTATAAAATGCTGTATTGTAAAAACTTGTAATAAAGAAAGTAAACCAAATCCATAAGATTATTATGATACGCGTCTTCTTGACTTCAAATAAATTAAAGTACGTCTGTCCATAAAGGTATCCCAATAATTTAAACAGTGAAACTTTCTTTTGGTCTTCTTTATCCAACATATATTTGCGTACAGAAGCAACTGCAGTCATAGTAAAGGAAGATGTTAAAACTATCAAGATCCACGTTGTAACACTGAACTCGTGATATATCTTTTTCCAATTTTCAGAACGAACTGTTGGTGTGAATAAATAAAAAGTTGCATAGTTGTAACCCCAAACGAAGTCATTCAGTTCTGCTCGATTTTCTATTAGAGAAAATCCGCCAGCGGCGATACTGACAGTGTTATTTCGTAAATATCTCAGAATCCCACTGAAAGTATGGTTTGGGAACATTATTCCATATCCTAATTCTTTTCCTTCACGAATATACTCCAAATTTAAGTTTTCCAATTCAGCAATATTTCTAAACATGTACTGTTCTATACCTTCAGTGTTATTTCCCAAGTGAGTAAATTCTTGATTTGTTGAAAACATAAAATGAATCACATCATCATAAGCAGCTATAACGAGAGAGCAGTTTTGGAATTTACTCTCCAATATTTTGTAGTCATACGCAACACTATAATTAGTGCTGTTGCAGTCTTCTGCTTTAATTACGCCATTATCAACATGGCCACATCTCTTGTTATCAAATGGGTAATATCTGTAAACTTTTATACATTCCTTGTTTTTTTCTTTTATTAGAAAAATGTCAAATACGTTATGCGAAAAAAATACTTCAAATATAATGAGAATATCTTCTTTCTTCAACTCGGCCATAATTAAAAGAAATCTGGCTCTTGGATTCCACCAACCTTCGATTGCTAATTCGTTTATAGTAGATATAAATTCATCAACATCTGAACTGGATATAACAATGACTTCTGTTCGTTTTTGCTGTGCAATGGTCCACCATTTATGCTGATTATCAATAGATCGTGAAAGGAAAGTATAGCAGGGTATGATGTTTAACGAAATTATAAGTTGTGGGTCTATTAAATTAGTTGTGTCTACAAAAGTTATGAGAGATCCGCAAGCATAGACCTGCTTTGTAAATCGTGCAATGCAATCAAGTGCAGATGTTTGATTTATATAACTGTTTGCAAGTGACATCAATTTATTTGTTTCTACTTGTGAAATTTTTGAATAAAAAACGACAACCGAAAAGTATACTGGGACGAAAAACATTTTAGCACTAGCAAACTGTGACTAGAAAAATTAATGATTGCCGTACCGTATTTATAATGAGGCATGGAATTTGGTAATAACTAATAACTACATATTAGATATCAACGATGTCTAACTTTCATGATATATGATAGCCTAATGATGTACTTACATATTATAAGTGTAATTATCTTCTGTGATTAATGAGAGTAAAGTCTCCCGAATTTTCCATTGTTATCCAGTGATTTTTCTACTCTTTTTTGTTACGTGAGTAAAATAAATCCAAATATAAAATTATATTCTATTTTTTTTTATAAATTTCAACCATAAAACACACAGTTGAAAGAAAATAACCAAGGAACAAAATACAAAAATGAATCTTATAGTCATTCAGGCGAGAATTTCTATATTTGGGCTTGTGTCGTTGGTGCAATATTTTATTGCTATGATAAATTTCATCTATATGTTTCTGAAAAATACCAGATTCAAAGTGATAAGCCGCGTACCGCTGAAATTTATCTAAAAGGGGAAATCCCCGTTTTGTGTAAAGTGCGAAAACCATGTCATTTGAATATTTAGATTGTTGAAGTTTGTGCCTACCTTTAGCGTCGATATATCTGTATTCCCTTAATTTATAACTGTAATCCATTTCGAGAGAATATAAACCGTTGCTATTTGCTACTGTGTCTAAGGAGTTTTTTGTGTATTGGCAACTTTTAGTTTGCGTCCCAGGCAGAGTCATATTAAAATTAAAATCATAAAACGTTCGAATAGTGTCGGGAACACATGGCTTCAATCGCAAAGATTGTAAATTATCTGGTTTCATTAAAAGCTTTTCTACATCTTTTCTTGTTAATACACTGAAATACGCCGTATTGTAAAAACTACAAATAAAAAACGTAAACAAAATCCAAAGTAGAATTATGATACGCATCTTTTTAATACGAAATAGTTCATGGTCTGCATTCCCGTAAATATATCCCCATATTTTAATCACTACTAATAGCTTATCGTCATTTCTACCGAATACATATTTGCGTAAAAAGGAAATGGCAAACGCGGTAAATAAAAACGATATAACTATCAATATCCACGTGGTGATGCTGAATTCTTGATAAACTTTTCTCCAAGCTCCTTCTTTTAAAGCTGGTGTAAATAAATATATGTTGGCGTAGTTATAACCCCAAATAAAATCAAACATTTCCACGCGATTTCTTGTCAAAAAGAACCCACCTGCCGCTATATTGACAGTATCATTTTGTAGGTAGCCTAACACGCCGGTGATGGTATGGTTTGGTAGTATCACTCCATAGCGTAAGTCTGGACCAGCTAAAATATATTCTATCTTGAAGTTCTCCAATTTTGCAACGTTTTCAAGCAAGCGCTGCTCAATACCCATTGCTTGATCTCCTAAATATGAAAATTCTTTATTAGTTTTAAAAACAAAATTAATTACATCTTCGGTAGCGACGACCACGATAGAGCAGTTCTGAAAGTTATACACCTTTTTTTTTAATTTCTTCTCATCAGCATGATCAATGTCTCTGCATTCTTTTTCGTTAATCATATCATTAGTTACTTGCCCACATTTCTGTTTATCAAATGGATAATAACTATAAACTTTTGCCACGTCACCTTCCTCCTTTATTAAGAGAACGTCAAAAACATTATGCGTTAAAAGTATTTCGAATATTTCTAAAATTTCTTCCTTCTGTAATATATCCAAAGTTAAGAAAATTTTTGCTTTTGGATTCCAATCAAATTCTTTTGTTAGTTTATTTATACTTGATTTAAAGTGCTCCATATCTGAACTTACAATGATGTAGATTTCAGGTTTTTCAAGTCTTAAATGAGTATGCACTGAACGTAATATAAAAGAGTAACAAATATTATCGCTTAATGATGTAATCAGCGGATTTGTTAGATGAGTTGTATCCACTATTGTCACTAAAGTCCCGCAGCGAACAAACTTCTTTGTTAGCAACGTATCAATACAACTAATTATTGTAGAACTTCGATAAACGAGCACTTCTTTTGCATTTGTTTTGATAAATGTTGTTGAAATATTATTCTTTTCCATTGAAATAATACGCATAGTATAAAAGAGAACAATCATTTTGACTCCTTGTAAAAAATGCATCGCTGCAGTACCAAAGGCCTTGTGGTTGTGAGTTGGAACTGATCGTATTCCTTATAAATACTCGTTTGGTACTGTTATTATTGTCGGGCAGATGTGTTTGTAATTTGGTATTTATTGACTTTAATATTGTAACGATGTCCAATTTCCAGTGATAAATGGATGTACCTACTAATGATGATAAATATCTACAAGTGTGATAGTTTGTCGTGATTTATGATTTTTCGTGAACAGTTTGAACAAGAATTTGATTTAATATGCACATGTTAGCTTACTTAGTATGATCATGATTTTCTTTTTTTGATGATAACTTTCTTGACCTAGTTCCAAAAGAGTCTTGTATTTAACGATCACTATCTTTATTTCAGTTCCAGATGCCACCCAATTACTTGCATATTTGGCCACGAGGAAACTTTATGATGATTGCACTTCCAAATCAAGATTGTTCGTGGACTGTTACACTGTTTATGCCGTTCAAAAACTTCAAAAGCATTGATTCTGAAGAGAAACTATTAAATTTCTTTAACAATTATTTCAAGGATTCGATACCACTCATAGGAGAAAAGAAGTTGATTGATGACTTCTTTAGTGGGTCTCCATCAGCGTTAGTGGCTATAAAGGTATGATACATAATTATATCATCGCTAAATTTTCAGATATAATAATATAATGTCATGACTGAACTGAACTTTATAAAAAAGTCTAACTTACTATTACTTTGCTTTCCTGATTCGTATTGCATTACATAAAACTATTGGTTCTATGGTCAGCAAATGAATTTGAATGTTAAATGTTATTATTTTTGCGTTAAATTGACCAAATTTACGTGTATTTCAGTCGACTTTGTATAGGCAGTGGTGCCCTCATTTTTCCTATTGCTCTTTTTTTACAACATATAACTTGACTCCAAAGTTCAGGACAATCATTAAGAACATTAGTATCAATATTTTATGAATGTATTCAAAGTTTTGTAAGCAAAGATTTCAACCTTACGTAGTTAAATATTCACACCTGTAGCTAATCAATTGTTTTAGTGCCGCCCTTTCCACGTCAGTTCCAAGGCACTCCTCATCGGTGATGCAGCTCATGCTGTAGTTCCTTTCTACGGTCAAGGCATGAACGCCGGTTTCGAAGACTGCACAGAGCTGGACCGGCTCTTCGAGAAGTACGATGACGATGTCGCTAGCGTGCTGGAAGAGTTCTCCAACGTCAGATGGCGTGATGCTTTTGCGATCAGTGACTTAGCTATGTATAACTACATTGAGGTATGGAGTGATTTGTAATTAGACAACTAAAACAATTTCAATATTTAAATCTTTAATGGCGTATCGTTTATAGCGTTATTTTACACGACTAACAAAAAAAGGAGTGTAATGTTTTTAGGGTTCATGTATGTATGTACATGAGTTTCTTTATTCCGTCATAACTTCTGAACGGTCAAATAGATTTGGATATATGGGGTATCGTTAGAATCCTTACATCATTCCAAGTAACAAAGACTATATATTTTTTTCGGAAAACGTCGTTTTACCACAATGCAGTCGTGTTTTTACACATCTGCCCAAAAGGTGTGTAATGTTGTTTTTTTTTTAATTTTTAAATTATTTACTTGTTATTGACTAGATTGTTATTGACTGAAAAACACCCATTTGTTATTTTTATTTTGTATTTATTATTTCTATCTGTTTTTAAAGGGATTTAACTTTAAAAACTCCATTTGTCAACATGGTCATAAGTGTAAAATTACTTTATTATTTACGTATCTATGTACAGTGTCTGTATATGTACTTTCCTCCTTTAGTGTATTATTTCAATGTTTACAGCATGATTTATGTTTCTTGTCCTAGATGCGAGACCTTGTGACTCGTCCGTCATATCGGCTTCGGAAGACAGTGGATGACTTCTTATTCTGGCTGCTGCCGGAATTCTGGGTTCCTCTCTATAATTCCGTGACATTTTCAACCATGCCCTACGATCAGTGTGTACGAAATCGGCAATGGCAGAATAAGGTAGGAGGGAATCGTCATTGGACACTTTGCTACTTAGATATTAGGAAATTTAATAGTATTGTTCCCAAATTGAGCTATTGATTTATAACGAACAGTAGTGTCTTCCTTTACCATCTCATAAATCTCAACTTTTTATATTAAATTTCTGTTGCCAATTTTACTTACAAATCGCCCAACCTACTGCCAGTGTTACATGAGCTCCATAAAAATTATGCCCTATCTCTATCTGGGGACACGGTAGTGTCCCCGCCAAGACGAGCCAAGCGAAGCGCGAGGGCACTACCTATCTTTTCTCGAAGTGTTTCGCCGTATTTTTAAACCCTTATAACTTAGGCCTGAATTATTTCAGATAATCAAAATTCTCGGAAAATGAGGTCGCCAGTGAACTTATTAAACCTATAAAGTTTCAATTTTATAGGTCTTATACTTTAGATTTTATTGACGTCTAAAAAACCCAAATTTCGTCACTGACTGACTGACTGACTGACTCACTGATGATCATCAAAATTCCTAGGTACTTCCTGAAGACCTAGAAAGCTGAAATTTGGTATATAAGCTAGTATTAGCACACAACCAACAAAAAAATTCCAAAAGTTGGAAATTTAACCCCCCAACCCCTTAAAATAGGGGATGGAAGTTTGTATGAAATTACCGCAAATATTGATGCTAGAGGTCTCAAAATTGATATAGGGACTCTTTGTAATAAACAATTAAATACGTGTTGTAGCGTGGCGCGGTACTAACTCGCGTTCGCGGTCTACGGTCGGCCAGGATGACCGATCAACGCCACTAACTACGCTGATTATTAAATAGAAAGAAGATAGCTCGGTCGGTGTCCAGCTTGAACCTTTACGGGTCAAGGGCCGTTCGTGTATCCGTCGCTCGTCGAGGCTGCAACTTCAGGGTCGTCGGGAATTAAATTAAACAAAGAGATTGACCAGAAAATCATTCACAATTATATTCAGAATTTAAATTGGGTTAGTAGTACATGCGTTTGGCTTACTGGCTAAAGTGCTAGGCGAATAGTCTAGAAGTCGAGGCCGAGTTATTCCCGTTCTTGACGATAATTGCGTGACGAAGTACTCTAATAAGAAGCGCTCGCGAAAAAAAAGGGGTAGGTGAAAGTCCACAGAAAAAAGGGGTTTACGATACGGATTGTCCGGTGTCCCGAGGTGCGCGCGTCGTGAAGAATTGGTTTTGGGTGTCCGGCCGACCAGCAGGGGCGTACGGGGTACGCGCTGGCGTCTCACTGCTGTACCATCCGGAGCGGGGCTGATGGTCGTGCTCCCGACCACGTGTTCGACCGGGTGCGGCGTGCTCGTCCGCCCGAGGGCGTCACTTTTTTCGACAATCACTTCACTTCACCACACTGCTTCACTTATTGTTACTTTACATCAGCGGTAGGATTCCAGAGCTAAAACGAACGTTCGCCAAAGCGCCGACTATATAAAAAAATATGGCGATCACGCGGCGTGACCAGCCATGTTGAAAAAGATGTCGCTCGCGCCAGTCGCGATGCGCGAGCGAGGGGGCTTAGATGCCCATTTTAAGGCAGTCGCGAAGCGACCAGCAAACTTGTGCTCACTCCAGGGGAAGTCTGGAGCCCTGATGCGGCTTCACATAGCGGCCTAGTGAGCCGTTTTAAATTGGAGGGACTGAACGCGTCCGAGAGGATCGGTTGTCCGAGAGCGACTGACTGACTGTTGGCTACGTCTCGTTAGTGACGTGCCTTTTTCCGATTTATTATCTAGTGACGTGCTTTGGGGTTTGAAGGTGGGCGTAGGCTACAGACGAGGCAACTGATTGTCAGTTTATAGGTTGGGGTTACTGAAGGGTTGATTGAGTAAGATGGTAGTGTATAACACTACAATACCCCGTTTTTTGGAGAAAGATAGCAAGGCTATCGGACAGGCCGGTTAGTGGTAAAAGAGGATGACTCTATAGTAGAGTCTGTAGTTGAGTGTGTTATGTGAGTAGTGGGTTATTTAGTTATAACTTGGTTTATGTATTAGTTTTTGTTTTTTAGGTAGTGTTAGGTTTCCTATGTGATTATCTAAACTAAATGGAACTGTTCCTTTTGTGCTAATCTACTCATGCATTCTTGTAATTTATTTAAATTGGATTGTGGGCCCTTTTAATTTTGAATAAGACTCTATCACTCTATTTTATCATTCATCATATCTAGCATACTTGTTAAGTTCTAAATGGTTGAGGTACCTCATAGGATTGGAAAAAAATTATTTTAAATATTTTATGTTAGTATTTGAATTAGGGGAAAAAAACTTAATTTTAATTTTTATTTGAATAGTATATTACATATTAATATTATATTGATATATTATGATTCAGTGTAATATGTAGTTACTGAATGTGTAATTTGTTTTTGGAAATTCTGAGTTTTCCAAAATCATGTACTTAGTAACTTGTTGGAAAGAGATGTGGGTAAAGTCGATCACCTCTCTTTCTTGCCTGTTTTACTGAATAGAATTAAGTAGACTAAGATAAGTTTTTTTTTTAATTATTGTTATTACCTACGGCATGCTTTTTTGTTTGAAGAAAAGGTCGTTATTTAGTTAAATATGTCGACTCTTCTCGTTGAACTATAATTAAGTTTTATGTGTTGCAAATGCTTAAATTAATGTTCTATTTACATTATAGATAGGGAATTTATATTTACAGTAGCCAGGGGAAGTATATTTATAGTGGGAGGTTATAATTACTGTGGACAGGGGGGTATATATCCACAGTGAACAAGGAAGTTCCCTTGAATAAATGTTTGTTAATTGTAAAAACTTGGTTTTAATTTTTACCTGAAAAGTATTCATGTTTTTGTAATGAGTTTTACAGTGTGTAAACTCTACAATGTGTAGTTACTATTTATTAAAAGAAAGGCAGTGGCTTTTGACTGCAAAAACAAAAAATGACTCTTTGCTAAGTGGTCAGTTTTTATTAAAAGGAAGCGGTCAAGAATGACTGCAAAAGAGGAGTGAATCTCTCGGATTGCTCCAAAATTAACCAGAATATTTTTTGGTTTTAGTAAGAGTTAAGGTGAAGTTGGGTGTATTACATAAGTTATGTTTTGTTTAAGAAAATTTGATAATGTCTTTTATGTGATATTTCCCTTGTGTTTTAGTGTTTAAGTCTTGTAGTATGTACACTAAATCTGAGAGTTTTTCTAGAACTCTGCATTTAACAAATCTTGGGGCCAATTTGGCTGAAAAGAAGTTAGTGGCATTAGACTGCACGAAATTTCTGCGCCAGACTATGTCGTTTGGTTGACATACAACGTGTTTCCTTCTCAAGTTGTATCTTGTAGCGTTTCGTTTGTAGGCTTCTGTTAATGCTGATTGTACGTTGTTGAAGATGTTTGACAACTCGTTTAACGCTACTGCTGAGTCTGTTCTGTCAGCGATTTGTAGGTCATCTAACTGAGAGGGTAATGTGGAGTGAAACTTGTGCAGGTTGCCGTCTATTATTATGTCTCGACCTGTGGCGAGGAAATGTGGAGTGTAACCTGTTGCTACATTGATAGAGCTGTTTAATGCTAGTTGTATTCTGGGTAAGTGCTTTGACCAAGTCCTTTGGTCTTGCTCTACCAGTATAGATAGGCATGTCAGCACTGTTTGGTTGTATCTTTCTACTGTGTTCGATTGAGGTGAATAGTAGGCGTTATAGAAAATTCTTGGTATGTTAAAATTTTCACAAAATTTTGTGAATTCTTTACTTTTTATTTGTCTATAAAATTGGAGAGCTGTACCCTGAAGAAATTCCGAAAACCCTCTTAGCACTATTTCTATGTCGACATCCTTCGCTGCTCGCATTTCTTCTACCCTTGTGAGAAAGTCGTATACGCAGGTGTCTCCACTGAATTTTATATTCCATGACTTAAGGTTGGTCAAGTTGTGCATATTGTATATTATTGGTCTTTCAGACTTCAAAGTGGAGTTCAAGTCGTGGAATATTGGTGGTGAGTCCTTTTTTTGAGGTTCAGGTGGAGTGTCTGCTAATCTACCAGGTGTCGTGAAAGGTGTTGAGATTGAGTAGGTGACTTGTGTACCTGTTTGCGGGTGTCGTTGTCGAGTGTTAACATATGATTGGGGTGGGAGCTGAGAGGTTGGGATGGTCATGGTTCTCGCTGTTGAACCAGTGGTTGAAGTAGTTGTTTTGGTCTCCGGGTTACCGGTGGAATCATTGTTTTGACTCATTTTTCGGTCTTTAAGTTCAAAGATTTGAATAAAATTTTGTAAATAATAGAATAGGGGTTACCTTAAATGTATTTGTTTTTCGAAGAGACGCGGTGGGCCTGGTGATCGTTCGTTGCTATCACAAATATGGGTTGGAATCCGCTGTTATCACTAATTTAATCTATTATTGTCTAGTATTAATATTAAATTGTCACTCAGGCGTTTCACTCGATTGCTTTATTAAGTAACTGGTATTAACAAAGATTTAAGTGTTTGTTTATTAATTAAATGTCGAAGAAATCGATAAGATCCAATTTTGATTATTAGAATAAACAATTAAAAAACTCGATTGACGTTTTGTCAGAAATAATGACAATGTCAAATTCAATTGACGTTTGCTTGTCATTAAAGTGACATGTTGACGTAAGTCAAAGTCAGTTTGTTATGAATGGAGTTGAAACGTCAGTGTGACTTAAGCATAGACATGGCATAGACACAGAATGACATTAGATTACACAGATTAATATTTTCGCAGATTTTAGTTGTATGAAGTTCGACTAACCTCTGAAGTTGCTAGACAAGCGAGTGACAGATGATACTTATCTTTCGGGCGCCATCTGTGTAGCGTGGCGCGGTACTAACTCGCGTTCGCGGTCTACGGTCGGCCAGGATGACCGATCAACGCCACTAACTACGCTGATTATTAAATAGAAAGAAGATAGCTCGGTCGGTGTCCAGCTTGAACCTTTACGGGTCAAGGGCCGTTCGTATATCCGTCGCTCGTCGAGGCTGCAACTTCAGGGTCGTCGGGAATTAAATTAAACAAAGAGATTGACCAGAAAATCATTCACAATTATATTCAGAATTTAAATTGGGTTAGTAGTACATGCGTTTGGCTTACTGGCTAAAGTGCTAGGCGAATAGTCTAGAAGTCGAGGCCGAGTTATTCCCGTTCTTGACGATAATTGCGTGACGAAGTACTCTAATAAGAAGCGCTCGCGAAAAAAAAGGGGTAGGTGAAAGTCCACAGAAAAAAGGGGTTTACGATACGGATTGTCCGGTGTCCCGAGGTGCGCGCGTCGTGAAGAATTGGTTTTGGGTGTCCGGCCGACCAGCAGGGGCGTACGGGGTACGCGCTGGCGTCTCACTGCTGTACCATCCGGAGCGGGGCTGATGGTCGTGCTCCCGACCACGTGTTCGACCGGGTGCGGCGTGCTCGTCCGCCCGAGGGCGTCACTTTTTTCGACAATCACTTCACTTCACCACACTGCTTCACTTATTGTTACTTTACATCAGCGGTAGGATTCCAGAGCTAAAACGAACGTTCGCCAAAGCGCCGACTATATAAAAAATATGGCGATCACGCGGCGTGACCAGCCATGTTGAAAAAGATGTCGCTCGCGCCAGTCGCGATGCGCGAGCGAGGGGGGCTTAGATGCCCATTTTAAGGCAGTCGCGAAGCGACCAGCAAACTTGTGCTCACTCCAGGGGAAGTCTGGAGCCCTGATGCGGCTTCACATAGCGGCCTAGTGAGCCGTTTTAAATTGGAGGGACTGAACGCGTCCGAGAGGATCGGTTGTCCGAGAGCGACTGACTGACTGTTGGCTACGTCTCGTTAGTGACGTGCCTTTTTCCGATTTATTATCTAGTGACGTGCTTTGGGGTTTGAAGGTGGGCGTAGGCTACAGACGAGGCAACTGATTGTCAGTTTATAGGTTGGGGTTACTGAAGGGTTGATTGAGTAAGATGGTAGTGTATAACACTACAGTGTTTCAGGATTTTTAGTTAATCACCCCACATCCATAAAATTAGGGGGTTGGAAGTTCGTATGGGGTTTCCCATAAGTATATAGGTATAATAAAAACTTAATTTCTGAAATTTGGTATATAAGCTAGTATTAGCACACAACCAACAAAAAAATTCCAAATGTTGGAAATTTAACCCCCCAACCCCTTAAAATAGGGGATGGAAGTTTGTATGAAATTACCGCAAATATTGATGCTAGAGGTCTCAAAATTGATATAGGGACTCTTTGTAATAAACTGCAAATAAGGAAAAAAATAAACTAGGTGAACCAAGGAGGGTTCCCTCATTTAAATGATAGAGGGGGGGGATACTTGATTCGGACAAATATCCACCTTGCAATGATATTCAAGAAATACACCAAAGAAAAGGAAATTAACCAAATAAAAAATATAGTCGTTAACAACTTACAAAAAGAAGTGAAATCCCAGCAAAAACATTTTCATGTAAAATGTTGCCAAGACGAGAACATGTGGCTCACACTATCAAAAAGTTATCAGATCTCATGTAGAGCAAGACTTCTAACTCTACACGCCCTAACTCTATAAATCCTAATTTTATAAACTCTACACTTTAGTCAAAATATATTATGTCTTGGCTGTTTCGTTACTGTCACATGGGTGTAAAGTAAAAATATTATTTACTGACTTTGTACTTTTCTGATATACAATACCTAGTTTCTGTAGTAACGATTATTTATTAGATAGATATTGAGTCTCCTCAGAAACTGCACTTAGGTTTTACTAACTGCATTGGTTTCAAATACTTCATCACACTTTGCAAAAGTGTGTTCCTTTGCTTTAGAGGATATTTTTAATAAATGGAAGTTTTTTCCCATAACAATGGTGATACCATTTAATTTTAATGTGAAATTTCTTGAATTTTGCATGGTCCATTATGCCACTTGCAAAACTCTATTAGAAAAGTACTGAACAGTGAATAAATTCTTCACTTTACGCCCATGTGACGGTACCGAAACAGCCAAGACATAATATATTTTGACTAAAGTGTAGAGTTTATAAAGTTAGGATTTATAGAGTTAGGGCGTGTAGAGTTAGAAGTCTTGCTCTACATGAGATCTGATAACTTTTTGATAGTGTGAGCCACATGTTCTCGTCTTGGCAACATTTTACATGAAAATGTTTTTGCTGGGATTATCTATTAGAACAATCCATTACCAGCAAACCTTAGCTAGAATATTGGGAAGTGCCGTAAATACTTCTGATGGAAAGTTATAGTTTTTAAGATACAAACCTTGGTATAAAATTCGTATAGATTTACCTACTTAGTAATACCCATTATGAATAGCTTATGAATTTTGACTTTTCTCCTTCTTTTTGTCCAATTTTGTGTTTTATTTTGTGTTGTGCACTAAAGCGTATTTCTTTCATGCTCATTCATTATAATTTTTATTTTTCTTTTACAGGTGCTTGCTGTTGCACTTCTGTTCGTTGGGATATTTATATTTGCCATTTATTTCTACTTATACAGAAGAATTTAGTCTTTTGTTTAATGTAACCGGGCTATAACGTGTTAGAAATCAGATATTAATTTATTTAATGAAATTTATATTTTGTAATAATTTTAAATGATGTGTTCATATTAAAATGATGTTAGTTAAGCTCCTTAAGAATAATAAATAAACCACAGAAAATGCAGTTTCTCGCCTTTTCGGTAATATATTTTTGGTGTTCACATAAAGTATTTTACTTACAACTTTAAATCTATCCTCAAAAAACGAAAGCGGCTAACATATACACATACATTACTACAATTTGCTTAAACAGCATTTTGATTTTTGATTTTGTTTTACTGTACAAACTAGGGGCAGCAGTATTCCACTATTCTATTCAATTCCTCTTTCTGGCGATACAGAATATACCTACAGGCTACAGCTAATCTTAAGGTTTAGCTGCTTATATCTATAGTTTAATAACGATAGATATGAGTATTGAGCGGGTCAGGTACACGTAAATATTTAGTGTTACATTGGAGAGGTTATTTTTTGTAACATAAAATACGCCTGCGCATATCAGATGCAGTGCGACCCACATCTTTGCATCGCAATATCATAAGGCGCACTGCACTGCGCTCATCCCCCTAACCTTAGGACATTTGTTCTTATGTCTGGAGTCGTACCATCATCTATTAAATATTGTAATACAACATTTTCGTGCTATGAAACATTACTGGTTTAAGGGATGATAGTTCGGTTCTTGGGGTTACGGTGTTAGGAAATAAGTGGAGAAGACGAAATTAGTTTCATACTAAACTTGCAAAAAACTAACCCTTTATATAAAACGTTAGGTTCTCTGTCTGGGCAGATTAGGGCGTTCTCAAGGTCTAAAACAGGACATTCCTAAGTTTTGGCGACGAATCGAAACTTCCCACCAAATTAATTGGCCCTCAGTTTTGACAACGAGAAAAAGAATGCGCTGCGTCGACGTTAATGAAAATTTATTATAGGGCAGGTATCCAAGGAGTTAGGGTAACCGTCACGTCTTGTGAAACTAGGATCCGTGATATTTGATTAAACTATCGAACACTTAATAAAGCTTATCTTACGAGTATCTTATCTTATCTTATCGAACACTAAATGACGTGTGATGGAATAAAATCGTTCATTGAATAATTTAACACGTTTTAAGTGATATTGCGAGAAAAGAAAACTTCTTGAAACACGATAATTTAGAATTAAGATAAAGACTAAGTAGTCTGTAAGTTAATAGGTGTAAGTCTTAACCTTTATAAATAAAAAAGCTTCAAAATCGGTTGTCTAATCTTCTTTTTATTTATATAAAAATGAATTGCTATTCGTTAGTCTCGCTTAAACCCGAGAGGGGCTGAACGGATTTATCTTATCTTAGTTTTGAAATGTTCGTGAAGGTCTAGGGTTTAAAAGTTGAGAAAAATTCGAATGATTGCCGGGAACAAAAATTAAGGTCTTTTATTTATCGTTGAGGCAGTACGAAGTCTGCCGGGTCAGCTAGTCTAAAATCCTGTTGGTACCTGAAACATTTCTAAATCAGGTCCGAATAAAATAAAATCAGGAATAAAATCACCTATATGATATAGAGAAATAGATACAACAAAGGCTGGCGAGAATGTTACCTCAGTCAGAATGTATTACTGTCCAAGGAAGGCTGTCAAAATTGGAAAAAGATAGAATGCTGGCCACAGTACTGCAGATGAAGTACAATTTTGGAATGAAATTAAAAAATATATATGAGAATGACAGAGCCTCTGACATCGATAATTCACGTGATCAAGTAATTATTTGTCGAACTGATATGTCTTTTGTTTAAAGATCCAAAAGCATACGAGAAACAATCGTAGAATGAGAATATCGTAGAAATAGATTAATCAGAAACAATGTAATGACAATGACTAAGGCTGCTGAAGTGATGATAACGACTTACTCGTATTAAAAAAGTATGGGATTCCAAGAATCGACGACGCATGGTTACTCTACAAGACCCTATCCGAAGGTCTTATTTAGCACTTTCTTATGAAAAAACAGAGCTCGCGAAATTTGATGACGTAATAAATGGGTTAGACAGCAACTTTGAGCGTAATTTAATCTCGGAACTTTTGGGTATAAAAAAGTTTATTCGATGTAACGAAGCGGGATCAGTGGGAGAGTCGAGTTTAGGGCGCTGCTTTATTAATAGAATGCCCGTGTTTAGGGTGAAATCCTGAGACGAGTTAGTAAGATGTTATTCTATTAAGAGGTAAAGTTGTATATAATAGTGATCGAAGGGACTGGGAAGAGTGATCGTGAGAAAAGCTGTTGCCAAACTTACACGCGATAATAATTAATTGGTCGAACAGAATAACAGAACTAATTAGTTCCCAAATATGAATAAATTTGTATACGTGCCGAAATACAAATTTATTCATATTTGGGAGTTATAAAATGTACAAATTCCTCACTGTCTGTGGGCTGATTCTGTATCGTTCACTTAGTTAGTTAGTAACCCTAACTGGGTTATTAACTAAGAAAACGAAGGCAAAAATCCTATTTTTGCACAAATTACCAACCTAGGTCGGTATGGTATCATATTAGTATACCATGCTAGTTGCTATCTTGTACAAAAACAATATAAAAATAGGATTTTTGCCTTCATTTTCTTAGTTAATAACCCAGTTTGGGTTACTAACTAACTAAGTGAACGATACAGAATCAGCACACTGGTCTGAAGTAAAAGGAAATAAATGTGACTCTATTCTTAGTTTCTTCTTTACCGCTGATGACTGTTTGGGTATAGATCTAGCCGTCAGAATCAATAATTTTTAAACGAAGAAAAATCATACAAATTAAACTCTTAATGTTTTATTACCAAGCCAGTTAACCTTTCATAGCACACCTTTAGGTAAACACATAACTGAGTTTCGAAATAGTTAACATTACCTTCGCCAAGGCCCAAGGATCTCATTAAAGAGTGGCTAATTTATTGAGGGTTCAGAAACGAGCTACTATTTCTGCAATATTCCACAGCTAATGATCTCCCACTAATCCCGGGATAGGTGGGGTCTGGCTCAGGAAGGCATTTTAATTGGCGGCCTGATCAAAGCCACATCGGCGGTCAGCGACTATTTGACCAATTCGAAAGGACTTTTCGACTCCGACAAATAAATGTTTTCTTTTTATTCTAAACAAACGAGGCTCCTAAGCATTAGTTGTTAGGAATCCCAATTAAAAACGTGTATGAAAAAACCCAACATAAAACTACATAAAACATAAGAGGATACTCATTTTATTTTTGTCCTAATCAAACCCCTCTTACGGGGTTGAACCCCTTACGAATTGGTGGGTGCGACATGCAGCGTTGCAGAAGAATATATACCAGAAAAACGTTTTACCTAATTATGAAAAAACTAAGCCAGTTATCAGAAATACATTTTGAGCATTTTTGGATGTTATTGTCACTGACACATTAAAACAAAAAAACAATGCTTACATCTATTGTAGTTTCCGAAAAAAAATGGAGATTATGAAGCAACCTATGGGAAAACTTTCCATCAAGAAAATTTTCGTATAATAATAATCGTATTTCTGCTTACATGACATTTAAATTTGAAATTAACTATCTGAATAGTCGTTTCGATAGCCGTTTGAATAAGAATACAGGAATAATTCTTTGAGAATATTACATACTGCTAAAAAAGTGTCGGTTATGGATGATTTTTTTATGGTGCCAATTTGGTTGTTTGTTTTTATAAAATTGGGAGTAACTGCTTTCCATTTTGGCGCGTAGTTTAAGTCGCATCTGTTATTAAGATTAAATACAGTGCTGTTTTAGCTAGAATTTAGATCATAATAAATTATCTAGAGTGTATTGAGAATTTCATACACCTAGAACAGAAACATCGAGCAGTTTGTACCTATTGGTGTTTAAAGGAACAAAAACTATGCAAAGTAAATGTGTTAATAACTTATTGAATAAATATTTTGTAATACTCGTACCATGATATAGAAATTCTACAATATGATTAGATGAGACGACAAAAAAATTGTTTCGTTACTTGTTTTGTTCAGTGAAGCCTCTACCTGCCTGTTTACAGCCTTAACACCTTGTATTCCGTCGGACGTAATTTATTAATGGTCGTTTACAAGGATACATTCCTTAATCGGTAGGATCCAATTAAGAGGAGTGACGATGCAATCGATTCAACGGGAGCGATAAATATTGTTTGTTTTTTTTTCTTTTTTAATTCTGTTTTACAGATTGTGTGCACCTTGACTTTTTCGATTCGTATTATTTTATTTGGAACACTGCAATGGTCTGACTAGTGTCATGCGCGTTGTGTTGAGAGATCCTGTAGGTTGAAGTCAAACATTTTCGAAGGGAGTAACTTTTGTATGAGGTAACGCTTTAAAAAACATGATTATTTATTAGTCTATTAGTCGTATTAGGTATTAGGTAGTTATTTTATATTCATTCCTGTATTTCTATAATAACAAGAATACTAATTAGGTATTCACGCCAAGTGATAGCCATTCAGACACTAAAGTTGAGAGAAAAAATAAAAATTTCAAAATTTTTCATTACGATATCTCACGCTAGCAACACTGTGTCTGTCCTTCCATTAGCGTTCTAGTGCTCGGCCGTTCAACACAACATTATTAAACTCGTATAAAAAAAAGTGAGTGATTATAAGTATTTCTTGCGGAAATCAAAGTATCCGAAAAGAAATATTCAAAATTATCGGATTCATCGTCAAAACGAATTGTGAAATCTACGGAATTGTTATTATTGGTTCAGAAAATCCATATTGCTCCAGTGTTGGGTACACCTCTTAGAGGGTGTTACGTTCACAGCAGTATACATTGAGGGTAGTTGGAAGGACTATCGCCTTTGTTTTAATTACTGCAAGAGGAGCTAATCAAGATGCATTCTTCGGTGATGGGTACACTTCATTTAGAGGGTGTGACCTTCACGACAACATACATTGAGGGTAGTTGGTAGGTGAAAAACCTGAGGACTATCGCCTTTGTATTAATAATTGCAAAAAATAATTGCAAAGCATCTATGTTGAGGACACTGCGTAAGAGGATGTGATCATCACGACGACATACATGAGGGTGAGTTAATAAGATTATCGTCTCTATATTAATAATTGCAAAAAAGTCAATCAACATAATATATTCTGCAGTCTATGCTTCAGTGTTGGGTACACTTCATTAGAGAGTGTGACCTTCACGACAATATACATTGAGGATGGTTATTGGGACAACGCCTATGGATTAATCATTCCCAAAAATGACAAGATTATCTTGTAACCAAAATAGCAAATTGGTGCTTAAACGCCCCCATACCATGTTGAAAACACCGGTTGACGGTTCTCGTCCGATCACCGAAGTTAAGCAACATCGGGCGCAGTTAATACTTGGATGGGTGACCACCTGGGAACACCGCGCGATGCTGTTTTTTTTTATCACCAACTGTATTGGAATGATATAAAGGATCAAAACGATTACCTTTAGAAACTATTTCGATATACCCTCATATCAATATTTTCTTTTACTGTCTGCTAATTTAAATGAACCAAGATTACTTTACTAGACCAGTTCTGAAAAGTACCCGCAATTAAATGCACTATTTACAATTATTTTAGTCTTCCACACGAATCGTTTCTTGTTGTGGTCATTATTTATAGATACATCAATAAAAAGTCCATTGACAACGTCTTACAAAATCAACTAGTAATACTACTCAAAATTTGAAATGTACGAGTGAGACACAAAAATTTTATTTGATAATATAATATTCTAATAACTTCTGTGTATATTATGTCTTTTATCAATAATATGAAATACAGTTAATCAAGATCCAATATTAACTGGCACTGGAGGAATATCTGAGCAATCCACCTGTCGGTCCATGGTGGACCCACGGGCCAAATCGCAGGACAGCACTCGTCTCTAGCGACGACTTTTCTCGAAGATTTACCCAGGACAGAAGAGTCTTAATTTCCCCACAAGAACAGCACCAGGAGCAAAACAGCCTTGCAAATACTTATCGATGTCCTCTTTTGACATTTCTGTCGACCTGTCATGTCAGGCGCCGCGCGGCCGCCGATCGGAGTGCTGGCGGAGTGCTGCGCTGTTTCGAACCTCGTGCGGACTCGCGCATGTTCGCCTATAGTTGGTTCGGGATAAGAAGGCACACCTACTTACTCGTACGTTTGCCGCTTATAGAATAACCACTTTCATAAAATATTCGAGCCTGATGATATTATTTTATCGTGCTTAAATATGAGTTAAAAATATATTTTTTTCTCTCTTTATGTTCTCAAAACTATGAACAGAATTTAATGTGTAATTTTTTTTTTCTCTTCTTTAGTTCGCATGTAGTGCAATGACACTAGGTATCTAGGTATCTAGGTACTATCCTAGTTTCTTTCATCATAATTTACTTTTATACAAAAAGGTTTTATATTATGAGGATTTATAAACTATTGAACCAGTAACATTACAATTAATTTTCATGTTTAAGTAATTAAAAATGGAAATGATGATCTTTATTAATTTCACATGGACTTGATTTACAGGCTTTTATGAAAGCTTGAATCTGAAAAGCGGGTTGCACTGAGAAGGTCGGGCAAAAAACTCGGCTATTATATTCTGTTCACATACAATTGAATATGAGACAACCTATTCGATAACATACTTAATTTTTTTTTGTTATTCCATTACAAATACATGTATTTAATACAACCATTCTTTCATCGTAACTCGATGTGTTAGATATTACATCAAATTTATCAATGCTTTAACTGAGTTATGATGCATGCTTTTAAAAGAATGCAATATTTTTGAATATCAAAGTTATTTTTAGTTTCTATAATTGACTATTTCTTAAATTTCTTAAATGAATAATAAATATGGAAAAAGTAGAAAACAATCGATGATATGTTTATTTAAATTTATTTTTAGGTATCCTTGTACCTATATCTACAGGAATATCGGTATCCATACCTAGGAATAACGTTACGCAATGGAAATTAATATATTTAAAGACCAAATTAATTTTTGCGAGATCAAATATTTTTATTTTCAGGCTATCACGCCGCTAATTATTAACTAATGGTTATCTATGCATCAAAAATGTTAAAGGATTTGGAAATTACCAATAGATATATAAGATCATAGAATCATTAAATACTTCATTGGATTTATGATAATATGAACAATGATGGTTCATAATTTTGGCTTGCATGTATCATAATATTTTTTTTTGTTCTTTTAGAGTTGATACATAGCCTACATTTTATATTTTCTGTATTTAATCATTATTAAATAAATCTAATATTTTGTTTAACTTTCATGCCGATGGATGACGCCGCTGCAAGGATTTAGCTCTCGATGATGACTGACCAAGGTCAAATGATAATTGAAAATTGGTTCATCACTGCGTCACTAGGAACTTGAATACCAGTACAGTAGTACTTCAGCAGTCAGCTGTGGTATGTAATTACCTGATTATTATTAAACGAAGATTAGAGACTTTTATCTTCTGTGATGACATTGGAATTATTGGGTAAGTGACAAAAAAAAAAAAAAAATTTTTTTTTTCATCGTCGCAACAAGTCAACAAAGCATTAATCGCGAACAATCGCGAATAACATTTCGACATGTCTACCTATTGACATGTTACATTTGCTCGTTGTTTTTTGCGATTATCAACTTGGAAAAATCAGATCACATTTTTTAACTGAAAGACTGCTAAATTGAAAAATGGTCTTGATGCAGAAATTCAAGAATTTTAAAAGTATTGTCTAATATTTGTATTCCAATCGTATATGTGTTTTTTTTTGTTTACAACTAACCAGTACAACAGCGATATTAGTGTTGGGGTGACTGTTAAAATAACAATTAATGATATAAAACAACATTATTATAACACATGAATAAGAATAACAATTATGCCTTCAGTTAAAATTTTAATATTATGTGAAATGACAAACTCAACATGGTTTTACATACTATAATATTGTAAAAGATGTTTACTGTCTGACAATATTAGAAAACATGCTTTTTTCAGACTATCTTAAGTTTCTATTGTTATCACTTTATTAGAACTCAGGAATAAACAGTAGATACAGTTACTTCATCAGCCTTTGTCTCAGAATCAACTTTAAAATAGGCTTATAAGATGATTTCTTTATGGCTTTTTTTAAAATCTCTTGAGAATATTCTTACTTCACCCTATTCAGTTAAAAATATAATTTAAGGTCACTTTAAATCTTAATGACCTTATTAAAGCTGTACCTACACCAAAACCCAAATAACAATATTATTATGCAAATTAAATAAAAATAACATTGTTAACTCCTTTAAAAGAAATAACTCTAAAGAGCTATGAATAAAAGTAAAGGACACTTTACGAAAATACTAATGCCTACAGTCAAGATGAACAAAAATTTACGAACTAGTTCTCTGCAACCCATAGATTTATTAATCTTTTATATTAATAAATTGATTTTATTTTTTTTCGGTCCAAAAATATGTCTCGGTAATATTTATTCTACTCAAGTTTATAAAATATATTCGTGATCAATTTACTGTTTAAATATATATTTCATGGTTGCATATTAACAGCCCAATTTATTACGATTAATCAAGAGTTTTAACTGATACAAATATTTTAAAGCTTGTTGAAAGAGGTTTAAAACCTCTTTTAATCGTCAAGACTACATACAAGCAGTACTGCTAGATAGTCTTAATATACCCTCGGTATTCGCACATATAAAAATATATGTATTTGTACATATATTATTATTAATATATTATACTAATAATATTGATTTACTATAGCTAACTATAGTACAGTTTTAGTATTTCTACAAAATTATGCCATTATTTATTAATTTGCTTTGAATATCAACTTAAGTTGTTATTTTTATTTTTTTGGTCAATGTTAAGCGATTATGCTTATTATTCTATTAATTTAAAAGCATTTCTTATTTACAAATGTCATGGCTCTAAACATCTACCTAATTAGTATTCTTGTTATTATAGAAATACAGGAATGAATATAAAATTGATGATTAAACGAACTTACCTTAAGTGAAGTTCTATCATAATTTTATGAATTCCTGTATGAAGATAATAACACCCTCCCGCCCCTGTTTTGTGGAAAAACCCATGTATGAATTTGTAAATAAAAAATGTACATATTATAATAAATATTTATTGAAGACTATATAACCCATTTATATATATATTATTATATTTACATATATAATATTGTGTGGTTATGTATAATATTGTGTAGTTATGTATATATTATATGATACATATTTGGGTGCTCTGTAGTGCTCCTACCAAGACGAGCTTATCGAAGCACAAAGGCACTCTTATAATAATTACTCTGAACTAAATGAAAGGACAGACACAGTGTTGCTAGCGTGAGATATCGTAATGAAAAATTTTGAAATTTTTATTTTTTCTCTCAACTTTAGTGTCTGAATGGCTATCACTTGGCGTGAATACCTAATTAGTATTCTTGTTATTATCTTCATACAGGAATTCATAAAATTATGATAGAACTTCACTTAAGGTAAGTTCGTTTAATCATCAAATATATATTAGTCTGTTTTTTTTAATATATTTATTTTAGTGTTTATATAGCTATTAGCATGTAAGTTTATTGTATAATATTTCATATTCTACCACCCACTCTCCTACTTCCAAATTATCCTGATGACATGAGGTTGTCTGGAAGAGATCGCTAGTAAGCGATAAGTCCGCCTCTTTGTACTTGCCTATTTCTTTATCTTCTGTGTACTTGTAATTTAGTAAATAGTTGTTTGGGTGTACAATAAAGAGTATACATACATACATACATTATTTACTAGTAATACGAGAAATAGAAGTTAGCTAGTCCTTCACTGCAATCCCACTATAAAATAAAGATGCAGCCGAAGATGGTATCGTACTATCATGGTAGGGGGCAATCACGTCGGATTGTCGAAGGGCTATATCGGTTGGCACTTGGCAGTAAATCTTTGTCGGTACCAATCACGGCCGAAGCCTATACATCGGAGTTAATGTAATTTAAATATTATTATATCCTGAACAGATCCTTCTCGAAAATCGAACCTAGGATATCTCGCTTAAATCCACGCTGCTCAGTTCACTGAGGCTGAATGTCTACTTCTGCAATCTGAGATGCCCATTACGCTAAATTACTTCCATTTGGGGCATTATTACAGGCATACTTATATGAACTATGACAAAGACGAATTGTTGATTGATTGGACGCCTTACCGGGAACACGGGAATCTCGTTCCCAAGCAAGACTTGGAATAATATTATGATACCGAGCATGTGTTTTAGCCGCGTTCCCCTAAACAAACAATGGAACAGTAAATTCTACGCATGTGGTGCTCGTTGCATCGTTTTTATCAATGACAGATTGATGAATGCCCTCACCTGTATGCTGTTATGTTTTTATGAGTTAGGGTGCCGTGATTCTAAATACGTAGGTAGGTGCTTACTACCTAAGTATCCTAGTACAGGCGAACCAGAGTAAGTGAGAACTGGGTAAGCGAGGAAACTCTACCAGTGGGAGTATTTGTCAGGTCCCGTCATTTTGCCCTCCTAATTCTGAAACTCGGGTTATTGGGAAACATCTATACCTAACGGAAAAAGAGATACCGGTCCCTTGAGTTCGCACTAGATCAGGTTTGACTGTATAGCAGTGGTGACATGCATCTAAAGCGTCGTGAAGTTTGGTCGTAGATTATGGTTCAGAAGTCAGCCGACTGCGTGAGTAAAGAGGGCATCGGAATTAGATTTTTGGTGGACACATCAAAAGTATGCAGGTATATAATTTACATAAGATATAATATTATCATATCTGGTAAGAAGATTGCACAAATGTTAATTTGTATTGTACCAGTCCTTCCCCCACCCAGACACTTTCTGCCACAAAGATGCAATGTGCATGACAAGTCACAAGGTAATCCTTTATTTTGAGGTTCTTAACAATAATATTTTCTTAATAATATTTGCGTCAGCCCTGAACAGTAAAAGCGTATAATCCTCAATATTTGTCGTCGTAATCTCGTTACCAGGCAGCGGGTTTACCACGCTAGTGATCAATGTAACGAGTTTTTACCATTACTCTAATTAATTCAGCGTAAACACTGCTACCGTTGTTCCGTACAGCCATTGATTAAACATAATAAAGGATCAGCACTTACTGACGTCACGCATACATTTTTATAGTTTGGTAACTTCGTGCGCGACCGTCCTGTGGGATGACAGACGGCCGGGAAACGCAGTAACGCATACATGCAGAGAAGTGTCCCCTTCCCCGCTACACCACCCGCTAACCGCTGACATCTAAGTTCCTTGCCTCCCCCACCGTCTGTCACCCCGCAGGAGGGTCGCGCACGAAGTTGCCAAACTATAGGCTACGTCCTGAAGCCAGATTTTTAATTTGTCAAAACTGTAAAATGACCCTAACATATGCGACGCGACAGCGGTAGTAATATGTGCTGTCAGCGGTACCGAAATGTACGACGCGCGACGCCATATTTGAGAAATTTTTGGCTTCAACATACGTCACATTTTTCCCGCCCTCTTAGCGCAGCGTATTTCGTCATTGGGTATAGAGCACCGCATGTAGTGCGTGAGAACGAGGTTGTGGTAATTTGGAGCTGATCAACTCGCACCGTGGGTTCATTATAACTGCACGAAAGTGATAACTCGCGAGATAATTATCCATTTTTAGAGTACCCACATGGTAAAGGAGATGTTTCATGAATATAATGCCCTGGCCTAGGTCTATATACGGTATACTTGGGTATAGCGTATAGTCCAGACCACATAAAACTGTTTTAATCTATACAGGGCTTTATAAAACATACCTAATCGCTCTCGGCCTGCAGTTGTTTACTCGTACATAAACTCTAACTTGTTCTTCGATTTTTCAAAATCATACAAAAAAATATTTCTATAAAGTGACATTACACTGTAGCGGTTTTGCGCTGCGAGTTCCCGCGCCGCCGCCCTGCTGTCCGCGCCCTTGCCACTTGCCGATGTAACATTACAGAGTAGGAACAAGTAGAGTATCTCTGCAAAATATAGAATATTTGATATTTCTCAAATATCGAGTAAAAACGACTCCTCCGTTCGTTCGTTTGTCTGTCTGTCCGTCTGTCAAAATCAACCATTGTCATTGATAAAATAAATAAATTGTGTGTGTACCGAATCTTTTACGATCGGTCGTTTAAAGTTTGACCTTTGTGAATGCTCCCATCGTAGGGTATGAGCACCGAATACATAATGCTAACGGTATAAGCATGTGTAGGTGTGTAATCAAGCTTTTAAGAAAACTCGACAGAGACACGATCCATGGTTTTTACATCCATGAATCCATTTTTCTTAATCCCACAGAAATCGTGCATTTTCCCGGAATATAAAAAGCAGCCTATTATCCACTTAAATTAAGGTAGGTATAAGATATTACATTCCTAGCCAAATTAATTCACTGGACGTACCGCGATTGAGTAACGAACATCCAAGTTTTTATTCACAAACGTATAAGTAAATACACTCCATTTGTTATGGAACAAAAATATATAGATCCACTAACTTATAAACTGTAAACACACAATACTCATACTTAATCCAGACTTTAGGCTAACTTTTGACATTAAAATGTACTAGGTATTGCGCGATGCTGTCTACAGACACTTATGACGTCTTTATTATTTTCGTCAAAACAGTCGGCACATCATATTAGTGTGAAATCGGCCTAACGTGGGACTGAGAACTGAGAACCCAGCAAGAACTGAATGACACCGTGGGTGGTTCCAGTTAAGCCATAATTTTGTTGCTTAACCTTCCGATTAACATAACTGTGGACTGGATTATGTTTAATATATTAGGCACTACTTATGTCTATTATAATAGCTATACGTATTTGAGGTTTTAAAAGATAATAGGTCAAGAGTGAGTCGGGCTTGCGCATTGAGCGTTCCGTAGTATCAAGACCCATTCTCAATAGTATTATAAAGTATATAATGCGAACACCCCTGTTCACCAAATTCAAAAAAGACAAAAAATCACGTTTGTTGTATGGGATGGGAGGCCTATTAAATATTTTGTTCTAATTAATTTTTTTGTATTTTTTGTAATAGCGGCAACAGAAACACATCATCTGTGAAATTTTCAAATATCTAACTAGGTACCTATCACCGTTCTAGAGATACAGCTGACAGACGGGTCAATAGGGTCCCGTTTTTTACCCTTTGGGTAAGGAACTCTAAAAAGGTCTTGATGAAATAGATTAGGTACTTTATTAGGAAAACAGAAACATATGTGTAAGGAATGTACCGACACATAGGTAGGTCTACCTATAGTAAATACTCATGTTCGCGCGAATGCTTTGTCTGCAGTATCCGTAACATTAGGGCAATAAAAGTAGATTTACTATCATACACTGAACACGCCATTCCTGCTTGTGGCCAGATATACGAGTAGATCTCGCGACCGCATTTATAAGATAATTCATAATACGTGACCTATCTACATTACTGGGATAAGTGCGTAGGTAATTCATTGTAAATTGTGTCCATTGTCATGTTCGTTTGAAATATTGCATATTCAAATGAGGCTGTTTCATTTATACGCTTACCTTTAGGTACGAGTATTTATACCTATAGATTTTAACTACTGTTCTCTGTTATATAAATATTAAAATAATTCTGTTTTATAGTACCTAGAAAGTACTGCAATAGTAGTTTATGAAACGGATGCATAATGGGGGGTATTAAAACATGAGTGTGAGTTTAAAAAACGAGCCGCAGGCGAGTTTTTTAATAGTATCACACGAGTGTTTTAATACCTAATTATGTAGAGTTTCATACACTACTTTATCTACGCTCAAATTATCATAAATCCAAACCATAAAATCTTGCTAACGTTTGTCGTAAATCCTTCACTTTGTTGGTAAAAGATTGTGGGTCATTTTTGTTGCAATTACTAAAATGTCAGGTGGAGTTAAATTTTCTTTAGTAGGTACGTTTCACTGCTAGACATTTTTCCGCGCTAAGTTTTGACTAAGTAACAAAAATAACACATTGAAATGTTAAAAGTTAGGTATGGCGCCAAAATTCAGTTGCAAACTGCGTATAGTCTGTTAAAAAAGTCATGAAACAAAAAAGAGTAGAAAATATTTATACAAGTCAGATAAACTATATTTTTAGTGGATAATTAAATAATCAAAAATTATACATAATTCTTTTCAATATTATGTATGAACACACTTTTTAATCAGTCATATAAGGCAGGGAAAAATTATTGTTTCCGTGAATTAATTGTTGTCTATGGTCGATCATGACTACCAACTAAATGTTGTCTGTGGACTCCTTATATAAAAAAAACAAAATTGAGGATTGGCTCTACACTCTCTTTTGGCTATGACGACCACAGAGAAAAGAAAGTTATTCCCTGTTCTGGGATGACGACACACAAAAATACAGGAACCCAGAGCCGCGTATCGTAATAGAAATTATTCAACAATCTAGAGATATTTCCATAGTACAGCTATGTTATAATGAATAACTTTTTAATAATTATAGAAGTCTGTGAATAAAGTAGGTCAATATGTGACACATTTTGATTTCATAATTCGAACTTTAAGCAATGAGCGTAGATAAAATACTATAGCTTTTACTGGCTTTTAGTTATTGTATGGTATGGTAACATAGGTATTAACGGCAGAAAATCACACATTATGTACACAATAAGAAGAATTAGTAATCCCACCTAGAAAATAAAACATCTTTGTAGGTAAAGTAGGTACTTAGAAAAGAATTAAATTAACAAAACTGCTTCATTTTACATACACGTACACGTACACACTAACTTACAGATTTGATCTAATCATAATCATAAGAAATTCAGTAAGTACTCGTATCTTTGCCTTACTGATTATCTTAGGTATCAGAAGCACTGATATCTGTAGCGTAAAAGGCTGGTTACATAACTAACAAAACACTTACAAGACAAGAGAGGTGCGCGTGCGCGCTATCAGCGCTGCGGGGCACGACCTCGCGCCGCTCCGGTGAGCTGCGCCCGCGCACGCGACCGCGAGGCGTAGATATACAGAGCTGCTGATACCTACTCTATCTCAGTAAGTAGGTAAGTATTTGCAATAAATGTCCCTGCCCGCTAAATTGAAATTAGGTTTTTCGCAATTTATAAGTTTAAATAAGACGGTATTAGGCTTGTTTAATCGAGGTAACGCCGGGATCATCTTTTCATGCCTATTTAAATTTCTATTAAAAACATGTAGATGCATAAATATTATGCCCGCAAAATTAATTGCCATAAACTTACAGTATGTAATTAGTTTAATATTTGCGAAAAATTAAATCAAAATTGAATTTCGCGGGCTGGTAGGGCCGAAACACCTTAAAAGCGTGACCCTTGAACGGTACCATCTCTAAATTTTCAATTTTTTGGAAATCGCGCGAATATTAAGTTATTCGTCCATTTGTCGCGCACATTATTAATGCATTTATAATGCAATGCAATTAGGACTTGGACCAAATCACAGACTTGTATACTAAAGACAGGGCGAACAGCGCGAAAAAATGTTGCCAGTTTATGGATGTCATTAGTACCAACAGTAAAAGGCCACGCGGTAGTTCGCTAAGCGGCCAGCGGCGGCGGCGGCCGGTATTTTGACAGACGACGCTACTGTTTGCTTGTATGAAGAAGGTTTACGTAAAATGTTCGGATCAGCTCTTTACTATTTTTATCTATTGACCAAATTGAAATGGCACCACACGGAAACCACCAGCTTTCAAATAAAAATACCAAAAATCATCAAAATCGGTTCTCCCAGTCCGAAAGTTCTGAAGTACCTAACAAACAAAATAAAATACAGTAGAATAGAGAACGTCATCGTTTTTTGAAGTCCAAAGTTTGTCAGGAATTAGACCTCAAGCTGTTACATGCCATATAAACGTTATCTCTCCAGTTGATCGGTTATCGGACGGTCGGAACTACGATCGTATTTCAAGCTGACCTGCGCTGGAGACTAGAAAGTCGCTTAAACTGTACTATACCTGGACTACTTACCTTCAGGCGAAGTAACTGTACGGCTAGAAGCCTGATAATGGTATTGCTTAATGTACCTATCAGAAATTGTTTGTAGGTAGGCACGAGTAGATAAAATACTAACCATAGAATCCGTGGTACTAACTTAACTACTAACCCTAATGTTAATGAGCACACCACGGGTGTGCCCGGGAAATTCAAATTTTTCGCTATTTTTAAGCTAATAAGACAAAATAGGCTTATGGCCGTCAAATTGCGATAATCCCAATATCTTCTTCACGTGTTTATATAAAAATCTCTGCTCGAAAGTGTCGAGTTAAAGAAATTAGTCCGAGATTTGAGAGTTACTCACATACAAACTCGATACTCGGACTAATTTCCTAGAATACACATTCTTATGCAAAGATTTTGATATAATCATGTAAAGATGATACTGCCATTCTCGCAAATTGATTGCCATAAGCCTATCATGTCTAATTAGCGTACAAATTGCAAAAAACCACGAAAATTTTGAATTTCGCGGGCAGACCCGTTGATTTCACGTTAAGGTTAAAGCTAGAAGGAATTGTTAATGAATGTAAACAATGAATAATCTAATTTATTTCATTCAGGGTATAAGCAATATGAATAGAAACGTACCTAAGCTAAAATGCTACAGTATCTAGTACCTAAAAATTTTAGTAAATAGGTGAAATAAATGGCTCAGGATAATATTTAAACGGATGGGCTTTTATGATAGATAACTATATTATTAGGAATATTGCACAATCCGAAACCGATTCTAATGAGTTTAGCTTTTTTAATTACTTTGTTTGATAAAGCAAATTGCAATCGATAAAAAGATGTACCTACCTACTAACTTATTAATATTCATTTGGAACACGATAATGAAATAATGAGCGCCTCGAAACTAATTAAAATTAATTCGAACGTAATTATAGTAATTTAATTTTACCAATTACGATTGTCGGAGTATAGTGAATATATTTATTTGTATGGGGAAATAAAATAATACACATAATATTATGGGAAATCGAGTGTTGCTATTTTGCACGCGTATTTATCAAAACTCACCATCATAAACTATTTCTGAACGATTTTAGTATAGATCAGCCGTGCTATTCTGCAAAACAGCGACGAGCGTACATCTATGCATCTATGAATTTGTCAGTTGTAATAGATTACAATTTTGCATGCCATATTCGGGTTGGCAGCTGTCTGGCAGCTATTTCATTTTGTAGAATAGCACAGCAGGTAATATACTACTCATACAAACAATTTGTACTTTCTTTGCAGAGGAATCTTTGGGATTACTGACCCGATTATGAACATTCTTTCACCAACATGAAGCCATTGTGGGTCCAGAGTGTTATGTTTCGTACTCGGTATTTATAACTAATTTCTCATTAATTAGATACCAATTTTCAAACTGTTGGATGCAAGTAAAAAAAAATGCCAAAGCGTTTTAACTTCATTGGTTTGTACAATTACATTATGCAAAATGCGAGTAATTAACGAGATTCAGGTTTCATATTCGCAAATTGGACATATAGTTTGCGAGATCGATTTTCACTCCGAATCGATTTAATTACATTTCGGAATTTGATTTCAATACGCGAATTACGGACATGAAATGCAACGTAATGGGAATATCTTAATATGATTTTGTTTACTGTTTTATATATATTGCAATCATGATAATGGTCTGTGCAGTTTTCTGTACCTACCTACCCTGTAAGTATCAAATTGTATCGATTTTATTGTTCCATTAATAAGTAATTCCAAAAAAAAAAATAACACGTTAGTTAGAGTTTCTGGATAGGAAAGCGCTTTAGGATTTTTATCACACTTGGTGGAAAGTTATGCATGCTTACCTAGAAGGTGTCTATTAATTGTTCTTGAAGTGAAGGTACATTTTGGGTGGCAGGAAAAACGACATATTTGAAAAACTGTAACGTTTTCAAATAGATGGCGTTAGTTCTGCCTAAGAACGAAAAACAATATGCATCCGAATTTCGTCGTGGTGGGACAGTCTCGCGTAGCTCAGTGGAAGAGCTCCTAGCCGTGATAGCAGGGGGACGTGGGTTCGAGTCCCACCGCGAGTGAAATTTTGATGCATATTTAAATTTATAGGAATAATTTCCGAAGTGTGTAAAAACACTATAATATAAAATATAAGTAGTAGGAAAAACGAAATTCGGAAATATATTTTATCTACGCTCATTGCTTAAAGTTCGAATTATGAAATCAAAATGTGTCACATATTGACCTACTTTATTCACAGACTTCTATAATTATTAAAAAGTTATTCATTATAACATTACTGTACTATGGAAATATCTCTAGATAATTGAATAATTTCCATTACGATACTCGGCTCTGGGTTCCTGTATTTTTATGTGTCGTCATCACAGACCAGGGAATAACTTCTTTTCTCTGTAGTCGTCATAGCCAAAAGAGAGAATCCTAAATTTTGTTTTTTATATATGGAGTCCATAGACAACATTTAGTTGGTAGTCATGGGATGCGCCATGATTGACCATAGACAACAATTATTTCACGGAAACAATAATTTTTCCCTGCCTTATATGACTGATTAAAAAGTGTGTTCATACAGAATATTGAAAAGAATTATGTATAATTTTTGATTATTTAATTATCCACTAAAAATATACTTTATCTGACTTGTATAAATATTTTTCTACTCTTTTTTGTTTCATGACTTTTTTAACAGACTATACGCAGTTTACAACTGAATTTTGGCGCCATACCTAACTTTTAACATTTCAATGTGTTATTTTTGTTACTTAGTCAAAACTTAGCGCGGAAAAATGTCTAGCAGTGAAACCTACTAAAGAAAATTTAACTCCACCTGACATCTTAGTAATTGCAACAAAAATGACCCACAATCTTTTATACCAACAAAGTGAAGGATTTACGACAAACGTTAGCAAGATTTTATGGTTTGGATTTATGATAATTTGAGCGTAGATAAAGTAGTGTATGAAACTCTACATAATTAGGTATTAAAACACTCGTGTGATACTATTAAAAAACTCGCCTGCGGCTCGTTTTTTAAACTCACACTCATGTTTTAATACCCCCCATTATGCATCCGTTTCATAAACTACTATTATCAGAAATGAGAACGACAAGCTTACGAGTATCTTAGATAGTATAGGTATACAACAATGCTTATGTAGATTCTACGTATATTACTCGCGGTTTAATGGTAAAAAATGTCATTAGATACACGACTACAACCCGTTCGCAGACGCTTTGCCGATGAATTCCCTGCCACTTCATAATATGACCGCCATCCGCGCGCATCTGTAATATTCAGACGATTGCGGGTGCGGCGGTCGCATGAAGAGGGAGGAGAAGCAATCGGCAAAGCTTCTGCGAACGGGTTATAGGTTGATTTGTTACATCGTACCTACGCGAAATCCTTCGACCAAAAATTAAATATCAGAATAGGTTTTCAGCTAAAAAGTCAGCAAAAATTATAAATAAAAATAGTAAATTCAAATTCAAATTCAAATCATTTATTTCATATTGGCCACTACTTGTTAGCACTTATGATAGGCCGATCCGAACATTTTACGTAAACCTTCTTCATAGAAGCAAATAGTTGCGTCATCTGTCAAAATACCCGCCGCCGCCGCTGTCCGAACTACCGCGTGGCCTTATAACTGTTGGCACTAATGACACCCATTTTCGCGCTGTTCGCCCTTAGTATACAAGTCTGTGCTAAAAATAAAGAACCTAAAATATCGACAGCTCTAGAACGCCTAACTTGCTGAATGCGGAATATATTTAGTTTACTACTCCCAAAGCGGAAAACAAGGACGGAATGAGGTCAAATAAAAGCAAATAAAGAGAGAAAATTTTATAGTAGTTATTCTGCAACTTGTTCCTTTGTGGTTATGCATTTTCCGAGATATCTTACAGACTTATGTAGGTCTTACTTACATTTATTTTCTTCGTCTTGTCTGGCAAGAAAAAGCTAGTATAAGTAATCTTTTACACGCAGACTTTTAAAGCGTTTTAATTCCATAAAAATTGTATTATATAAAGTTTCCAGGAAAGTTCCAGACAAGTTTTCTTTCAAAGTACCTACTAACTATTTGAAGATGAATTCCTATAATTTGTGAATGTTTTAAGTATTGTAACAATCCGAACGTTGAGCCTCTAAGTATAAATAAAATCTTAACTAGGGAAAACCTTAGATTATGATAAGTAAGTATTGATAATTAATCTAAGTTAAAATTAGATTTTAATCTTTGACTAAGATAAATCAATAAAATAAAAAGTATAAAATCCAAAAATATCTTTGATTTTTTAGAGACTAACCACGGTGTTTGCCACTCCATTCATTAAATAATAATAAATACATATATGTCAGGACATTACACACATCGCAATCTAGTCCCAAAGTTAGCGATAACTTGTGTTATGGGTACTAGATAACTGATAAATATATATATATTGTACATATTAATATACCTACCTAAATACAATACATATATTGAAAAAACCCCAGACAAAGGAAAACATTCATGCTCAACACACAAACATTTCAGTAGTGGGAATCGAACCCACAACATCCGACGCAGACGGCAAGTGCGCTACCGCTACGCCATTCGGTTCATTCGTCAACCCCATAACTTCCGATGGGAAAAATCTCTCTGAATACGTGTTCACAACAAAAGGCACGCGACCATTGTGACGTCGACCTGCAATAACTCGTATAATGTGACCGCTGGAGGGTTAACAGGAAGGTACAAAAGTGTCCCTTAATTTTTAAACGAATGACTCGTTTTTGTATACACTTTTTATATGACAATGATTTTTGGCGGCAACGGCAGAAAGAACATTGAAAAAATTCTTAGTCCTCTGGATTTACACAATAGATTTAAATTGTAACTTTTGGGATGGGCCAAAATTATCTTCTTCTTCTATACTACAAAGAGGTAGGTAGCGTAACGATGTTTGTGAGTTTGTGACGTTGTAAGGGGTAATCTGATTTTCATAATTATTTCACCAAAAGAAAGTTCTTCTACATCTTCTTCTTGAAGAATAGAAAGTTACGTTATTGTGGAGTTTCATAGGCTATAATAATTTCCAAAAATAATTACGCATCTTTACTTAAACTTGAATAATGTAATCCAAGTTGTAAAAAAAATACTTTTATCGCGTGCGCTGCGGAAACTATTGAGGATAGAACAAAACAATGTTCTACAATATTCAAAAAAAAAAAGAAAAAAATGGCAATGAAGCTTGACAAATTCAAATCGGTGATTCAAATTCAAACAATGAACGTTCCAAGCGCTTCAAAATCATAATTTCAAAACTATAATATTGAACCACAAACAGAGTAAATTCTATGACTCAAAGAAAACTAATTAATAAGTGAGTCGAAAAAAATTAATTAACAAATTTTGTAAGCAAATTTCGTGGTTTATAATTATCATTCCCACGCTGTACTGTCAAAGACAAGTCCCAAGGAAACCTACATTTCACTGAGAGGGCCACATAACCGCCTCATTAAAACAAAGGCCTCTACAAACAGGCTTTACTTCACTTTATGGTTGACCTCGTTATTTTTTTATTATTTACACTGTATTCTCTGTTTTTTATCCTTTGCAGGATAATTTGTCATTCTTTCTCTCGTAATGTTCAAAAGGTTGTTTTAAATTGCGACAACAACCGCCCGGGATAAAAAAAGGTAAGTACTGATATTTTGTAATGTAATCTAGGATTTAGGAATAATGTGATATTGTACTCTAGAAGTTTCCGTTTTATTAGTTTTTTCTGACTTTAAAACTAGCTAGATCTTAATCTAAGCAAATCATATAGGTATCTACTTGAGATAATCAATACGCTTTTATAACATGATCCCGAAGACAGTTTTGGACCTACCTATACATAGGTTTATTTATTTATTTATTTATTTATTTATTTATTTAGGACACAAACAATATACATGTATAACATTTTAACAACGTATTTTTTTTTTAAATACACTTTCACTTACATGCATATCTTAATAGTGAACACAACATTGACAATTAAAAACATGCAAACACTAAAATAAAAAATAAAAATATAAAAGGGAAAAAAGGGAAACTGATACTACAAATTACAATATATAACCTAACATATAATAGGAAAGTAATATTAATGAATTATAATTTAAAAAAATCTATCTTGAAGGAAGGCTCGCCGATTGGTAATCAGTGAGCATTTTTTTAAAAACAGAGTAAGTATTATGAAATATGTCGATGCCAGGTAAAGCTTTAGCCATTTCATACTGTACTGTACTGTACGTGGAAACATTTGCTAGCGTTGAGAGTCATACTATTGAGATTACACCAATTAATTATTCCGTTCAAGTCCTCCTGTACTAGCTTGATATCTTCAACTGAGTTTATTGTTTTGTAGATTTTTAGGTCATCAGCAAACAAAGAGCATTTGCAGTGCCTTACTTGTGCCGTAATATCATTTATGAATGCTAAGAATAATAAAGGCCCTAAATGAGAACCCTGTGGGACCCCAGATTGAGCAATATACTTCTCTGACTCAAATCCGTTCACAACAACTGTCTGGGATCTTTGGTTCAGATATGATTCAAACCATTTGATTAAAGGTGGTCCGATGCCGTACTGGGAGAGCTTGCAAAGAAGAATTTTGTGATCAACCTTATCAAATGCACTACTAAAGTCCGTGTAGATGGTATCAATCTGCCGCCCTTTATCTACCTCTTCTAACAAATCTGAAGTGAAGCTTGCTAAATTAGTTTGTACGGTCAACCCACCTCTAAACCCGTGTTGAGTATTTGTTAAAAAGTTGTTAAAATGTTTGGCAAGTATAGGATGGATAATACTTTCAAATAGTTTAGAAAAACATGACAAAATGGATATAGGGCGATAGTTTTTTATATCGTTTCGATCACCCTTTTTAAAGACTGGTACGATTCGTGCCTTCTGCCACTCTTCGGGAAAAACACCATCATCAAGAGAACGATTGAAGATAAGTGTCAGTGGAAGAGCAATTCCAGAGGCGCATCGTTTAATGAAAATAGGCGGTAACCCATCGGGACCTGCACCTTTGTGAGAGTCTAAAGTTTTGATTTTCTTAAAAATATCTTTTATATTCAAAAATCATCTTCTAAGTAAGGGTTACTATACAATAAATGAATTTTTAAATGACAAAGACCCTTGGATCTAAGTGTATATTCCGTCTGCTCACAAGATGCTTATTTAATGTGATATATTGTTTAAAACAAAATTGTAAACAATTATTAAAAAAAAGCAAGTGCCGAGTTTCTTGCCCGTTCTTCTCGGTGCAGTGCTACTTTCCGAACGAGGCGGTAGAGTCAAAAGTTTCGCAAGTGCCTGTAAGTTAGGCCTATGTGAAAAAAATATTTATGAATTTGGAATAATAATTTTCGAAGCAGAAAAATAGTGATTAGAACTCAGTTCATCATTAATTTTATCCAATCGCAAATTGAAAACCCGAGGCTTTTGACTAAATTAACATTGAAGTCTTATATTATTGTAGGTACGTTCGCGCAAATTATTATATTTATTTTATACTAATGCGATCAAATGTCAAGGTAACCACAATTCATTTATACGATTTTTCTACTCCAGAGCCGAACAGAAAGTTTTTTCGAAAACAACTGCACGTCCCCCACGTACTCGTAGTTCTGATGACAAACATTACTCAATACGTGCTTCTAACAAAAGGCACGTGACCATTCAACAAAAGCACAGGAAAAAGTGCAACAATCAGTTAGGAGCAATAGTGTCTACTGTCCAGTCTAGTGGGTAGACATTATGAAGGATTTGGATGAGAAGTATTTTATATAGTTAAATTAAAGTAAAAAAAAAATATTTAAGTGGGACGAACAAAAGTTTTTTGTATGGGACAACAAACTTATGTTCGTTTAGAATTCGGTGAGCAGTGGTGTTATTACTTATTGGAATTGGTCTTGATAGTACGGAACCGTCAGTGCGCGAGCCCGACTTGCACTTGACAATTATTGTTAAATCAGCGTGAATTGTGGTATAAAAATCATCTCTACTTCTCTAAAATATAAAATTCTCGTGTCTCGTGTTTGTTATCAAACTCTTTCATAAGGGCTCGACCGATTGTTATGAAATTCTTTAGATCAGAGAGTTAAAAAATTTTTGGCATTTACCGAATTAGCTTGTTTTACTTAACATAATACCGAAATGTTATTCCTTAAGTTGTTGCGGCCCTACCAGCCCGCGAAATTCAAATTTTATTTAGTTTTTCGCAAATATTAGACTAACTAAACATTGCAGATTTATGGCAATGCATTTTGCGGGCCTACTTTTTATGCATCTACATGTTTTTAATAGAAACTTTGCTCGAAAGTTCCCACTCATCTCATATTGGATCCCGAAAGATAATTTTTTGCAGTTTCCCAGATTTCGAGCTATCGGGAACCAATATGAAGTTGGTGAGTATTGTTGAGCAGAGTCTTTATCTAAAATATGTATATGCATAAATTCTGTGCCCGCAAAACACATTGCCATCAACCTTCGATGTATATTTAGCCCACTATGAGCAAAAAACTAAATAAAATTTGAATTTTCGCGCCCGGATGTTACCCATTCCCTTAACATAAAAACAGATTCCGACGAATTGAGAACCTCCTCCTTTTTTGAAGTCGGTTAATAAGGTACCTACGACTAGTGTCATAATCTAGGTGATAATAAAAGTATACAATTTTTGAATAAGATTTTTTATTAAAACATTTTCAATCTGAATCTCATTTCTCCGTAATACCTAGCACTGCAGTTGAATAGCACAGAATTAGGACGCTCCACCGCTCGCAGCTTGATCGCTAGTTCTACATTCCTTGAATTAAACCTTTTGCATAGTTATTGCAAAGATGTCTGTTATCTTTGCTGCTCAGTGGGTCAGGTCGGGTAGCTCGGCTGATTTATTATTGGGACTTTATAGTTAGGCTACATACATTTCAGTAAAGTTACCTACTCTAGTCGCCTACATTTTTCCAATGTCCATTTTCTAAGAATCATTGGACCAAGTCATTCCTTTTCAACAAAATGATTATTATTTTAAATTTAGTGTTTTTTTTGCGTACATTTCATCCATAAGTATACCTATGAACCGACCTTACTAATGTTGATTACAAATACGCTTTGTCGAATCAACATCCAATGATGATGAGCTTCGGTATCGAGTTTTTAAACAGATTCGAGATACATTTGACATCGCTGAAAGACGTAACGTAATAACGTTGTTCATTGATACAGATTATCATGGACTTCATGGAAGTCCATCCCACTCCAGCTTCAATTCGATAAACTACGAAATACTTATATTAATCAACACCGCAAAGTTGATTATACTTCACGGCACCACTGCGGAATTCTTTATAGAAAACTCACTATAAACAAGGAATAAAAAAAATGAATTACATAACTTCTAAAATGGAAGAAACGTAGTTTGTATATCAGGGGCCTTTGCTTTTATCTACAAAGTTAAAAAAAATGTTGGGCAAACACAAATAAAAAAAAATTCATGATACTAGGCAAAAATAAATCAACACTGAACACAACTTTAAAAACAAAACGCAAAAGTAAACATGTATCAGAAACCCGAAAAGCAAATGAAACACAAAGACGTGACTTTGGGAAAACATATCCGACCATCGCACCGCATGCCTCGCGCATAATACATTGCTGCAGGAACAACTTGTCTTCGCCGACGACGTGCTCCGCTTGTGTAATAATAACATTACTGCAGCCTGCATCCATGAAAAATGGACGCCTAGCAAAATGCATGTCTTCACATTCTTATAAAATCCTCCTCTTTTATAAACTCCGTGATGACCCCCTTACTTACAATTAATGCCACTTTTTCTGATTTAAACAGGAGGTCCTAAAGTTTTTTTGAAATTTTATGATCAGGGGCCGTACCACCATCTCTTATAGCAGTATTATTGTAATATTGTTTTCATACAGTGCCAGTATGGAAATTTTAAAACAATATTACAATAATACTGCTATAAGAGATGGTGGTACGGCCCCAAGGCTTTGGTTGATTATCACATGATTATCACCATGTGGAAAAGGTCCAGTAATTGAGTTTCGGTACCCGATAAGGTACTATTATGGTCCTGGTTCATTCTTCTTTAGGAGCCTTCATTTATTCATAGCCGAACATAGCCAAGTCATACAAGGAGGCCTACCTCCTCGTACCGTTTCTTGCGTTGAAAGGGTAGCATCGCCAAGTCCATGATTATTCCAGAGTTTAACAATATTGTTAGACAGATAGGGTGTCGTAGGGTTATTATTGTTAATTTGCCGACGCCTTTCAAAGTTAGCACGATCTAAGATGATTTACGGGTATAACCAATGGGTATAACGTCCTACGTGGAATACATTCTATTTCAGAACGTCATAATTTTGTTTCTCACGATTACTTCTAATCACACTTAAACAGTACAAACAATTTTTAAGTTTCAGACTGGTTTTTTTTGTTAGCTTTGAGCTACGCAAGATTTTTCTTACTTTTAAAAGTACTTCTAATTAGCAAAAAGCGTTAATATAGGAAAGCACAGAAACGTATGTAGGTGAAACACAGTGACTAACGCGTCATTACCGTAAAGCGGGTCATTTGGCGCCTCGCCAAGGAGATTGTCATCAGTCACAAACGATAACCGATAGCCTATTTGCCTCGGCAGTGGCTTCTGCCCTCAAGTTTCTAGGTTGCATCTTAATTAATCCGATCATGCTCTTCCATTGAAATTACATGCTCCAGTTTTAATGAAAAAAAAGATTCCGACGAATTGAGAACCTCCTCCTTTTTTGAAGTCGGTTAAAAAGAAGCATGAAGACGACCTTTGTTTCTTAGTGTATACTTTCATGAGTTCTTGAATAATGAGTACGATCTTGAAATCTTATTATAGAAATTTGGATAATAATCGGGTGAAAAGGAAAGGAAGATTTGCGAAATTCGTGCATTTTTTTTTTAATTTTGTACAATAAAAAACTGACTGCAATCCTACCATAGCAATCTTACCACTTGCTTAGTATGTTACAGCTGAAATCGAATCTACATAATACGCGTTTTTTAACGAGTTCTTGAGAATTTCAAAATTAGGTGAAAGTTACCAAATTATCTCGTGCTCAGAATATTATAAACTAACCCTATTACCCGACCAAGGAGTTCGTCAATATCCTATCTTCTCTGATTGATATAAATAGTCTATTCTAATGGACCAATGTGAAAAAACTGACCTTGAAATCTGAAAAATAAAGTTTCAAAATAGGTTCAAGCGTGGTTCAAGCCGACTTTGTGTCAGTAAAGTAGAGGAAAACAGTTATTTTCAGCGAAACAAAGTTTCCAATACAGGCAGTGTTGTATCGGTTGATCAAATATTTAACCATACAAACCACAGGTCGAGGCAATATGCAGTATTTTGTGAACAGCTATGTACATCTGCAGTTTTAGAAGAAGAAATACGCAATGGGCTCTCTGGCTCGCCGTAAACTTAAAATATTCCCGCCACGTTTCGGGAACAGTATGCCGCAAGTTAGCGTTCCTGAGATGTTGGACTTCCGAAAACAATAGAGACTTAACATTGTAAATCATTGCCCACTTATTGGGTATTGTTCATGATAATTCAATACTGCATTGTAGTCGTATTTTATATAGCATGTTGTATGAAAACCTTGATTTCATTGTATAGCAGCGTTTCACGGACTAGGATATCCTTTTTCATTTAGTTTTTTCTATAAGTATTGTTGTACATTATAGTCGAACTGTGCTAGGAAAATTAATTTCATTAATATTTTCGCCATACAGTCGTAGGCGAATATGTAAACGCTCCAGTAGTAGGTAAGAGGAGTTCAATCCTATAAGGTACAAAAAGTTTTTTCGTCGACAAAATACTGAAAAAATTTATAAAGATTGTGCTGGGAATCAACATGCTAGCATTGATTTCATGCTAGGATCAAACCTCTGGTTCGTCCCTTTACAGTCTAGCTGGTATTTATTGTAGTTCCAATAAACCATTATCATAAGCTTTGGTCATAAGTTTATTCTTACGACTGTCGATAAACTAAAGTTAATACGGACGTAATAAATCTGAACTACCTTATAACTTTAATATTATTGCAATGAATAAATTCATTCCGAAAGCTTGTTTCTCGAGAAATAGCGGTTAGAAGAGGGTTAGAAAACATTGTATATTAATTGTATATTAATATCTCCGCTCTCCAAATGTATGAGCTTTAGAAATTACAATTTTCAACTTAAAATAGCAGACCTTAGCGACCGGCTGAGTAGAGCTGATAAGAAATGGGAGAGCTTCTGAGCTACTGAGCTAGCTATAGCGCGTAGATTCAGAACTAGGTATGCCTAAGTAGATGACTAAGTAGAAGTCTTTAATAGGCGTTTGTATGAATCGTAGGCGGGCTTCGGCCGCTGGATGTCCTAATTTTAGTTTATCTTTCACCGTACAGTTACGAGTGAAATGAATGCCTTTGCTATTGTTGGAAACCAGTTCAAATAAACGAAGCTAGGCTTGCGATATAATTGAAAATCTATAATGGATGTATTTTCAATAAGAATTAAGAATAATAAGGCTTACTTATAGCAACAAATATATAATATTCTTATAGATAGTTCCTCGGAAAAGTACGACATACAGGTAACTATTAAAATTAAAGCTTTGACGATATAAAGTTATGTTTAATAAAGGCTATAAGGCAGATAGTACATAATATTAAAATAGTTACTGAAATAATCGAGTGTGACAGACGGACGGACGGAGAAAGTCTCACCATATGGGTTCCATTTTTACCAAATTGGTATGGAACCCTAAAAAATTGAACTTTCTTTGTTTATTTTTTGTCTTTCTGTAGCTATAGTTTCTGAAAGGAGTAATTATTGGGAGTTACACAATGTAAAAGCAATATAAAAAAATAATAAAACGTCGAAAATTATCTTTTAAATACACGATATTATTATCCAACATAATAAAGAGACACTAAAGTGTACTTAATGGCAAAATTAAATACGTAATATCGGATTACAAAGCCTTTCTAACATCCATTTGTATTAAAGTGGCAATAAAACAGAGGTCGTCCTGCTGTGATGATACCAAAAGATTTCCATACTTTGACGTAAGTGTCAGAAACAACGAGCCGGCTCGAATTTCCACACTGGGGTGGAATTGTGGGATAATCACTGAACTTGAAATCTCATGTGTACACTATGACGTGAAATACAGTTAGGTACCTAATTGAGGTCCGCGAAATCGTACAGCAAGTTTCTTATTTTGAAAGGCCGCGAAGAACACAAAATATATTGAAACCCTAAAGGTTAATTTTTTTAATTTTCCCATAATAATTTAAAGGTTAATTTCCCATAATTATCTAAAGGTTAATTTTTTTAATTTTCCCATAAACCCTAAAGGTTAATTTTTTTAATTTTCTCTGAATGAACATAATTGTAAAAGATCTCGATAAAGGTCGATCCCCATCCAGCAAGTAAGAATGAGATTATATTCAAGAACTTGCCTTGCAATTTATCGTTTTTTTTTTCAATAATATATTTTTAATTCGAGACGCCGCGCGCCGAATGAATTTAACGATGCTGTCATATTTTGGAAAACTGAGCAGCTTTGAATCGTCTCTCACTCACTCTCTGAATTATAGAAGCGGCATAAAACGTTGAGAGTTCAAAATTTGGTTAGAGAAAAATTAATTATTAATATCAGTATGTACATGTTAATATTATGTTTTTCCATTGTATAATTTTCTTCTTATTTTATTCCTAATTAACGTTGAGTATGAAGTCGAGTCGAGTTTGGTTTATAGAATTTCCAATGTAGGAGCCAATGGTTACAGACTGCCTTATAATGGTAGTAATATGATAATAATAGGACCAGTATAGCACATCATATTATTTAACATAAATAATACCAGTTTTTACCCCCAGGTTTTTCTTAATTCCATGTAAACTATATATTTTTTCCGGCATATAAATTCCCACGTGATATAAAAAAGCAGCGAGGCGAGATTTAATTTGTGTTGCTGGCAATACAAAGTGAATGAAGCATGTGAAAGAAAGACCAGTTTTTTTCTTGGATTGCCTGAAACAATACAGAGCCATGATATAGAGGCTCTCAGCATAAGCCGCTCACAGCGCAGTCACCACAAATCATCTTTTTATTACGGGTACCAATGACGAAATACGCTACGCTAAGAGGACGCATAATATGTGACGCCAAAAGTTTCTCAAATACGGCGTCGTGCGTCGTACATTTCGGTACCGCTGACAGCACATACTGCAGTTAGTCGCTTACATTAGCGCATTTTTACAGTTTTGACAAATTAAAAATCGGGCTTCAGAGCGGAGCCTAAAAATACATGCGTAACGTCACTAATTGCTGATCCTTTATATGTTTAATCAATGACCGGTACCAATAAGGACGTATCGTGGCTGGTCAATTGTCTGGAACCATTTAAGGCTAATGTGGGCCATGTTTATACGCACCGTCGCGCTGTTTTACGGCGGATGCAGTCTTCAGTTTTACTGGTTAAGGCGTCCCTCGAAAGTTGCATCTTGATACTTTGGTATGCAGATGTGGTCTTTATGGTGGTATACTACACTATTGTGGTAGTATCATGTCTGAGTTCATGCGGTTTCGTCATTCATGTCGACTCTTTTTAGAAATATCCATTTTGAAATGGTTTTAAATTATGTATTATGATTGTTATGTAATGTAATACTATTATTTTAAATTTCTTTATCTATTCTTCATCCTATTTTTTCGTTTTATTTTCCGATCACCAAAGGTTTGCCTGGAAGAGAGTTCCTCAAGTAATAAGGCCGCCTTTGCATACCAATATTTTTAATATCATTTTGTCTCTGTTTTTGTATATCTTATTATCAAAGAGTTTCTTCTACTACTACTTTAAAATGAAATAATTAATTGATTTCTCACATTAAGTTACTTAGAAAATATGAAAACAATTTTATATTTGTCTAGGTGTTCAAATCGCTTTTTTTTCTCTCGCCTTTATTAAAATTTTAATTTTTTTTACGCTTACGTACAGAAACAATGTAAGACTATTTTGAGGTGATAAGAATTGAAAAAAAAAAACCATTTATTCAGTTAAAGGATAGATAGAACAAGTAGGTCGCGTGAGGGCGCGGGCCACATGTGGCCCGCGGGCCGTCTTCCCCCCTATTTGCCTTCCAACTTTTAGCTCTTCAATATCCGCCATACATTTTCTATGGAAAAAAAAATCGGCCATTTTGAATTTTTTTTTCTATATATCGAATAGACCTTCGAGTCCTGATCAGCTCTTGTCAAGAAACCACTCTTCCATCTTTTATACTTTCCGAGATATCGACGAAATACGAATGGCAGCCATTTTGAATTCGCCATTTTGAATTTTTTTTCAGCTAACTGCCAATTGCATGACGTTTAAAATGACATTTGGTCGAGCACCCCCCACCTATCTTAAATACTCTCCCCGTGCTCTTCACCCGTCTTCGAAATCCTCAATCATCAGCTCTCTCCGTATTTTTCCTCGGATTGATTTATTTTCTTCTATAAGACCCCATCCGCGAAAAAAAAATGTTTCATACAAAATTGTTCAGGAGAGGTGATAATCAGTCAGTCAGTCAGTCAGTGAATCAGCACGAGTAGCTATATATATAGTAATATATGCGTATATTTACGATCCATATGCGACGACAACATAATATTATGAACCTACAATTGCATTTGCAGATAAGTACACAGTTACGCCATAATCACGGGAAACAGGCCGGTATTTCTTTATGAGATACTAAAGTACTAAATAGATGGGAAAAGAAAATTCACACGCGCAGCCGTTCTAATAGGCCTAATTACTTCCTAAGAGTATCTCGATCAGATACAGAGTAAGCACATTGGGAAAGTAGACAACGAGAATATGTCTCTGGCTATTTATGTTCAACTTTCTCTGTTCATATAATATTATATTAACGTTTAAGCGTTTTTCCTATTAGCTACGGTCTGCAGAATATTACGGACTTTAGCTTAGCTTCAAAAGGGTATCTTAACAATTTTCATAACAAATTTTATTGTGTTTAATTATTAATAGGTTTTTGTTAAACTTCTTTCTGTTGCGTTTGATTGTTTTAAGGTCACATTTCGAGGTGATATAGTAGATCTAGATAGTTGCCTTTTATTATAGTTGCTGTTTTAGATATTATTTACCGTTACTTTCTTTATAGCTTGTTCAATTATAAGCTCTTTTCGAAACAGAAAACCGTTTAATTTTAAGCTTAAGGTTTTTAAAATTTTTTAACATTACATGTACCTATTTTATAATTTGATGAATTTGTCTTTTCAATGGTTTTACCATAATGTTACAGTACTACGTTTGACGTATGTTAACATTACTTTGTATTATCATGGTAGAAAGGAATACAAGATCAAAGTTATTATTATTCCCGTAATATAAACATAATATCAATACGGTAAAGTGTCTGTGATTAGAGAAGATCGTTGCGCTCACGCAAAGGCTAATGCTGTACTACTATGGATAGATTCATAATATAAAGATAAGATAAAGATAATGTATACTACCTTATGTATAATATTATGGAAGATATTATTAAGATTGAATATGTGTATAATATAAGTAACATATTGATAGGCTTGATTTAAAACCGTAATATGTGGCATATTAGGTTTCTATTTTAGACTGATGTGAACGGACGTTTAGGCGTACAATTAAATAAACTTGAAACTTAAAATTCTGAAGGTAAAATGTTACCTAGATAATCAATCAAGGACTAGGTAGGTATCTTACCAGTAATGCAATAAGAGTTAGCTAAACGTAATCCAAACTCAATGAGGTACTAAAAATGTTCATGCACACTGGTCAGAATTTAAAAGTCCTTAAAAAAACAAAGTTTATGCTAATACAGCCATTTTATTACTAGCGTAAATAATTCCAATAAATAAATTCCACGTGTAATCTTATGCTAAGTACTTACAAATTTTACAATACATAATAAGTTTTAAAATTATGAAACATATCAAAACATTAATAAAGCCATCGAATATTTTTATACTACTGGAGAGGTAAACTGTAACTTGATATTATTAACAGGTGATATAGTTGAGCATAAAATAGTTAAAGATAAAAATATCCAGGAAACAACTATTTAATAGAAACATAAATAAAAGTTTGTTAAAAACAAAAGATGTTATGATTAAAAGATAAGAATAACTATGTGAACAAAACATAGATAAATACAAAGTTAACACAAAACTATCTTTTCAAGTGATGGAATCTCTATATCAACAATTTTTAATATTATCAATTAATAAATAGTTAAATGAAAAAAAAAGTGTTCATGTCGTTAAAAAATAAACAAAAAAGTATTGCCCAGACGTTGCTCAAACGAATGTTATGGTAAAAAAATGTGTATTCAACTTCCCAGTTTACCTCTCAACCTTCTCTAATTTTTGGTTTACATCACAGCGTAAGTGGGTTCCGTGGTGATACCGCACGCATTGTCGCGGGTGGAGATGTGGAAATAGCCGTCAATGCCCCAGTCTCGGCCCCACGAGTTCTTGACTATCCAGTAAGTGTCGCCGTCCAATTCACCATAACCCACCAATGAGACTTCGTGGTCCAATTTTGAAGGTTGACTGCAAAGATTTTAACTTATTAATTTTATGAGATTCATATTTAGGACGGGAGTTTCCAAAGAGAGTAGACGTTAGGCAGGGGGCCTGCCGAAAAATTTTCACAACATGTCTAATAATATAAAAAAGGGACAAAAAGACAAGGTTTTGGATGGGAGTACGATGGGAAATGAAATAGAACCAGGGCCCAAACCACCATCTCTTATAGCAGTAATGCTGCAGTATTGTTTTGAAATTTTCATACAAACATAGTTTGCTATAAGAGATGGTGATGTTTGTGGCCTGACCCCAACACTATATTAAACTAGTAGGGCGCGTGTGTGCGCGGGCCACATGTGGCCCGCGTGCAGTCTTCCCGCCCATAAAGGTATCGCCGTCATCTCCATCGCCCATTGAAATCCGATTGGCAGTGAGCTGAAAAAATTACCAAGGAGCACTGTCATGGTTTTAAAGATAGTTAAGGTCAGTTCGAACAAAAAAAATACGCTGAACCTCATCGGATGAGGTTCAGCGTATTTTTTGTACGAACAGCCCTTAACTATCTTTAAAACCATGACCGTGCTCCTCAATCATCATCCAAATCCTAGATCATTGTCTCTTTTCATAGTATGTACATTTTCCATGAAAATATAAATTCCGCCACAGTGAATTATTTTCCATGCATCCCGTAGAATTTGAGCTCCTGATCACCTCTTGCTAAGAAACCTCTCTCTTATCTTTTATACTTTCCGAGATAGAACAACACGAAATTTATATGGCGGCCATCTTGAATCCGCCATTTTGATTTTTTTTCAGCTCACTGCCAATTGCGTGAAGTTCCGAGTATTTTTTGTTTCAGCAGTCCCCACCTAACTATAATACCTTGCCCGTGCTCCTTGATTGTCTTTAAAATCCTCAATCATCACCTCATTCCATATTTTTCTCTGGTAGTCTTCCAAAAAACCGCATCAAAGCACTTCATATTTTACAACTCGTGGGCTCTTAGATATTCCTCATACATTTTCTATGGCAAAATAAATTTCGCCATTTTGATTTTTTTTTTCTATCCATCGAATAGACCTTCGGGTCCTGCTCAACTCTTATCAAGAAACCACTCTTCCATCTTTTATACTCTTCGAGATGGACGCCGATGAAGTTTGTATGGCGGCCATCTTGAATCCGCCATTTTGAACTTTTTTTCAGCTCACTGTCAATTGGATGATGTTTCAAATGACATTTGGTCGAGCACCCCCCACCTATCTCCAATACCCTTGGCTGTGCTCTTCATCCGTCTTCGAAATCCTCAATCATCAGCTCTCTCCGTATTTTTCCTCCGAATGAATTTTTCCCTTCTATACGAAATGGTCATTGAAAAAATTTTTTTTCATACAAAATTGTTCAGGAGAGGTGATCAATCAGTCAGTGAGTGAATCAGCACGAGCAGCTATATATATATTAACTAGTAGGTCGCGTGGGGGCGCGGGCCACATGTGGCCCGCGTGCTGTCTTCCCGCCTATATAGGCCGACAATAATCCCCCTACGTTTTCTATCGAAAAAAAAAAAATTCCGCCATATTGGATTTTTTTTTCTAGCCATCAAATAGACCTTTTTGTCCTGATCAACTCTTGTCAAGAAACCGTTCTTCCATCTTTTATACTTTCCGAAATATCGTCGAAATTCGTATGGCGGCCATTTTGAATCCGCCATTTTGATTTTTTTTTCAACTCACTGGCAGTTGGATGACATTTCGAATGACATTTGGTCGAACACCCCCCACCTATCTGCAATACCCTTGGCTGTGCTCTTCACCCGTCTTCGATATCCTCAATCATCAGCTCTCTCCGTATTTTTCCTCCGAATGAATTTTTCCCTTTTATACGAAATTGTTATTGAAAAAAAATTTTTCATACAAAATTGTTCAGGAGAGGTGATCAATCAGTGAGTGAGTGAGTGAATCAGCACGAGTAGCTATATATATAGTAACTAGTAGGGCGCGTGGGAGCGCGGGCCACATGTGGCCCGCGGGCTGTCTTCTCACCTATAAAAGAATCGCCGTCATCTCCATCGCCAATTGGAATCCGATTGGCAATGGGCTAAAAGAATTACCTCGGAGCACGGTCATGGATTTAAAGATAGTTCAGGGCTGTTTGAATAAAAAATACACTGAACCTCATGATGAGGTTCAGTGTATTTTTTATTCAAACAGCCCTTACCTATCTTTAAATCCATGACCGTGCTCCTCAATCATCATCTAAATCGTAGAACATCATCTCTTCTCATACTTTTCATAGTTTTTCATAGGCCTTGTTTATTGTAGCATTCACATTTTCCATGGAAAAATAAATTCAACCACATTGATTTTTTTTTCATTCATCCCGTAGACCTTGAGATTCTAATTACGTCTTGCAAAGAAATCACTCTCTTATCTTTTATACTTTCCGAGGTAAAACAACACGAAATTTGTGTGGCGGCCATCTTGAATCCGCCATTTTGATTTTTTTACAGCTAACTGCCAATTGGATTACGTTTCGAGTTACATTTGGTCGAGCACCCCCCACCTATCTTCGATACCCTGGCTATGCTCTTCACCCGTCTCCGAAATCCTCAATCATCAGCTCTCTCCATATTTTTCTCTAGTAACTCTCCGAAAAACCGCATCACAACCTTGCATAATTACCAACTGTTAGTCACTTCAACATTCCCCATACATTTTCTATGGAAAAATAAATTCCGCCATTTTGAATTTTTTTTTTCTATCCATCAAATAGACCTTCGGATCCTGATCACTTCTTGTCAAGAAACCGTTCTTCCATCTTTTATACTTTCCGAGATATCGACGAAATTCGAATGGCGGCCATTTTGAATCCGCCATTTTGAATTTTTTTTCACCTATCTGCCAATTGGATGACATTTCAAATGACATTTGGTCGAGCACCCCCCACCTATCTCCAATACCCTTGGCTGTGCTCTTCATCTGTCTTCGATATCCTCAATCATCAGCTCTCTCCGTATTTTTCCTCCGAATGAATTTTTTTCTTCTATACGACCCCATCCATGAAAAAAAAAAATTTCATACAAAATTGTTCAGGAGAGGTGATCAATGAGTGAATGAATGAATCAGCACAAGCAGCTATATATATAGTAATAAAAAAGGGTCAAACAAAGAAGTAAGTATACACTGTGGATAGTGAACACTGAACATTGAACATTTCTCAGTCATTAAACAATTTGCTCTAATATTTTGGATCTTCAATTTTTCGAATCTATCTATTAAATAATACATTCGACATGTATGTGAATGATGCGATTTTTGTTATGTTATAAGAACTATCTTGACAAGAAGTTCGTGTAGAAATCTAGACTTATTTATTTTTAAATGTTATGTATATGTCACAGCCAAAGCGATTAATCCGGATATTATACATATCATCTGGTCATTATTAATAATGTCAACTCAATTTGGATAAAGTGATAATTGACATAGAATTAATCACATTAACCAGCTATTTTTTATACCATCTTCGAAGACTTGGATAATGTAATAAAACAAGTATGGATAAAGATTATTTACCTGTTAACTAACTTATTTATGAATGTTTTTATGTAATTCCCTTCACAATGTCACTAGCTTTCGTAAATAACTCAAATTAACGAGAAGTAATAAGAAAAATTATTATTAAAAATCATAATTTGTTAGGTTATTTCAGACGACATTTAACGTATTTCTTTGCCAGTTTGCTAATATTTTAATGAAATAATAGTATTAATACAGGGTCCAGGAGCGAGCGAAGCGAGCTCGGGACTTGAGGGCACCCCGACTCGGTTGGGTTAGGTGACGAAGTGGTTATTTTCTTCTGAGTGGTTATTTTCTTTTATGACCACCCAGAAATAGGAGCCCCGCGAAGCCCGTCGAACGAGCCTTGAAAAGTGTAAGGGAAAACTAAATTATTAACCTTAAAATTTTAAAACTTAAAAAAATTATTTCACGAAAACTATTACTTTAATTAGTATTTTAAGAATTTTAATTATTTTAAGAATCAACGTAACAACAATTTAGTCAGCCACGGATCACGCCACGCGGCAGCGGGATGAAGAACGGGGGGGGGGTTTTACAAGCCAAATAGACCGTATTATCACTTTCGCCAACTGTGACCAGCGTCTATGAATAATATCCAGATAAAGTGATTAATTTATCAAATTGTCTAGTCAATTTGGCTATTATCCATAGTAACCAGTCATTATTAATAATAGCTGTTTAATCACTATGACTGTAACATATAAATTAATAATTCGTACCATTTGGGGTCGTAGAAAATTCCTCCATTGTAATCGTATAATGTCTCACTGGAGCCGACATCAATTGAAACAGATAATGGACCGTGGTTGACTACGGCCACCTGTAACACAATAATTACAAAAATAATAAAATCATAATGATACTTGTACTAATGTGCGAGTCTTTTACTCAATTTAATCTATGTAAACTATCACGAGAATTTACCTTAAGAGCTTCCACGCTAAATGGTGTTACATCTGTAAACCCTTTGATTGGGTAAATTGTTGTCATATTTTCAATGTTGCAGTAGCCGTCCTAGAATAAAATCCATATATAAAACTTGAAGAAAAAATTTCATACCCTTTTTTTGGATAGTAATTATAATTCATCCCTTTTTATTTATGTATCAAAAGGTCTCCTTAGGACCAACTAAGATAGAGCTAAGATATAATTAGAGATCTAAGATGTCTTAAAAACTTCCCATACCAACCTTTTTTAGAAAATGCAAATTTCGACTTGAAATTGACAAAGGAACCATAACTAACATGAATAGAGAAGAGAAGGAGTATAAAAAAGCTTAAATAAACAAAATTATTATATGATCCTACAAATAAGCAGAAAGGTTGCTAAAATGTCATATAAGGAGAGTTTTCCATAAAAACAAACGAAAAAAGAATTTCCCGTACTTTGTCTTTGTAAGGACCATATTCTTCTTCAGTAGGTAGACCATACTTGATCAACCAATGGTAGGCAGCTGTGTCGCTACCACCTTCACAACCATTTCCACCGAATCTAGAAAAATGACAATCATACTAATAACGCCTTAGAAAGTGTATGGAGCAAATTATTCATTTACAACAATAAAAGTACATAAGTAATTAATAATGTACAGAAATTGCTTACCCCCATGCACAGTCAATGAGAGCTTGATTAGCAAGTCTTAGAAGTCTGCCTCCATTTGATCTAGCCAATGCTCCTTCAACTGCGCTAGTTGTACCAAAAGACCAGCACGAACCACAGTCTTCTTGATCTACATTTCAGTGTTTAGTTAATTATCGCTATTGAATTTCAGGTAGGTATTAAAACATCATCGTTCTAATGAAAATGTATATTCACCTCTCACAGGGGAAACGTAGCCGTAAAGTCTTAAATCGTATTCAGCAGGTAATTCATCAGCTATGTCGGCAATCTTCTCTACGTCATACGGGAATGGATGAGTCCCTTTTTCTCCTTCCTTTCGTCTTAAAAGACCTGTGCTTTTGCGCTTCTCTTCGCTCGTGCGGTCCGAAAATTTGTTAAGCGCCATTTTGTAGCCATTATTCATAGTGTTGTGCGCCTGAACTTTTCTGAAATATCAAATATGAAATGATAAAGTGTTCCATTTAAGACATATTTGATTTAATGACAACGAAGATAATATTTTCCAATTCTCTAATTTAAAAAAATCTCGTGCATCGTGTTTGTTAAGAAGCTCCTCCGAAACGACTCGACCTAATGTTATAAATATTCTGTTCAGTAGGTCTGAGTGTAGGTCGTAAACCATATTTATATTCCTAATGATAAAACAATGTTTGCCGGGTCAGCTAGTCTATATATGAACAAAAGGAGTCCTGACTCCTTTTGTTCATATTCTTTTTTATTTTTATTTAATACATGACAAGGATATTCTCATATTCCCACTTTAGTATCTAAGTGAAGCAGGGTGAGGTAACCACTCACCTCCAGTTTTGTCGGAAAATATTCTTTCGTAACTCGTGCTCATCTTCACTATCGTAGAATCTGTTGAATTGCATCTTATACCTTTTTGAATCAAAGATATTAAATTAGTATCAAATATAAAAAATATAAATACAATATGGAACAAAAAAAATACGAATATGAATTATATTAAACCTTAAAGATATTTTGATAAAATTCTTTTGATATTATGTTTTTTAATGATAAGATTAAAAAAAAATATACCAAAAAGTTAAAGTATAAAACTAATCTATGAAAAGGATGAATTATCTTGAATTTTATAAATAAAGAACCATACGATAAGATTTTTTTTTACTTATTAAAAGCAGCTTCAACATGATCATCATTTTCCGGATCCATTACAGTAAAATCGAAATCTTCTTCGGTATTTTCTTGTGGCACTTGAGGGTCAGAACAATTATCTAAAATCGGAAAAAAAAAGATTTCATTACATTTACACTCCCTCATAATTTCCGAGAATAAGCCCTTTTACGATCTCAATATCAATTACCTACTTACATTCAGAAACATCAAATACACTCTCGTCGAAGTCTGTCTTAAAATTGATAATATCCAAAATAACATGTTCTTTTAGATTTTCCAACCAGCTATTATATCCAAGATCTTCTAACCTGTGAAGAGAGTTTGCAATGGTGTGTTAGAACTCATTAATTTTGAACAGGCTCGTGGCTATCAAGGAAGTGTAAAAGTTTGTACGACATTGTACTACTTTTGGACCAATTGAGCCGAAAATGGAGATCATTATGTTCTAGATTAACACAGTTTTTTCAGTCATGGAAAATCCACGATATTCGTGGAATTTCAAAAAAATCTAATTTCAAACGAGCGAAGAAGCATGATTGTTAAACAAAAAGCATGGTTGTATAAACAAGCAAATTAAGTTTGATTACCTTATAAATATGCAAAAAACGCTATAGAACATATTATATACAGATAATAAAATTTATCTACCTTACTGGAACCCAGGTATTATTTTTAGAGCGATCTAGATACGCCCACACGTATTTCGTCGTTTCTTTCGTTTCAGCGTAAACAAATTTGTCAACTTCACCCATATCTAGATAGTCTTTGCCTGAAAGAGTCGGAATTCCATTAAATTACTCTGGTATATATCTTACATCATACTTATTCCTAACGTACTTTAATTATACTGTGTTTGAGGAGAGAAGAACGAAAGACGTTCAAACACACACAACACATGACTTGTTTCGGAATATTAGTATCATGTAAAAAAAAAATTAACTTACCGGCATGTGCAAAGAGGCCAGCATTAGGCAATTTCTCTTCAGTTCTGACTCGTTTAGTCAGCGTCCCATTTTTCCGGATACAAACAAGTTCATTAAGATACTCTTCCGTTGTTTCCGGATGAATCTGAATCAAGTTTTTTTTGCATTTAAAAACTGTAAAGTTTGTACTATCAATTCTACCTAAATATACTAATAATACCTATCACCTGCAGCCTTACCCATAAGACTTATCTAGGATGGTCATAGAAACCTGGCGATTGCACATCCATAACTATTTATATGTATAGAACTAGTTAAAAAGATGTATGAAAATGGCACTTATCTTCGAAAAGTCACGTGAACAATCTGTCGATCGGATATGGCATGTGAAATGGCGATGCAGCCATGCTCACTTGACCGAACTCTACCTTCACCTATATCTCTTGGAGGCAATTCAATGTTTGTTGGCGCCCGGCGGTAAACAGCCGATACTTTACAGCCGGCTTTCCACCAGAACAGACTTGGAAGTCGTAGCCATTTGACATATTTGTAATCGTCACAGAAAACTGTGGGTCGTGCAAATGGAATGGAATTCAAAAATTTTTTTTTAATCTAAATTTAAAACAAATCCTTAAATACCTACTAACAAAAAAAAACCCTAATCAAAAAGACCACCCCTTGTTGCTCCTGGGCCAAAGGTACCCATCAAACTTGCAGCATTTCCACGCTAAATAGCGATGGATAACCTTTGTAATTTTTTTAATTAAACAGTTGTCAACGCAGAAGTCACGTGGTCATTTCAGCGATCGGATTATGACATTCTTTTACTTTCTGATGGAATTTGTTGATCGATTGACAGGTTTCTGCGTCGATCGAATATTATTTCATATATAGTAGTAGTAGTAGTTTCGAAGTACGGCTGTTGATACGATTGAGAAGAAATACCAAGCTAGCTGATGCTGATGCAGAGAATTGGATGGACGCCCATCATCCATCGTAACTTGCTTCTTACAGCTACTCGACTTGTAGTTGTATGTACCAACAAAATGTGTGCCAGTGTATGTACAGTGTACAGTCACCTTTACCCAGAATCAAATCTTAAATCTTACCTCATATTTTACTCCAAATTTAAAGGACTTTGACTTGAATCTGCCCTGTATGGAGATAGATTTCACCGCGCCCGAATTGTAGTCTACTCTAGACTTTTTGTTGGTACGCCTGAAATAACAGGTTTCTTTATTAATTTTTAACCGACTTCAAAAAGGAGGTTCTAAATTCGTCGGAATCTTTTATTATTGTAGAATGTAGTTGATACTTATTAGCATTATTTTTTCTCAAAGTAGGTAGATCCCTTTGTGTGTCCTATACAAGCTGCCAACAACAAAGTCTACCACAATGTTTTGTACCGGTATCACTTCTGTATATTCCCGTGTTTTTTTCATAACGAACAAAGTAATGAAACTAAGTATATTATCTTACCAGTATTTAATATCCTCTACTAGACCGGAAGTAAGAGAAGATTTGGTGGCATCGAAGGTGTATTTTTCAGGCCACTCCAAGTCCGGAAGTGGTTCTTCGGATTGTACTGCATAAGAATTGGTATAATTATTTGTTGTGTGCATAATTATTTTTAGGATTCCGTACCTCAAAGAAAAAAACGGAACCCTTATAAGATCACTTTGTTGTCCGTCTGTCTGTCTGTCTGTGTGTCACGACCCTTTATTTCAGTAGGTAACTATTAAAGATATCATTATGAAATTTGGAATATGTATAGATAATGATGGCCCGCCGTCAGTGCAATCTTAAAAAATTGAAAATCTTTTTTATTTTAATTTAAAAAGGGGGTTAACTGGGTCGTCGAAATTTCAAAATGAGATAACAATATTGAGTGTGGTATCAATTGAAAGGCCGTTACTTGTGTATTCTAAAACAGATTTTTATGTCTAACAGTTTTTGATTTAAGACAGACGAAAAACGCTGGCTCAATTCTTACAAAGTGAATTAGCCTATCTGTTCGACATGGAAAGAACGGTATTATTATGGTGGAATGCAAGACTTATGCAGTAAATATGGTATATGATTCTCAATAAATTAAAAAAAGTAAAACAATAATTTATAGCCTTTACGAATATAATAACTACATTTTAATTAACTGTATACCTATTTCCTTTTGAATTAATTTAATTTTGCGTGTATAGTTGGAAGTTCTGAGAATAGGACGTAAATCATTTTTCACATCCCTTACAGATATTATGCAAATCTTATTATGTTATTGCAATTAATCGTTAAAAATTACATTAATACTTGAATACAAATTGCTCACCATATTTCCCAGTTACCGATGCAACTGTGAGCAGAAACAATATTTTTGATATAAACAAAAACATTGTAACTCCAATATTCCTACTTCCATGTGGTGGAATAATGCGGAGTTACCCATTTTATATTCAATATTATAATCAGTATGGAGATATAATTAATTAAGACCACTTTTTGTGTAGCTACCGATACAGTTATAGGAATAATGTGGACATAACTGTTATATATACTACTGACAAAGATTATTTATATTCAATAATCTTTGCTACTGATACGGCGAATTGTCTTTAAAGTAAAATAAAAAATTAATTAAAATCAATTTCATTTCTCATAGGTACATAATAAAATTCTAGTGTCACAAGTTCAAAAAAAATCCTTGAAAAAAAAGGCTTGACGGATTTTTAAGTTTTTTTTGTCAATATTCGGTAGGTTTGATGTATTAGGACGTAAACTATTTTTCAGAAATAATTTACATGGCAAAAAGCTTTTGTCTAGTAATTCTATAAGGACGTCCTTGGAATTTGGAAGTAACTTGTATTCTCTTAATATATTCTGTCGCGTCTATTTCTAGTTTATTATTTTGTGACAACTTTTTGAATCTTCGATACTTATCGAGTATCCGTTTTAGTGAAAAGATCCGCTCATTATGTTCGAAGCTTGTAATAAAAGAAGCGATATATGTATATATGTTACTGTCTTTAACGAGAACATGGAACTCATCAACCAAACAAGTGTCATTTAAGAATTATACTGGCATAGAGTACTAAATAGAGTAATCATACGCCAAAAATGCCTACATCATTTTGGAAAAGAGCTATACTCTCACACTGCTGGACCGATATTAACCAAAACATAGCTAAGAACCATCGCCAGGACGGCGGCCTTCAAATTATTGAAACCGCTTCAAAATTGGTCCATCGGAGAGCTACAATGTCACAGACAGACACACAAACACAGACAGACTTCAGACATACATCGATGTCAAACTTATAACAACCCTCTTGCGTCGGGAGTTAAACATAACTCATGTTATGTTTAACTCCCGACGCAAGAGGTTAAACATAATAATAATTAATCGTAGGTACTAATATACTGTGTTAAGTACGTACTCTGTAATATTTACGTGGTGTATATTGGATTTTATCGCCTGTCGGTTGTCCTATTTAATAAATAAGTCATCTGTTATTGAAAATTATCCACATTCATTTTCAATCTCTCTATCCACGTTATGATAACAGAATGAAAAACTACGAAAATATACAAAGGCATTCATTAAATTTTAATGAATATTGATAAATAGAATTTGTTTTAGGTTTTACTAATTGTTTAGATTAGACAAATTAAATATTTCATATTTAACATGTTAGAATGGCATAAATGGATTTGCAGACTTGACGCAGCTTTAGAGACATCAATCAGAATAAGTTTCAGTCTGAGCTTCCCTGTACCTAAATTATTTAGTTAACGGTAAAGACGGCAATTTCAGCTACTTTTTAGAGACCTACAGTTTAAAAAATATAAAGACAATTACTATAAAAAAAATTAAATAGGTATATTTTTTTATTTAATTACTTTTAAATTCAAACGTCATGTATTTGGGTCTCTACTCTTTAATCTAAAATCGCTGTGAAGCAGAAACACGATCGGATAAAATTTTCTCAATAGAAGGTTCAAGTTGTTTTAACGTGTCGATATTGTAATAATAATATCAAAAAAACGCCCTGAACTGATTTCCGTAAACTGGCTTAGTTTTTTTGTACTAAAAAGTCATTTTTCTTTTCAATTCTTCCGCAACGCTGAATGTCGCATCCAATCAACGTACCTATTCGTAAGAGTCAGAGAAGGACAAAATTAAATTCAGTTATTCCTCCTAATATAAGATCCCTGTATCAGTTAATAATAAAATCGTAATAACCTGCAGTGGAATTGGTGCTAAGTTCAACAGAAGTACCAAAGTAAGAAGAAGATTTTTCACAGAATCGAACTGAAGATCTCCGACAAAGAAGCACACACATACACTCCTACCTGCGTCGGAGTTATCTCCGTCGATATTAATTATGAACAGGATATTGGTGCCAATAAAAGAGATTAACACCCGAAAGACCGGCCTCCTTCAATTATGAGCGTTAATAGGGGAGAACCCACTAACAATACCTTAGGATTATTATTTTAATCACCATAATAATTATTTATTATCATAGTATCGTTGCTAGTGTTGCTGTGGTGTTGTAAAGATGCCAGACACAGTCTTTCGCCAAACTTTGAGTTACGTGTTTATTGAACCCTGACCTACGGTAGGACCTCCACTTTTCGGGTTCACGGGTTCCGTGTCCGTCTATCTGTCTGAAGAACAGAATATTTAGAAGTAACTATTATGTACGTAATATGTTATTAAATTCAAGTAAACATACTTTACATAAAATTACGACATTTAAGAAAATAATTTTTGTTTAATACCAACTTTATTGCATAATACCAATTTGGAATTACCTACGTATTTCTCTTCTCGAAGTTGAGAATTGTACGAATTAGCGGACATTTTTTATAATACTTTATTTTCAGCGAAGTTAAATAAGAACAGATGGACTTGGCTTTTTAAACAGAAACGTTTAAGAAAAAGTTTGTTTCAATATCATACCTACTAACTTGATTTTCTATTACAGAGTATTGAAAGTTTTTAGGTCGGTATCCGTAAAACTTGGCTTTTACTTTAGACACTAGTTATAGGTTTTTATAAAACATGGTAACCAAACATTAACTTTCGATTCTCGGCAGGGTCTAGACTCTAGTTACTATCGGAGCCAATTTCGGAGAAATTTCATAAGTATTGTCAGTAGAGCATATTTTAAAATTGTATTAAAAACATTGCTGTAGAGTCCCAATGCACTGAAAGTAGTAAAAATGTACACAAAGAAGTAAAATGATCAGATTAACCTCTTCATTCTTCTAAATCAGAAGATCTTACTCGACAGCCTATGATGTCCCCTCGAGGAATTGAGGTCCTAAGGTGCTAAAATAAGCCTCGCACCGTGAAACCGATGTGGAATATTTAGAAAATCATGTTTCCCAGCTAGGTGACTTAATTCACGAAGTATGTACCTACATCGCGGCAGCGGCAGGACATTTGGCCTTTATACCTCCATTAGTCCCTCGACCTAAGTATACCCCTAACCCCTGCAGTACTATCAATATGTAATGTCCCTATTTAAACTCTAACAGGGACACCCGCTAACGCTATTTAAATCAGGTTGGCGACTTCTGGGCCGCAAATGCAAATTTCATCTCGATTGGAAGTGAAACTGTCCACGCTCCGCTACAAGTTAGTTTTAACTCTGTAAAATACTGCGGTATGGTAAATAACCCGCTAACGTACTTTCTCTCTGCTAGCCTATTTGCATTTATTTTAATGTTTTTTAACTTTAGCAAATCAGAGGGCTGATTTGTACATTATACCTACCTACTCGATTTATAAAATTACGGTTTAAATTTAAAATTAAATAATAATAGCGGGTAGGTATGCTTCTATTGTATTCGCAAATAAGTAGTGTATTATTAATATGCTAATATAATATAAGCAAAACTATACATTTTAAGGAATACTGTAATGATGTGTTGCTTCATTTTTGATAAATATAATTTTATACTACTGAACAGAAAACGATTCAATTTTCATTGTAGTACGTTATTTTTGGTAATTTAAACAAACTGTACCACAATTTAAGGATAGCATAAGTAATTGCCAGTCTTATAACATGGACCCTTAATTTAATTTCTAATCAGCTCAGCCCGTTAAAATAAATTTATGCGAACATAATACTGGCAAGTTGATCAGAAATTTAATTAAAACCCTTCATATCTGAGTCTCGGTTTCATTACATAATATACTGTACAAGACTATCGTGCCTGCAGGTATTTCATTTTAAGGTGAAGTTAAATTAAAGATAAATTACACGAAAACAATTACAAAAAAATCTATATTAGCTCACCGCTGAGCCAACGGTGTACAAATCAGTCAACTACACTTTACAAAAAGCTATGACATTTTGTGTGTTCTTTTACGTCCCAAGCCATCACTTTATAAATCAAACGACGTGATCTCCACTCAAAAAATGTCGAGCGGCGCAAAAAACTGCGTGCCTCTGGGTCCGGCGGTGGAAACCGTGGCACGAGAATGAGCACGAGACACAGAACGAGCTTTGAATCATTTTATTGGAAGCAAAAACGAAGAGCAACATTTCGTCGCACCGAAACAAATTGTGGCCATAAAAAGTCAACACTATTTTAATAGTCGAAAGAATCAAATTGGAAAGCACGCTCGAGCGGTTACGAGAATATAGCATAGAATTGATAGGTTGTATCGAATAAGATGATGATTTCAACTTTATTAAGAAACAGGAAGGTACAAGTTATATTGTCCACGTGCGGCTAGTCTTTACTAAGAGCTAGTTGTCGGAAGGAAGGTAAATTATGGAACCTACAGAAGAGTTGTCACGCGCCGAACTAAATAGCTTCTTGTCGCTAGAGAAAATTGAGTAAATTTTTGATACCCAGCTTTGTGTTTTAGTAATTAAGTAAAACGTGGTTTTTCTGTGAGATTTTCTCGCAATGCTGCCTGTCGCACCCACTAACGTATTTGTAAGAATGAGGACGTCCAAAATAAATCCGGGACTTGATTTGTGTATAAGATATTATTGAATTATAAAAAGAAAGATATCGAGTGCAATTTTATTTATGCATTTCGAGCAATCATATTATTAGGTATACAATGAAGATCATACAATGAAGATTTATGCATTTCGAGCAATATAATCGCCATAAAATGAAATAGAGTTAACACTTCAAGCAATATACATTTCACGACTACTACTACTATAGCCGTAACATATTTATTTTCGCTTGTTTTAATGGGCAGTGCTTGCGCCATGTTTCGGAAGACATAAATATTGAATCATGACATAATCAGTGACTCACTGTTTATATGCAGTAAAACCATTTGGTCATTATACCTCAATTTATCTCATCTGCAAAGTGGATAATTATTATAAGTCTCATCACACTAGCGCAAGTTAAGCGGAGGCGTTTTTATGAGTAGGTACTCGGCTATGATTAATTTTGAGTTTATTATTAACTTTCAACTACGCTAATAAATTAATCACTGTATCCATGTTTTAGCGTTAAAATAAAATTAATGTTATATTATTTTGAGCAATGCTTTTTTTTATTTTTTTTTCACACACAATGATACAAAAAAACTTTCAAAAAAGAAGGTGATGTCAGTGGGTATTTAAGAACTGATTAAATTAAAGGATGAATTAAATGTTAGCACCTGGCTAACGGAGCTTTGCTCGTTGTTTTTTTTGGAAATGTTACTATGTCTATATGAGAAACGTAAGATAGGTACTTATAAAGCAAAACTTTATCTAAATACAACATTTTAACATGATCGTTAGATTAGAGCCGTTTACGAGATTCGCGAAATGAAAATACATAGTTATTATACAGGAATTTCTAAAAAAATTAAGGTTTTTGTTTTAAATAATATATAAAACATGATGAACTACTTATCAAAGTCATTTAATTTCTCTAACTCAGTTTGCACGTGTTCTTATATATTCGAAATAATAATGAAAGCGTTTAAAAACGCCACTGTAATACCCAAAGGCCCTACGCTAAATAAGGCATGCTACCATAAAAACGTTGGTAGTCCGAGTGTGGGCGATAATTACATTAATCTATGTAAAGCTTAATGACCACAGCCATAAAAATACCGTTATTTGTTGTCTAGTGTGATAAGATTCAGTTAAGGCTGCAACAGTTAGTTTTTACTTTTTAAACCAATAAACATAATGACTTTAAAAAAATTTATTACTCCATCATCGTATCAACGCACTCCAAAAAGCTAATTACAATGACGGCTAAGATATTAATCATGTAATTTACAAGGAATATGTTTACAAGAAAGGAATTTTAAAGCTTTACGCTAACTTATTCTAAATAATGTGGTCGATTCTGTTGTGCAAAATCTCTAAACTAAACTAATTTAAAATAGTGCTATCCTTTTCAAACTGATCGCGATGGAAGAGAATAGCACTATTTTAAATAAGTTTAGAGATTTTGCACAACAGAATCGACCACACTGTCTGCATTTCCGCACTGAACAGCTAGGCTGTCTCTTTGCATAAAACATGAGCGAGACATGAAATTTCTCGAAGGAACTTTTTGCCACTATGATTTCTAGGCCCAAGAGTCGTCACGGCAAACGGGACGAATATGTTATTTTAGTAATTTATGTAAAATTAACTATTAAGTATTAAGTGCCGGGAATTGAACCCGCTTAAACCACCGAGCATCAACTGCGCCTCGGTGTCTATGCTTGTTACGGAGCTCTCTCATGATTTATTTGAACATAACAATATTCTCTTTAACACATGTAATTAATAAGTAGGCCTAGGTACATAACTTTCAAATATAAGTCATGCTAAGCGTGTTTCGCCGCATTTGTCAATCAAGATTAAAGGATTAGTCAAGAATAATGATCACACGCTACATTGGAGAGCAGAAACCTACCCAACAGGTTCGCACGGGTGGAGTCAGGGGCAAGCGGTAGGCGCCACGTTAAAAGTAACGGTACAGCTGCTTTTAAAATATATACCAGCGATAGGGTGACCAACCATCGAGAGAACTGCAGATTATTATTTATCAATGGCACTTCCTTATGAAGTGCCAATAAAGTACTTATTTTGAAATTTATATTGTCTCCATATTTACGACTAAATATTAATTGTCTTTATTTTCCAAGTCAGCAATAAGCTTTTACTTTAAATAACGTACCAAAGCGTATGCTTTTAAATGATATTGAGGTTTAACTGAAGGTTCTTTTACGGTGGGGTAATGTGCTCCAACGAGTTATTGGTTAAGGTTGACAATTATGATTGCTTCCAGAAACTTCTATACGTATAATTAACAACACGTGTATTTTTATGCCTTGTGCTGGTATAGTAAAATCTAAGGCGTTAAGAACTCCTTCTCTAACTCAGGGTTTGCTTAGAGGTTGAATTATATACCCTCGTCAATGTGGGATAAACCATTTCTCTCTTTCGTTCTAATACAAGAACCAAATAAGTACTAATTTCTGATGTGACCTGGGATATGTAGGTGTTTTATGAAAATGAACAGCATCGGTAACTCCTATCATGGTGTTTCTACTAACTAAGATTGACAATCTGATAACATTTGGCTCCCGCTCTGTCCATAGACAATTAAACAAATGGACGAGCGTAAACGAACTGATTGTTATGATAAGTCGTTTTGACTTCTACAACTGACCATGTATGAACTATCTGCTCGAAGAGATCTGAAACGAGGAATAGGTTGGGCACTGATTGAAATGATAAAAACTTGTTAATGTTTTAAGCATTCTGTTGCTTGTGTTTGTTATTCTTTTTTCATTTTAATAAAGTCTGTTTAATGTACTCTTTTCGTATCGTTGCTCCAGTGCAGTCATGGTGTCAAATAGTATCATAAGATAGTGTGGACTCAAAATTATTCTCATGCGGTACAGGTTACAGGCCTCGAGGCCAGCTTGGTTACCTTGGCGATCTGTGTTGTTATTAAAAGCCCCGCCATCCTAGCAAGAAATGACGTCACTGTCTTGCTCAGGAGTACATGGGAATCATCACTCTTTCGTCTCCATCACAGCCGTTGTGTTGTTGTCACTTGTCACGCAGGGGACGGAGAGCATGGGTTTTAGGCGGAACGGGCAAATGAAGTATAATTCCGTGGCGTTGCACGCACGGATGGTCCTTTGATCGCTAGCTATTCGTATGCTAGTTGCTACCCATGGAACTTCCAAAGAATTTTCAAGATTAAAGTGCTTCGCCTGATCTTGTTTGTTTGAAATTACATTACATAATTTAATGTCAATTAATTATTACAATGATCGATTATAAAGGTCATTATGTTCTTTGTATAATGGTGTTTCAGGCACATTCTGTTATTAAATTCATTTTTAATGATATCTTGTCGAAATTGAGAAAAATTCTTCTGCGTTGGCTTTTGTTTGTCCCTGATAACCTATCCGGAATAGATACCAGGGACGTACGCAAACATGGGCTACATTTTGTCCCGGAAAATCCATGTTAGCCGCGGAAACGGAATCGAATCTCAAGCGGACAAAAGCTAGTTACGTACTCTATAATAAAACAACTCCGGCAACGTGGCCAAAAAGAAATAATAAAACGTCCATAATAATATTTCAACATGAAAATCTTATCATTTAATTTTTTCAATTAATCGTCTATAGAAACTCGAAAGAGATAAATCGTAGTATCACGCATGGCGGCGAAGACAATGGATTGGTGTATTTGAAAACAATATAAGCTGTAATGATAGAATGGCGTACCGAGGTATGATTTATTGATTTCTTCGGCACACAATGAGGCGGTGTGTCTATAGGAATGGTATTGACATTAGACGTTATGATTGTTTCACAACGCTGCGTTGTTGGCGCCCAACCGCTTAAGTTTGTTTGAAAAGGTAACCCGAATAGATACCTATTGTCTGCCTGCCTTCTTTTCCTTTATTAGTTCACAAAACTACTCTAGTTCTACTATTGAAAATTTGTTGAAACGTTGTCTGCGTAGAATTAAATGTAGATGCGTTGTTTCTTCGGAGAATGAAAGGGGTTTGGGTAACCACTAACCACCAAGCAAATGGGGGTTGACATGCTTCACAACCCTCTGAGATTATCGAAAATTCAGATATGTGTAACCCTCAGACTACATAGTGTATCCTGGACTCCCGAATTCATGGCCGATGTCATAGTTTTAGGCTACCATCACATTGTATGATAAAAGCCTGATAGAGTAGGTATAGTAAGTAGTGTTAATATTATATTAAGAGAGGATAGAAGTTTGTTTGCAGAAGAACTGAAACGGTTTTGTTGACACTTGATACGTTAACACTTTATTCCAAGACGCTTGAGGGATACGTTACCCGGCCTCCAGCGGTGAATTCTTTTTAAAATAATAATATAATTGTACATCGCCCAAACATCTCCACCCGACGCGACGGTAACAGCAACACAAAGAATGCCATCCAATCGGCGAGTCGGCTTCATAGACGATGCAAAAATTAACCAATCAGTGCCCAAGATGTAATTTCGTCGATGATATCAGTATTATTGCACACAGCTGTGCTTACGCCCTAGGGCCTAGACCGATGCAAACAATTTACATTTTCAAGACATTCTTCAAATTATCAAAGATTTAAACCAAAACATGCTGTTTGCTGATGATAATAGAACATTTGGGGCTGGGCCCTATTATTATAGGAAACAATCATAGACGAGAAAAGGCGTCAGTCAGGCTCTAATGAGATAATCTAGTAACCGTCAAATACACTCAAGGAATAGAGTTATCGACCGGCACCTATCAATTTATTTGTGTAACATGTTTCATATAAGTATTATTAGATAAATGCACTGATTACACCAAGACTAATGGATCGGGGGCGAATTGTTTGGATCCAACGACTCTTTGCCTGATTGTTTATTCGATTATGAAATCCAACTACTGGATCTGACAGCGTGCTAGCAGTGACCAGTTGTTCAAAAGCTTGCTGTGTGGAGATTTTTATCGTAGCATTCTTCAAATTGTCATAAAAATACTTATAGGTTTTTTGTTTTGTTCAAATTAATAGCGTTTTGTCTGAAGGTACCTACATAAATCTGATTAAAAATTTTGATATGTGTGAATTATTAGTATTTGCTTAGAAAAAACAATAATTTTCTCAAATTTCAACAAAATGATGTATAGTCAATTTTTCTAATTTATGAGTCATCTCTTTGGACTGGTGATTATGATTTCCCAAAAAGAGATTTTCTGACAAAATAATATAGCAGCTCTAATCTAGACTAGAGACTGAGAAAATACTTGTATTACTTCACGCTTTGAAGAATACGTTAAACCATTGATTCCCAAAGTTAAGCTGTTGAGTTGTTTCCCACTTTGGAAATCACTGGTATAAGGCTTATTTGTTCTGTGGTATAGAGTTTCTAAACCATGTATTGTACAAGTTCAATGTAAACAGCAGATGTTTATGGGCTCATGGTGACGATCAAAGCAACAATGACTTGTTTAGTAAGATAGCAACCGGTATACGATTTTTCATCATTTCATAAGGAGTACTTACTTACCTAAACACAAAATAATCGCTGTTTAAAATGGTCATAAAGTGACCACTTTCACTCAAGTTCGTCTGCCTAAAATATTCGTAATTTGGTCAAAACGTTCAGTTCCGCTACATTAGTCCAATTCGTGGCCGTTCGTGTGTGGGCAGGGGACATCACAAATTATGTATGGTAATTACTTGACTCACGGTTTTATATAAAATCTTCACTGAAGTTTGAAAACAACTAAGAGTGTTTGATGGTAAATCAACTATGCTCTTTGCATTGAAATGCTCTTTCTAGATGGTATTAAGGTAGGTTCTCTGCATAGTAACTCAGTAGATTATTTTTCATTTGAATAATGCATTTAGTACATAGTATCTCTATGGAATAATGACATGGATTTTATCTAACAAAATATTATATCAAATATTATAATAAATGCTTTAGTACTCGCACTTATGTTATGAAAACTTGGTAGCATGTGTCTCAAGCTTCAAATTAAGATGGTCCAATGTCCAACCTAAATAAAAATAGAATGTCCCTCCTGACATCTGCGTAAGATCACCTGCCAGCGAGTTATTCAATCTCGCTCCGCGGCTAACATACGGGTACACACAAATTTTATAAAACATTTTTTTTTTTGTTAATGTAAAAATACATGGCCTGATCCACAGACTCACTCAGCGGGCCATGGAGAGGACGAGAGGACTTGGGAGTTTCTCTAAGGAATAAAACCCAAATGAAGAGATCTGCATGAGAAGCAAGGCCACTGATATAGCCCAAACCTATATAGCAACCCAAAGTGGCAATGGGTAGGTCACGCTTGTCGTAGGGGCTATAACTCTTGAGAAAAAAAATATTAGAGTGGAGATAGGGTAAAGGCAAAGGCAAGCGTAGTGTAGGGCGCCCTTCAGCTCGTAAAACTGTTGACATAAAGCGGGTGGCGGCGGCGGGTGCGGGTAGCTGGATAAGGCAGGCTAAGGACAAGGTGTGGTGGCGCTCGCTTGGGAAGGCCTGAGTCCAACAGTAAGCGACCGTAGGCTGATGATGATGAACACTATTTTATGTACTTTTATTACTACAGGTTGTAGGTCTGACTACGACTTAACTATAAAGGAGGAAAAAAAAAAATTCTGCACGGTAATTGGTATTCATACTGACGTATATTTCATTACCAATTTATGTAGGTACCTACATTCGCAGAATTTATAAATACTTTAGAGTTTCTAAGTGAAAAAACAAAACCACAATATGATCTCAAAGGTTAATGACGTTCTTAGTTTATAACATGTTTTCTATAAATACCCAAAGTTCCATGTGAATGTATTTCTTGTGACTTCTCGTTCAGTTTGTAATCACACAATTATTATAAACTCCTCAAGTCTTAACTACAATTAGTCGATAATAGCGCTGAAACCATTTCTGTTGTAAAAACTCGATAATCATCTTTAATTGAGAAACCTATTACCACATCCGACAATCGACATTCGTTTGAAGAAACCGCTTTAGACAAGACTACAGAGGTGAAAATAATATAACGCTTTTACTGCATAATTTTGTACCTAACTTAGGTAACTAAACTAAAATACCCAAAAACAAAAGTTTTTCTTATGTAAATGTGTACCGAACCGATTTGAATGATTTTTGGAATGGATATAGATTATTCCCTGGATTAACACATAGGTTACTTGATCTGCCGAAAGATTTGTAAAATCCAAAATTCCGTGGACGTAGACGGACCAATAGCGACTCCTGAGGGCTGAAAAAGTATCGTTCAGTTTGTTAGTTAGCAACCTAAGAAAATGGGAGCAAATTCCTATTTTTATTTAGCCCACAGATAATATTAAAAGCGCGACCGTCAGAGACATGTTTATTTAAAAGACGAGTTCACGAACAACGGTCGGCGAACACCAAGGCTGCTATTTTTACAAGCGTTGTTTTTCATCCGAACACACCTGCCGCAGCGCTCGGCCTCGATTGGCTGAGATCTTCAAGTCAATAACATCGGCCACCCTTCTTGTTTAACCCCTTATCTCGTCTCAAAGGAGTTATCTAATCGTCCCCTTTTAGATCGTCTGCTTAAAACAGATGCAAGGCCTTCTTGACTTTGATTATTTTTGTTTTAAATACGCTATTACCTCAGAAGTGGGATAGAAAAAGTGCTCGTATCTAATGTAGAGAATATACCCCTGCTTTTTTTATTTTAGTTTTTATAATGGAAACTTATAACCAAAGTCATGCCCAATTGCTTTAAAGACATTAAGATTTTCTGCGTTCATAAAATTAATTTATCTTCAGCACCTTCGGAATAAAACTTTTCAATGTATGTCTATGCATGTAGACTGGATATTTTTTTTGTAGCAAAATTAAAGTGCCCAATTTGAATTATTGATCAACCCTACAACATTCGAAGAATATAAAGAAAAGACAGAGTTTACGATAAACGAATTGGAAAACAAGGCCTTTGATCCCAAGCTCCCAATCCAATCTGCAGACTAGTATCTACGCGTGGTATTCCCAAAGGTCACAACTACGTGTAAGAGCTCACAAAAAGTCGAGTAGCCTTTAGGTCCTTCTATCTTAAAAGTCTTATATACCCACATAGGTATCACAAATCACAATTACTTCGGTCGGATTTCAAAAGCCTCCAAAAAACGTTCACGTTTTGATATTTTGGTGTGACACGTTGTCACTCTCTCTGTCACAACTGAAACTACAGCATGCTGAGAGCACTCACTCAGCATGTTGTTGACGTTTTTGATGTGCGCAATATAGGCTTAGAATCATCCTACGATTTAAATCTTTGGTTTAATGAAAATTGTATCAACAATAATTGTAATGCAACTTGAAACTTATTAGACGTAATGTTACGATTCAGCGTCATATAAAGCAGCAAACTCATTAGACTGATTAAGCCAATCAATGTGAAGAATTTGCTGTCGATTACTATTACGATGAATATTATGACGTTTCCCTATAATCAGCAGCCTTAGCCAAATTATGACTTATTTGCGATCATCATGGAGACCTGGATGTTGTCCATTATATATTAATCTTTACTGTGTACCATATTATGGATTAAAATAAAAATATGTATGAGAACGATTTATATCCGACCGACAGTACCTTTTAAATTACTAACTTGTTCAATGTTCATTTAATAAAAACAGCAACTTCTGACGTCACGCCAAGCTAATCTATCTTTTCTAACACTTTCTTAGCTTAAGCTTTTACTTAGTTTGTAAAGACATAACTGTTTATTTATTTAACTTTGTATTTTTATTCAAAAAAATATGATCTTATTCCACAGATTTAAGATCGAATTTCGTTTAACTGACCTTAGGTGGATGAATTGGTATTTTGATGCCCTTGTTGCATTTAAATAAGAGACACTGAGGCTAAAGTCGCTTATGGAAATCACTTTTTATGAATTTTCTAGGCTTAAATTTAGTTCCAGAATGAATGGCTTACTAAATCGTGGTGCCGCTAGAGAAAGTCTTTAGTATGAAAAAGTTTCAGTTGTTTTAATCTCTGTTGTTTGATGTTTTGTTTGTATTTGTGCATCATAAAAACATACGGTTGTAGGAGATACAATCCAAAATAATTTATGCGAAAGCCGCAAATGCACCGATACCCAAGCTGTGCAATGAATTAGCTGCCGGCTTTAGTTTCTAGATTTATTCTGCCATAAATCCAAACTTTACTCAACCATGTTTAAGCCAAAACGTTGATGTATCGTGATTTTTTAGTTACAGACTTCGTAACTATTTATTACTTCTCTTCATTCATCATTATCATTAATCTTTGCATTTTTCATATACGAACAAATTTTCCGAGGCTCCAGCTCAAAAATAAGTATAAGTAAATATGTTTTTATGTTCTATATAAATCCTTTTTTATCTCCTACAAGTACTTAACTGTGATCTCATCCGATGGTACCCATTGATAATAATAGTCAAGATAGGCCCATCCGAACATTTTACATAAACCTTCTTCTTACAAGAAAATGTAGAGCCATGTGTCGAAACTCCTGCGAATACTGCGTAGGTTTACAGCTTACTACTGACGCCGGAGGGGGTTTTGCTCCGATAAACTGGCGACAGTTTTTCGCGCGGTCCGCCCCGTCTAGACTATAAGTCAATGATGGTACCCGAAAATGCGCGACTTGAACACAGCATTGCGCCGGAACGCTACCTATATCGCTTGGTGGAGTGTCTTTGCTGTTAGGGTGGTAACTAGCCACGGCCAAAGCCTCTCACCAGGCCAGACCTGGCGCCACCACCTATTAAAGTAGTAATATTTTACTGTTAAATTTTTTTACCATGTCGTAACATAAGCTAAGGCCCTGCCTGACCCAATTTAGAAATGATATATTTCTAAAGTGGCCCTTGGCAGGAATCGAACCTGCGAACCTTTTACTCCAATCCGTGTGCACTCCACTGAGCCACGGAGGTCGACAAACATACATTTAAGAACCTACATAATTATACAAACATATCTTGATAACTGATATTGATGATGCCGCTAGTATAATATCATCTATTCAGGGAATGCTACTATTAATAATAGGTAGAGCATCCAAGTTTTTAGTTTACATGCACTAAATTAAATTTTTGATTTTTTTTTAATTTCATTATTTTATAACCTTAAGAACGTTACAAGAATTAGGAATAAAAGCGCGGATACTAATTAATCTAAGTACTATCGCGGCAGAGAAAATGTACCTTTTAAAAAGTTTTCCACCGTACTCGTTGGAGTTTTTCCCGCTATCGGTAGTTAGTCCGCGACAAGTTTTCGTTTCTTTGTTGCGAGCTTTCCCGTGTTCATCCTCTCGAACAGTTTTTTAGGTCAGCTGACAATCGGCCGCCGCTCGCTCGACTCCTGTGACGTTCAACTCGGGCTAACTTAGCTAACTAGGTTCACTTGACCACGCTAGTTCGTGTATTCAGTTTCGTGAATTTTCTTGCTTGATATTTTTAACGCCGCAAAATTATTGGCTTCGAGGCCATCCAAGAGTCACGGGGGTTCATAAATGAAGAACATCATTACTCTTTGAGGAACCTCCTTCCTCTTATTCCTACCTTATTTTAATCCTTTTTTTTTAAGATATTAATCGAAGCCTTTCGTTTTGTCTTATTACATTTTGTATCATTGTGTTTTCTTTGTAGAGCCTATCTATATCAAACGGGTCATTCTTTCAGCGGAGAACTTTCAAAATTCATCTCCACATATGCATGCTGAAATCTCTGTCTTTCCCAACCCCTGCTAGTTGATACGAACTGATATGATCTAAAAACGTCTCTAAATGAAGTGTTAAAGTATAAAAATACGCTTTTATCAAAGACAATAGCAGGAAGACTTGTTCCGTCACGGCCCGTAGGCGTGTTGCATCTAAAAGCAATAGTACATGTAGTTCTTGTCGTGTTGTCTTGTGTACTAAGCGTGAACTGAACCGGTAAACGTGGTAGGTGACCCGTGAAGCCTGTGTGAAAATTGGTCGATAAAAACGTCACTACCAGAGCTTATAATATGAAATTACGGTAAGGAGGAAAATTGACATCTTAGAGGTTAGGAGTCATAGGTCGGTAGCTTACAAATTATCTAATAGTTCCAGTTTCAATACAGGAACTTATTATGTTTTAGATACCCTTACTGGTAATGTAACTTTCACAGCAGTCTCTACGAAAAGTGATGGCTCTAAAGAGTCTTTAGTCTATTCCTTTCCAGTGGTACTGTTTGAGAGAGCTTTATTACTTTCCATCTCAGTACATATAGTAACTCAATGCTTTCTATCTACATATTCATCTACGGCATGTAACCGATAGCGGCTGGCAAATCCAAATTTCGTCTTCAAGTTCCAGTTGCATTATGACCTGAATCAATGTACGTGTATTACGATAGGAAAGCTTTGGCTTGTTTCGGCCTTTTATTTCCAGTTGGTTTTACTTCAAGATTTTGAGACTACCTTTCTCGAATTCGTGACTAATCCAATGAAATCACGAGTAACATGCCAAATTGCCATAATAAAAACATCCTTGCTATATTAGGTTCGTTTTTAGTTGTACCTGTATGCAAATAAGATGTCGGCTAAAGTTACAAGGGAACGACGTGCGTGGCTCCTAATACAAAACCCGGCTTAGCGATACCAACAAAGCCCTAGGATGAGAACATTTAAGCCTGTTTTTACTTTAAGGCTTGTGACACAATGTCCTTATTTCGTAGTCAAGGTGACTGAAAGTGAAACCCAGGTTCGATCCCAACTAGTACGAAAAAAGGAAACCTAATCATTTAATTAATTGCTCACTCGACAAATAATATTGATTACTAGCAGATACCCGCGGCTTCGCACGCGTAAATTTTAGTTTCAACTATTCTACGGACACCATCCATTTTCCGGAATAAAAAGTACCCTTTGTGTTAATTTACATGAAATCAATCTTCATTTCAACTTTAAACGAAAAATTTTCAGTAATTGTGCGTGTAGGAATAAATTTTCTCCCGCATGAATATCTGTTTTTCCCTATTATCACGAAAACAATGGATTTTCCCGAGAAAAAAGTAGTTGATTCTAGGGTATAATCTATCTGCATTCCAAATTTCAGCCCAATCGGTTCAGAAGTGACGGCACGATGGAGTATTTCTCCCGCATGAATATCTGCTATTTAAATATTTTCTTAAAAACCATGGATTTTCCCGGGATAAAAATTTGCCTATGTATTAATCCAGGATAAAACCTATCCCCTTTTTGAATTTCAGACATATCCGTTCAGTAATTACAGCGTGAAGTAGTATTTTTCCCGCGTGCATAACTGTTTTTAAGTTTTCCCGCCAATGGATTTTTTGGGACAAAAAGTAGCCTTTATATTGATCCAGGATACAATCTATCTTTATTCCGAATTTCAGCCAAATCAGTTGAGTAATTACGGCAAGAAGGAATATTTTCCCCGCGTGGATTTCTGTTTTTCACTATTATCATAGAAACCATGAAATTTTCCGGGATGAAAAGTAGCCTTTCTATTAATCCAGGATAAAATCTATCTCTTTTCCGAATTTCAGTCATATCAATTCAGTAATTACAGTGTAAAGTAGTATTTCTCGCGTGTGAACATCAATGTTTCAGGTTTCCCGCGGAAACCATGGATTTTTCCGGGATGAAAAGTAGCCTTTATATTGATCCAGGATACAATCTATCTTTATTCCGAATTTCAGCCATATCGGTTCAGTCATTACGGCGTGAAGTAGTATTTTTCGCGTATGAATATCTGTTTTTCTTTTTTCCTGCAAAATCCATGGATTTTTCCGGGATAAAAATTAGCCTATTTATTAACCCAGGATATAATCTATCTCCGTTCCAAATTCCAGCCAAATCGGTTGTGCACTTGCGGCATGAGGATTTTTTTTCCGCGTTAATTTCGGTTTTTTACTAATCCCACGGGAACCATGAATTTTTTCACGATGAAAAGTAGCCTTCGTATTAATCCAATATATAATCTATCTTTATTCATAATTTCAGCCATATCAGTTCAGTAATTACGGCGGGAAGTAGTATTTTTCCCGCGTGAATATCTGTTTTTCCCTTCTCCTGCAAAACCCATGGATTTTTTCGGGATTAAAAAGTACCCTATTTATTAACCCAGGATATAATCTATCGCCATTCCAAATTTCATCCAAATCGGTTGTGTACTTGCGGCGTGAGATTTTTTTTCCGCGTGAATTTCGGTTTTTAACTTATCCCACGGGAACTATGAATTTTTTCGGGATGAAAAGTAGCCTATGTTATAATGCAAGATATAATATACCTCCATTCCAAATTTGAGCCAAATCGGTACAGTAGTTGCGGCGTAAAGACGTATTTTAACTTGATAAAATCCAAACTTCGGACCCCCGTTTCACCCCCTTAGAGGGTGAATTTTGAAAAATCCTTTCTTAGTACTCCCCTAGACCTCACAAGGAACATGTGTGCAAAATTTGGAGTCTCTAGACCCAGCGGTTTGGGCTGTGCGTTGATATGTCAGTGAGTCAGTCAGTCAGTTTCTTCTTTTATATATATAGATTAATACATTGTTACTAATGTATTTATTTCATTTTCAAAATTAATTTGTTAATGTACTTACTGTGTAGGTACACACGTTTAACTTTTAACTTGCATCGTGCATAATTTTTAGGGTCTAGCTTTGGACATTTAATGCACGTTACACCAGCTTACTGCATGTTTGCGCTTTTCTTAAGACTTTCTAAAATAAGTCATTTCAATGAGAAATCACCATTGAAGTATAAGGTCTTCATTATCTCAATGCCTATTGCGCTAAACCTGAGTGATTAAAATTAAAACACACACCGTTATATTAATATGTCTCTCCATATTTATTTATTGTTATTGTGATTCTATGTTATCAAATAGATATAAATAAGTAGTTGGAGTGTCAGCAACAAAAAAGACCTCAAGTAGGTAATATTAACACTAATAATTCGGATAACGTTCTCAGTTCTCACTGTGTATTAACAGCTTTAAATTCACTTTCATTGAAGGGGCGCCGGACGTTGCAAGAGCTTAAGACTGGCGACTGCGAGCATGCGAACTTCCGATAACACAACAACATTGATATTTTCCACTCAACCAACGCAATGCGCGCGGTGTATGATAAGTACCCTGACCATGTAAAAATATAATGTCGATACTTCAGATAAATTAAATGTCCATCACGGGTTTAGTATTTGAAGTAAGTTTATAACTGTCACAGAAAACGCGCAGTGTACGTCGAAACTAGCTTATCGCAATACGAAGTCCGTAGGCAAATCCGTGCTCGCCCGGATGCAAAAGGCGGGGTCAAATTGTACGCGTTTGTTAACTTATTTTTTTTTTTAATGAATAATTTTGACAATGTTTTGATACATATTATGTAAGGGTTTCATACGTGATATTATGTGTGATAGTTATTGTAATTACTGTTGTATGCTACACTGTATGCAAATGATAGGCAGTTAATGTATATAATGAATTAAATATTAACAATGATTATGATAAGGTATTGGTTGGCACAGTGTGAATGCGTCATGTCGCGGACCGACCGTGTGCTGCCGCGCTCAATGCTACAGTACTGAACAATTACAATTAAAGGTTGATATAGTTTAAAACAAGTCAGTGATTTCAAAAATTTACATTTTCTATTTAGGAACTATTGAAAAGCCATATATTACATCAGAAGACAATATAGATAAGTACAAAACATTACAATCAATCTGAAGTTAACTCATTTCAAATTAAAAAAAAATATTTCACATAGGCCTCACTATACAGGATCTTATAAATACGTATAAAAATGCCATAAGTTACATCAGAAGATAGGATAAATATAGCTTGACCGCTATAAACTTGGCCCTCCCATGGTCTGCGGGACGCGGGGCGGGTGTGCGATTGGCTATACACGATACGATGTAATGACTCGCATCTTGAGAATTCTCCTATGGTATTTGCTTGAGTATGTATCATAATACACGTCGCAAGATTAATATTGTCGTGTGTAGCGTTATTCACGTCAGTCACAGCTGACAGCTGATTATTTGAGTGCACTGATCCCTATTCTATGGATCCACAGTGACCCAGCCTGAATTGTATAGAATGTTTAATCCATAGAATAGAGATTAGTGGTTGAGTAGCTCCCGCCCCGCGTCCCGCAGACCATGGGAGGGCCAAGTTTATAGCGGTCAAGCTATAAGTAGATAACATAATAATCAATCGAAATTTAATTAAGTCAAAGTCAAAATATCTTTATTTTACATAGGCCTAACGTACAGGTTCTTGTAAAACGTCAATATTGTAATGTATTGTATTAATTTCAAATGTAAAGGTAACTTTAAAGTATTTCACGTGTATTTTTATTCCAAGGGTTACGGTTACAACATTTTAAGGATCACCTAAGTTACAGTTCTTGTGAAAACGAGCCCTAGTTCCCCAAGTTAATTTTTTGCCATTTTGTATGCATGACAAAAGTCAATTGACATTAAATCCATCAGATTCTTTTTTTCTTATTGACTATTTCTTTTAAATTTTCATGCCTACGTTTTCTTGCATCGCTCATATCTTCTCTCCGTTTAATTGCATCCATCACATAAATAGGCTCTCTGACTTCCATTTTTCTATCTAATCGCTAATCAATTATTTCTGGGAGCATACAGTCTAGGTAAAAATTTTTCAATTTTCCTTCCATGAATTTTTTCCAGAAATCGTCATCTCTTTTAATATTTTCAATTTTAAAGTCTACTTTAGTCCAAACCATAAAAATGCATTCACTTTTTTGCGTAATATGAAGTTGTCCTTGGATCTGATAATACCAGTCATGACTCGTATTTATTATCAGGTTTCCAGTTGGATTGCACTTCCAAAAAGTGATTTTTTTTAGATGGACCCCGTCATCTATACACATATTGGCAGACGCATATGGACATTTTATTTCGATGATTTTATCATCATCTAATAATCCATCTGGACTTGCTCCAAGGTATGGTATTTCAGGATCCACAAATAAACCGCACTTTTTTATGTGACAAGGGAAACCGTTAACATTTCCCAAATAAGATTCCAACTGCCCCAGAGCAATATTTTCATAATCTTTGCCATGTTCAAAATGGCGGCCACTTTTTTTTTAATTTTGACCACAAATTCCTTCCCTAGGCTTGCTGACAAGGTCAGATGTCGATTTTGAAAGCAATCGGCCCAGTAACAAAAAAAGTTCAAAATGACGGCCACTTTTTTTAAATTTTGACCACAAATTCCTTCCCTAGGCTTGCTGACAAGGTCAGATGTCGATTTTGAAAGCAATCGGCCCAGTAACAAAAAAGTACAAAATGGCGGCCACTTTTTTTTTATTTTGACCACAAATTCCTTCCCTAGGCTCGCTGACAAGGTCAGATGTCGATTTTGAAAGCAATCGGCCCAGTAACAAAAAAGTTCAAAATGGCGGCCACTTTTTTTTTAATTTTGACCACAAATTCCTTCCCTAGGCTCGCTGACAAGGTCAGATGTCGATTTTGAAAGCAATCGGCCCATTAACAAAAAAGTTCAAAATGGCGGCCACTTTTTTTAAATTTTGACCACAAATTCCTTCCCTAGGCTCGCTGACAAGGTCAGATGTCGATTTTGAAAGCAATCGGCCCAGTAACAAAAAAGTTCAAAATGGCGGCCACTTTTTTTTAATTTTGACCACAAATTCCTTCCCAAGGTTTGCTGACAAGGTCAGATGTCGATTTTGAAAGCAATCGGCCCAGTAAGAAAAAAGTTCAAAATGGCGGCCACTTTTTTTAAATTTTGACCACAAATTCCTTCTCTAGGCTCGCTGACAAGGTCAGATGTCGATTTTGAAAGCAATCGGCCCAGTAAGAAAAAAGTTCAAAATGGCGGCCACTTTTTTTTAATTTTGACCACAAATTCCTTCCCTAGGCTCGCTGACAAGGTCAGATGTCGATTTTGAAAGCAATCGGCCCATTAACAAAAAAGTTCAAAATGGCGGCCACTTTTTTTAAATTTTGACCACAAATTCCTTCCCTAGGCTCGCTGACAAGGTCAGATGTCGATTTTGAAAGCAATCGGCCCAGTAAGAAAAAAGTTCAAAATGGCGGCCACTTTTTTTTAATTTTGACCACAAATTCCTTCCCTAGGCTTGCTGACAAGGTCAGATGTCGATTTTGAAAGCAATCGGCCCAGTAACAAAAAAAGTTCAAAATGAAGGCCACTTTTTTTAAATTTTGACCACAAATTCCTTCCCTAGGCTTGCTGACAAGGTCAGATGTCGATTTTGAAAGCAATCGGCCCAGTAACAAAAAAGTACAAAATGGCGGCCACTTTTTTTTTATTTTGACCACAAATTCCTTCCCTAGGCTCGCTGACAAGGTCAGATGTCGATTTTGAAAGCAATCGGCCCAGTAACAAAAAAGTTCAAAATGGCGGCCACTTTTTTTTTATTTTGACCACAAATTCCTTCCCTAGGCTCGCTGACAAGGTCAGATGTCGATTTTGAAAGCAATCGGCCCATTAACAAAAAAGTTCAAAATGGCGGCCACTTTTTTTAAATTTTGACCACAAATTCCTTCCCTAGGCTCGCTGACAAGGTCAGATGTCGATTTTGAAAGCAATCGGCCCAGTAACAAAAAAGTTCAAAATGGCGGCCACTTTTTTTTAATTTTGACCACAAATTCCTTCCCTAGGCTCGCTGACAAGGTCAGATGTCGATTTTGAAAGCAATCGGCCCAGTAAGAAAAAAGTTCAAAATGGCGGCCACTTTTTTTTTATTTTGACCACAAATTCCTTCCCTAGGCTCGCTGACAAGGTCAGATGTCGATTTTGAAAGCAATCGGCCCAGTAACAAAAAAGTTCAAAATGGCGGCCACTTTTTTTTTAATTTTGACCACAAATTCCTTCCCTAGGCTCGCTGACAAGGTCAGATGTCGATTTTGAAAGCAATCGGCCCATTAACAAAAAAGTTCAAAATGGCGGCCACTTTTTTTAAATTTTGACCACAAATTCCTTCCCTAGGCTCGCTGACAAGGTCAGATGTCGATTTTGAAAGCAATCGGCCCAGTAACAAAAAAGTTCAAAATGGCGGCCACTTTTTTTTAATTTTGACCACAAATTCCTTCCCTAGGCTCGCTGACAAGGTCAGATGTCGATTTTGAAAGCAATCGGCCCAGTAAGAAAAAAGTTCAAAATGGCGGCCACTTTTTTTTTAATTTTGACCACAAATTCCTTCCCAAGGTTTGCTGACAAGGTCAGATGTCGATTTTGAAAGCAATCGGCCCAGTAACAAAAAAGTTCAAAATGGCGGCCACTTTTTTTAAATTTTGACCACAAATTCCTTCCCTAGGCTCGCTGACAAGGTCAGATGTCAATTTTGAAAGCAATCGGCCCAGTAACAAAAAAGTTGAAAATGGCGGCCACTTTTTTAAATTTTGACCACATATTCCTTCTCTATGCTTACTGCGAAACTTAGATATCGATTTTTAAAGCGATCGGCCCAGTAACAAAAAAGTTGAAAATGGCGGCCATTTTGTAAGTAAGCATATTATTAATTCCTTGCACGCTTGTTGCAAAGGTTTTTCAATTTTTTAAGAATTGTGGTAGTTGACGTTTATGGTGTGGATATTTCGCGCGTAAGTTCTTATAACTAAAAGAATAATTTATGAGTAAATCGAAATTTTGACGTTAGTTCCATTTTTGGCCACCGGGCAAGAAAAGTTTGTGGCAGAATACCTTCCCGTCAGGTGAAGTCGATCATCCAGTCAACAACCTATATTTGAATAGAAATACCTACTCATACGACAAAAACAAATAAAAATAATATCAGTGAAACTCCAAAAAAATACTTTTACCATTTTAATTCTGCTTCGCGCTTACCGGTGCGGAGGCGCGGCGGTGCCGCTAGCGCGTTAAATACCTATAGTTGACTTCGATCTTCACCTATCATATAAGTGAGAAACAGATTAAAAGGCAATACAATGTTTGCAAGGTCACTCAGGTGTTACAGTGTTAGTAACAAAATGGCTCCTGCACGGCTTTTCCCGATTTTTATGAAATTGTTTGTGTGAGTATTCGGTAGGTCCGAGAATAGAATTCAAACTATTTTTATACCCCTAAGTGAGAAATAATGTATATATGACAAAGCAACGTTTGTCGGGTCAGCTTAGTTTAGTTCGTCTACTTGCTCGAAAAAAATACAAATAATATAATTTTGGCAGCAGCCACGCTGGCACTGACGACCCACCCAGTTTTGGATAGAGTGAGACACACAATTTCAATCGCGAGCGACGCGAAAACGAAGCGCTTCTTCAAACAGACGTGGATTCGCCTTGAAAACTGAGACAGCACTGAATTTTTCATGCCGCGGACTCTCTAATATAAAGCGATTTCTGGAGACCATTTTTTCATAGTAAAATGTATGGCGTTTTTCGCATAAAAAGATGATTGATTTGGAGGTCATATTATTTGCTCTGTGGTTTGAATTTGAAATAACTTTGACGGTAAATGCATTATCTATACTTTCGTCCTATGTTTTAACCAAAAATATTTTCAATTATAATAACGAAATGGCTTGCAGAGTTAAAATAGAAAAGGTTGTTTTAGATGTTTTTGCCTAAGTGACGCATTTTTTTTCTCAAAAATCAAGAATTATTTTATAAATGTTTTGCGGTGTTTCTGTAGACTCGTTTACTATCCATCTGAGTTTTTTTTTTGATGTCGTATAATGAAGCGAGTGGTTCAATATAGTTAAATCCGTAACTCCCTTTTTCACGTTTTCCGCAGTCGCGCCCCTTAATAAGTTTTGACGCAATCCATTTGAGTTATGAATTCCGGCCTCTATATTATTGTTACTGTCAATATCGTAATCCTCATTAAAAAAGTTGTGATGTTACAGTACACAGTGATGGTCATACTGTATTAACGATCGTTTGTTTCACAAATTCTTGCCCGACTTTTAGGCCCGGTTTCCACCAAAGTGGAGCAGAGCTGTGTTTGCGTAACCAATCAGATTGCGTCATTTCGACATCTGCTCTCCCCTCAGTTTCGGAGATGCCAAAATGACGAAATCTGACTGGTTGGGTACTCAAAAAAAAATCCGCTCTGCTTTGGTGGAAACCGGGCCTTATACGCCTGTAGGTTATATACCTAAGCTCGCAGGGAAAAGAAAATTTGTCTACACTGTAAAAAACCCTTTTTGAGTTGCAATATTTACAGCGCAAGAACAGTGAGTAATTAAGATTTAAATCGCAAGATGGGCCCTAAGCCGCACATCAAAAAACGTCCACAAACATGCTCAGTGAGTGTTCTCAGCATGCTATCATTGTACTTGTGACAGAGAGTGACAACGTGTCGCACACAAGAAAAAATGTGGACGTTTTTGGAGGTTTAGGGCTCATCTTGCTACTTAAATCTTTGGTAAATGTATGAGAGTAAGGGATGACGTATGAACAATTAGTTATAGACAACTACGAGTAGTACATCTCGCATTACATCTCGCTTGCAACACTATTTTTTTTTCGAAACCTAAGGTTTTTCTGAAGAAAATCTAGTAGCCACGCTCCACTTGTGCCATGTGTGCGCTCGTGCCCCGCCTGTCGCTCTGTCTGTGAGCTACGGTAAAAAATACTACATGGATAAAGCCATAAATTACTCAGTTCTCTATGTTAATGTAACTGGTGTAACTTGCAGTGGATGGCGCCGCAGTAAAACAACGACTCATTATAGAAAACATACATCTGGTTTTGTTTGACGCTCTCTAGATAGTGCTAGATGCTTCCCACGGTCACGGAACCTTTTAGCGTTGCGTACAGCCAGATGCTAAGCATCTCAACGCGATATTTCTCTCTTCTAATCGAAAATGTATATACCTACCTACTTACTTTATATTTACGAAAACATAAGTACTTGCGTAAATCTGAAACCTGGAAAATGCGTTTCAAGAATATTGTCCTAAGTCCCGTACATAGAGTCATAGAGGTCCAAGAGGGAGCCCTCGACTTCAAAAGTGCGGCAAAAAATACTTTGCCTGTTGTTTGTCCTAATTTCAAAAATCATTTCGTAGTTCGCTTATGTTATCTGTAAGTATACAGGTCAAAACAACCGATGAAGTGGATTCAGCTTTTTTTCTATATTTTCGTAAAATGTAACTCTAAAGTCTTTAACAAAATCAGCAACCGGTATAAAGGGTTTTTGGAAGATAGTAACGCAACACGGAAGCTCCAAAGTTAATCCTTTGTAACTCTAAAGTTTATCACATCAACCTTTGAAACTTTGCCAAAAGCAACGAATACTTATACAGTAACTTATTTTCCGCTTGATGATAACATAGACGGTAGAACCCTAATGAAGGCAGCTCTCTTAACCAGTTTTTTTAAGGTTAATTCAATAAATTGCATTCGGCTTCCATCTCTGTATACCCGGGGAACACCTGCCGATGAGTCCCGTTCAAAACACGTTCATACCTGTTCGCAATTATGAGGCTTAACGAGTTGAAGGCTGCCACAGGCGCCGTTGTAAGTACAAAATTAAATTACAAAAAAATTCAAGTGAAATCCGACTTGCATCTACCTACATTAAAAAGAATCATCACAGTAAATATAGAAAATAAAGACAATTTTGAATGAACAAAGAGAAATTCGTTCGTCTTTTTTCGAACATCTACATCCATAGGCTTATAAATCTATGGACGACGGGTGTAATACAAAATTCATGAAAAAAGTGTTCCGAGAAAACCTATAGCGATAATTGAAGGGAGTGTTCTATAGCTCATTATAGAGGGAGGGGGGGCGCCCCCTCACCCCCTCCCCAGTAGAGCCATTTCAATTTTGGTTGCGTTTTTTTGGTTATGTGCACACAAAATCAGTAATAACTTGAAAGTCTGTTTATTTACATGTTCTCATCTGGTCTCATTCGACTGGGTACAATACTTTCCAAACAGAACAGACAACTTATCTATTTAAATCACTGGTTGTAGAATCTCCTGACAGGATAACTTAATGTAGATTGCAGATTTATGTGTCGTAAGCTTCCAGTAAGTACTATGTCGGATGACCCATAGAAATCAATGAGGACAAATGCATTGGAGTAGGTACTTAAAAGGAAAGTATTTGGACCAACTGAAATTAATTTTGTAAGCCGAAGTGCAAGCAAGTGATGCTTCACAGCGGAACACAAGGGAAGAAAAATTAGATTCTGAATTTTGATGACGACAATTTTGGCGCAGATTCGTCTCGCATACAAAAGTTCGGTTCGAGGTCGTTCTCTTTCTCATCTTTTAAAATGGATCATATCTGACTTTTGAGTCGAAATCTTCCGTTATTTGATATTTTCTCATAAAAAAGTAAAAATAATTTAATTTTTTCGTTTCATTTTAATTCTATCCATCGTATCGCTGGGCATTTTAATAGCATCCATCGTAGGCTAGAGTTCTTGCCCCTAGACTGTGTATTCATCGCTATCGTAATCAATTACAAAATCTGCCCGCTGATTGGTTCCCTGATTTACGTCAGCTAATTGAGGGGCAGAATTCACATACGATTACGATAATGATGAATACGTTTTTCTTAGGCAATCAGAACCCTAATCCCTGGTCTAGAATCAGCCTTTGAGGTATACAAAACTGTCAAATGATACACCGCTAACGATCGAAAACAAGCGAAGAAAACGACGCGACGTGTGTATAAATAAATGTTAGTAAGTGATTGTGTGAATTCGTTTGTACGTAACCGGTGGCGCGAGTTTTCTTGATGGATCGCCATCATTAAGTACTCAGAAAATTAAAGTGTCTATGATGAGATTACATTTTCGCGTTCGGCAAAATTCATCATGTAAAATTACTGTTTGGTAGTAGTATAATTCATAATTAATTAGCATACATTCGCTCAAAAATTTGACATTTCCATGTGTATTTAGCATGCGAAGGTTATTCTTTTCTACAATTACTTATTATGCTACGAGTATCTATATTGTTTTGTTTTCTGCCAGCGTATAATTTCCGAACTGATGGAGGTTCTTTATCAAAAAGTTATGTGTACATAATTGCTGTATGAAATGATCATATTATTATTATTCATATGTTACAGCGTAAATACCATGTTTGAAAAAAAAATGCGATAAATTACTTTCATTGGTACCATGACTTGTGAAGAAAGACATACTTTTAGCACTTGCATCGAAATGTACTGATTTAATGAATGATCTATATTTAAAAAAAATTGACTTGACTTATGACTTTTGCCTATAAAGTATATTCACGAGTATTTACTCGTTTGTCGGTGCCCGAAAGTTTCCCTAATGTTTTAAAATTTTCTGCAAGGGAAATATTAGATCTCGATATCCCTCCTGACGGCTGAATACTCACTGATCATTGAAGATACAAGTTGGACTAGTTTTGAGCCTTCAGTAATTAATTTTAGCCATTTTAGTTTTTAAATGGTTCACTCGTCTGTGTATATGGCGGTTGCAGATTGTTTTTATTATTTTTATTAATAACAGGCTAGCACTTCTCTTGAGAGATAAAGAGGTCTAGATGAACACGCACTAACCTTGAAGGAGTACTACCCGTATTAACATTGAAATATATAGCAGCTTTTTAGCGGATATAATTGGCTATCAATTTACGTTTATTTTTATGAATTCTGGGTAGAAATTCGTGGGAAATAAGCCTCGTAGTTTTTTTTTATACGAGTTCGAATTTAAGGATACTGAACAACTTGCAGAAACGTATGACTTTTTAATTTATTATCAACGATTTAAATCTTTGTTTATAGCAAACGTGGTCAAACTTACATTAAACAATATCTTTATTTTTATATTGGTCCCTTCAGCGTCATTTCAAGTAGCACCATGCCATAGAATGTTCAAGGACATAAAGTTTTTGGATTTGTAATCTTTAGTCATCTTAAAAAGATCTAAAGAAATCTTAAGATAGGCTTTGCAAATTTATCTCTCATTTTGTTATTACATGTGATTTTAAATTGTCTCTACATGCGACTGGGGCACGTTATTTTGTGGACTGGTAAATCCGGTTCCATTAGTTTGCTTTATAAATAATAGTTCTCATTTAAAAATTTGAAAGTTCGATTTAAAAAGAAATATATTTTTAATTTTTATTGCTCCTAAATTGTGATTTTTTTTCAGATATACCTGAAAACGGAATGCTGTGTCAAGGAGGCTTCCATTTATGTCTGTTTAACCAATACTTCTATGGTGAAGGTCTGTGTCTAGATTGGCCTATACTTTAATGAACTGCTAAACACAGAAAAAAACTAGTTTGCTCCTTAAATAACTCCTTAAATAAAATTGCTCTGATTTAAAGAGCTTAATGCTTTCATTGGTCCAGTGGAACTCGGCATTGTGCTTTTTGAAAATATTTTAACGGTTTCTTTTTATAATCTATTAAATTCAGGAGGAACATTTTTACACAGTTAGTGTGCTACTTTTTGACAAAAACTACCATTTCATAAATTAGCTATCAATTTATGCAGCGCGTTAAAGTTTTGACCGCGATGTTTTTAATGGATTTAATTTAATTAAAATTCCGTTCGCAGATCAAAGCCAATCACAACAATCTGAGAATACCAAGGTATTCTCAAAATGCTTTAGTAGTTATCGGAGGTTGGCATCGAGGGGAATGCTATAATGAAATTAATTAGTTAGCGATTTCGGCCTAATAAAAATATCCTGATATTTTTGACATTAATGAGGATAAACTGTCCCAACTAGATAGAAGGAAGAAGCTGGGTGGTCTCATCGGTGTGATTACGACCATAAATATTGAAGAATACTTGAAAGGAAATATATATTTTTTTACCAAATCCAGAGGGCTTTTAAAAGAATTAAGCCAAGAAAGTTGGATTGGAAAGAAGAAATTATCATGGCGTGGCATTAATATCCTCAAATTTTGTATCATAAAATTGGATGTAAAACTCTAAACATTGTAGAGCATTTCAGGATCCATCTCTTTTTTGCTTTTCCTACTTACTTATATCAAAGTAACTTTTGTTTTCATATAACTTAATTATGCTTTATTTATAAGCGTTTCAATTATTGTTTATTATTTTCTAAAATGATTTCACATTTTGTGGAGAACTGGATTTCATCGGTGAATTCAATACCGTGCAATTCTCAGGTAAGAATTCTGAGATAAAATCTAAACCTTTTCTTAGTCTAGGGTATCCATACGAAGTTTGAGCCAAATCAGTTCAGTACGTAACAAGTAACAACACCACCCTAATAATATTAGTATCATAATATGCATTTAAGTTTAGGTATGGTCGGAACTCGGAAAGCGTTTGCGGCGTGAACGTGTCTTATAAAACTTGCGCTCGTAAAGATTGAAAATGAACTGGTTTTACGACATTAATTAAAATACGTTCAGTGCTCTCACATTCTGGCGCTGTAATTAAAAATATTCTCGTCGCATTTCGGCCGGGGCTTGTGAGCAATCCCGTATTAGGAGCAATTGAGCTGATGGGCTCAATTGGATACACTTGATTAGTTAAGACGTCTTAAATGGGCCATGTCGTAAGTCGTGGAAATGTTGTATGATTAACGTTTGGAACGGGATTGCTTGGTGGAATCTTTAGTGACATGATGTCATAGGAGAATAGAGGCCTTCCTCGGAATTTGTGTATCTATGTCGCGAAGATATTATGTCTGCTTGAATTCGATCCGTGCGTGTCTGTTTCATTGAAAGTTCTACCGCCTAACAAATAAACGTGGAGTAGCGATGGAACAGTTATACTCTGTTTTGTCTTTCTCTATCATCAGCAATTTGAAATTCGATGGAACAAGACAAAACAGAGTATAACAATTCCACCTTTAGTCCACGTTTATTTGTAAGAGAGATAGAGTCTAAACTGTTTCTTTTTTTTTCTTTTTTTCACTGGTTTATCCAACATATATACTTCAAAACTGTCTTGCTAGACGTGTTGTGGTTGCAACTCGCTGTTGCTTGCTATTAGATTGAGTATGAGGACGATACGATGAAATATATTCAGCGGGATAACTCTTGTAAATATAATTGAACATGCCCAAACATCGCCGGTAACCATGGCATTGCAACTATCCACAGTCAATCAGCGCCTAACATGTGCCTAGGCTGCATTACTGATGCAAATATTGAGTAATCAGCGGTCTGATTGCGTAAGAAAAACGTCTTCATCGTTATCGTAATCTTTAGCGAATTCTGCCCCACGATTGGCTTACGCAAATCAGCAACCCAATCAGCGGGCAGAATTAGTAAACGATTACGATACGTTTTTCTGAGACAATCTAGGGGCTGATTCAAAACTACTTTATACGAAATAAAATCTTGGAAACTGATTGGTTATTGCATCTGCCGAGCCGCTAGGCGCGGATTGGTTAATGTTTATATCGGCTATGCAGCCATAAGGCACCGATCGTCTTGTGATTGTTGCTTTGCAATGGTTACCGGCTATGTTTGGCCGATGTACAATTTTATTTACGAGAATCACCCCGCAGTGCCTACACAACTCGACCGATTCAAGCATAAACCAATCAATACCATAGATGTAAGTTCGTCGATGTTATAAGTATATTTTTGGAGAATGACACAGCCGATGATGAGAAACGATAACAGCTATATTTAACTGCTAACTTGAATATTAACAGTAGGCATTTTGATATGTGTACCTAAATATTTGTTGTACGCTTAATCGCACCCTTTGTCATAGCGACGATGAATGACGTATACCATAAAGTCAAACACAAGAGAAAATTATCACGTCAGCGGGCCGGAAAGCGTTGTGTATGATTGATTACCTCTTTCCGAGGCTGTATGATTTTCAATTTACCAAAGAGACGATCTCTCTATGAATGTAAAAGACAATTTTTGTTTTATTTTTGTAACTGTGGACAATAATTGTCACGTTCAATGTGTTCATAGAAATTGTTACACAGTTCCATACATAGTATCTCTATGCTCAGTTCCTATTCCTTAGGGCAACTGAATAGCCCTACGATAGTTAAGTAATGCTAGACTATTAAGTTGAAGATACTATATCGTAGTAACTTGAAAGGGATAAATTACCTCTGTCGGTTGGAAAACAGCATCGCACCACAACCCTGGATCGCTTAGTGCTAAGTATTTGTTGGCCATCTGCGGCCGAAGCAAATTTAGAAAATGTAAAAAATAATAAATTTACCCTAACATGGAATTGAACACGGGGTCCACGCACGCACCAAATTTTTGACACCAAACATTTTTTTGCTTGTAATGAGCTATAGAACACTCCCTTAAATTATCGCTAGTTCGATCCCGGACACACTGTATATTATATAAATCTATGAATTCATTAGATTCAGTTTGAAAAGATTTCCATTATAACGGTAATCATAAAGATGAAAGGTAAGAAAAAAGGATGAGAGTCATGAGACGTACGAAGATTTTTTATCATAAAATAATTTTACGGATAAAATTGAAATAATTTTCGTTCATTAAATTATACCTGCGGTCGATCTTTTAATAGGTGTCATTCCATCAACTAATTTAAATGTAAATCTGATAATATCTAATCTCATCAGAATATTATCGCCTGAATATAATATACGGCTCGTAAATAAGTGTAAATGGCTATTCACGACAGTGAATGCAGTTTCGTTTCTTGGGATCATTCGGATCATCATTTTTGTAACATTAAGAACTTTACACTTTGGTATGAGGTGTCGGCATGAATCGTGGGTGTTGTTGAGGTGTAGTGTAACAATATACATGGGATTAAAGTCAGTTCTCCAAAATGCGATCTGTAGATATCTGGAAAATGAATTCTGTTATCTGTATTAATGTCATTTACAAAAAACAGGTTATAATTTATGTAAGTACACATAATTATCATTATACCAACAGTATCTTAATATTTTTAGTAATATTATTTAGTAATAAAAGGTCATTTTCATTTTAAATAACTGCTGTTATTTTAAATATCTAATTGTACCTACATCTTATGATCCAGACCACAATGTTAGGTACAATGTACCTTTGAGAAATTAAATTTTTTTGTTAAGTACTCGTATAATAATGTCATCAATAAACACTTTAAATTATTAAATTCATGGATCAATAGTAACAAATAAGTATATAAGAACGTTACAAATCGCAATCTAGACCTAATGTAAGCTATGGGTAGGTACTAGGTAACTGATAAATATACATAATAATATTTATTTTATTATTTTTATTTGTGTAATCTAGTGTATGTAGTAGTATGTACTTATTTCAGTTTAAGTGTATTTGTTATAGTTTTACACCACCTGCAGTCCGTGGTTCCTCTATATTTTCCTTATCTGTAGGTTGCCTGGCAGAGATCGCTACTTAGCGATAAGGCCGCCTTTTGTACTAATTAATTTTTACTTCTTAGTTGTAATATTGTTTTGTGGTGCACAAATAAAGTGTTAAATAAATAAATAAATAAATAATACTACATATATGTATATTGAAAAACACCCATACACTTAAAAACATTCATGGTCATCACACAAACATTTTTCAGTTGTAGGAATCGAACCCACGACCTTCAGCGCAGACGGTCGTCAAATTAAACAAGAAGTAAATTTACTTTCAAGTAAATACTTACTTGATTAAACTAGTCTTAAAAGAGTCTACGTATGTACATTGTACGTGTATAATATAACTAGTGAAACCAGACCTTAACAAGAAAATTACTGGTCAATAAAAATATATCTTTAGATGTAAGGTGAACTAGGTATGTAAAGAGAAACCAATTCGTGACATTTGACCAAGATTACATGTCCGTTTTGTTAGAAGTTTGTTTTGTTAAAGTAAACATTCCTTTATTAACCATCGAAAGCCAATTCAGTTTATTAATATTTAAGTAATAACTTGTAGGTTTTTTATTTTTATGTGCCATATTCAAAAAATATGATTAGTTTTTGAATACAGGGAATATTCGAATAAAAAATGTTTTCAAGAAAAATTCAATGTTGGTTTAGAATTGTGTTCCTCGAGAAGGCAAAAATCTGCAGAACTTGATTTATTTCTAAACTTAGCCTTTTACAAAGTAGCGCTTTGCATGACTGGGTGCAATTTTTAATCTTCGTTTGTTTATTTATTGAATCTTAAATTTAGCAAAGCCAGAGAAGTTACTGCCTTTGATCGCATAGGTACGATACGGTAAGATATATTAAATAGGTAAGTATAAAGGTAAATGTGGATTTTGAATGTTACATCGTTTCCAACAGCCAAAAGCCTCGGAGATCGGGGGTGAACTACGACCAAACCCTCCTCATTTTAAAAATAAACAAGTGGCCACTAGAAAAAGGCTGGAAAAAGAGGGCTTATAGAGACTCCGATAAAGGTAGGTAGGTATGAACTTTATCTACCCAAGCGACCGTTAGCCATTGCACAATCGTTACAAACAAACGTTTGCTTTGCGATAACAGATAGCTCTGCGATAGAATTGTCATGCTTCGAAGGTAAATAGCACACAATCAACATTTCCACAGTTTAGCAATCATATCTATGAACTGGCCCTTCATTTATTCAGATACTAGTAAACAAACATCGATCTGCTGGATTTAGCAAGGAGCTCTACAATTAAATCTCCATAGAAGTATTAAAATAAGAATGTCTTTCTACTCAACGACAATAAACTGTACATTGTCAGTCAGTTAACATGCATTTCCGAAACATCTGTCAGTATCGCTGTATGCTGTATTTGCAAATGTTTAAAAACAATGTGTGAATATACTGCTTGACAACGTTACGAATAAAGTACTGATGATAAACCAAGATCAAGATCAGTTTTAATAAGAATAGTGTTTCCATGCTATAGATATATTTCTATTATAATTGTATATAATTTTTCGTATAGCTTCTTGATCTGACTCAAGCTCGTAACTTCGTTCGCGTAGCGCAGTGTCTGACTGCTTTTTCAGTTTAAAAATATCATTTTTATAATGTAAATTTTCAAAGGTGATTTATTTATAAATCGGTGACTTTCTAAATTTTGAGATTATCCTTTAAAAAAACACACTCTCTTTCCTCTCCGTATTACTAGAGCATAGATGATACGATAGGTACAGCAAAATTAGAAACTTACCATGTTGGAATGCAATAATGTCCCAACTGGTAAGCTCTACTGAATGCTCTATAGACGGTGTTATTACCGAGTTGCAATACTGCTGAAGCGATACCAAAGAGTTCCGCGTTTGGACTTCGCTGATAACAGAAACACTGCAAACAAGTCCGCCCTATCGGTCATCGACCTGTACGGAGGAATGGACCGCATTAAGATCATACTGTAGATCAGGCGGACTGTAGAACGTAATTTAGGTTTGTATTGCGGTTTACATACGGCTGCATGCAATCAGGTGCATGCACATAGACCTGACTTTCTGGAAATCAAACAAAAATAGGTATATTTATTTGTGTACCATGGGAAATGATCAACTGAACCTATCCAGTAAGAATGTTTTAGTTAAAGAGAATGTTTCTCTTTTATTCTAATTAATTATCATGATGTTAACGTCATCCAAAATGAGTGAAATTATCATGATGAGTGCGTCATTATGGCTTAGGTATAACGTCATGAAAAGTTATAGAATAATAATAATTAATTATTTACTAATCCTACTCGAAAATGACATATAAAGAGTACGTGTTAGTGGACCAAAAATTCCTCTTATTTTTTAAGCTGCTAAGTGATAACCTAAGAGCTAATTTAAGGTCCATTGTAGGTTCACTTCGAAATTTTACACTTCTTTTTATAAGCAATGTAATTATTTCAAATTCATGTCAAATCCACTCTATGGCTATAATTGGCTATTTTCATTACACATTTTTATTGATGAAGTCCCTGGGTGATTAAAATCTCTTTTCATGAGAATATTTGCCCAAGCCCGCCTCCGCGATTTCTATGCATAAGCATAACACGACTTAGCTAACAAAAGTCGTAGTTAAACTCCGATCAGTGCTGGTAGGGCCTGAAAAGCAATAACTATTTAGTTGGTTTATTTCTTTCTTTTAATAGAAAGTATTTGCACGGTACCTGCAGTAATTTTGTTCACTATGCAATCGCAAAACGGTTTCGTGTTTAATTTTCGTTATTCCACGACAAAGTACCTTCTAAGGTAATGGACTTTTAACACGCAATTAAGTAAGAGTACACGTGTTTTTAGAGCTGAGAAATAAATTCACAAAGTTTTGGCGAAACAAAGACAATAAAAAAGCAAAAACAAGACTTTGCTTGAATTAAAATGATTTGGTCATAAATTGTCATGAGCCATTTAATTTAGGCCTAATTTATCATGACATGTGGTGTTACATGTCTTATTGTTAATTATTTATTTAATTTATACTTTTACTAGCTGTTGCCCGCGGCTCCGCCCGCGTGAATTACGATTTTTTTACATAATATACCTTCCTACTGGAATTCTGGTGATTCTGGTGTCATGTTGTACAGAAACCTGTTCTTACTTTGCACGGGTTATCTTGTGGTGATTTTGAAAACTCCTTTTTTTTAATAATAATATAAAGTTTCATTAATACGTAGTTGAAAGATCAAAAGGACGATTTTAACTATCGATATTTCGACCCAGTGGCACAGGTCGTGGTCACTACGTGACCACGACTTGTACCAATGTATCGAAATATCGACAGTTAAAATCGTCCTTTTCATTGTGATTTTTATTCTGAAACCACGAAATATGTCAAACATTATTAAACCATGTGAAAAGTTGTACTGGTGGTAGAACTCTTCTTTCAGAGTTCGGCCGGGTAGGTACCACTGGGATAAATTACTCTACTAACAATATTCCCCAGCCAAAAATAAAATAAGAGTCTTTTAAAAATCTTTGCTTCATCTCAATACAATCCAAAACATCAGAATGGACAATGGCTATATATTTCCTTACGTATAAAAAGACCTTAGATGACAGTCAGTCGGTTAGGATCGATAAGACCTAAGAGTTAAAAATATTTGTGAACCATTATCTTACCCTTTCCATATTGCGGATGATAAAGTTTAAATCTGTTCATGACTTAACAGTGCCATCTTAATATAAAGTCAGGAAACAGTAAATAACATGACAGTTAATTTTTATTTAAAAAAATTCGGTAGTACCTATCTCAGAGTTTTACATTCAAGTTCCACATAAATTGTAGAGATGGCGCTATACCTTAGCGATAACGCCAGTTACATGATTTTTGTTCACCCTAAAAGTGAAAAATTTTAAACCATACAAAATCTCCTGCTAAGCCTATTTATTTACGGCTGTAAGGGTACTCCAGTCTTACTTGAACCCTACGTCCTAGCCCTAGGTTCTTTGTGCATTCCGAGTTTCAAGTCACCTACCTACTTGAACTTAAAGGTTCTGATGTCTGTAACTTCTGAACTACAAAAGTGATGATGATAAGATTTGTATGGAATAATTTTTAAAGAACCTCCTTTCTAACAAAAAAAGAATGAATGGAATCGGACAACGCGTTAATGAATTATAACTAAAAAACATTTGGACTTTGATGCCGTCTTCCAGGGAAACCATGATGAATTTCGGGACAAAAAGTATCCTATGTCCTACCTCGGGGTATGAACTATAATCATGTCAAGTTTCATTTAAATCCATCCAGCGGATTAGCCGTGATGCCCGGTCGTGAAACAGACAGACAGACAGACAGACAGACAGACAGACAGACAAAAATTAAACAAATTACAGTTTTGGCTTCAGTATCGACTAAATAGTGTCCTCCAACAAAAATTTTCAAAATATCTTCAATGTACAGAATTCGACCCTTTACAGTTTTATTATAAGTATATATATATATATAGATTATTTAAGGACAAGCATATCCCGTCTTCTGTCTTGAATGGTCTTCTTGTAACGACGACCCTTAAAAGAGCACGGATCTTCTCTCAGTATAATATGAAGTTTGGTCATAGCCCACGACTCAAATCAGGGTACATATACACATGCTTATAAAAAGCATGCTTTTGAGCATGCTCAAAATAATTTGCTTGTCAATAAACACACTCATTACTAGCCTATTTACTAGCAGACATTTTGTAGACAAGCTATTGTATTTGTTTTCATTTATTTACCTATGCCAACTGTGTTAATCTACTTTATTTTCATTTTTTTTTCAATTATTTTACTGAAATCTGGACCTTAATTTCTTCACTTTTTGGCGTCTGTGTACAAAACCGCCCTTTTGATAAAATATTGACATCAAACTACTAATAATACCTACTTATATTAGAAATAAATCAATCAGGACAAAATCCGACTACCGATCTATAAAGATAAGTTCAACTTATAAAGGAATTGAACTGAAAGGCGCCACTTCAGGTGGAACGGGCTCTTAAGTGCTATAAAAATTGGACCAGTAATAAATTGTGCCATCTGCTGACCTTATTAAAGTAAGGACATCTTGAATGTCGGGCTTCTTAATGTAGAATACTGACAATCTGCGTCGGATTCAGCCTGGATTTATCGAGTATCCTTATATAACACATTATGTTATTAGTTGCTGCACGCCGGGTCATAAAAAAAGGGGGAACTGAGGGCCTGTTGCGCGCTCTATTGCACTTACGCTAGGCCATGTTCATTTCTCACGTGAGGAAGCTACAGGTAGCCGTTACGACGGACTGATTTCAGACGGCCGCCGCGTGTCTGCTAGGTTGCACGCGTTACCCCGCCAAAGAGTTTATTGCACGTACCTACTTATTAACGTACCTATTCACGCTAAACATGTCGCCATGTTCAGGACATAGCTCCACCCCAGTTTTTAGGGTTCCGTACCCAAAGGGTGAAAACGGGACCCTATTACTGAGACTTCGCCGTCCATCCGTCCGTCCGTCTGTCACCAGGCTGTATCTCTTGAACCTTGATAGTTAGACAGCTGAAATTTTACAACAATTACAAAAAAATATAATAAATTAGATATAATATGTAAAGGGGGCCTTCCATAAAACAAAAGTGATTTTTTTATTGTATTTGCTCGATATTGATAATGGCAATATAAACGTTTGAAATTTTTACAGAATATTTGATAATAATTACATTATTTTTAAATAAACATAATAAAACAAATATTTAAGAGACTCATATAACAAACGTATTTTTTTGCCGTTTTTATAACTGGTATGGATTAAAGAACCTTTAAATTAGGATTAAGGAACGACATAGCGAAACGTGTCGCCAAACTGAAGTGGCAATGCTCGGGCACATAGCTCGCAGGGCCGGTGGACGTTGGGGACCCAAGGTCCTGGAATGGCGGATACGCACCGGGAAGCACTGTGTCGGCAGACCCCCATCAGGTGGTCAGACGACATAAAGAAAGTCGCGGGGAGTCGCTGGCACGAGGCGTCGCAAGATCGTGGTGTTTGGCGATCATTTCAGGAGGCCTATGTCCAGCAGTGGACGTCCATCGGCTGAAGCGACAAAAATGACGACGAAGGAAACCTTCGTGCACGAGTTCGATTCGTACTTGACCAATTATTCTTTTATAAGCAATACGTTCCCAAGGAAGTTTACATGCACATCTGCGCTCTTTATTTAAATTTCTATGAATATTTAAACCAAATGGCATTTTCAGGCTTACTACTCGTACGAGTAAAACAACGGAAAAATCTCTAAACTCCAAAATGAATGCGCAGCGAGCATCCTCAAAAATTCCAACTTCCACGTCTCTGCGGAACACTGTTTGAATTAAAAATTTGTTCCTCCACCCCAGCTGTGGCTAGCTGGATTTTGTAGGCTCGTGTTGTGTCAACTTTATATTGTAATACGTTTTAAACCGTTCTCTATGTTTATCCAGAAAATAAAAACTTTGTAGCAGAACTGTCTCACAGTTGAGGGACCTAAATTATTTTAAATACGCTTGCTTGTATCTATATATGTATCTACGTAGGTAACAGATCTATGAAAGTGATTTTTAGAATTCCGTACCCAAAGGGTAAAAACGGGACCCGCGGTTGCGGTACGTCAGCGACTGTCTATAGATGGCGCTGGCTGTAAATGTATGGAGGAATTCGATTCGTTTGTGCGATGCGAGTCGACTCGAAATTCGAAACAAAAAATATAAATATTAAATAGTATATACCCAAACCTGTAGGTACTAACCTTACTGAATGCGTACTAGTGTTCGAATTGCAAAGCTCCATTCAACGGCTCAATAAATCGTTGTTGCTCTAATTTGAGATTACTTTCAAGGTTTACGCGCTTCAGCAATCAGCATTGTATCCTTATCAAAGCCAATTTGGAAACACGTTCTGTCAATTATTTACTTCGCCATTTCCTCGCGAGATGATGAAGAAATATGAAAACGTTTTCTTGATGCGATGGCTGTATTTCTGTATTAAATTGTAACATAACATACGTACATAATTGTAACCTAAGGCATACTACAATAATTATTACTATATTAGCGACACAAGCCCTTGGAAATAATACTAAATATTAAAATTAATATGTTGTAGTAGGTATTATTTTAACATTATATTTTTGGTTCTGAAAAATGTCCATTATTAGATTCAGTAGCACGTTCAGGAATTAGAATAAAAGGGAAATTGTGTGTACATAAAACAAAGGCGAGGAACTCATCCTGCCAGCACCGTTCACACGAGGGCTAACCGGGAACACGTGGTGTTTGTTCCCACAAATATTACAGCCCGAGCGTTATGCGGGCATATTCTACTGATATCCCCGCAAACAATGCAAGACATTCACGAAAGACGTCACGCTACATAGAAACTTATCATCAGGTTGCATGACCTATTTTCCTTTGATATAGTTTCTTGAGTGGCGCATTTAATGAAGATGTATTAAATGTCTTTAAAGTAGTAATAGATAGATTGCCTTTTTTAATGCAGGAGAGGATTGAAAACAATACATGTAAATTGATTTCTGAATAATATTCGTTTTGAATATTTAAATACCTTATTTTGATTTAAAATTGGTCAAGTGCGGTACCATCGAGAGTATATTCCCTTTCTCTATAGTTTTAAAGTAAACTAAACTCCCCTTCCCACTAAATCAAAAACGAGCATTTAGTTTTTTAATTTATTTTTATTTAACTATTTATTTCTACAGTAAGTAAGTATATAACAAAACATACTGTGAAAATTTCAAGCGTCTACCTGTTACCAATAGCAAAAACAAGCAAAAAAATCACGTTTGTTGTACTTGTATTAAATATTTATTTTATTCTATTTTTTAGAATTTGTTGTCATAGCGGCAACAGAAATACTTACATTAATGTGAAAATTTCAAGTCTGTAGCTATCACGGTTCAAGAGATACCTACAGCCCGGTGACAGACAGACGTACGGAGAGCGAAGTCTCAGTAATAGAGTTCTTTTTTTTTACCCTTTGAGTACGGAACCCTAAAAAACTTGACAGTTTGATTTTGAGAGAGTTCGGCTTACCCTATTTACGTGTAAAAGTCATCAGTAGTCAACTAGTCACAATAATAAAACAAAAATGCCATTTTTCTATCAGTATAAACCTGATACCGTATTGAGGACCCTCGTCGAGGATAACGAGGTCCCTCGCAGGTATAACGAGCTCACGCGCGGCGCTCGCTTTTATCATCATAAAATTATCGACACATTTCTCTTATTTCACCATTCGATAGCACCGGCCTTCATACAGGGTGACATGGAGTAGCACCTAATTTTGTTATGGCTACTAGACGCTAACACGAGAAGTTGTAACCTCACACTGCGCGCGTGTGTGCGTATACGTGTGTGTACTCGCAGTCACTAAATAAGTAATACTTAATAGTATAGGTACGTTATCACTTCAGTGTGCTGATTCTGTATCGTTCACTTAGTTAGTTAGTAACCCAAACTGGGTTATTAACTAAGAAAACGGAGGCAAAAATCCTATTTTTGTATTCTTTTTGTACAAGATAGCAACTAGCATGGTATACTGATATGATACCATACCGACCTAGGTTGATAATTTGTGCAAAAATAGGATTTTTGCCTTCGTTTTCTTAGTTAATAACCCAGTTAGGGTTACTAACTAACTAAGTGAACGATACAGAATAAGGCCCCAGGTACCTATTCCTACAGTGTACATTATACTGGAAATGGATTAACGTTTAGTGACCCGCGAGTTAAAAACTATAAAGAATATAACTTTCAAAAATAAAATAAAAAATATTTAACGGGGTCTTCCATACAACAAACGTGATTTTTTTGCTCATTTTTGAATTCGGATTATGAAGTTTACTTTCATGCTATTAAGAATTGGTTTTGATAATAGGTACGGAACCGTCAGTGCGCGAGCCCGACTCGCACTTGAATAATTTTTTCTGTAATATTTTTCGTAACGCTGCCTGTCGCACCCACCATGTATTCGTAAGAGCGAGGAGGAAAAATTAAAACACTCTTGGCTATTAATTCATAGGTTATTTTATAACTTGAAGACTTGTGAATAGAATTTACGAAGGCATAGCCGCGGGCATAAGGTGGTTTCAACAGGGTACATAATATTTCTGATGGAAACTCGACCTCGGACAAACCATACTTAATAAAGTTTCTACTTATTAGGTACTATCCGTAAGTATTACTAGAGTAGGTACAATCTTTTGCCAGTAACCAGGTCGGTAAACCTATAAAACTTTCAGGTAAATTCATTTAAGCATAAAGTTTGACATAAGCAAGCAGTAGGATCGGAGAATACTTTAACAAAATTTATAGGAGTCATTTTGCGCAGACATTATCTACAGGCTGGGGACCGGGCGCGTATTCTCTCGGGTAGTATGAATAAATTGACAATTCTCTGAATATGGCAAGAAGTACGGTAAAGTCGGGTAGTCAATGTAGGTTACTGAATCCATCGGTCACCAGGTACATTGGTCATTGATATAACAGGTATATATTATTACCTAATAGGTGTTGCTAGAATAGTCTCGACAACGGGGAACTCACCAGCGATATTTTGTGAACACTTGTGACCATTTCGGAATGATTGCCTTCTCAATACGTTGTGTAGGTATGTGCGACGGGGAAGCATAGTACACTAATTTCATTGAGCAAAATACTAGGTACTTTTAGTGTTTTTAACATCAGTTGATGAATTCAGGGTTATATAAAAAATAACAAGTCGCTCTCGGCCAGTTATTAGTTTTCATGTAAACAAATACAGGCCGGGAGCCATTTGGAATTTTTATATAACCCTGTATATCTGCAGTATTTTTGGTGCTAAAGTAAAAGTTACTCATGTAAAATTAAAAAATAGGTGAAACAGTTAAAGACCCAGTAAAAAAGCTAATTTAAAAATAATAATAATCCGTTCTATATTACGCCATACTTATTTAACAGGTAACGGAACTTAACGGTTTTATGACATTGCAATTTTCATACGCGTTTAATTTTCTACGCGTTGGTTAAAATCTGTGGCGTTGGTAATTTTCATTAAAATTTACGAAGCGAACGCACGCTTTTGATGTAAAATAGATAGAGCGTTTGAGATAATTATTGACTACCGCACACGGTAATTTCACGTGGTCAATGAAAATGGGACGAGGTTAAATGAGGGCCGTTGAAGTTGTACAATGTTCGTAATGGTACAGCGCGCGTGTCCACTTCACCGGAAGGTTGTATATATATAAACGTTTGAAATGTTAGCAGTAAGGTTTGCAAGGGTTCAAAAGGGAAGAAAAATCATAGGGACGTATAGTCATAATTAAATACTCTAATATGGTAAAATGTAAAAAGGGTCAATTATATTTACATAGATTTGATTTAATTTTTATTATTTTATAGCTTAGATTTTTTTTAATTATGTACTTATTTTGATAATGTAGTTTGTAGATTATTATTTATTGAGTCTAGTTCTACTAGTAGCTATTTTACCAGTAATTAGTTTACGTCCTTTTTTCGGACGAACCGAATATAGGTAAATTAGGAACCGAATATAGGGAATTCGGTTCGTCCGAAAATAGAACACAAAAAATCATAAAAATAGGTTGAAACCTTTCGAAAGAGTTTGGTAATAAACACTGTGGCACGAGAATTTAATGTATGGGAAATATCCATTTAAAAGGATTACGACATCCGTAGAAATTAGGTGAAAATATGTCAAAGCAAGAAGAGCTAAAAAAATCAGACCTTGATCTTTCTTCCTCCTTACCCTTCATTACTTAGCGATTTTGTCACCATCACAATACAAAAGAAAATAAAGAATTGATTTTTTGAAGCTTTAGCTTATAAATTATTCATGATTTGTAAGACTTATCGCGCAATGTATGCAAGTTATTAGTGACAGAATTAAAGACTTTGGTAGTGGAATTCATCTTGCGGTCCGGCGAGCTTTGAGCGCGATTGGGTTTCACTCTAAAGCTCTTGGCGGTGGTCTTATACAAGCGTTAACTTCAAGATAGAGTACGTAATTTAATACTAAAATCAACGGACTGTCCGCAGAGTGGGTGTTCAAACCTAAATTTGAAACTTGTTTCCTCCAAAAAGACCAGTCTTACAAACGTTACAAAAATAGAATAGTACTAAGTAACTTGCCCGTGGCTCTGTCCAGGTGACAACCAGTTTTTCACAAATCCCGCGGGTAACGGTTTTTTTGCTTTTTTAACACACACATATACGTCAATTGATCAATTCGATTTTATAATATTAGTGAGTCTGTGTGCCTTTAAAAAAAGAGCGAATACATTTGATGATTAAACGAACTTACCTTAAGTGAAGTTCTATCATAATTTTATGAATTCCTGTATGAAGATATTAACATGTATACTTATTAGGTATTTACGCCAAGTGATAGCCATTCAGACACTAAAGTTGAGAGAAAAAATAAAAAATTTCAACATTTTTCATTACGATATCTCACGCTAGCAACACTGTGTCTGTCCTTTCATTTAGTTCAGAGTAATTATTATAAGAGTGCCTTTGTGCTTCGATAAGCTCGTCTTGGTAGGAGCACTACAGAGCACCCAAATATGTATCATATACCTAATATATACATAACTACACAATATTATATATGTAAATATAATAATATATATATATGGGTTATGTTGTCTTCAAAAAATATTTATTATTATTGTAATATGTACATTTCTTATTTACAAATTCATACATGGGTTTTTCCACAAAACAGGGGCGGGAGGGTGTTAATATCTTCATACAGGAATTCATAAAATTATGATAGAACTTCACTTAAGGTAAGTTCGTTTAATCATCAATTTTAATTCATTCCTGTATTCTATATTAACATGTATACTTATTAGGTAGATGTTTAGAGCCATGACATTTGTAAATAAGAAATGCTTTTAAATTAATAGAATAATAAGCATAATCGCTTAATATTGAGCAAAAAAATAAAAATAACAACTTAAGTTGATATTCAAAGCAAATTAATAATTAATGCCATAATTTTGTAGAAATATTAAAACTGTAATAGATAGTAAATCAATATTATTAGTATAATATATTAATAGTAATATATGTACAAAAACATATATTTTTATATGTGCGAATACCAAGGGTATATTAAGACTATATTCTAGCAGTACTGCTCGTATGTAGTCTTGACGATTAAAAGAGGTTTTAAACCTCTTTCAACAAGCTTGAAAATATTTGTATCAGTTAAAACTTTTAAATGCAACACTTGATTAATCGTAATAAATTGAGCTGTTAATATGCAACCATGAAATATATATTTTAAACAGTAAATTGATCACGAATATATTTTTATAAACTTGAGTAGAATAAATATTACCGAGACATATTTTTGGAAAGAAAAAAAAAAATAAGATCAATTTATTAATATATAAGATTAATAAATCTATGGGTTGCAGAGAACTAGTTCGTAAATTTTTGTTCATCTTGACTTCACTTTACGAAAATACAGGAGTAGGCATTAGTATTTTCGTAAAGTGTTGTTTAATTTTATTCATAGCTCTTTAGAGTTATTTCTATTGAAGGAGTTAACAATGATATTTTTATTTAATTATTTGGGTTTTGGTGTAGGTACAGCTTTAATAAGGTCATTAAGATTTAAAGTGACCTTAAATTATATTTTTAACTGAATAGGGTGAAGTAAGAATATTCTCAAGAGATTTTAAAAAAGCCATAGATAAATCATCTTATAAGCCTATTTTAAAGTTGATTCTGAGACAAAGGCTGATGAAGTAACTGTATCTACTGTTTATTCCTGAGTTCTAATAAAGTGATAACAATAGAAACTTAAGATAGTCTGAAAAAAGCATGTTTTCTAATATTGTCAGACAGTAAACATCTTATACAATATTATAGTATGTAAAACCGTGTTGAGTTTATCATTTCACATAATATTAAAATTTTAACGGAAGGCATAATTTTTATTCTTATTCATGTTATAATAATGTTATTTAATATCATTAATTGTTATTTTAACAGTCACCCCAACACTACTATCGCTGTTGTACTGGTTAGTTGTAAACAAAAACCACATATACAATTGGAATACAAATATTAGACAATACTTTTTAAGTTCTCCAGTTTCTGCATCAAGACCATTTTTTAATTTAGCAGTCTTTCAGTTGAAAAATGTGATCTGATTTTTCCAAGTTGATAATCGCAAAAATCAACGAGCAAATATAACATGTTAATAGGTAGACACGTCGAAATGTTATTCGCGATTGTTCGCGATTAATGCTTTGTTGACTTGTTGCGACGATGAAAAAAAAATTTTTTTTTTTTTTTTGTCACTTACCCAATAATTCCACTGTCATCACAGAAGATAAAAGTCTTTAATCTTCGTTTAATAATAATCAGTTAATTACATACCACAGCTGAAGTACTACTGTACTGGTATTCAAGTTCCTAGTGAAGCAGTGATGACCCAATTTTCAATTATCATTTGACCTTGGTCAGTCATCATCGAGAGCTAAATCCTTGCAGCGGCGTCATCCATCGACATGAAAGTTAAACAAAATATTAGACTTATTTAATAATGATTAAATACAGAAAACATAAAATGTAGGCTATGTATCAACTCTAAAAGAACAAAAAAAAAATTATGATACATGCAAGCCAAAATTATGAACCATCATTGTTCATATTATCATAAATCCAATGAAGTATTTAATGATTCTATGATCTTATATATATATTGGTAATTTCCAAATCCTTTAACATTTTTGATGCATAGATAACCATTAGTTAATTAGCGGCGGGATCGCCTGAAAATAAAAATATTTGATCTAGCAAAAATTAATTTGGTCTTTAAATATATTTTCCATTGCGTTACGTTATTCCTAGGTATAGATACCGATATTCCTGTAGATACAGGTACAAGGATACCTAAAATAAAATTAAATAAACATATCATCGATTGTTTTATAAGGACTCTACATTTTCCATACCTATTTAATATTCATTTAAGAAATTTAAGAAATAGTCAATTATAGAAACTATAAATAACTTTGATATTCAAAAAATATTGCATTCTTTTAAAAGCATGCGTCCTAACTCAGTTAAAGCATTGATAAATTTGATGTAATATCTAATACATCGAGTTACGATGAAATAATGGTTGTATTAAAAAACAGGTATTTGTAATGGAATAACAAAAAAAATATTAAGTATGTTATCGAATAGGTTGTCTCATATTCAATTGTATGTGAACAGAATATAATAGCCGAGTTTTTTGCCAGACCTTCTCAGCGCAAACCCGTTTTTCAGATTCAAGCTTTCATAAAAGCCTGTAAATCAAGCCCATTTGAAAAAAATCATTTTCATTTTTAATTACTTAAACATGAAAATTAATTGTAATGTTAGTGGTTCAATAGTTTATAAATCTTCGTAATATAAAACCTTTTGTATAAAAGTAAATTATTATGAATGAAACTAGGATAGTCCCTAGATATCTAAAGTGTCATAGCACTACATGCGAACTAAAGAAGAGAAAAAGGAAATACACATTAAATTCTGTTCATAGTTTTGAGAACATAAAGAGAGAAAATAAATAAATTTTCCACTCATATTTAAGCACGATAAAATAATATCATCAGGCTCGAATATTTTATGAATGCGGTTATTCTATAAGCTAAGCGGCAAACGTACGAGTAAGTAGGTGTCGTTTATTGCCGGTGGTACCCCCGATGGTCCCCCCGGGGTACCACGGGTTGCCTTCTTACCCCGACCCGATTATATGCGAACATGCGCGAGTCCGCACGAGGTTCGAAACAGCGCAACGCTAGGCCAGCACTCCGATCGGCGGCCGCGCGGCGCCTGACATGACAGGTCGACGGAAATGTCAAAAGAGGACATCGATAAGTACTTGCAAGGCTGTTTTGCTCCTGGTGCTGCTCTTGTGGGGAAATCAAGACTCTTCTGTCCTGGGTAAATCTTCGAGAAAAGTCGTCGCAAGAGACGAGTGCTGTCCTGCGATTTGGCCCGTGGGTCCACCATGGACCGACAGGTGGATTGCTCAGATATTCCTCCAGTGCCAGTTAATATTGGATCTTGATTAACTGTTTTTCATATTATTGATAAAAGACATAATATACACAGAAGTTATTAGAATATTATATTATCAAATAAAATTTTTGTGTCTCACTCGTACATTTCAAATTTTGAGTAGTATTACTAGTTGATTTTGTAAGACGTTGTCAATGGACTTTTTATTGATGTATCTATAAATAATGACCACAACAAGAAACGATTCGTGTGAAAGACTAAAATAATTGTAAATAGTGCATTTGATTGCGGGTACTTTTCAGACCTTGTCTAGTAAAGTAATCTTGGTTCATTTAAATTAGCAGACAGTAAAAGAAAATATTGATATGAGGGTATATCGAAATAGTTTCTAAAGGTAATCGTTTTTATCCTTTATATCATTCCAATACAGTTGGTGATAAAAAAAAAACAGCATCGCGCGGTGTTCCCAGGTGGTCACCCATCCAAGTATTAACTGCGACCGATGTTCCTTAATTTCGGTGATCGGACGAGAACCGTCAACCGGTGTTTTCAACATGGTATGGGGGCGTTTAAGCAACAATTTGCTATTTTGGAAGTTGCTTACAAGATAATCTTGTCATTTTTGGGAATGATTAATCCATAGGCGTTGTCCCAATAACCATCCTCAATGTATATTGTCGTGAAGGTCACACTCTCTAATGAAGTGTACCCAACACTGAAGCATAGACTGCAGAATATATTATGTTGATTGACTTTTTTGCAATTATTACCTAATATAGAGACGATAATCTTATTAACTCACCCTCATGTATGTCGTCGTGATGATCACATCCTCTTATACAGTGTCCTCAACATAGATGCTTTGCAATTATTTTTTGCAATTATTAATACAAAGGCGATAGTCCTCAGGTTTTTCACCTACCAACTACCCTCAATGTATGTTGTCGTGAAGGTCACACCCTCTAAATGAAGTGTACCCATCACCAAAGAATGCATCTTGATTAGCTCCTCTTGCAGTAATTAAAACAAAGGCGATAGTCCTTCCAACTACCCTCAATGTATGCTGCTGTGAACGTAACACCCTCTAAGAGGTGTACCCAACACTGGAGCAATATGGATTTTCTGAACCAATAATAACAATTCCGTAGATTTCACAATTCGTTTTGACGACGAATCCGATTATTTTGAATATTTCTTTTCGGATACTTTGATTTCCGCAAGAAATACTTATAATCACTCACTTTTTTATACGAGTTTAATAATGTTGTGTTGAACGGCCGAGCACTAGAACGCTAATGGAAGGACAGACACAGTGTTGCTAGCGTGAGATATCGTAATGAAAAATGTTGAAATTTTTTATTTTTTCTCTCAACTTTAGTGTCTGAATGGCTATCACTTGGCGTAAATACCTAATAAGTATACATGTTAATATAGAATACAGGAATGAATTAAAATTTCTACAATCTAGGGAATTAAATTGCTTATTCCATCTGCAGACATAATCGTCGTCAAGCGTAAATTGATTGAAAGACATAAAAATTGCAAAAAAAAATATCTATAATGTGAATCAGATGCGGAAATTTACAGCAACTTATTTCTATCTCTTACGTCCGTGAATACTCAAAGACAAATGACATATACACATGTCGCCCTATAAGCCTTTGAAGCATTAGTGATTAGATGATTAGATATTAGGTATGTTCCATTAAATAAAATCGAATCCGCCTACGCTATTTTATCATCATAGTACCTATACCAGTAGAAAAATCTTTCTGTCGGTTGGCAACCAAATTAATTTACTTTTCGTTCGTTCGTACCTACTCACTACTCATCCATCAATAAGGCAGTCTGATATTGTCAATCAATATAAATTTTAATGAGGCTCTTTATACTTATTGGAATTGTCATGTAGACTGATATATTCGATATATTAAATTTTTATTTATCCGCTCTCTTTTATGAAGTTTTTTATCTAATACTTATCCTAATCCTAATCCTAATCCTAATAATATTATAAAGGCGAAAGTTTGTGTGTGTGTATGTTTGTTACTCCTTCACGGCTCAACTACTGAACCGATTTAGCTGAAATTTGGAACATAGGTAGCTTATAACCCGGATTAAAACATAGGCTTTTTATCCCGGAAAAATCCGTAGTTCCCGTGGGATACTCAAAATACCAAATTTTCTAGAGCAATCTATAGCTACATCTATAGATAGATTGTTCAAGCGAACTTGCTTGAAAGCATGTTTAAAGGTTGGAAAGGTTTGGAGCAATTTTTGGGAGAACTTTTTGGCGAGAAATTTTTATCCGATCGTGTTTCTGAAGTTAGGTTAACACATATTATGCTGTTTTTTTCCCAGAAAATCCAGGACTCCCACGGGATTTGTAAAACCCCGAAATTCACGCGGGCGAAGCCGCGGGCAAAAGCTAGTAAATAAATAAAAAATAAAAAAGCCTTTTACTTCATGCTAATTTACAAATAATTGAATAACTATTTTTTTATGCTAAGTAGTAACTATATGACATATTATATTATTTTTAAACGATTCTAATTTGTGTTACTATGGTTTTCTAGCAAGAACCCCTCGTTGATTCGAAGGTGATGGCCTCCTCGAGAGATTTCCAGTTTTCCCTGTTGGTTGCTATGGTCACCCATTATACACCAGCCACTTACGTTATGTCATCTGTCCATCGGGCAACTGGTCTGCCTCTTTTTCTGTAGCCTGGTAGTCCTTTCCAAGAACCAAGTCCAAGTTCCAAGTCCTTGAGTCCATCTGTTGTCCTAGCTTTATGGTTCTTCTTTATGGCTTTATCTTATACTTACTTACGTAAAAAATCCAATAGACTTAGTTATATGGCTTATTTAACCGCATACGCGGTTAAAAATATATGGCATTCAGACTGCTAGATATTACGTTCCATTAAATAAAATCGACTCCGCCTACGCTATTTTATCCACTAATCCATATCATCATAGTTCCTATACCTATCAGTAGAAAAATCTTTCTTTATTATTTGTAAACTTTCTTTATTATTTCTTCATTATTGTATTTTAGTGTGATAACATAAAATAATATACCCGGCTGAGTTTGTTGTGGGCTTCGTCTCAGAGGCAGAGTGCGTTTGTGAACCCTCCTAAACTTAGTTTTAAGTCGTGAAATACGAGTAGGTAGTTATCAAAGAGACTACATGAAATAATTTTTTTTTATTTTATTATATTCTAAATGATTTCTCACTTACCCCTAAGCTGGCGTAGAAACCATAGTAACTACGTACCTACTATATTTATCTAATCGCAAGCCCTTACGGAGAAGTTTTGGTACAAACATACGAGAATTTTTTATATTAGAAGATTTATAATGGTAATTATTTGACTTGCCATCCTACCTTATCTTACGGTAACTGTCCAAGGGTAAACCGCTAGTCGGTTGCTACGCAGTCCGCACCTTAGAGTATCTTCCCGATTAAGTTAAATTTGTTCTCGAATATCCATTTCATAACAACAACAAAGTTCCTTCACAATACAGCCTGCCAATAATGGTGAAATGTAATACTGATAAACAAGACATTGGTGCTAGAAATTGGAATTATTATGGAATATTATTATTACGTATCGTATAGGGCCTTCGGATTTGGCAGCACCTAATACCTTTTTTCAATTTTTTTTCATTATCGTGCATGAAATAAAAGAAAATAATATTCACGATATTTTTCTTTATTTAGGTGCTAAGTAGAATTCTTAAGTGTTCTCCAGTTCTTAAGTTGTTCAGAGTCCATGTGTGTAGGTTTCACATACACTTAACAAGTGAAAGCTCAGAGATTTTAAAAGAGCCTACCCCTTTTAAAATCTTTGAGTTCATATTCTGAATATTTAAATTAACCTTTTAAATACAAGGAAAATGTAGCGCCATCTGTTAAAATTCCTACGAATTGCCATGGGTCCTAAGCAAACATTTTTAGGGCCCGAGCAAGAGTGCAATTTAATGGCGAGCGGGTCCTATATTATGTCTATGGGAAGGCTACTGGAAACTTATCAGAATTTTCGTAGTAGAACAAAGAAGTTAGGATTAATTGGCCTTACAAGTATGCCAAATTAGTAAGATCAAGAGAAGGATATGGAAATTGGACATAGACACAATCACATAAGTCTGCAATGGCCTCCCTATTCCCACTATAGTCAAATCAGAAAAATTATTTGCCTCACTGAAAAATGACTCTACCGTTTATCCTTTAACCGGTGACGCAATATATCCGTTGGATATTATTACAAATGCGGCCATAAACAGGCAGCCAGCGGCAGTCGTGAACAACCACGCCTATGCTAAGGCATAAGTCAGACTAAAGAACAAGCGAGCCACAGATATGGACGAGCAATATTATCGGAGAAAGCAATGCACTATGGACATTAACGGCGTAGACGGCGTATTTAAGCGATTTTTTTGAATATCGTATTGGATAAAACTTTCTCGATAGGAAGTTCTCTCAAAAATTAGCTCCAATATCTCAGTTTTTCTAATTTTTATCAGAAACTACAAAGAATTTAAATGAAATCTTTGTTTTAATATGATAATAATAATATAAAAAAATTCTTATAAACAGATTTTTGATAACTGGCTTAGATTTTTGGTAATTAGGTAAAATGTAGTTTTACTGTTATATTCTTCCACTGCTGTATGTTGCACCCACCTGTGAAAGACAAAAATAAATTCAATATATCCTCATAAATGCTGGTTGTCCGACCGAAGCTTGAAAGCTGTGCACAAATAAACAAAAGCGTAAATCGCTCGCGGAGGTGAGCGCGCGCCGCCCGCTCGCAGGCTGCAGCTGCCTCTGCGCAGGCTAGCTCGCATACCTGCTAGGACATTATTAAGCGGGTAGAATGTAGCTCAAACTCGAGCATAACTTAGCATTTTTAGAAGCTGGACTAGAAAATACGCTCTCCCAATAATATTTTGATCAAATTGCTTTCTTTAAAGAATTTCAGTTTTTACGCATTTGAGGAAATTCTCATGATAATATTAGCATGTTGTATTATATTTTCACTAATTTCTTTTTTCATTTCCAACAATCTATTCACCTTATACCTACTGCTTTTGAGAAAAATGAGATCATTAAGAAAAAATTACATTTGCCAAAAAAAAAAACGTACGGACGATTCCGAACAGAAAACTATAAAAATTCCCGTCCTTAGAAAATATGAACAGCAACATTTTTATTGATAACTTTTTTGAGTCGGACCAACGCATTTCACCTCTCTCCTGTGCTATATTTCATGTGTAATCTCATATACCAATCACGACACCAGTGTCCATAAAAGTGTTATCTTTTCCCATTTATATTTCACGTGATATTTAAGTTACATAACTGAATTCACTGTGAATTATGCGCAGCTCACAACTGTTAGTATTTTATTCAGTGTAAAACTATGCCAGTTCGAGTAACTTCAAATGAATCAGTGATAGAGTTTCAAAATTGAACGTCCGAAATATGCTCGATTGTTGTGAGGGTAACATAGAGCAATTTATATTTACGGATAAATAAAATTGCAACAGATGTAAAATATAATGTCTACAGATGTAAATTATAATGTCTAGTTGAAAGTGTCAGCGCAGCATCCACTGGAACCTTCGTAACCAACTCGTAACTTACTTTTAAGTCGGCAAAATGTAAAGTTATCACTACGTTATAAGTTATAAACATTATATCGATCTAGTTTTTTATTGATCTTTCATGAGTGCCTGTAGGGTAGACCTATGGGTAATAAAGAACTGTGAATAAAGAAAGAAAAAATACTGATAAATTATAATAATTCAATTGGCAAATATAGCCTCCGTAATATGAATGTACCCTACTGTATTATGTAGGTACATGTTACGTACAACTGTACATGATACGTACTGTATTATTTATGAAAAGCATGTTAATATAAACTCTTTAAAGGTATAAGTAAAAATGTCGTGTCAGTCGTACAGTTAAAAGCGTCTTTAACAGATTGGCATGAGGGAAATATTGGATGATTCACAAAGTGGCCTTTTGACTGTTTCAGCGTCGATAAATCGTCCAATGTCCGGGGACCAAAGTGCTCATGTTGAAATTCAATAGAACAAGCGTTCATATTATGTCGCACTGCTGCTAACGCTAATATACGTACTCGTACATCGCGAAATAAAGTTCTACATGCGATTTTTTCTTGCATTCATCTTTCCCTTTGAATCCTTTGATGTACCCGTATGTAATCTGTATCTCAGAGCTTTAATATTAAGCACAAAGCTAGTTCTTTGATTAATCTCGTAATTACTAATTAGTGTTTATAATTGGATCTGTGTAGAGTGTAGATGTTGAAATATTAGGATTGGATGAGGAAACCGGTGTGGTTCTTCTATTGCATTTTATCATCCTGCTGTGTGTTTCTGATTTCTACTAAAGAATATCACTATGTATTACGTATATGTAATACGTAAATCGCTCACGTATCATTAGGATGTCCTCATGTTGATGGTGATACGTTATATGGTCGGTCATTTCAAAATATCATCAAACATCCCGGCAAACGTTGTTTTGCTATATACATTATTTTTCAGTTACGAGTATGAACAATAGTTTAGCTCTTATCCTCACCGAATATTTATCTACCTAAAATTTTTTATAAAAATCTGTCGCGCCGTTTTGCAGGAGGTTAATATTAGGAAGAAGATAACGTTTAACGAATCTTACTTAGTTTTCAGTTTAAAAGTTAAGATTTCTTTAAGGGGTCTCCATATTAAAGGGGATAAATAATTTTTGTGGCCAACATTTCAATTGCGGGGTCCACTTTATCTGATCAGCGTTTAATCACTGGCCGGATGCGAGCTTCATTTCGTTCTGACCGGTAATTAAAACTGCGTTTATAAATAGCATGTATACATGTAAGTAGCGGCTGCGGTTGGGTGGAAATATTTTATGTTCAGCCATCTCGAAAATATGTTGATCTAAAAAAAGTTGATATGATTCGATGTGATGTTATGACATTGTCATGATCTTTTTTGTCATCGTTTCATTAATGACGATTGACGACCCTTAACAATATTATTATATCTTCTATATTTTTACGTACATGTTTTTAAATTTTACATTAATTTTAAACCAAAGCGCCTTTATGTAGACTTCTTTGATGTATAAATTTCTAAAAAAAAAGTTTAAAAGGTACAAACTACCAAACCTTATAGCTTGGTAATTTGCTCTATTGCCTCTATTAGATATTCTGTAGTTATAATTAGTTATACGATAGTAGGTATAAAATGTTAAATGTAGACAATTTTAAGTAACAATTTGAAATTTATTTCAGTGAAACAAATCAACAAACATTTAAAATTAAAATGATGTATTTGCTTATTAGGTTATTTTAATGAATGCATGGTCTGGTATGGTATGGTCATGGTATTTGTAACAGTTATGCCATGTCATTAGACATTTGTGGTTACTGCCCATCCATCGCAAGCTTTAAAAAACTCAGAACTCCTCACCACAAATAAATTCATCGGTCAAGAGAAGAGATAATCACCGTATAAATCGTTAAATTATATACATTCTGGTTCACTCCTTCCTCCGATGGTCCCCTCAAGCGACACGCTTCAAAGGCTACGATGAGCGACGGAACTATTCATTAAACTTTTTATACCCCATTGTGATTTGTGGTTGTGCAGTCCACCACTGAATTTCATTTCAATAAAAATATCCACGTCATTGCAGCCTTAATATCTACTAGTATAAATATCAAATCGGCTTCCACGTATATTTCTAACGAAAGTAACGTTATGGCTCTAAACATTAGATAGCTATTACAACGCGCTTTGCATGGCTGCTATTAATTTAGAGTGTTTAATGAGCACTTGAGCATTGAGAAAATGTGATGTTGAGCACGACGTACATTTTACCTAATTATTAACATTGACGTTCTTCGTCCTCATTCGAATTGTTTGTTTTAATATTCATAACACATTTAAGAGTTACTTGGCATAACACACACATAGTTATTAATTGAAACTAATGTCAATAGAAACCTTACAATCAATTGACTGGCAAATGAGAGGAAATCTATTAGGACTTTGTGTTAAAGTACAAGATCATCAAATAAGGAACTAGAAGAAGATACATGAATTCAAAGTAGAGAAGATGAAACAATGCGTTATGATGGTGAAGAAGAAGAGTTTAAAAGAGGAAAAGATGAAATGATGCGTTGTGCTGGTGGAGAACATGCAAGGCATGAGATTGAAAACTCCTTTTTAAGAGGTTTTATTTTTTATAGATTGGTAGGTATAGTATCAACGAAAATTATGATGATGGGATATCAGATAAGAAACCTAAATGTTGGTCCTAAAATATTTTCACTGAATTATTTGACTGATATACCTCGATATTGTTACTTTAGAAAAAATTTAAAACTCAAGAACTGAATCAACGTTGAAGATATATGTAAGAGTTCCTAATCAATAATAATCATTAACCTTGTAGAGCCGATTAATCACAATTAGCGACTTGGTAAGGCTGTTCAGTGCTCGGTTCTATATAAAATTCTGGCAGAAAGACGGGCATATTCAGCCTTAATCATAGTCTGACAGGGGCCGGAGGAAAAACAATGAAGATTTAGACCGTCCGTTCTTTCGACCCTGCCCTGTCTAACCTAAATATTTCACGTTGAATGCTAGGTTACATTAATGGTTTTTGTAAAATTCACATTGATTTACGAAGTTGGTGGGATATATTTGGACATTATACTCATAATGACATGTAAACAAAGGTATTCGTTCTATTATAGTGATTCAAAAGTCTAAAATAAAGGGTTCCCCCGTGGAAGAAAAACGCTGGTGTTCATCGCTAAGGTCAGTAAATTCTACATTCGTTGGCTGAATTCGTCGTTCATATTCAGCATCTTTTCATCAAATCAGTCGGCAGAACTAATTGCTGACGATTATTACAGTTTTAGTTAGTATACACTATCAGGGGCTGTTATTTCTACGCACAAAAAAAAAAGACAATAAGGCAGTCTTTGCAGTCATTGTATTCCGCCATATTGTGTCTCTCTATCTCTATGTTCTGTGTGTGCAATCAAGTAATATAAATAAATAATTTAAAAAAAATATTTCTAATATTATGTAGGTAGCTACTAGCTACGGCAAACGTAGTTTTGTTTCATAAATTATTTTTCACTTTTAAGAAAAATAGGTCCTATTCTCAGGCCTATTTCACTGGAGGATTATAACCAACACTGACGCGAGAATTTTATTTATTTGAAGATCCAAGAATTTTATTTGATTGAAAACCCAGCTGAGTTTGTTGTGTTGTGTCTTTTTATCTTTGTTTGTTGTCCCTGCAAATAGTTATTATTAACCACAAAATAGAAAGGTATTAGGATTGACCTGGCATATAATTGGGGCAGTGAATGCAGTTTGTGTGGGCGGGGACTTTGACATGACGGCGAGTAGGCGAGGCAGCGTATATTTTGTACGATAATTGGATTTGCTTGACATGCCTCACGATTTACAAATATTTTGAGGTTGGATGTTAAACTATTGAGGTATGAGCCGAGGTAATATTGGCAACACGTCCGTGTTTTTTACAGATATTCAGGCTACGAGCTATCATATTTAGTCACATCATAGTGATTTAATTAAGGAACAACTATGTTCGGAGTATGTCCATGACTTGCGAGTTATCTATCTATTCTTTTAATTTAACGATGCATAGATAGCATAGCAATTTCCAAAGCTCTTTGATGGGTTAACCTTAGATACCTAAAGTGATCTGAGGTATTTACAAATGTTACCTTTCGAGGTATCAATTTAGCGTTACCCCAACTCTACGATAAACTTTATACGTTTACTAAGAATACCGCATTTGCATGCCTTTATTAGGTATGGAAATGTACGTTTATTTTAGTTGAAATAGTTTAACCTAAACAGCTATAATATTATCGGACTTTGAAGACTGACGACCAGAATAAGAGACAAATTAAAAGACAATAACTATTCTACTGCTATTTGACGTTGATGAATAAGACGGCAAACTTATTAATACATTTGAAAGTGTGCTTATATCATACTCCTAAACTTCTAACGGAATTCAAACGACAATAAAATAAAAAAAGTTCCCGCAGGAGTGTTGGGCTGTGTTAAAATATTCCTTTTGCTTGTGACGTTGTTGTTTTGTTTGTCTTTCAACTTTGCGCATCGTTCGTTTTCACCCGCCTTTTGTAGGGATCACACAATTTTTTATTTTCATTGCAATATAATTCAAAATTGGAAAAAAAAACATTTTCCAAAGCAAATAATTTAAATAGAAGTTTTCGCAGACTGCCGTGATAAATAAATAATTAATAAATCACAAAAAAAATTGCGGGTGAAATGAGTATCAAAACGGACAAAAAATCTTTGTTACGCTTTGACCCACAACTCAGAGAAGTAAGTTTAAAGTGTTTCGACCCGACACCGAAGCATGATTAGAAGATGTCGACAAAACTGTATTACTAAAATATTATATTATTATACAGTAGTGCTAAAAGGTGTTGATTTCCAAAATCTTAGTACTTAGTAGTAAGTACCCTCTGATAAGAAAATTCAGCATATGGGCATGCGAACGAAATGGCCACTCAAACTTTTTTCGTACAAGCAAACAGTAGCGCTATCTGTCAAAATTCTATAAGTGGCTGATAAGCGAACTATAGCGTGGCCTTACTTTTTGGTGGCAAAACAAGCAGTTTTGGCACCGATAAACTGGCGACACTTTTTCGCGCTGTCCGATATGTCTATTGTAGTTCCACATTTAGGTAACTCAAGGGGGAAATGTAACTTCTCGTATGAACGATTTGTATTGTACGCTGCTGTCATACAATACATATAAACTCATATGATAATTGTGGAGTATTTTGCAGTTCTAGTTTATGCTCATAATTGTTCTACATCAACAAGTATAGTGTATTATTATGAATCCCTCCTGCATTAGGTACTTACCTATATTCTCTACGCTTGGTTCCCTGCACCAACTTAATTACTTGTTTACTTTCTGCTCTGACAGTCACATTTGCATTTCGTGGGAACTGCATCGGTTTTGATTTATTTTTCATTGTTTTCCTTGTTTGTACACATAAGTAAGAACATAGGTTTTCGCTTGACTGCGATCTTATCTCTCGTAAACGGTGCATAAACTTGAGGATGAAACCTCAAGACATGGGTATACACTTCGTATAGACCAAACCATTTTTTTTCAATTATATTATCCTCATTACAAACATACATACATACACTACATATACTTTCACTTTTACAATAATATTATTGTGGTAAGTGCTATTATAAAATTTTACAATTATATATCTATGGTCAGGTATATCATCAAAAAGGTAGGAAGTTAATCTAGCTATCTTTCTGATTGATAAAAGTCATGCAGTGTTTAACCTTCTAATCTATAACAGACAAAACCACAATGATACTACAATAATTTTCCAATTATAACAGTTCGAATTGCTTCATTGTTTCTTAATCCACACAAAGCCTTCAAATCGTGCCCATTGATGATATCTTATTACACATTTGTTTCAATTAACTTTTAATCAAGAGCGTGAATTGCGAAATTTCCAAAAGGGAATGGCACAAACCTATAGCGGCTATGATCCTTAATAATATAAATGCGAAAGTGTATATTATTTTATTTGTTGCTTAGATTGTGGTTAATGATGCAATTAGAAATGAACAATATAATAAACATAAATAATGTTTCCATATAAAATATAAGCCAGAAATTGCTAAGTGTTGTAAAGTGAAGAAGGTCCCGGGTTCCATTCTGGGCACGGGCCAATTCAAAATTCTATAATTTCAATTTAATTTCTTAATTTGCTCAGAAGCCGCAGCCATATGACTTTTGCTGTATTCTATTATTGCTACGATTGTTTTTCGAATAACATTCCATAGTCTATCGACAAATGGTCAAATAGACTAGACAAAAATAAAGAAACAGGCGTTAATGACAATCGTAGATAAAACATAGATATATGACTAAATAAACATAAATATGAATAAGGCTGCAGGACCTGCAGGCCAATTTTGTAACCTATTTAAAATCGAATTCACCTATGCACCGGTTCTACCAAGCACAACAAATGAGCGGCTCTAGCTATCGGCAATCAAATGTGAAATGAGCAAGTAGCAATTACGAGAATAATGGAGTGTGGTTTAGCACCGACCTCGTGTTAGCTTTGAATCAATCAACTGTCCATATACTCGTATCACGTATATACTGAATCGGGGCTTCTTTTTTCTTTTTTAAATGCAAATAGAAAAGTAGGCTATAATTGATGATCAAGGTTCAACACCACTGATGGATTTGTCTGTGGAAGGCACCGAGCAATTTAGACTGTATCTACTATCTATAGTGGTATCTGCGGAAGGTCTATATAATAAATTATTGGTTTTAATGCTGTATGTATCTACATTAGCAACTCAGAATTATTAAGAGGAAATTAATTAAGTATTATCATGCACCTCACAAAACTGCAGCAATGATCCGAAATTTTATAATTTCCGGAAATTTGCTCCGGTATGATGCTATTTTTAAGTACGAGTGATTACCTAATATCTACCCTACCCTGTCAGAAGCGGCACCTCCTAAGTAGAGATGAAACGGTTTCCCATGTACTCGTAATAAAAAAACTCTTTAGGTATCACCAAACATTTTTTGCTTTCTCTAAAATATAATGTAAGCTACGTCCTACACATTAGAAACCCTTGCCTATACTGCTTGGGTATTAAACTTACGCCAAACTCGAGTGAAACTATATTTCCACTAATTCTAATGACAAAATTATTGTAACAGTGAACCAAATCATCAAAAGCTTAATGCCTAAATACATAGATCTTATGATAATAATGAACATGTCCATAACTGTACTAGCACAAGACTTATCTCAGAGGTGTGTATAGTATATTTGTACATCACTTGATCCACTCCAAAGAACCGCGCTTTCGTGCTCTCCCAGTAACAGGATCCTGTTACGACGACACCATTTTCTGGAGAGGCTTGGCTCCCTTCCGTTGTTTTTAGCAACTTAAAATGAGGCGAAAATCTCATATAAAAGCTCTTCTTAATAAAACTTGGCATTTTTGGTGAAATTGTAACAAAATTTGATATAATTCTTTTATATAAAATCCTTTGCAATATAACTTGTGTCGTCGAAACCAGTAATGGTACCTAAATTGACTTTAATTCCTTAAAATTCTGGACTCAATGTTTTAACAGGCATCCTTTTGTAATAAAGAACATCATAATTATTTATAACATTTAACAGTATACAAAAAAGTCCCTACGGAAAATTTTCTTTTATTATAAAAATCTCTTTGTAGCCATAATACTCCAATTTTCACCCATAAACATTTTAATACGAGAATTAAAAACTTTTGGCAGCAAAATGTGAGGCCGTATTTAATTGAATTCACAGAGAGATTTTCCATACTGAAAAAGATTTTTCGATTCTAACAAGTTAGTAACACAATTTTTGTTGGAGCTACTTGTCTATATATAATAGCTGTATACGTATAGGAAAACATCATGAGAATAATATCGTGAGGAAACCTGCATGCCTGAGAGTTCACAAAAATGATCTCGAAGGTGTGTGAAGTCCGCCAACGTGCACTCGGCCAGCGTGATGGGTTATGGCCAAATCCCTCTCAGTCTGAGAGGAGACCCGTGTCCATAAAAATGGGTTGAGATGATGAGATCATGATACGTATAATGGAAAAGAGATATGAGATATCAAAACTATGGAGGCGCCCATTCATTCAATCTAGCCTAATCTTGCGTGACATGCGGCTCTATTATGAGCGCCAAGATTTGTTTTTAAAAGTTCATTTTATATATATATGTAGACGGGGCATATTGTTTCTAGGTCTTTGGGAAAAGGTGATGCCGGTGACGGACTGACTGGTTTTGGCCTTACTACTTAGACCGCGAAATTCAAATTTCGTTTAGTTTTCCGCAAATAGAGGGCTAATTATACATCGTAGGATTATGTTTATGTTGAATTGTACTTCACGTACTAAGGTAAAAATCTCGGTAGAAATGACTCACCATACCACTAAATCTTCGAAACTAATATAAAGCCTATCTGTCTCATATTTTTGGAAAAATCCTTTGGGATCAGCGAGTATGGAAAAACGTACGATGTCAGGGGGAAAAGTTAGTGTAGCATAAATCACATTTAATAGTATTTTTCTCAGTAACAAAACACCGTGTTCGGTAACCACTGTAGAAGTTTTCTTAGATCCCACGAATGCCACACTTACGTATTATTTAAATATTTGTTCTTGGAATATGAAACGTTTGTATAAAATTTTCAAAACATGTAATATAGTTTATTTATCTATTTATATATGTTATTACTTATGTATGACTGATTATTATTATAGTCCCACTTTATTTCTATACGATTATGTATTCTTGCACGTTGTTACCACGTGTTGTTTTTTTTCAAGTGCATAATATAGTAGGTACGGTACACCTAAATATTACCAATTCGGATAATTGCTAGCAACTAAATGTCAGTAGCTGTGTCGGAAAAATCGTGAGAAAACAACCTTCTCATACTCTAGAATGCTTTCAGAGTAGTGTGAAACTTCGCAATCCGCACTTGTTTAGCATAACAGGCTGAGTTTAAATACATCTCACTGAAACAGGAAACCGGTGCTGAATGGTGGCCCGTAAGAGATTACAATTATTTGTAATAAATCATCCATTAATTTGATAAATTCAGTCTTCTTTGCGTGTGTCTTCAGGGAATATTATATTTTCTGTATCTAACTCTACATAAGTTGTCAATAAAAGTTTTTTGTATCGTCTAAAAAAAGTCAACAAAGACGTCTAAAATTGTATTTTTCACAAATATAATAATGGTGAAAGGAAAAGGTTAAAGAATATATCGCGTTAATTTAGATTTATATAATAAGTAATAAAGATTAAAGACCGGTAGCTCTGTCAGTCGGGACGTCCTAACATCTCCGTCTAACAGTAATGCAAACACATTTCATTCTGACGGGATTTATTTACGCTATGGGAGTACCGACCATCTACATTCGTTCATGAATAGTTAAAACGGGTGTCCTATCCATTTATGCAAAAGTGTAGCGAAACTGTTACCATTCCGATTTCACCTGTCGGGGTCGCTCGTGTTTAGTTTATTTATTTAAAGCCTTAGCTTCTGGAATTCGAGAAGGGTGAAATATTGAACGTCTTTGATCTTTTAACTGAGTGCTATTTATATGAATTGGACAAATCGTTTATCAAGCTATGAAACCATAAGTGTTTATTGGGCCAACATTGCGGTTGCTTGAACCTTAATGATTAGACTGCCGTATAATGCGAACGTGAGTTCAGGCAACTGGGGCTTAAACTAATTTAACTTCTTACATAGCAGTTTTTAGGGATCTGGACATAAAAAAAGCCCTTATCAAAATATACCCTTATCTCCAAAGTTTACCGATCGAAAAATATGGTTTTACTTATCTAATGTAGACTGAACTCTCGGTGCACGATTCCGACTCGCACTTGGCCGATTTTATTTTATGTAGATAGGCTCGCGCTTGTCGACAATCGTACCTATAATGGAAAGCAATGATGCTATTTACTCTTTCCTTGTAGCCTTCCAGATTTTACTTGATTGGAACAAACTGAACAATGGCTAAACAATTTTTTATAAGGTTCGTTATTAAGATTGTCAATTGGTTTCCAGATGCAGTACTGAACCCGATCGCTGTTGAATTGCAATTCTCCTTTCGGTTTAACTGGCCCGTATATTCTGAGTATCTACGAGTAAATGCAGGTGATGTTGGACCACACACGTAGCATAGTAAAGGTTGACGTACACACTACACAATACCGTTGCGAATCTTACGCCGCACGCCGGAAGAAAGGAAAAAGAAAGAGAGAAAAAACGTTTATTTAGGTGAAAAAGCTTTTACAGAATCGGAACGTTACCTCTTAGAGTTGAAGCTATAAAAACTCTACAGATACGGTAAATGTGGATACAAATAAGAAAGATTAAATTCGTGATTCTTCTCAAAATACATAAGCTTTACGTTAAGGCCTCTTACGTTTAATATTTGCATTTTTATAAACCAGACTTAAACTGATTGCTATGGAATATTTTAACAACTTGATAACTCAGAATTGCTACGTAACTCTATTCGTACTAGAATTGAATAGATCGTCGTCTAATCTAAGTTAATCGTGCTATATTTGAGATTATTCATTTACATTAGGGCGGCATGTCAGTACTAGCAGCAGTAGCAGCAGTTAGCATTATTATTTTGAATAGTTGTTTCACAGAGTTGTTTTTCCCAAAAGCCAAGTATTGAGTGACGGCGTTCTATTTGATGTGCGTGTAGCTTTCAATTGTATCGCTCTCTATAGAGGAGTGTAATTCCCTCGCTTGTTAGTAGTTTTAACTGCACGGTATGTAGAACAGGATCCAGTCAATTTTGATTTGCATACGTAGGCCGTTAGGTACTATTACGTATTCCGTGACATAGGTTCCTTTTTTAGGCTTCAATTGTTTTGTCTGCATTCTGCAAGCTATGTCGGAAAAGTAACTCGTAAAGCTAACTCGGATAAATAACGGATTATACATACGTTTTTAGGTTTCCGTAGAAAATGGTGATTATGGAACCATTAACGTATACGACTTCATACGTCCGTTTGTCTCTTTGACTGTCTGCCGCAGTCGGTTATTTTAAGTTCTTACTTACTTATTCGATAAAATATTAAAGTAATGTTAAGTATAACAGAAAATAATAGATACAATATTTATATTTTTGTTTATATTTTGTTGAAGACTTAAATTGACGAAAGTAATTAAATACTTTCTTTGGTCAATTTGAATCTTCAACAAAATTAGGTACCCATTCTAAATTTAAATAGAACTACAAAGGAGGTAGGATTATAGTCACAGAGGTTTTAGTTATCTATGTACCACCGTGTGGCGTGTATACTTGCACTATGTAGTGTAAGTGTACAGGAGCGAAGTTACATTAACAAAATATACAATTGAAAACAAGATTCTTCGAATATTGCGGCCTGCGGGCTAGAGCAAAATGAACTTTAGAGAAAATGTTAAACATGTTTACAATACACGGGCTTTGACTGTAACCGGCGAAGTCAAGAACATTTTGCTAATGCAAACCACATTCATTTAACCGTAGCAAGCGGTTAATAAAACTAAAATGCTTTTAGTATTCTCTGTTTTCCCGGTTGAAATAGCAAAGTTTTTCAACCACATCGCCTATTAGTGGCTTTTATACGGGAAGTTTCGAAGATGCGGTCCGGATAAAAAGTTTAAATGAAAGATATTAGGGGTATTTTATATAAGTCGCGGTTTTGAAACGATTTTAATTTTCAAAGTTTCGCCTTTAGTGCATTCAATTGGTTCAGTTGTTGTGGTTTCGAGGACTTAAAGTAAGGGCAATTGTTATTATGCAAAATAGCTCATAATATTCCTATTTCATTTCGTGTTATATAACACAATATGATGTTCAATAGATATATGATCATCGAATAATTTGTTTTAGATAGTCTTTTTTACTAGGTAAGTATATCTCCAATCTACATGTAAGTATGCAATCGTCGAGCAAATGCAAAATGTCGAGCTACGAGCCAGGAGACTTTAATAATGCTCGGATTCAAAAATGTATGAAAATGAAAATTGCCTTAGATAAGTCACGTGATCAATTTTGCAATCGTATTTGTCATTACCATATATTTTGAATTTTGTTATATTTGAGCGATCGACAGTTTTCTGCGACGACCACAGATAAGCAAGGGCTAAAACTGCTGAAGTTAAGTAAATCTAAGTAATCTATTTTGAAAAGAAATGTCCTGACTTTTCAATCCCTGCCTCTTCATCGTCCAGCCTAGCCTCACTAGCATGCTTTTAAGTTTTATGTAGAAAACCCTAATTTCGAACGGTAGGTTCACTTTATGTAGGAAGGGTTTTCAGTATTCTGAGCGAAGCAGGGGCGGGAAAATATAATGTAATGTAATACCGGTATAAAATAATCGCTGCCCCCGGAACAGTGAAATAGCAAAACAGGATGACGCCTGTTGTCCAGACGTAAGTGTAACAGAGATCGCGACAGGTATATAGTCTGTTTTCCCATCTATACCTCACGCGCGGCGACTTTATAAGTATTGTGGTTCACTTGAGATCAGGAATGGATAGTAGGCCCTAGCAACCGTAGGCCGATAACCATAAGATTGGAAGAAAACCGTTGTATCTACATTATTTCTGTTTATGTTAATAGGGAAGGCCGTTTAGTTTAAGGATCGTGTCGCATTAAAGCGAACGCGCTCAATAACTTTCTACAACACCACAAAATGTTTATCATAGTGAATAAGTTAACTTTAATGGGATTCTTTAGTCAATAAACATTAAAGATAATGGTAATTAGTTAATTACTAACAATCATTTTACGATTACAACTCATTACGAAACTTTTGGGATTAAGAAATTATTGATAAGCTCAATATTATGAGCGTTCTCAACCGTTCTTGTACTTAATTTGTTTTAGGTTGAACTCTTCGAAGAAAACATTTTACAGATGGTCGCAACTTGAAGTCCGTGATTTTTTTTTTGAAAAATACTAAGCAAATTTTCACGGAAAAATAATAGCGCCATTTGTAGAAGATTCAAGTGGGGCTTGGTATACAAGTTAATTCGAATCTTGATTTAGTTTCGCCTTGCATGATAAACTCAAACTCTAAATATCTTTATTTCACATAGGCCTAATATACAGGCTCTTGTAACAAGTCAGTATGATATTTGTCACATTTGTATGGCGATAACTCCAAGTCGACTTAAAACTAAGTTTACGAGGGTTACAAAGGGATATTATAACTCCATCGGATTCTCAGCAATATTCGGACTTCAGCTTTAATAATAAGATCATCGTTTTTGAAACCTTAGAACCGCCCAAAGTTTCACAAATGAACCTAGAGTGAACCTAGTTTCAAGACTCGAGAAAAATAGAGTTTCTTGAGTCTTGAAACCGTTTTCTTAGCTGCTGCCCGTTTAAAACTACATAAGTTTATTTAAACTAGCTTACACATTTAAACATTCTAAGCTTACAGAATTGCGCTGAAGCCTACAAACAGAATATCTGCCACAATAGTACCTACAACCTAATCTATTGTCTACATAATTACGTTGATCCATTTTTGCGAAAGATAAGGACGCACGTAAGTATTTCAACTAAATCAAATCAATCAAATTATTGTTAGGTAACACAGGCACTGATTACAATTTTTGCTTATTTCTGTCATCGGCTATTATGGAAATCGACATCAGACGGCGCTCAGAATGATATAAACAATTCTGTCGTAACTTTTAACGTATGAAATGTGACTGATCTACTTTCATAATATTACCTTACATTCATCCTCAATTGATTTATAATTACTACTTTCAAAACAACTTCTCACTAGGTACATTTTAATAATTGTGTAGTAAGCACTGGTTGCCTCGAGCCACTATACTACAAGCTGAAGTTTCTCTGCAGTATTTGTTGACTATACTTGCGCGTTAATTATATAACTTAAGTCATGAGTTAGCAGCGATTAAATGAAGCAAAAATACGATAATTCATGACTAAAATGCAGTGACCACAAAACCAATCACCACAATTTTATTGTTATTGTAGGGGAAATCTAAGGAAATATTTATTTCTAAAAAAATTAATTTGATTAAGTTTATTTGTCTTGAAAAACACTTGTGTTTCGAAACACGATTTTCTATCCCAATCAGTTTAAATGACATTGTGTTGGGGAGCTCCTGACAAAAAGCTTACGGTTCTTAAAGCGATATAAATCTTTGTCTTAAATATAATAATTAAAATTATTGATAGAGTGGACTTTGTAGAGTGTTATACTTTGTGTTACTAGTGAAGTGGTTTTAGCTACTTCCACGTTAATAGACCCATTTAGTTTTATTTTTAAGAATCTCGCTGACCTTTCCTCACTTGTGCCAAAAGTAATTTAGTTCAGATTAATATTAGCACTTAAGAATGGGTTGACTTTCATAGCCCCTTAGCACTAAATAAGCTAAATCGCAGGACCCATGTACGTGACATTTTATACGTAAGCTACTTCTACTCGGTTTTAGTTATTTTTATAAAGTTTTATAGAAGTAGATTCGAGATATATTTTGAGGATAGGTAATAGGTCTTTAGATATTATACAGACCTCTTTCTAAGAGGGTTTCAATTTCGTAGTGAGGCAATATTATGTACTTAAGGCACCTTTTTGAGTTTATAGGACTACCAGAGTTAGTAACTTGGTCCGACTGCCTTTTTATTCGTAGAGCGTACACGAATAATATTTTTATTTATGAAAAACTGAAGAATTGCTCTTTAGCTTTTTACTTTAAGGATACGAAATCAGACTAAAGGATAGATCATATTCTCCCTGTTTATTAAATCTATCTATGCAAATCTTGACTGCTTACCAAAATTGGCAACAAAGGAGACTTTAGCCCTGAAAAGTACGAGTTGTGTCCACAGCACCATTATAATCTTAATTGCATACCTAGCTTTAATCACATAAACAAAGATCAGTTGCAAACTAGTCGGGTTTCGTTCGGGCGCATTAAACGACTAAACGTACCGTTTGAAATCAAAGCTTGTTTACAAGCACTGTGCCCTGGGTGTGCCGTGTGGTCACTTGAGAATTATGATAGCCGTAAGATATAATAATTATTCTGATTACTTGTATGCAAAAACAGTACACAGCTGTAATACTAAGAATCAATTACTTTGAACAGAATAAGTTATTTCGGCTACTGATACAAATTTCCTTGGTCTTTCTTGACGATTAGATGATGAGCGATATAGGTACATGTTATGAGGATAAGCAGTGAACAAAAACGTGATACAATTTAAATTAGCCATTAAATTGTAGATTTGTTACATTGTTCGCGTGAAGATTTAAATAAACGTGAATAAATAACTGATAGTGTAATTTGAAATCGGCGCCATTTTAATGCAAAGCTATATTTTAAAGCTATATTATTTTACTGCCTACCACTCACCAGGCATACGTGCAGACCGCCTATTTATCAGTCTAATAAAATTATTGCATTTTATTATTGACTTCCCACTATCAGTCGACAAATGGACAACAGTGTCTGGTCACGATTCGATTGAGTGCGATATTAACTTGTTAAATAGATATTACTTTTAAAATTCTTGTGGTCTCACTCGGAGGAGAAACTGATGTGGCAAAAATTTTATGTTTTGGAGATGGAGTACAGACCAGTATAGCTTGGCTAAAGGACAATGGCCATATATGGATGTATGGTATCCCGTATCAAGCTGACTCAAACCAAAACTTTATTTAAAAAATAATTAATAAGTTTTGGTTTGAGTCAGCTTGATCTACGGTCTCAATAACATCCGGATTCAAGTTCGAACAAACAAGTTGCACTTCTTACTAAAATAAGTATACCGCGAAATGTGCAGCGAAAAGAATGTAACTTTTTGTATGCAAAATTAAATTCTGGATATGTAAAATAAATTCCTAGTGCTTATGGTTTTTAATAAACACTATTTTATTTTCCTAGACCATTTTGGTATGGTTCATGAGAAAACTTGATACCACCTGTGGTTATTCTCCTTTAAAAAGAAAAATTAATTTACAAAATTCATGAAAAAATAATCCATTAATATTTAAATTGATGATATTTTTTTGATACCTTTTTAGTTTGTTGGTGATTTGGGAAGTCAGCCAAAAAAGCCAGTCCTGGCAGTTGTCTGAAGATTACTACATAGATAGAGCTGAAGCTGTACTAACAGCTTTTAATTGAAATAAATACCTTTTATAAACCTTTGGTAAGAAGAACCAAATCAATGGATGACCCTAAAGCGTGTTACAAAAGATAAATCGTTTGAACGCTTAGTGAATAGGTACCAAGGGTATTGAATCGGGCAATTGTATGACACTCCCTCCTTTATGAATACTGACAATGACGATCCGAGCTGACTACAGACTATCAAAGAGGATACCTATAAATAAATCTACATACGGCCTATATTATTAGTGAAAAGAGACCTAAGATTTTGCACAATTAATGAATTATGTTGCCTTCGTGCTTGAGTGGGATCTCGGGCGGTGCTTGGCTAGTTACTGCATACTACTCCATATAAAATTATTTTCAGATAGCGGATTGTAATAAGATAATTCAATCATTCTAATTTCTAGCGTAATTTTTTTGAAGACTTCCCTGGCGCAGGGGACGCGCGCTCGGATTCGAGTCGGAGGTCGCGGGTCGGTTCGATTCCCGCTACGGGCCACTTTGGATTTTCATATTTTCAAAATTGGCTCAGGTGTGGTCAGGTGGACCAATTTTGAGGCTTCGGCCGTGGCTAGTTACCGCCCTACCAGCAAAGACGTACTGCCAAGCGATTAAACGTTCCAATGCGATGCTGTGTAGGCACCGTTAGGGTGACTTTAGTTACCCCTTCCAAGTTAGTTCGTTAACATCTTCGGCTGCATCATCACTTACCATCTAGTGAGATCGCAGCCGAGTACTTACCTATATAGTGTACAAAAAAAATATTTTGTTTACCACCTAAAATAGCCTATTCCTTTCACTAGTATAATACCGGACAATGAGTAACCGGCAAGGCGAGGGTGCGGCGGCTGTCGTGAGGTCACGCCCATTCAAATGTGGCACAACTTATCTGCGTGGCGGTTATCTGTGATTACATTCTGTTGGGCAATGGAACTTGAATTGAAACTCATATTGCGGTTCCGTTTGCCACCTGGGCTGATGATTTTATCTGAAACCACAAGGTCTGTTTTATGGGAATTGTTTGAACTTTTTGCTTGGCTAAGAATGGCTTGCATGCCCATGAATTATTATTATTGTAGGTACATAGAATGGTTGGAACTGTGCCCCTAGATTGTTTAAGATAAACGTATTCATCGTTATCGTAATCGGAAACTTTGCGCGCAGATCAGTTATCTGATATAGGTACGTCAGCCAATCGGGGGGCAGAATTTGCTAACAATTACTACGATGAATACATTTTTACGCAATCAGATTCCCGTATTATGGTTTTGGAGTTGGTAAAAGTTTAAAGTTTAGATGAAGTTTTCATTGCACACACCAACACTCCTTTGACTGAGCTTCAGTCTACAATTGCTAGTTAAAGTTTTGATTTTCAAAACAAGCACAGCAAAAAAGCTCACGACAGACTACAGAGTACCTACGTTTTATCTTGAAATTTTTATTTTTTCGACTTATCAAACTCATATGTGCAAAAGAGGAGATTTTAAAATATATTTCTTGCATATTATATACATTAATTGATGATTAAACGAACTTACCTTAAGTGAAGTTCTATCATAATTTTATGAATTCCTGTATGAAGATAATAACAAGAATACTAATTAGGTATTCACGCCAAGTGATAGCCATTCAGACACTAAAGTTGAGAGAAAAAATAAAAATTTCAAAATTTTTCATTACGATATCTCACGCTAGCAACACTGTGTCTGTCATTTCATTTAGTTCAGAGTAATTATTATAAGAGTGCCTTTGTGCTTCGATAAGCTCGTCTTGGTAGGAGCACTACAGAGCACCCAAATATGTATCATATTATAATATATACATAACTTATACATAACTACACAATATTATACATAACCACACAATATTATATATGTAAATATAATAATATATATATAAATGGGTTATATAGTCTTCAATAAATATTTATTATAATATGTACATTTTTTATTTACAAATTCATACATGGGTTTTTCCACAAAACAGGGGTGGGAGGGTGTTATTATCTTCATACAGGAATTCATAAAATTATGATAGAACTTCACTTAAGGTAAGTTCGTTTAATCATCAATTTTATATTCATTCCTGTATTTCTATAATAACAAGAATACTAATTAGGTAGATGTTTAGAGCCATGACATTTGTAAATAAGAAATGCTTTTAAATTAATAGAATAATAAGCATAATCGCTTAACATTGACCAAAAAAATAAAAATAACAACTTAAGTTGATATTCAAAGCAAATTAATAAATAATGGCATAATTTTGTAGAAATATTAAAACTGTACTATAGTTAGCTATAGTAAATCAATATTATTAGTATAATATATTAATAATAATATATGTACAAATACATATATATTTTTATATGTGCGAATACCGAGGGTATATTAAGACTATCTAGCAGTACTGCTTGTATGTAGTCTTGACGATTAAAAGAGGTTTTAAACCTCTTTCAACAAGCTTTAAAATATTTGTATCAGTTAAAACTCTTGATTAATCGTAATAAATTGGGCTGTTAATATGCAACCATGAAATATATATTTAAACAGTAAATTGATCACGAATATATTTTATAAACTTGAGTAGAATAAATATTATCGAGACATATTTTTGGACAGAAAAAAAAATAAAATCAATTTATTAATATAAAAGATTAATAAATCTATGGGTTGCAGAGAACTAGTTCGTAAATTTTTGTTCATCTTGACTGTAGGCATTAGTATTTTCGTAAAGTGTCCTTTACTTTTATTCATAGCTCTTTAGAGTTATATCTTTTAAAGGAGTTAACAATGATATTTTTATTTAATTTGCATAATAATATTGTTATTTGGGTTTTGGTGTAGGTACAGCTTTAATAAGGTCATTAAGATTTAAAGTGACCTTAAATTATATTTTTAACTGAATAGGGTGAAGTAAGAATATTCTCAAGAGATTTAAAAAAAAGCCATAAAGAAATCATCTTATAAGCCTATTTTAAAGTTGATTCTGAGACAAAGGCTGATGAAGTAACTGTATCTACTGTTTATTCCTGAGTTCTAATAAAGTGATAACAATAGAAACTTAAGATAGTCTGAAAAAAGCATGTTTTTTAATATTGCCAGACAGTAAACATCTTTTACAATATTATAGTATGTAAAACCGTGTTGAGTTTCTCATTTCACATAATATTAAAATTTTAACTGAAGGCATAATTGTAATTCTTATTCATGTGTTATAATAATGTTGTTTAATATCATTAATTGTTATTTTAACAGTCACCCCAACACTAATATCGCTGTTGTACTGGTTAGTTGTAAACAAAAAAACCACATATACGATTGGAATACAAATATTAGACAATACTTTTAAAATTCTTGAATTTCTGCATCAAGACCATTTTTCAATTTAGCAGTCTTTCAGTTAAAAAATGTGATCTGATTTTTCCAAGTTGATAATCGCAAAAAACAACGAGCAAATGTAACATGTCAATAGGTAGACATGTCGAAATGTTATTCGCGATTGTTCGCGATTAATGCTTTGTTGACTTGTTGCGACGATGAAAAAAAAATTTTTTTTTTTTTTTTTGTCACTTACCCAATAATTCCAATGTCATCACAGAAGATAAAAGTCTCTAATCTTCGTTTAATAATAATCAGGTAATTACATACCACAGCTGACTGCTGAAGTACTACTGTACTGGTATTCAAGTTCCTAGTGACGCAGTGATGAACCAATTTTCAATTATCATTTGACCTTGGTCAGTCATCATCGAGAGCTAAATCCTTGCAGCGGCGTCATCCATCGGCATGAAAGTTAAACAAAATATTAGATTTATTTAATAATGATTAAATACAGAAAATATAAAATGTAGGCTATGTATCAACTCTAAAAGAACAAAAAAAAAATATTATGATACATGCAAGCCAAAATTATGAACCATCATTGTTCATATTATCATAAATCCAATGAAGTATTTAATGATTCTATGATCTTATATATCTATTGGTAATTTCCAAATCCTTTAACATTTTTGATGCATAGATAACCATTAGTTGATAATTAGCGGCGTGATAGCCTGAAAATAAAAATATTTGATCTCGCAAAAATTAATTTGGTCTTTAAATATATTAATTTCCATTGCGTAACGTTATTCCTAGGTATGGATACCGATATTCCTGTAGATATAGGTACAAGGATACCTAAAAATAAATTTAAATAAACATATCATCGATTGTTTTCTACTTTTTCCATATTTATTATTCATTTAAGAAATTTAAGAAATAGTCAATTATAGAAACTAAAAATAACTTTGATATTCAAAAATATTGCATTCTTTTAAAAGCATGCATCATAACTCAGTTAAAGCATTGATAAATTTGATGTAATATCTAACACATCGAGTTACGATGAAAGAATGGTTGTATTAAATACATGTATTTGTAATGGAATAACAAAAAAAAAATTAAGTATGTTATCGAATAGGTTGTCTCATATTCAATTGTATGTGAACAGAATATAATAGCCGAGTTTTTTGCCCGACCTTCTCAGTGCAACCCGCTTTTCAGATTCAAGCTTTCATAAAAGCCTGTAAATCAAGTCCATGTGAAATTAATAAAGATCATCATTTCCATTTTTAATTACTTAAACATGAAAATTAATTGTAATGTTAGTGGTTCAACAGTTTATAAATCCTCATAATATAAAACCTTTTTGTATAAAAGTAAATTATGATGAAAGAAACTAGGATAGTACCTAGATACCTAGATACCTAGTGTCATTGCACTACATGCGAACTAAAGAAGAGAAAAAAAAAAAAAATTACACATTAAATTCTGTTCATAGTTTTGAGAACATAAAGAGAGAAAAAAATATATTTTTAACTCATATTTAAGCACGATAAAATAATATCATCAGGCTCGAATATTTTATGAAAGTGGTTATTCTATAAGCGGCAAACGTACGAGTAAGTAGGTGTGCCTTCTTATCCCGAACCGACTATAGGCGAACATGCGCGAGTCCGCACGAGGTTCGAAACAGCGCAGCACTCCGCCAGCACTCCGATCGGCGGCCGCGCGGCGCCTGACATGACAGGTCGACAGAAATGTCAAAAGAGGACATCGATAAGTACTTGCAAGGCTGTTTTGCTCCTGGTGCTGTTCTTGTGGGGAAATTAAGACTCTTCTGTCCTGGGTAAATCTTCGAGAAAAGTCGTCGCTAGAGACGAGTGCTGTCCTGCGATTTGGCCCGTGGGTCCACCATGGACCGACAGGTGGATTGCTCAGATATTCCTCCAGTGCCAGTTAATATTGTATCTTGATTTACTGTATTTCATATTATTGATAAAAGACATAATATACACAGAAGTTATTAGAATATTATATTATCAAATAAAATTTTTGTGTCTCACTCGTACATTTCAAATTTTGAGTAGTATTACTAGTTGATTTTGTAAGACGTTGTCAATGGACTTTTTATTGATGTATCTATAAATAATGACCACAACAAGAAACGATTCGTGTGGAAGACTAAAATAATTGTAAATAGTGCATTTGATTGCGGGTACTTTTCAGAACTGGTCTAGTAAAGTAATCTTGGTTCATTTAAATTAGCAGACAGTAAAAGAAAATATTGATATGAGGGTATATCGAAATACTTTCTAAAGGTAATCGTTTTGATCCTTTATATCATTCCAATACAGTTGGTGATAAAAAAAACAGCATCGCGCGGTGTTCCCAGGTGGTCACCCATCCAAGTATTAACTGCGCCCGATGTTGCTTAACTTCGGTGATCGGACGAGAACCGTCAACCGGTGTTTTCAACATGGTATGGGGGCGTTTAAGCACCAATTTGCTATTTTGGTTACAAGATAATCTTGTCATTTTTGGGAATGATTAATCCATAGGCGTTGTCCCAATAACCATCCTCAATGTATATTGTCGTGAAGGTCACACTCTCTAATGAAGTGTACCCAACACTGAAGCATAGACTGCAGAATATATTATGTTGATTGACTTTTTTGCAATTATTAATATAGAGACGATAATCTTATTAACTCACCCTCATGTATGTCGTCGTGATGATCACATCCTCTTATGCAGTGTCCTCAACATAGATGCTTTGCAATTATTTTTTGCAATTATTAATACAAAGGCGATAGTCCTCAGGTTTTTCACCTACCAACTACCCTCAATGTATGTTGTCGTGAAGGTCACACCCTCTAAATGAAGTGTACCCATCACCGAAGAATGCATCTTGATTAGCTCCTCTTGCAGTAATTAAAACAAAGGCGATAGTCCTTCCAACTACCCTCAATGTATACTGCTGTGAACGTAACACCCTCTAAGAGGTGTACCCAACACTGGAGCAATATGGATTTTCTGAACCAATAATAACAATTCCGTAGATTTCACAATTCGTTTTGACGATGAATCCGATAATTTTGAATATTTCTTTTCGGATACTTTGATTTCCGCAAGAAATACTTATAATCACTCACTTTTTTTTTTATACGATTTTAATAATGTTGTGTTGAACGGCCGAGCACTAGAACGCTAATGGAATGACAGACACAGTGTTGCTAGCGTGAGATATCGTAATGAAAAATTTTGAAATTTTTATTTTTTCTCTCAACTTTAGTGTCTGAATGGCTATCACTTGGCGTGAATACCTAATTAGTATTCTTGTTATTATAGAAATACAGGAATGAATATAAAATAGTTGCTTTACTGACACTTACTTAATAGATAGCGACTAGTTACGACCTACATAAAGTCTACTGTCTACTTTATTTTGAAGCTAATAATTTTCATTATAATTTGCTACTTCTGCTTACAAAATGTCGCCTATATATTTTGCGTTGCAAAACTCATAATTATGACTACCTTCCTTCTTGTAAGTAATTTCAAAAGTGCAACGGAAAATCGTCAATCTTTGTTTATCAACTCGTGGTAGGTAACGGTTTTTAAATATCAACGATGACGATTCGATATCTCGTCGTATACTTATGTTACTTCATATTCAGCTGTGGAACTTTATTATTATGCACAAATTTAATGGGGATAAAAGGGTGGGTCTGCGCTAGATGAACGGAGAACTAGCGAAGCACAAGAGAACTCGACTCCGTCTTTGTAAGTCGTTCGAGGCTTGTAAGTCGGTCCACACTAGACGAATTGTGTTCGGCTTGTGCTTGGTTAGTGCCCGATTCGCCTAGCGTAGACCCACCTTAATGTTTTTAAGTTCTTAGTAGTAACGATAACTCTTACATTATGTATATTAGTAGCGATAACTATAGTAATATGGTTTGTCAGATTATTTTGTTTATTTTAAAGCCAGCTTTGATCGAACATTCTTGATATTCCAAATTCAAAACCACAGACCATGGAAATAAGTTTTTATCAAAACTTTTGTGATCGTTGAATCGTGTCGACAAAGTTTCAATGTCGCAGCGTCAAAATGTTATGTCGTGAGATGTGAATGGCAAAATCGACGTTAACATGTCGCAGACCGCAGTGCAGCTGAGGGCGATTTAATTGACACGGACCGGTCCTTCGTTCACTTGACGATAAAACTGTTATTAACTGCTCCGGAGCCAATTATGTAGCGGCTTCAAAGCTGTCCCTCGTGTAGAGTATTCAAGTCCCAAGATTGTGCAACTTTTTTGATGTTTTTGACTCAAATCCCGCCCGAGGCCCTCTCATTAGCCGCTGTAACGTAATTACCTTGTAAAACGAAAACTGTTAACTTAGAATGTATAACTTATACCTTTTATGATTCATGATTGTAATGACTTTTACGAGATTGATAGGAGCAGCCATTTATTATTACCGGAGCTATTAATCAAAATGTAATAAACTGTAGGTAAGTTCTAAAGTTGTATAGGTGGCATGAAGATGAAATATTTTTTCAGTAAGCTACTGTGATGCGACTGCGAAGAAAGTAAAATCTGTATAAATACAAAGGCATTTTACAATTTTTTAAAAATAGATATGTATCTTTCTCTCTTCCCATTATTTGGGGTCGTATCCTCTCACATTTTTGCCCCAAGTCATGGGATCGTGTGTACAAAAGTAAAAAAGACAGCAACAGACGGAGAAAAACATTACCAAGAGGAGGAGAAGGGTGGTAGAGGGGATCCACAAAAGCTTGTAGAGCCAAAGCAAATATTTATGAGATAATACACATAAATCTAATCGTATCTATCGTCATTGCATCGAAGGAAAGAAGAAAAACAACAGCATCAACGGATAAGGTATATGAAAAAGAACGCTAATTCTAGATCAATCATATTATTATTGTTTACGATAAAGTATCCATGAAAAAAAAAAAGAAATCAATCTTGTAGAGGTAGGCGGCGATACAAATTGGAGTACTGGTTAATTGGATGTCATTTCCAATCTAATAGCAGTTCTGCTAAGGTATAGGGACTCCCAGTGAAATAATTGTTTGATGGGATATTAAAAGATTCCAAGGATATACAGCTAACTATAACGTAAATACTAAATTTACTATTAACATAGATAATAAATTTGCTCGAATTCGCTAAGCGATTTTTAATAAAGTTTGAATTACAGTATAATGGATTAGGACTATCCAGAAAAAGCTGAAATAGATGGCAACTGTAGTAAGCGATCAATCGGCAGACGTTGATAGCTTAATTACATTTATTCTGAGCCATTAAGTCTACCACATCGGATAATCGAAATGCTTGTAGATAGGAAACTGTAATAGCCTATAATATTAGAAATACAAACTTTAATTGATCCACTACCTCTAAAGGAAATTATGACATTATTCTTGGGACCGAGTGTAGTTCCAAGGTTTATATTAGAGTCCGACAAGGCTCTCTTGTCACTTGAATGACATTGTCAGGAGGGCGTTCTTATAGAACAAAGGCAGCCAGAAAATAAAATATTCTCAATTTCACTTCAATTTTAGTTAATATTAAGCAAAAACAACACAACATACGATAGCGATATACCGACAGAGCGAAATATCAAACAGTATCACAAGGTCGCGGCGTTAGTTCCGATTTTGGCCACGCGCCAAGATAGCCTTGTCGCTTTACTATCAAATGACGGCAAATTGAGCAGCTGTCCAATTTACGTAAGATTGTGTCATAATAATGCAAGAAGTTGAACTGTTACTTTAATCATTTAGATTTATTTACGGAAGTAGTAAAGTGTTCACGATGACTTATATTTATAAAGATAAAATTTATCTGAATCGACTCTAGTCGTGTACGTAGCTAAGTTTTTTTACTTTTGCGTGTCGCTAAGTAGAGGGGTAGAGTCTTGAGACCATAATATTATTATATTCCTATTTCCTACAAATAACTTTTTAATATTATTAACTTATTGATGTTAAATTAATAATTCATAGATAAATTATTCTTCTATAGTGGATTCGAATAATATGGTTAGGAACACAGACACTCCCTTTTCCTTTAATAATATTTGTTTGTTACCCCTAAACTATCTCTAAACTTTATTAGGAATATTTACCACAAGAATCAATAACATATTATAACTATAATGAGGTTGTATAAGTAGCGTTAACATTTATAGGAAAAGAGTTATAGTAGGGGAGCCCACGATGCTAAATCGGAGTTTCCCTAATCAGCCTGGTTAGAAATAAAATTTTGAAACCGGCAGATTAGGAAACTCCTCGAGATCATTGACAGATTATGGGGTCAAGACCACAAGCACATCAAGATGAAGCGTCTGTATAAAAATCTGACCATGCTCGCGAAAAAATGTACAAAGTCAATGTTTTTTTCATCCCTCACCACTGCAATAGCATACATAATACAACCTCATTTATTTTAGCATCTAATATTTAAAATCCAATAGGTCCCTACGACGCTCGACTCGAATAACTACCAAAATCCCTTCTTGGGCTCCCCTTCTATTAGCGCATCAGCATCAAACAATGAAAGACCACGAAAATTTGTACCGAAATCTCCAACACAGAACGAATCAGGAGAACCCAATTACGTAGCATGAGTCGGTAAGAATCGATTAGAAAATAAAAGGAAAACGAATTGGCCAGGTGCCACGACAGGAAATGGCAGGACCCGCCACTGCGAGGCGAATGAGGCATGTCAATGATAATTAATCGTCAAAGAAGCTTAAATTTAATGCCACATAATCGACTATTGCCAGCACGTTTCGAGTTCACTGTAGCATACTCGAATTAGAGAAAATCGGATTAGATTCCAAAGGTCCCAAGACCTTTTTATCTTGTCATCACGTTTAGATCTTGTACGTCATAAAATCCGTGGTCGATTTGATTTGTGATGATTGAAACGGTGGATGAACTATTTTTTTCAGTTATTTCAGCTGACAGTTGATACTTGTTGTACGAGTAGCTAAATATTCACACTTTCGAGATAAAACATCCGCCATATACAAAGTCTATAAGTATATGCATATACGAGTAGGTAAGAAATACCTGAAAAGCACCTACTTACCTATATAAAGCAGTGATAAACTATTTGTTACCTTTGCGTTTTAGCTATTAAAACGTTAATTTGTTACTTTTTGGAGCTATTAAATTATTTAACAGTGAAGGAAAAACATAGTGAGATAATCTTCATTATCTACATAATGTTCTCAAAATATGTGTTTAAAATTTGATAGTCACCAGAATGCATGTTATAGCATTTTAAGCCATAAATCCTAGTTCCTTAGCATACCAGAACAGGCAATAAATTGTCGCCTAAGATACTTTTAGTCCCGTTTACGGAACGAATTCAGCTTTCAAGTTCGAAATACACTAAATCACGAAGCGTTCAGATTATGTTCATATAAGGCCGTTCAGGTGTCTCTCAACTTATAAATAAGGTGATAATGTGTATAAAGTACTATATTAAGAATTGAAGTGTACAAAAATGGAAAAAGGGATGTTTCAAATGCCGAGAATGTGACAAAGTAAAGCTTCAACGTATGACATACCACATAGGATTCAAGGTAACAAGGTGGCACTGATTGATAGATAGGCACGTGCTATTTGAACTACTTTTTGCCCGCGTCTCCTTCCATGTAAATTCAAATTTTCATAGATCCCGCGGGAACAATAGATTTATAGGGGAACTAAAATGATTCGATGACAGAAATGATCGCGGGCATATTCACAACGTTCATAAAAGTTTACTACGATAGAAGTACACTTCGCACGGTTTTTTGCCCATATCTCAGCCACTGACTATCCAAATTTCACCTAAAACTATACAGCTCCTCGGATGAGTACTACCAATCGATAGAAAAAAACCGAATTCAATAGGTTGCTTACAAGTAGAGTTATCGCTCCGACTAACTTGCTTGCTTACTTGTGGAGAGACTATGGTTTTTGAGGTTTTCTCGTGACTGAAAGCACCAATTTTGATGCGGTTTTCGTTAGTAGACGTGAAATTCCACGCACAAACTGCTATCAGCGATACTTATGAGTCTAGCGCTTAACCCTGGGCCCGTATTCTGTATCTCGGTGTCTATCAAAAAATGATAGCCACTGCCATAGGTTTGTCATCCATTGAAGTTTTGCTTCGATAAAGTTATTTTTATTTCATAGCAAACCTTCAATGGATAAAAAACATATGCCAGTGGCTATCATTTTTTGATAGGCACCGAGATACAGAATATGGGTGCTGGTCTGCCAGGTCAAAAAAACTATTTTCGAAATTCAACCAAAAGCAATATTATTTACTCCGGAACGGTGACCAGCGATATTTTTTTTGCGAAAAAATTCATTATTAATTAAAACGCCAGAAAATTCAAAAACCGGCCAACTGCGAGTTGGTCTAGTGCATCAGTACCCCCCCGAAACTTATCCTAGCTATAACGCCCATTGGTTGCAACTTAAAATATTATGTATGAGTCATTACATGATATACATGAGTTTTATTTTAGTTTATAATGAAGGCATATTTGATCAAGATCTGATACAAGACGTAGAAATAAATATAGGGACGTCGGTAAGGACATTAACCTAAACATTCCATGAATGTTAAGCAGCGGAGTGAGCTGTCGCCAGACATCTCGTTGCGATTTGCGGCAGGTTTGCGTAATGAATACCATTTGTATTCTATCGGTGAAGGCATTCGTTTTTTTCTTGACCTCTAATCTAAACTTGTATGTTGTATAATCGAAAAGATTTGGTTCTCCAATCATGCGTTTAGTTGATAGGCGTAACTTTCGACATAAATTAAGCTTAGCTCGTACCTAAATACCTAAAATATGAACTAAGAATCTAACTGAATTTCAAATTTCGAATAGGTCATCAAAAAAAATCGAGGAAAGCAAAGTAATTAGTCCTAAATGAAGTCATTATTGCAACTTAACACTATGTCCATGTTCGGACGTACAAAAGGGTTATAGAAAAAATATCGGAAACCTCTCGGCACCTAAATGATATCATTATAACTAAAAACTTTTGTTCTATAACTTTCCAAAATTTCGTATTAATTTGTGTCATACAAAAATTTAATAAATAATGTTATTTCTGTAAAGTGACATTACACTGTGAAACGAAATACAGGTAATCAGCGATTATGACTATCTCTGTTGCCAAACCGCTGCGACGTTGCCGATATTACGTAGTAGACTACAGAGTAGTTACAAAGAAAGAATGTATGCAAAATATTGAATAAGTGATATTTCTCAAAGTATCGAGTTAAAACAAAAGTTGTAGAACAAAAGTTGTTACTTTTAATGATATCATTTAGGTGACGAGAGGTTTCCGATATTTTTTCTATAACCCTGTATACATTATTCAATGAGAAGGAATAAAAATATATTGCAAAATTTTCGAATACCTAAATATACTGTTGATTCGGAAAAATAAATAAAAGATCGTGCAATATAATTATAATTGTTTATTTGATAAACAACATATCAAAAAACTTCATAATATATCTGACTGGAAGAGGAATTTTAAATGCATTACATATTTATTTCTATATCTAGTTAATAATATAAACATACTTAATTTTAATATCACAGTTTAAGTTTTCATTTACCATTAAACTATACAACACGAAAAGCTACATCGAGCCGAACATGGTCTCATTTTGATTAATTTATAGAATTTAAATTTGTACAGAGATTATTTACCAATATCACATATCACAAAATAATTAAATACAATCCAAAAAATACAAAGTCATAGAATAATTTTAATTTTTTTGTTAAAACACACACTAACAGTGATGCCTAAAGCCGCTATTACGATAACAAAATAATATGTAATATCCGACTCGTACATTGAAGCCAATTAATATGTTAAAAGTATTAGTGATTTTGTAAAACTGAATTGGCAGGTGTAACAATATAAATTAAATCTGCATGTAATATTATAAAAATGTCTCTATATCCCTTAGGTTTTCCCTTGAAATAAGTACTCGTTGTTCAACAAAAACCTTAAATTTATGTCGATATTTCAGACATTCATACATTTTTTGATAAAATAACATTAGGGAATTAAAATAAATTATACAAAAGTACCAAGAGAGATTTGAACAATGGGTTTTTCAAGTGAAAACCGTTGAGAGCTTCTGAAGACTTCAATTTAATTTAAACATAGAGATTTGTACAACTAATGGGTACTATAATTTCGATAATATACGAGTGTATTACATATTTAGTTACGAAGATTCCTAATCACTTGCGCGCTCCTGGTTGATACTACCTCGGGCAGAACTTGAAGTGAGGAAAGAGGAAGCAATGCAGTGAGAGGAACCTGTAACAAGGAACATCGATACATAAATAAATAATTATAAAGGGACGAACTGAAACTTTTATAACACTGATGTGTTAATACGTTCATATTATATTTGTTATTCTTTCACGCCACAACAGCTACTAAACCAATTCGGATGAAATTTTGAATACGAATAGATTTTACGCTAGGTTAACACATACGTGACTTTTACTAGGAAAGTTGATAACATTATGAAATAAGTTATAAGTTATAACCGATGAGATTCAATGTGCGGTTTGAAAGGATATAGTGCATCCAATGACTGAAGAGACAACCATAGAAGGTTTATCAGTTGATCAGTAGTTATACCTATCAAGTTGTATGAGTTTTGAAAATTATTAAAACCGGAGTTTAACAAGGATATAAGTAGATAAGAAGGTACTATTATAAGTCGCCTTACAGATTACACGTGCACACAGAAGAATATTAATTGGAGATACTCTTATATGGAAAAGTAAAGCAGAAAACTTAACTCATAAAAATAAAATTTCAGACACGCGTTAGTATACTCATAATATGATGGTCTCACCTCGTTGGATCGTATCGAACATCGAAGCCCGGTACATTGATGACGTTCCAACCTGAGTTAGTCTTGGAGTAACTGAATGATATTTGGTCCCGAAAAGTTTCCGGATCCAATAGTTTCATTTGCTCCAAATGCGAGTGGAACTCTGGCACGCGAGTCAAATTTATCCCCATCATGTGTTCTGTAACAATAACAATATAATTTACGTTTATAAGTTTTTTTCACCTTCGCGGACTCTTTCACTGCTGTAACTCGTCTAATAAGTTAACTTTTCAGTATATTTCTTCCATTGCAGTAACTTATGTTGTCCGTATTATTCCATAAAAAATTATTCATGTCCTTTTATGGTACAAGAAAGAATTCAACACCTCAGTATGCCAAGCCAAGAAGGTAAGTTTTATTTTTGAACGTACCAAAATCGTTAACCTAAAGCCCAAATATCGACCGATTTTGAAGATGTTACTCTAAAACAACGGACTTCTATACAAATGCGGACTGACAGGCTTTATATTATACTTTAGAAATAAATAGATGAAAATAAACCTTACCAACAATAAATCCTAGAGTGACATCATCAGGAAGGCGAATCGTTTCACAAATACTGATGAATATTCCACCACTGGAAAAAAGAATTAAAATTAGAAAATAATATATACTTCCGATATCCACTCTTACCAATGTACTCGTACTAACATACATTATACGAGTATATCATACCTTGCAATTGTTAACATTTTTAAAGCTAAACTCCTGCTTAAGCAGATTCCAGCCCCTCCAGTAGCAAACCAAAATTTAAATAATAACTGAAACAAAAGAGAAAACAATATTATTAAGGCCCCATAGGTCCAAAAAAGTTTAAACACACAGAAATATGGACTTCTTTGATATAACAAAGTTATTAACGAGCTCATTATGTGAAATGATTGAAATGGAAAAACTAATAAAATATGAGGAGAAACTTCACCTTGTTGGTAGGCTTCTTATGTATACTAAGAGGTTTGTTAATAGACGTTTTTCCCAGGTACCAGTCTTCTTGAGGGTTGTACTTCTGTAGCGTAGCAACTAAACGCGGCACGTTCACGTAGTTATCATCGTCAAAATGACAGAACCACCTGATGGCAAACAAAAACCAAACTTAAAAACTTATATAATAACTCACAAAGTATAAAGATAATTTTCCATAAAGATTTATTGGTTAAGTCACTGCTCGTTGAGCAATCACATGAGGACATAGACATGGCTTTAGTGGATTGTTTACTACAGATAATATCATGAATATTAAGGTTCCTAATGGACTTCCTTCAATCAAAAGAGCTTATATTATTCGTGCTTCTCCAGTACGTATGAGATACTTAATGTTATAAATTCGTTTTGAACATTCCTAAAAACGATTATGAAGATAAGTATTCTATAGTCATCTTGCATGCTAATAAAAAGGACAAAAACCCAACATAATGTGACCAACAGCTGCCGAGCTCGACGCTGTATTAATAAAGAAAATGACATGATTGTGCGCATACGCAGTGAATTATAATATATCTCCATTAAACCAAGGACTTGGCCTCCGTACCAAGTAGGGAGTCGTGCATTATAATTTGCCGATATTACGGTGAGCTCAAATAACAGGAGCGACCGAGCAATTCAAGACCGCAAGCATACTGCAAGATAGCGCACGACAAATGGCCACCGATGCAAGTCATAACAAAGATCAGGTTTCTTTACGGTTACGATTTACTAAACTGAGGTTACGATTTGCTTTCACAGCCCTTTATACTTATTTGCTGAGAATGTATAGTTTTTTTTTGTTAAGGAGCACACCACGGGTGGGCCCGCGAAATTCAAATTTTCCGTGGTTTTTCGCGATTTTTAAACTAATAAGACATAATAGGCTTGTGGCCGTCAAATTGCGATAATCCCAATATCTTCTTCACGTGTTTATATAAAAATCTCTGCTCGAAAGTGTCGAGTTAAAGAAATTAGTCCGAGATTTGCGAGTTACTCACATAAAACTCGATACTCGGACTAATATCCTAGCATACACATTTTTATGCAAATATTTTGATATAATCATGTAAAGATGATACTGCCATTCTCGCAAATTGATTGCCATAAGCCTATCATGTCTAATTAGCGTAAAAATTGCAAAAAACCACAAAAATTTTGAATTTCGCGGGCAGATCCGTTGATTTCACGTTAATACGTATGTAGACGAGGGAAGAAATCTATCTATACTAATATTATAAAGAGGTAGCGTAACGATGTTTGTGAGTTTGTGACGTTGTAAGGGGTAATCTCTGGATCTACTGAACCGATTTTCAAAATTCTTTCACTAATAGAAAGCTACGTTATTGTGGAATGTCATAGGCTATAATAATTTCCAAAATTAATTACGTATCTTTACTTAAACTTGAATAATGTAATCCAAGTCGTAAAAAAATTGCTTTCATCGCGTGCGCTGCGGAAACTATTGAAGATAGAACAACACAATGTTCTACAATATTAAAGAACGTATCAAAATCTGTTAAAAAGTCCGCGATAGCATATGCCTATCTTCTACGGGTAACTCACAATAACTGTTTTTAATGTTAAAATTGTGGATTAAAAATAAATAAATTTTGTGAAGCTTATTTAGCCCATATGGTATTAATTTATATCTTTGTAAATATGTTTTTCAGAATGGAAATTTTATGTAGAATATTTGTGCCTTTTACGCTATACAGTTTAAACAAATATCTTTAAAGATATTAGCAAAATAAAAACGCACCGCCCCGGCCGTTGCGTGGCGATAGGTAAGTATAGGCAGTCCGCAGTGTCTATGTCCATATCTGTGGTCTATGCGAATGCGATGTGGTTATAAGCACGTATAAGGCCCAGTTTCCACCAAAGCGAAGCGGAGCGGAGCTGTATTTGAGTAACAAATCAGATTTCCGAAACTGAGGAGAGAGGAGATGTCGAAATGATGAAATCTGGTTGGTTATTCAAAAACAGCTCAACTCCGCTCCGCTTTGGTGGAAACCGGGCCTTACGCGGGACAAACGGGCCGGGACAAAAATATTTTTAACGCGGAACGGAGTCCGCGGGCACTGCTAGTAATAAGATAACTTCATAAGAGGTATCTAATAGTTAGAGATGTTCCAGAGAGAGTTGATCTGTTGATAAGAAAACTAAAAGTTTTTGTTCGTCTGTTGAACACCGTCTGTTTCCTGTCTGGTTGAACCGATTTAAAAAGACTTTCACAGATAGGTAGAGGATTATATGAGTGGTATTAGACTAGGTATACATCTTTTAGTTTTATAGTACTTGTTTTGTCCCGGAAAGCTGAGGGTAGTGGGATTGTAGTTCCACCGCTTAGAACATCATTCCAATGCCTTAGAAGTCGATGAACAGATTTTGAAGAGACTTCCGTAAACAGGTAGAGATACATAGAGACTACGTGATTTATAATTGTGGGATTTCATGCACTCAAACATGATATAGAGAAGAGAATATAGAGAAATCTTAAAGTATATGTATAACATCTCCTAAAGTAAAAGAACGTAAAGATACTAAAATTAACGTCAGTGTTTACAACGTCGAATCAGATAGGAGTAAGAACCATCAACGGAACACGAGATTTTCTAACAAAGCAGGTAGGTAGGTCATATAGACATTGCGATCGTAAATATCCGGGAAGGGGATTAATGTTTACGAGTTTCTACGCGATGCTACGTTGGGTCCAAATCTGTACCGTCTACAACTTTACAGTCTTCCTAGTGTTGAAAGAGTAATAAATAAGTAGCTAAAAAAAATAAGCAGTATAGTAAACTTATAGCCTCATTGGCTTAGACTTCTGCTACTCATCAAGGTGTCGGGGATTCGAACCTCGTTTGATTTTTGGTTGTTTTCATACGCATATGTGGAGGTTATGGAATGGAACTTCTTCAGAAGATTTTTTATAAACATGCCTTTTATCACGCATTTAGTCCTAAAATATCTAGGAGATAAGTGTAGCTACAAAGAGCAGCGTGGAGGATTTAATCTCTGAATTATCTTAATTTTAAAGCGATCAGTAGTAGGTCATTAATAGGCTCATTCTTTTGCAAATTAGCAGAAGAAAAGTGAAATTACTTTTGTAATTGAGTAGAGATTCATTTTGCAGACCCTGTGTTGTTGTACATTGTAATAAAATTAAATTAAATGGGAAAAGTATTATATAAAAAGTTTTTCAATTTACAGAAAATATACGAGATACAACCAACATTATAAAATTAATGGGCACAAATAATGCGCTCAAAGTTACAATGTACGACTTTTGTTAAAAATCGAGCTTTTGATTAAAACATACGACTTCGGTGTTTATTTTTATCACAAAGAGGTCTATATTTCTTTGGCATGCAAACAATAAACTGTAATTTTATTATGTTCGCTTTAAATCGTTTAATTTGAAGGCAAATTGGCAAATAAATTAAGGGACTGGTTTTTAACGATATTTTCTCGATTCCTTCACCCGGATGCTGGTGGGTTGGGGAAGTCCCATTATTCTAAATGAAATCCTATTGCAAGGACACCCAGACTATTTAGCTCAACTGGTTTCCGTTTTTAGTCACTAAGCACCACAAGACTATCCTAAGACTAAAAATAACTTCAGAGAGAACTAGTATTTAGGCATAATCTGGTTTTTGAAGTCGTTATTCTGAGGTCTTATGTTGAACATTCATCCTAACTAATACGAAAATGTGAAATTGAGTTTGATCGTTTGTTTGTCCCCCTATTCATGCCACAATATAGCAATGGATAAAGGTGCTTTTTGGCACACACATAGATGAAAACGCGGAGCGTTACATCTCCATTTTTTATCCCGGAAAATGAATGATTCCCATGGGATCCATGAAAAACAGAAATTCACACGTGCGGAGCCACAGGTAACAGCTAAACAGTAAGAAAATACCAAACTGGGATAGGGGTATTCCAAAAGCGTATTTAAAACATAAAACAGAATTAATGTGTTTATCTAAAGTAGAATAAACAATACACCATGGGAACACAACGAATACGCCGAACTTTGTCCAACAAAAACAGTTGTAGGGGGTTCGGGTTAAGCGTGAAAATTATTGTGAGCCCAAAATAATATTGGACTTGCTCTCTACAAACCATTAGCTCATGTTCTGTTTATTCAAGCCAGGTGGGCCGAGATTAAAGAGCCGAGGACATCACATAAGCGGTAGTTAAGAATTCATCGGCGTCAATGGTTGAGCAAACTTTGAGGGTAGGTAGAGATAACGCGTGACGCGTGGAGTGTCTGTACACTTTTGTTGTTCTAGCCAAGCGTCAATCTGAAAGGTGCAGCCGTAGCCATATGACATATTTCGATTCGATACGATTCGCTTGAATAGAACGAAATAAAACTAAGTATGAGAAATACATAGATCCTTAACTGTCATTTTCGTATATTTTTGAATTTTGATCAATTTATTTTTATAAGAGAATCGAATCGAAATAAAATGTCATAGGTATCGCTACGACTGATAACTTTTTAAACTTTAACCAAGTTTGCGCGCTGTAATCAAAAATGCTACACAAAAACATTTCCATTTCTGGCTCTGTCTGTACAATAACATAATCAATCAATGATTTTTCATCATAAAAATATACGCTTAACAGTAAATAGGTTCTACGATTACTCACAATAAACACATTATTCCTATGGATATTTTACTTGTATAAAACACCTGTCACGGTGAAATCAAAGATTCCTTATCCTTCCTATTTATGATATGGGTTACATTATTTACATTTTGGATTTGCGGATTTTTAATAGAGCCTCAAAAAGAATACGAGAGAAAGTAAACGGCTTAAGGGGATCCCAACGGTTGTTCCTTGAAATACCCGTTGTCCAACTTGTTTCGCTCGAAATCGCTCTTGTATTTCGCTCGCAAACTATGCGAAAACAGCTAATGCGAAAACTGTAGAACACCTTCCCAGTTATAAGGACCGCAACCATCTCACGTGCAGACACTCGTTCATCTAATCTACTTAACCTAATTAAAATGTCGGAAAAAATGAAGTCTCGTGCAATATTTTTAATACCTAAAAAAATCATATTAATAAACACTAAAATACAGAAGTCGAGAGTTTGATACGAAGTACTGGAGTACGAATTTTTGCCATAGTTTGTATTTAAGGCTATAAATGATAAATGCAATGTTGGAGGGTAGATATGAATCGAAATTATACAGCATATATTGTTTTCAGGATTTAACGAAAATAAATGAATCTACTAGAAACAAGTTGACGGATATTTCAATAGCCATAGGTCGGAGCCCTTTAAATTCAATTACAAACATGACTTGGCAACAGGTGCGATCAATGTCAACAAAACCTGAAATCAAAAAGAGAAATACGTGGAACGATCTCTTGCCCGATATGGCTCATTGAAGTTGTCAAACAATGGGTCATGTTCGTTGATCCGGACAAGCTTCTAAAAACAGAAGTTGAGAGCATCTTGTTATTACTGAAAACAAAAACGCTCTCAACTCTCGCTGTGTAAGTAAACTGGGCGAGGTAATATTGCCGTGTTTATTTTGGCCTTCAAAATTAGGTTCTAAATTATGCCGAAGCTTGCATAGGTATCATATCTGGTACGTTCTGGTATTTAGTCTGTGGTTTATCTAAGCTCTTGTATTCCTAAGCGCGTTTTCATATTTTTTTTTAAATATATTCTCCGCAAATAAGTAAAACGATTTCTAGATGAAAAAGTCCCAAAGAATACGTTTATTCTACGATTACCTATATTATAGACGTTTATACATAACAATATATATTAAGAGATTAGAGATCTATGTTAATGTATAGAGATAACTAAACTATGGAGATGGCATTTCATTAATTCTAGCCTAAACTTGCGTGACATGCGGCGCCATGACGAGTGCCAAGATCTGTTGTCATATGTTCATGCATTGAGCATGTATTGAGTGATGTACCCTAGATGATGCCATCTTATGCGTCACTTGACATATTAAAAATCGTCACGCTGATTTTGTAGATGGGGCCTGTCCTTATTTGTATTTTGTAAGTACATACAATAATAATAATTTAAGCAAAATAAAAATTTCGATATGTTTAATGCCTTACTTATGATATGAATTTTGATTGATTAGGCATGGTATTCCGGCAATTTTAGATTAATTAACTAAGTCGCTTTTGTAATGTAACTTACACGTTACTAAGTATACACCTGGCATAGTAATTATAACGTGATTAATTACACACATCTCCTTGTGACATAGAAGGTATGTGTATTAGTGTTTAGAATTAATTGCATTATGAGTATCAAGCAGTTAGTGGGAAACTTTATTCGTCTGAATGTGGTTAATTATAGGGTACTAGCAGATACCCGCGGCTTCGCACGCGTAAATTTTAGTTTTAGCTATTCTACGGGAACCATCCATTTTCCGGAATAAAAAGTACCCTTTGTGTTAATTTACATGAAATCTTCATTTCAACTTTAAACCATAAATTTTCAGTTGTTGTGCGTGAAGGAATAAATTTTCTCCCGCATGAATATCTGATTTTCCCTATTATCACGAAAACAATGGATTTTCCCGAGAAAAAAGTAGTTGATTCTAGGATATAATCTATCTCCATTCCAAATTTCAGCCCAATCGGTTCAGAAGTGACGGCACGATGGAGTATTTCTCCCGCATGAATATCTGCTATTTAACTATTTTCTTATAAACCATGGATTTTCCCGGGATAAAAATTTGCCTATGTATTAATCCAGGATAAAACCTATCCCCTCTTTGAATTTCAGTCATATCAGTTCAGTAATTACAGCGTGAAGTAGTATTTTTCCGCGTGCATATTTGTTTTTAAGTTTTCCCGCGGAAACCATGGATTTTTTGGGATAAAAAGTAGCCTTTGTATTAAAGCAGGATAAAATCTAACTTCATTCCTCATTTCAGCAACATCAGTTCAGTAAGTAAGGCGTGAAGGAATATTTTTCACGCGTAGGTATCTGTTTTTCACTCCTATCATAGATACCATAAATTTTTCCAGGATAAAAAGTAGCCTAGGCATTAATTCAGGATATAAATTATCTCCATTCCAAATTTCAGCCAAATCGATTCAGAAGTTGCGGCGTGAATAATTTTTTGCGCGTGAATTTCGGTTTTTAACTAATCCCACGGGAACCTTGAATTTTTCCGGGATAAAATGTAGCTTATGTGTTAATCCAGGATATAATTTATCTCCATTCCAAATTTGAGCTAAATCGGTTCAGTAGTTGCGGCGTGAATGAATATTTTCCCCGCGTGGATTTCTGTTTTTTACTATTATCATAGAAACCATGAAATTTTCCGGGATAAAAAGTAGCCTTCGTATTAGTCCAGGATAAAATATATCTCTGTTCCAAATTTCAGCCAAATAAGTTGAGTAATTACGGCATGAAGGAATATTTTTCCCGCGTGCATTTCTGTTTTTCACTATTATCATAGAAACCATGGAATTTTCCGGCATGAAAAGTAGCCTATGTAATAATCCGGGGTAAAATGTATCTCCTTTCCGAATTTTAGTCATATCAATTCAGTAATTACAGCGTAAAGTAGTTTTTTTCGCGCGTGAACATCAATGTTTCAGGTTTCCCGCGGAAACCATGGATTTTTCCGGGATGAAAAGTAGCCTTTATATTAATCCAGGATACAATCTATCTATATTAAGAATTTCAGCCATATCAGTTCAGTAATTACGGCGTGAAGTAGTATTTTTCGCGTATGAATATCTGTTTTTCTCTTTTCCTGCAAAATCCATGGATTTTTCCGGGATGAAAATTAGCCTATTTATTAACCCGGGATATAATCTATCTCCGTTCCAAATTCCAGCCAAATCGGTTGTGCACTTGCGGCATGAAGATTTTTTTTCCGCGTTAATTTCGGTTTTTTACTAATCCCACGGGAACCATGAATTTTTTCGCGATGAAAAGTAGCCTTCGTATTAATCCAATATATAATCTATCTCTATTCATAATTTCAGCCATATCAGTTCAGTAATTACGGCGGGAAGTAGTATTTTTCCCGCGTGAATATCTGTTTTTCCCTTCTCCTCCAAAACCCATGGATTTTTTTTGGGATAAAAAGTACCCTATTTATTAATCCAGGATATAATCTATCTCCATTCCAAATTTCATCCAAATCGGTTGTGTACTTGCGGCGTGAGATTTTTTTTCCGCGTGAATTTCGGTTTTTAACTTATCCCACGGGAACCATGAATTTTTTCGGGATGAAAAGTAGCCTATGTAATAATGCAAGATATAATATACCTCCATTCCAAATTTGAGCCAAATCGCTACAGTAGTTGCGGCGTAAAGACGTATTTTAACTTGATAAAATCCAAACTTCGGACCCCCGTTTCACCCCCTTAGAGGGTGAATTTTGAAAAATCCTTTCTTAGTGCTCCCCTAGACCTCACAAGGAACATGTGTGCCAAATTTGGAGTCTCTAGACCCAGCGGTTTGGGCTGTGCGTTGATATGTCAGTCAGTCAGTCAGTCAGTCAGTTTCTTCTTTTATATATAGGGTATTAATTTTGATGCTGTAGTAGTAAAGTAGCCAACTACGGGAACCCCGCATGATGTGAATAAAGTCCCTGGAATATTAGGTATATTATGTTTGTTAGTCTGTTGTGTTAAGTGTGTAATCGCTTTCAAAAACTCTTGCCATATTTCTACAAATTTCTTTAGTGTAGATTGTTTAAACACTACAAATATTTAGAGTAAACTACATAATTTCATAATAATATGAGCTTGTCTTTGCATGTCAATATTTTTCATATTAACTGGCCGGTAACTCTATACTATTGAATTTAATTGACTTGAATTGAAGTAGCTATTACTTTGCAGAATTTCTTCAGAGTGGCAGGGCGCGTTTGGAACCCACGTAAACTTAGTTTTAAGTCGACTTGTAGTTATCACCATTCTTATGCAACAAATATCATACCGACGTTTTGCAAGATCCTGTATGTTAGGCCTATGTGAAATAAAGATATTTTGAGTTTTGAGTTTTTGAGTTTTGAAGTGCCCGGTGGATAAAAGGTAATCAACAATTAACGAAGTACAAAATTATTATAAATTACTTTCCTACTCTACAGTATTGAATCATCGATAGTCTATATAAATATCGATGGTGTGAAATGAGTTTGTAAAGATTTGAAAGAAGAAAAATTTGTTACTTGACCAAAGGAGATGGTCCAGATTTGTATGGAGCGTCGGTCCGGTCCTTGTAAAAGTAGAGAAATGAAACAAAAAAAATACTAAACCAGTTTTGATCATTCAAATCTGCGAATTTGTCGTAATTTCCGCGGTGTGATTATTTAATCTTTCCACGTTAAGCAACACTAAACACGAGTGGGTAACAATGGCGGATTCATATTTTTTGACGTTTTCTGTCAAGTGTCAAATAATGGGAGGTCGTTGATGTGTCACATAGGTTATTTACTTGATTGATTAGTTAATATTATAGACCAAATAATATAATGTTATTATTTTAGCAGCCTTTGATAATTGAAATGCATTAGGAAAACTAATGTACTTATAAAAATCTAGGAAAACACGTTAGCAGAGATGCCTAAGTGAGAATGCCAAATCGCCAGAAAATCCACAAAAAACACAAGTGATAGCATTCACGAGCACTTCACAACACCGCGGCAAACTCGGAATGAAAAGAAAACAGAAACACCATAGAGTTCATTGAATAATGCACTTGGCTGTCAGAAATGACATTTGATACATTTCGCGCCTCTATGGCTAAAGGTTGCCATCTTGAAAACGTATCGAAAACTTGAAATACATTTTATTTTATTTCTAGTTATTTGCTTTAATATTCTAAATTATTATATTTTTAATATAATCTACGTATTTTCCTCTATTCATGGTAGAGCGTACAAAGAGTACACCGAAGGTGAACCTTCTCCTTTAGACGGTATCGAGACAAAACGTCAGAAAAATAACTTTATTAGAAGTTTTTTTTTTCTGCGCTGCAGCAAGAAGACATGCAAATTCTGTAAAACATTAGAGAATGCAGCAAAAATAATTTAATAAAGGTTCATTGTTTAGGTACCCTAGCTGCCTAACTACTAACTAGCAAGTAGCAAGTCACCTCAAGACCTCAATTTTATGAATAATCTTTAAAACTTCTTCAGAATCATCTCACAGAATAGATATATACACAAGACCCGCCGGACCGCGCCAAGAAATGTCACCAACTTACTGGTGTCAATAGTTTGTTTTGACACCAACAGCGTTAGTGTAAGCCGTTAGCCGACCACAGTACGGATCGTGGTCCACGCAACTAATCACTATACTCGTTATTCCTCTGCACGTGCTTTTCTACAGGGACAATTTCCGCCATCGGCGTACCAACCTATTTGACGTAAAATGTTCCGATAGGCATATCCTCAGGTTTATATCGGTGCCTCGCAGTCTGTATAGCTTATTTACGGTAAAAACTCGACTTACTTTTTACCGCTCTCCAGAAAATGGTCGTACTCGACGGACATTTTGCAGCAGAGGTGTTTTCGCGCGTGTGTCGCCGAGCAGTTGGTGTTTACCATGTGACCGTCTGGGGACAAACAAGCGCAATTTTAAACCTTATCATAACTACAAATTGAGTTGCTTTTCCAACGCTTAGCCGTACAGTGTTTTGTAGGAATGAACTCAATTGCTGTACGGGTGGAATGAGATTTCAAATGTGCAAACTTTGATGGCACCGCATATAGTATAGGGAAACGTGACATTCATTTTCAGATATTACACCTCGAGGGTAGAGTTTTTAGAAATGTAATTTCCACAAGTGGAATTTCCAGCCAAAGATGTTATTCCACTTAAGTTACCTTAAATTGTTAGGTCCACGTGCACTAAACAGCGGGATAAAATATATTAAATTTGTTCATGTTAAATTAACGCAAAAAAGTACTTACACCTTGAGGGTAGTGTTATTAGAAATGTTGTGGAATTTTTAGCCAAAGAATGGAATAACTTCCATTTAGTTACTTTAAATTGTTAGGTCTACATGCACTGAACAGCGGAAAATATTTAAATTTGTTCATTTTAAATAATTAATTTGGGAAGCAAATTTTAAATTCATGCAATTCAACAGCCTTTTAAGGTGGTACGATTCGAGTAGAAAATTTAAATTTTATTTAGTTTTTTACTTAGTAGGCTAATTTTTGACCAAGTTTTTAAAATAAACATGTAGATGCAGTGTTATGCCCGCAAAACTCGTTGCCATTAGCCTACGATGTATTTAAGCCTATCTACGACTTTCGAAAAACTAAATAAAATCAGAATTTTCGCGTTCAAGTATAATTGACATCTACTCTAGACAGGGCGAACCGCGCGAAAAAATGTCGCGGTGTCTTTAGTACCAACAGCATAAGGCCACGCGGTAGTTCGTTCAGCGGCCACCTATAGGATTTTACCTATTGTTTGCTTGTATAGAAAAAGGTTTATGTAAATCATTCGGATGCCCATATCTTGAGGTTAGTAATCAGTAGTTAAAGTGAATCAAACCACCTTATACTTAACCATAATTTTTGTTTATCTGCGATTGTCGTAGAAATTTTTTGAATGCTCAAATTCAAAAATGTATAGATATCGCACAATCGATCGCTATATTGATCATGTGACTTATCGAAGACCAACGTATTTTCTCTTATTTTTTTAAATTTCTTTCCACTTCAGATAATGTCGTCTATTTATTACCCTTATGACGGCTAGGTCTGCTGGCTGGACTGGGTGTATTTATTGTTAATTTTAAGGACTTTATTATAGTCATAGAATAAAAGAGTCAAAGAGCAAAAGCTACTTACTTGTTTGGTTTTGGTGTACAGGATTGTCCGTGTCGGTGAAAAACCATGTCTGTAACAAAAAAAAAAAGAATTTATAAACAAGTGCCACTGCCTGTCTCTAAGTTGTTCTTACCCATACTCTAAGTTAACTATAAGTAATACGGATATCACCTAGATTTTGTGGTAAAAGTTATCGTGGCGACGCTACGAATAGGTATAAACTTGATTATGAGAAAACTTTGAAGTCAGCTTATTGATTTGCCGTATCTACTATCTACTGCAGATAAGTTCTTATCGATAAATGATAATATACTCGTAACTAAGTCTAATTTATGAATCTTAAGTCTAAGAATAATAAGCACAGATTTTACTATAATTATTGAGACTAACAGGCTTGACGAACGTTGTCCTGTCCTGTCTTTAATTAAAGCGCTACTTATAGGGTCTAATTATTATTTTTTATTCAAATCATCTTCTCCGTGTTATTATTTTTCATCAGTTCCGTGTCTTGATTTATGGCAGGTTGTCTGCTCACTTATCTAGTATTCGGAGTAAACCAATAATATTATAGGTACGAGTGGTAGCAAAATCATAAAAATTATACAACACATATATATACTATCACCACCGTGACGTGTGTCAAAAGTGAGATTTATTTGGGTCACCGAGCCAGAAAATTAGAAAATGATGTACCTACCTAATAAATATTAATCTAGAAAGTAGGTATTAAATGCCTTTACAATATTTCATCTCATCAGCTCAACCCCTTTTTACGTCTCATCACTCCCACTGCTGGGCACGGGTCTCCTCTCAGACTGAGAGGGGTTTGGCCATAGCCCACCACGCTGGCCAAGTGCGGGTTGGCGGGCTTCACACACCTTCGAGAACATTTTTGTGAACTCTCAGGCATGCAGGTTTCCTCACGATGTTTTCCTTCACCGTTAAGCAAGTGATATTTAGTTTCCTTAAACGCACATAACTCGGAAAAGTCAGAGGTGCGTGCCTAGGATTCGAACCCGTGACCTCCTTATGAGAGGCAGAGGTCAGAACCACTGAGCTATCACTGCTCTTACAATATTTACTTCATTATAAATAAAATCGGTCAAGTGCGAGTTGGACTCTAGCACGAAGGGTTCCGTACTTTTATTATCTATGAATTATTTTTCTACTGAATGCATCACACGGACGTAGCGAGATGATTACGCAGAAGCCCCAATTAAGAGTAATACGAGTACTGGGGCTTCTGCATCATCTACCGCAAACGAGTAAAAATCAATGCAATAAATATAATCCATTCTTAGCATTGCCAATGACTTCCCATAAGATTGCGACCCGCGCTCGTCTGATAATAATTAACAGGCTCTGTTGATTCTTTGGAGTGAAAACCTCCGTAGGCGCGCTAGGATTTTTGAGATAGGAAAAAATTATTGAACTCGCGATACCTACTTTTACCATCACGGACACCAGCATGTTAATTACAATTGAAGTGTTTACTTTTGTCGGCACCATTTTGTTTTTTTTTTTCAGGGTTTCCTTGAGAGTAATTTACTTTCGACCTAAAAATTATGAAGGTACCTAATTAGGTACATACTAGCTAACTTAAATCAATGTTGTTTAATTTTAACAAGAAGATAATATGTATTATGTACCTATTTTTAACTAAAACTTGGCAGAAGAACTAAAATCAAACATTCGGTTTGGACGGGGTTAGCTAGTTAGCTACACAGGAGTCAGGCTTGTAATTTATACTGATTAGTGATTACCCATGATCAACCAAAACTGTTGATACAGCTGATTAGACGGTAAGTTACATTAGCTTATGAGTTTCTTTGTTTGTTGAACAAAACGTTGTTTCGAAATGCACCGGAAGTTTATGAGAACAAAACCGTCGATTCCAAAGAGCATTGCTACTAAAAAATCAAATTTTTTATTTAAAAATCAAGGAAATGAGGATAGCTGGACATAAAATGATTTAATGCACGATATTGTTATGCATAATAATTATGTAGGTAGACATTTAAAAATGAATTCTTCTCCACTAACGTCTTTCAACGAGTAAGGAGGGCCGTTCATTTTCAGATTAGACGCATTCACGTTCATTGTCTACCTATTGTCCATAAACTTCAGCCCTCCTAGTTAGTAATCAGAATACAAACATATTACCAACAAAACTGCAAAAAAGAGAACAGAAAAATATTCTGTGACAAAACTCTTCTAACATCAAAATGAACTTAAAAATTCTATTCAGTAAACCGTACATAAATCAAAACTGATAAGCCAAGCGGAGAGCTTTTGATACAAAAAGGGGAAAGCAAAGCAACAATCCGGTCACGTGTCCGGCGCGCGCCTTCGTGCCACGCGCTGCGCGAGCGCAGGGCCCTTGCCGTACAAAGGCTGTCCAATAGTCAATAGCTATATTTATGTCGGTCCTTCAGCCGGATTAACGGTCGATTATGCACGCTCCAGATTCAGGAAACTAGCTAACCGTACGGTTCTAGACTGACCTCAGCACTGTAATCTTTGATACCAGTACTTAGATAGGTTAACCCTCAACGTACATTAATTTAACCAATTTTAAAATAAAAGGTATCTTAAAGTTCAAAACCATGGTACTCATAAATGCAATATTGTCGAAGTAAAGAAATTTCAACAATAGAGACATAAATATCCAAAAACGACGAAGGATATTACTAACGTGCGCAGTTGTTGGTCTCTTTTAATAAAATTGGATTTATCCGTGCCTATTTGGAAAAGGAGATAGTACGATTAACGAGTCAGTCTCCAACAGAGAAATTAATGCGCTCTCCGAATATTTATCTGTAATAACGATGTTTGTTTTGTTGCGTAGGGTGCTTGTCTAAGTCATCTGAATAATGAGTTCATCGTTCAATTAGACAAGAAGAAAATATAAATGTCCTTATCAATACACGATGGGAGATTGATAAGGAGTAAGGACATATAATTGACACTACATGTTTGAAGATGTTGAATATGTTAACAGAAAGAGTGTTAAAAATACGCTGTAAGATAAAATGGGTCATTGCATAGAATCAGGATTCAAGAAGGTCTAACTTCTACATGATGTGTGTGGTGGCAAATGAGGCAAATCTGCCTTTAAGTTTCAGCAGCCCAAGATTCTATTTATGGATAATTAGAGAAAATACCTAGATTAACAGCAGAAGAATTTTGGCGGGTAATTGGTAGGTAAGCATGCAGTATTGCTCTTTCCAAAAAGACGTTTAAACATTTGAGGCTTTGAGTTATTATCCGTGTAAGCGAAATTGGTCCAATAAGACAAGACCAGTTTCAGACATACAATTTAGATATCAGGTTTATAAAGAACAGGGTTTGGCAGATGTCGCAGAAATCTCTTACGGAACAAGCTTTTTGGGCGTTGGAGACGAGTTTAGTTGACATAATGGCAAAACCTAAAGATAATAAAATGAAGACATGCTTCAGAGAAGATTTAAACTGCAGACCTTTTGTTATCTCTAAATATTTTTGCAGATATATCGATAACATTCAACAAGCTCCAAGAAGTTTCACTTTAGATCAGTGAAGTGAAGGTCTTACTTTTACAAACATAATACATATTAATGAAATCAAAAATAGTCAAGGAGCGTTTTAGGCATGTTGTTGCTAGCTTACGTTGGAATGCTTAGCTTTGTGACACACATGATTTTTGAATATCATTTCAAGTTTATCATGTATCCTATAAGGTTATTTAGGATTTATGATGAAGTCCAGTCTATAAATACTTGAAGTAAAAAGTAGTGCACAGATTCTAGCATATCTGTAGGTAGGCTGTTTGTAAGCTATGGATTTGTTTTTGAATTGAGGTTCCTCAATTTCTGCCGAATTCACTAGCTGAGCCGAGCTATTTGCAATATCCTTTTATAGTTTCTCATATTACGTAAATCAAATTTCAAAACCATAGATGCTTGTGAAATTTGATTGCCTACTAAGCATAGTAGGTCTTACGTACAGCTATATAATATTGTTTTACTATTAAGTATATAATTCATTGATAATTTTAAGTTCAAGGAATACTTACTAATATCAACTAATATAATGAAAATGAACATTCAAAAAGAAACAAATTTCATAGAGAACCTTTTATCTATAAATCCCAAAGACTTCTTGTAGGTATGTCTTTGATAAATCCTCTTTTTGTTGTTTAGTGGAGGAACATGTGCGAGTTTGATATTGCCGCCAACTATAGGTACTGGCTTATAAATAATAGGATAGTCAGTATTTATTTCAATTTAAAAGCTCACCTGTTCTTTGGCCAATTGAAACCATGTCTTCAATATAATAGGCAATCTATTATGTTGATAAAACCTTGTCGTCTTCACACTGATGAAAATGTCATCCAATGTTATATTTTTACTCTGAACACTGTCTAAAATACTAGTTTTTGTCACAGGCTCTGGCCAACTTTCTGGGAAGTTGTAATTCACTCCGCCTTGGTAAACAAGTAAACTGCAGTATCCCAGCACTATCAACAGAGCCGCAGCTTTGATTATCCTGCGCCCACGCATGCCAGGGCCGGCTGGCGCCGAAGCGCTGGTAACCTGGGCTAAGACTGTGCACTTTAGATCAGAGTGACATTCATCTTGTTTATTTACGGAACACTAAAAATTCACAAGGTCGAACTGCTGTGCTTCCACGATGAAGAACGGTTACAAACTGAATAAAAATGTAGCACAGGCAGTGTTGCCACCTTGTAGAAAACTTATTCACTAGTTTTGGTCTGAAATTTCACCAGATTTAGCGATATTTTTAAATTAAAAAATCCCTAGAATTCACTAAATCATTTAAAATTAAATCACAAAGTAAAAACAACAATTCTGTTGGTAATTCTTCATCTTGATCGATTATTATTATTGCAGATGTACAAAGGCTGAGGTGGAACATCAGTTTTGTCAATTTCTTTTTATTTAAAAGAGTATTTAAAAAAATTGCTTCCAATAGCAGTAATTACATCAGCCGGGAACTGTAAAAGTTCTTCTTCATTATCTTTAACTGATATCTTACTGATAAAAAGTATTTGGCAAGTGGCACGTCCATGACGGCACGTACACAAAAACTTTAGATCTTGACTTGAATGATTTTGAATTTCGATAAGTATTGTCTCCTTTTGCGAATGAAAACTAGCAACCTAGAGAGTATAGTGTTCTGTGCTAGCAACTAAACAACTAAATACAAGCAAAAGCCAATAGTATGCAGCACTCACGCATGCAAACTTTACATCCGTATTAGGTTTGATTTATTAGTTGGGCCAACCCCAAGCATAACCAAAACAAAGACGTCTATGTTCCGAAACAGGAATTTTTTACTCGGCAAAGTTCAATCTGGATCCAAAGCACAACATTCGATAAATATCACCAAAAGTCATCAAATAATTTTTCAGTGATTTTTTTTTCAGATTATCACTAACTAGCCCCTAAAATTCACCAAATCTAGTGAAAAAATCACTAAAGTGGCAACAATGAGCACAGGCGGTAAACACGCCCGCGCCCTTCTTGCAGCCCCACCACGTGTTGTGAGCGAGAGGTCCAGCAATGCTCTCTCGTTCTCTCTCGTTTGGCCTACCTGCGCGTGCGCCTGTATGCCGCCTGCGCAACCGCCGGCAGCGACACTCATGTCAATGGCTCAAGTAATTGTTGCCTTCATCTTCAAGTCCATCGTCCATCTATTCTCTTGCACTTTTGTGAGGAACAGTGCGATTCTAAATAAATTATGCACTTTCTTATTACTTTTAGTAATAAATTTTTTAGACCGTGCTCCAGTCACTAAACTATTGTATATTATAAAAGAACTAGTGTGGATAAAACATACTATATAATTGTGGTGTGTAGTCCGGAGTCCCTGTGGACGAAATTAGATGAACGATTAAAAACTTGAAGAATTTGAAATTGCGATGACCTTAGGTAAACTATTAGCCAACAGATAAATATCTAGTCCTAACGAATTCCTTTATAGAGTACCTAAGTAAAAATTTTCGTGATAATTTTCATTAAAAAATTAAAATTTTCGTTAATTCATAAACATAAAAGTTTTGGAGGACTTTTATGTACCTACTTATTCTGTTGTCCCTTGACTCTAAGAAACATTTTTAAAAATATTATTGAATTCTAATAAAAATAAAAGTGAGAAGTAAAGAAATAGTCTGACACTACAGTGACTAAATATCTTTTTTAATACACCACATTGTAATTTCCTAAAAGGAGATTTTGGAGCAACTTTTGGGAGAACTTTCTATCGAGAAAATTTTATCCAATCGTGTTTCCGTCTACGCTGCAGTCATTCCTCAGACTACATTAAAGTCATTCGTAAAACATAATATTTTCAACGTAGGTACGCCAATGATTACTTGTCATACCAAAACTTGCCTTGCAAGAGCAGCGATGCGTAACCAAAGTTCAGTCGTGCGATATGATCGGATCTCAACCATATAACTTCGCACGTTCCCTATTTTGCTTCAATCATACATTTTCTTCGATCCATCATGTCCAGAAGATGTTTTGTGATAGTATGTAAATAATCTAATCCATATTTAGCCAGAAATCAGTTTTTCGTGCTATCGCGTCACGCAACTATATTCGTCTAATGTTTGGCTACGGATCACGCATTATGGTTTATTATGGAGAAGTTTTTTACCAAACTAGTTACATACAAGCTCAGAGATTGGTACTTTAATGTTGCTTACCACTATTTTGTGTCCCAAAGAGCACAATGAACTATATGAACTCGTCCAACTCTATGCTCATCTTTTTTTTTATCATAATAATTGCCACTCTATCTACTACTAGAACAGGCAAAATAACTCCACTACAGAAAGAACTCATTTTTATGTACCTTATACATGTAAATTACGGTTCAGGATGGACATCGACTGCCGATTAAGGTATCTTTTAAGGCTCTCGTAAGTAGAACTCACTAGGTAGTAATTACTGTAACTAGATAAAAAAGTTAAAACTTTCCCCAAAGTTTCCCCAAAATATTTCAGGAAAGAAACTAAGTGTTGACTAAGGCATCTTTTAATCATCAAGGTAGATAGCTAAAGGATAATCCAGTTAAAACTTTTCCCCAATAAGTGTTACTGCAGCTCAGATAAGAAACTTATAAATCGTGCTACTATCATTTCGCATTTAACTTAACATTTCTGGATAAAAAGACCTGAGTACTCGCTGTGGTACAACTATTGAGTTCGATACAGTTCTTTCGGCCCTGTTTCTAATAATAATTTTCTTTCAGAGCAAGTTTACAGATTAACTGGGTCAACGCTTGAGATACTGAGATCGCATTGCTTTGACGTTAGTCCGACAGTCACCGCCTGTCATTGTCGGGATTAAATTAAGTATTAAATCTGTTATTTCGATACGTTCAATCTCTAGTAGGCTTATAAGATTGGGCTCAACAAAAATACCTTACCTAAGTTGGGCTTTAAGACGCCTACAATCTACATCGTGCATGGTGGTATGAATGGTTTTCGATTTCTAAATTGGTTCAGGTCAGATCTGGTTGGAGGCTTTAGTGTGTAAAAAACTGTGTTTGAAACTTTATACCTAGTACCTACTCTTAGCTATATTCGGACTTCGTGTCCCAGGTTCCTTTGACGGTAAAAATATTACTTGAATCAATGTTGAATGAAACCATGGTATCCTCGCCATATCAGTATGTTCTCCTGATTGGTCTCGAAGGTGTGTCATTCCTATAGTTTGCACTTAGTCAGGAGCTTAGGCTGTAAAGCCACAACTGATGTCATTATAAAAGAAAAGCTATGATTAGAACTCGGCCGCGACTGCAACAGATTGAAATGGATGGTTGTTCAAGGTATGAACTAATGACTACTCTATAGTTAAATTTTAATTAACATACGAGCGTTCACCAAGGGTGACATCTTTGGCCTCTTCTTTTTTTGAAAGTTGTTGTCGATAAGAAGCTCTTGGTGACTAATAAGTAATGACCAATACCTCACTTGCTACATAGAGCTCTGTCAAATCCATCTTAAAGAGCTAATCTGAAATAAGTGCAACGACCGCTATGCAATTTTATTGTTACCATGGGCGTGTAATAGGTATTTTACAGAAGCAATACAAGTTAATATAGTTCCCAGACGGCTTAAATAGGTTGTATCGAGTGAGTTATGCTGTACATGATACAACTACACTTTATAAGCTGGAAGATATCAATGTCAGTCACGATAGGCATAACAAATTGGATAATGGGGCAGCGGCGCGGACGTCACCAATCAGTACATTGGCGCAAGTGCCGATAAGTGGCGGTGTAATGTGCCGCTTAATGCAATAATCTGTCGCATCCGACCACCAAATTCCATTAAAGGAGATCCTCCTGGCTCCTATAAATAATGTTTCAAAAACTTGACGGCTTGTTATCGAAACTCGAAGTTCAGTGACCTCAAAGAAGATTTATGCTAGATCATGCACGATACCTGCTACATATAGGCAAGATAGTGTGTTTTTTCAGGTTTTGAGTTTTCTAGGCTAGATTTACAAAGAGGCTTGATACTATACTTACACAATCGTTAGCGCGAGCTAAGCGAAAATAGCGCGATCTATCGAACAAGGGGTGAAAACACACATTAAAATATAAAATGAAGTTTTGTTTTAGATGTTATTCCAAACTTTGCTTCTACACGTTAGTAGTATTATATATTCGTTGCTTCTACGGAGTGTCCCACGGGCCATGACGCTCACGTCTTTTTATACTTATTTTAGCAGCAGAAGTAAGTAAAGGTAAGGTACCTGTTTTAAAGAATGTTTTTTCATAGGAAGTTCCTTAAGTTCCTTAATATGAACAGTAATTTTATCGTATAAGGAGTAATTAGAATGTACCATTAAGGTCCAAGAGACCGCCGGCGACATCGACAGTGCGGCAATAATACTATGTCTAAATTGGCAAACTCAAGCCTTCGCTACACAATTTTTCACGCACACTACTTAGCAATAGCATCCGCGCATCTGAGCTATCGTTTTTAGGTAGGCCTCTATATAGTTGGAAAACGAGCGTCGACTTGTAAATCTATGGAGAGTAACTTGTTTTATTGTATGATATTATAACAACTTCCGAAGATGCACGTAGGTACCTAGACGTAGAGCTGAAGAAGTTCCTTACTTCACAGGGGGTCTTATATCATTTGAAATTTATACGACAGCGAACGCAGCGGGAAGCTCCCATTTTTGGCTCGGATTTGTTCATTTCTACTTTACATAAATTAATTTAATATTTTTAACTATTAATTTCTTCACAACCTGACTGGATGTGACAATCTGAACTGTTATGAAGTTTATATTGTTTGTAGAATGTGACGGTTATACCAATTAGATTTTTGCGTAATTAAACTCAAGTGTTCTGTTGATATACAATATTATAGGCTATATTAGGCTACTGAATAATTTTCTCAAATCTCTGTTTTGAAGAAACTTTTAAAACCTGACGGGAAACTGAAGGGAACTTTTTCTGACGACCTCCCTGGCGCACCTCCCACCAGACCACACCTGAGCCAATTTAGAAATTATAAAATTCTAAAGTGGGCCGTGGCGGGAATCGAAACCGTGACCTCCCACTCGATTCCCCTGCGCGTCTCCTGCGCCAGTGAGGTCGTCAGAAGTGGGAGGGTTCCCTAGGTAACATTAGGGGCTGCAGAGTTATTGTTCTGGATCTAGACATCTATTTAGCTCCGTAATGCGACAAAAAACAGTCACCTAGCACATAGATAAGTTAAAGTATACAAGTAAGCAACAACGAATTATTTCTTTTCCTTTGACCTGTGTCAGCCGAAAGGGATGTCCGCGCCGTTAAAAGGGGTTATTGAAATGTGAATAATACACTCATATTTTTGGGTACAGGTGTCCTTCAGAGTTATGTAGTTTCATTTGCGCCGGTTTTTCAGGGCGAATCCTTGGCAACAGCATTTTTTTGGGTCTTTATATCCTAAGCAGAAACAGTTACAGTACACGGCAAATTTCTTGAGTATGAGGTATGACCTTGATTGTGCACAAGCGAATTTAAGATCCTTTTGGTGGTAAGTGCGGGGCGCATCGGCGGAGAGTCGCGTGCGCTAACTTGTCCCCACTAAGTACGTCACTTCATACTCCAGAAGTTGCAGGTCCTGCAAAGAAAAGACTTTTCTCGAGCTAGGAATGTATCTAAATATATAAAAGAAGAAACTGACTAACTGACTGACTGACATATCAACGCACAGCCCAAACCGCTGGGTCTAGTGACTCCAAATTTGGCACAAATGTTTCTTGTGAGGCCTAGGGGTGCACTAAGAAAGGATTTTTCAAAATTCACCCTCTAAGGGGGTAAAACGGGGGTCCGAAGTTTGGATTTTATCAAGTTAAAATACGTCTTCACGCCGCAACTATTGTACCGATTTGGCTAAAATTTGGAATGGAGGTATATTATATCTTGCAATACCACAAAGGCTACTTTTCATCCCGAAAAAATTCATGGTTCCCGTGGGATAAGTTAAAAACCGAAATTCACGCAGAAAAAAATCTCACGCCGCAAGTACTCAACCGATTTGGATGAAATTTAAAATTGAGATAGATTATATCCTGGGTTAATAAATAGGGTACTTTTTATCCCGGAAAAATCCATGGGTTTTGCAGGAGAAGGGAAAAACAGATATTCACGCGGGAAAAATACTACTTCCCGCCGTAATTACTGAACTGATATGGCTGAAATTATGAATAAAGATAGATTATATATTGAATTAATATGAAGGCTACTTTTCATCGCAAAAAATTTCATGGTTCCCGTGGAATTAGTAAAAAACCGAAATTAATGCGGAAAAAAAAAATTTCATGCCGCAAGTGCACAACCGATTTGGCTGGAATTTGGAACGGAGATAGATTATATCCTGGGTTAATAATTTTCATCCCGGAAAAATCCATGGTTCTTGCAGGAAAAAAGAAAAACAGATATTCATACGCGAAAAATACTACTTTACGCTGTAATTACAGAACTGATATGAATGGAATTCGGAGAGGAGATAGATTTTATCCTGGATTAATACATAGGCTACTTTTCATCCCGGAAAATTTCATGGTTTCTATGATAATAGTGAAAAACAGAAATCCAAGCTGGGAAAATATTTCTTCACACCGTAATTACTGAACTTTGCCTGAAATTTGGAATGGAGATAGATTATATCCAGAATTAATAGATATTCTACTTTTCATCCCGGAAAAAATCCATGGTTTTCGCGGGAAACCTGAAACATTGATGTTCACGCGCGAAAAATACTACTTCACGCTGTAATTACTGAACGGATATGACTGAAATTCAAAAAGGGGATAGGTTTTATCCTGGATTAATACATAGGCAAATTTTTATCCCGGGAAAATCCATGGTTTCTAAGAAAATAGTTAAATAGCAGATATTCATGCGGGAGAAATACTCCATCGTGCCGTCACTTCTGAACCGATTGGGCTGAAATTTAGAATGGAGATAGATTATATCCTAGAAACAACTACTTTTTTCTCGGGAAAATCCATTGTATTCGTGATAATAGGGAAAAATAGATATTTATGCGGGAGACTACTTTTTATTCCGGAAAATGGATGGTTCCTGTAGAAAAGTTAAAACTAAAATTTACGCGTGCGAAGCCGCGGGTATCTGCTAGTTATTTAATATCTGATAAAATTATTCTAGTGCGAATCGAACTCGCGCACGAAGGGTTTTGTACCGAGGTATAATAATTAATATCTATAATTTATCTGTATCAGTGTCCAGCAAATTGATTCGGGCTTTTGCATCACACGAACGTAGCGAGATAATGATGCAGAACATCATCGACAGCTTTTATGTTTTATACGATCCCCCTTTTATTTATTTTTTGTTTTATTTTTTGTATTTGTGGAATTCATTTCATGCTTTGATATTATGAAACTGATAACGATTCCCTAATTCATGAATCCGCCTTACACTTGACGGTTTTATGACCTATAATAATGTGAACTGTGAACACGTTCCTTTCCACATTTGTGGTTAGTTGGATAATTTTAAACACAGTCACCACAGTATCGGCGGCGGGCAGTTGTCACCCTAATGGTTTATTCGTAGGTCGGCGTATAATAAGTTTTGATTTATGTACTGTTTGGGTGATTATCGTGCCCGGCACGCTATTAAGTATAGGTTCGTTGTTATGAGTAACGAGTACACAGACAGTATTGTATACATATTATAGTAAAAAAATATATAAAGTCGCTAGGGTTTCCCCTTCCACGGACAATAGGCAAACGAAATTAAACCATTGTTTTACTAAAGGTAGGTATATAATACTGAGATGGGCAAACTGCAACCGCAGAATGCTGCGACACCACCAGTTTCTATGAATCTGTATGAAATTGATTACGAGCGCGGCGTCTGCGCCTGCAGCCGCAGCGTGCAGCGGCCGCAAACTGCAGCACCAGAGGAAGTCAAAGCGTTCACAGTCACACCACAAGTTCACACATAAAAAACCTTAAAAATGGCCACTTTTGATGAAAAGAAAATAATTAACTTTGTTCCTTCTTTGGTTAGACTTTTAGATGTTTTTTTTGGCATGAAGTAACAAAAAGTCGTTCTTATCTTCCTCGTCTCTGCACTGTGCAGTTGCGATTATGCTGCCGCGCTTGTAACCCCGGCTCCGTACGCTCGCCGAGGCGAGGCGATAACCTCTCGCTCACACTCGCAGCCGGTCGGCTCGGCTCGGCGAGTGTGTGGAGCCGGGGTAATATAAGCGACAGGCAGCAATGCATGTAACAACCGCAGCAGCTAGCTCAGTGTCGCCTGCGGTTGCAGCCTGCAGCTTATTGTTCGCTGTTATGGCGGACATGCAAGCAGCCTAGTCGATCAATTGACACGTGAGCTAATACAATTTTTAAATTTCTTTCCATTTTTTTACCAAGCATAGAACGCACGTACCTATACCGCGCATAGCTAAATAATGGAAGGCAAACACTAAATAGGCTTCTCGATAGCTAGACGATAGAAATGACTGTCTGATATTGATGTAAAGTTTGCACAGTCACATATTCTATTAGTCATATATTCTAGTAGTATCCTTTTGATAAGATTTTCTTAAGTCTACTACGAATGAGATGTAGGTAAAGGCGCACGTGGTGTCGGGAAAGTGCAATCTTTCTCTGCGTGCAGCGTGGTGCATCTTTGATTAATCCATTAGGAATAATTATTCGCCAAAATATTATATAGCTTAATTGTACATTACTGCAGCGGCCAGCAAAAGAGGCATTGATGGACGAAAGTGTAAAGTGCCAAGCCTCACAACTAGGCTTAGTAAGGCTTTTCAAATAATCCACAAAATCAATGTTAAACAACGACCAACAATATTTTTTTCGAGTAAATATTCATTTGTTTTTTAATACCAGCTTTCCATTTGCAAGCCATCGAAAATAATAAACGGTTAAAATATGAAAAACTGCAATAGATATAAACTCACAACCCTGTGAAGATTGTCCATTCTTTTTGACTTTCTTCCATAAATAAAGCGGCAGGCACTTAGGTAGGTACCTACATGGAATTCGGTGCAGTGTAGGTAATTAAATTTTATTAGGTTTAAGTAAAATCTATTACTTCATAAGCTATTTTATAGTAGGTAGGTATCTTCAAAATTACTTAAAGGAAATATTTTCATCCTTAGATCTCACCAATTTGACCTAAGTGGTAAGTACTCCGTGTGTGGCTATAAGTCCCACTTCGGCCGAGGCTGGATACACTAGCAGGTAAGACGTATCACCAAGCATATTTTTAATCTAGTCTGGTGAGATCGCAACCGTTACTAGTGTAATAATTTTTGAAATTATTTGAAACTCAAAAAACAATGATAAGATACTTACTCACTACTTAACAATTGCCGTTATAATTTATAAGGCAATGTCTGTTGCACAATTAAAAGGATTGCAATTTTTGGAACAAATTCTGGACTGGAATTTATTAAGTACAATTTCAGATTCATAAAAGATGCAAAATATTGTACCTGTTTTATTTTTTAATGAGATGTTAATGACAAAGATAAACTGATACGAGATAAGTTGACGATAAAGATATATGGATTATAATTTTACAATGTTAAAGTAAGTGTCCAATTAAGATTTAACGTATAAATCATCAGTGGTCTTAAATTCCAGCTAGAATGTTTCTTTAATTTAACGCTGACATTACAGTCTAAAAACTCTACGCCTTCATAATCTTAATATCAAAGGCACCTTCCGTCCCCAACCGCAATTTATGAGAAAATGAGCAGGCGGAGGGAAAAAATCTTAAAGAAAGACGCCGAATGCGACACAGGAATTAAGGCTAAAAATCCTACAATGGCCGAATATTCAAAACAATTCCGCGTTGTCTCCCAAGGGATTAAGGGAAGGGATTTTTTTATTTCTCCATAGAATAAGAAAGCTTAAACGATAAAAGGGGATAGATGGCTTAACAGAGTCATAATTTACCTTAAGCACCGGTCTAATTGCTTGTGCGGACGACAGTAAAAGTTGGATTACGTAAGTCTCTTTTGATAGAAACCAATAAAAACTCGGTTGTGGACATGTTGACACTGAAGTACGTGGAACTGGCCCTGCTAGGTGTTGCTGTTGTTTTTGTTACGTCCGATTAACCCATATTGTATTTGCGATGCGATCGCTTACGTCACGTTACGTCCTCGATTTTTCTATCAAGCGAGGGGCATCGGGTCACGTCGCGGGATCCCGCCGGTTCGCAAAAGTCCCGCGCATGCGTTAAAATTGCGCCAATTTCGCAGCTAGTGGCCTCTACCGGCATTTCCAGTCTCCTTTTGCCACGAAAGAGGGATGTTGCGTCGCGCTGGGTTGCACGGTTGCACCTCACGAGAGATGGCAAGAATTTGAAAATGGAATACTTTTAGATTACGTTCCACGCAAAAATGCAAGGTGTTCGCAGTTTTGCGCGTAATTTTTTTCACGCGTTTGATGTTCGAAAAAATTGAGTGCTTTAAAATTAGGCTTAATGTTTTAGGTGATTTAAAAATAAGGGTTTAGAGGGATACATAGTGCGGTTTGCGTCAGTTGCAGCGGTAGCGCGGTGTGGGTACTGTGGTGCCAGCAGCTAGCATAACCTTGACACGTTTTCCCGCGCTAGCTTCACAACCTTGTTTTCAATTGCACTCTCTCTCTTGACATTTGCACGAACGAAGGCTATTCATAATTAGAGGAGTTTAACCTAAAGTTACCGGGTGTCGACTGTGAAGTATGAGAACTGTGAAAATGAATTAATTTTTCCTCGTGAACGTGTATACATTTTGAACTTAAAAAATAATGCACAATGTGGACTATTAGATGATACGAACTGAAATGTGTATTAAATAATAATAATTATAAACATTTACTTATAACAATGTTGTGACTATACCGTTGTAAGGCTGGTGCTAGCAAAATGAAAACTTCAAAAGGTAAGATATAGAAGTTAAGAAGATTGTAGCTATAAGATAACACAGATAAGTCCTATTGTGAACAGTTGTTTAAACATTAAAAAAAACATTATTTTGCCAAATTAAAGAACTGCTTAACTGCGGTAGAGTGCCGAATATAGGTACCGTAGGCAGACTACGGCGTAGCATCTTGAAACTTCGTAGAGCCAAATGATGTAAGGTGCCTACTAAACTACACATTTGATATCTTTGACTGATATGCATCTACTAGTAATTAGTGTGGCATATTTTTCTTCATTAGTCTATATTTAATAGGTCGTACGAGTAAATTGATGTGAGATAAAATAGTCAGCTGAAACAGGTAGGTCAAGGTGAAAACTGAAAATAGTATTAATTAGCACATTGCGCAGGTAAAAGTATCTACGTAAAATAGGTGTGTTGTAAAGTAGGCACCTGGCATTGAAGTTTTTTCTTTTTAAATTGTTTTAACGTTGAAAAGGTTTTTCGTCGCTTCAGTGTTTCCCCGATTTCAGCGAGAGAAAGGAATTTTCCAGTGGTCGTACCATCATCTCTTAAAGCAGTTGCAGTGTTTCACATTTTCATACTATGTTTGTATGAAAATATTAAAACAGTACTACATCTACTAGTAGTTGTAGAATAACTTGCTTTAAGAGATGGAGGTACAGCCCCAGGTCTGAGCCATCGTGACTGTTGAGATTGGTTCCCTATATAATATAGACATATCAGAAATGAAGAGTTGTGACTCATTATTGGTTACCTTTATAATAAAGGCAAATTAGAAATGAGGAGACCCAAAAGTGAACTAAAGTGTCGCAACGCTGAAGTAACAATGGGCGGGGTAAATAGCACACAGGACGTTTAACGTTGGGCTGGTGGTGATGGAGTAGTGAGTGGCGAACACGTACTAGAAAGCGCAGTGTTGGCAGACTTCTAATCAAGGAGACTGACGACATTATTAAGGAAGTCGCGGTGAGCCGGATCCAAATGGCGCAAAACTTTCCCATCAGGGCACCTATGCCTATCAATGGACGTCCATCGTCTGAAACGATAATGTAGACAAGGGAGAAAGATTGTTTGATATTTCTAATTCCGCGAGTTAAATTATTGATCTTCGTATTTCGAACAGAACGCGTGTTGGAACTTTCTGTGAAATTGGTTAATATCGCGTGTGAATTTGTTGACGGCATTCCTTCCGTGTGATTTAGCTGTGTCGGCGCCGGTGTGGTCTGTTGGCGGCATTCATTGAAGCTGTGTCGGTGACTGTATAGTCCAGGCGGCTGCGATACCACGGCGAGGGTCTGCTCATTTTATCAGTACACCCGAGCGCAGCAGCGAGTCATCTTATATTTTTTAAATATTGATATATTGAAGTACTTAATGAACAAATTAACGTATCAACTTCGCCACTGCTTCGTTTGTTTTCGGGGGGTACGAATCCAGCCGAAGTGGGTGGGGCGAACGTTAGTGTGAGTCAGTAGAAAGGGTATATAAGAACGCGTCGCTGACACGACAGTCACTCTACGATTTCGCATTGTGAAGTCAACATCTCCTGAGGATGTCCCGGTATCGGGACGAAACGTGCGTCGAAGAAAGTGATAGAAAATTGTGTGTGGTGTTTCATGTGGATGGTGTTCCTGCATATTGCACCATACAGAATCCTTTCAAGAAGCGGATAATAGCAAAACAAATTAATCAGTCCTGTTATATTTTTTATACTCGTTATGTTCGGCCTTGTCCGTGATCTCAGTTGATGCAGTAATACAAAGGGGAATAACTCGTTAAAGCTAATTAGGCTAGAGTAGGTTATGTACTAGGCGTACCTAACCTACTTTCTGCTCTATAAGCTAGTTTCATTACCATCACGATTTCAACCCCTTTTTTACGTTGAATCTGACGAAACACAAAAATACAGAAAAGGAACTTGTTCAAAATTGAAAAATCGGTCAAGTGCGAGTCGGGCTCGCGGAGTAACGGTTTGTTACTATCAAGAAAATTCAAATTCATTTTAAATTTAATAGTATTAAAGTTAACAAAACCACTCTGCCCACCAAAGTAAAAAACGAGCAAAAAATCACGTTTTCATTTTATCCCTCCTTAAATATTTATTTTATTCTACTTTTTAGTATAATATTTGGTGTTATAGCGGCAACAGAAATTCATCATCTGTGTAAACTCCAAGTCTTTAACTATCACGATTCCAGAGATACAGCCTGGTGATAGACGGACGGACGGAAGGACAGCGAAGTCTTAGTAATAGGGTCCCGTTTTTAGCCTTTGGGTGCGAACCCTTAAAAATAGAAGACTTACAGCCGTTTTCACTAAACCTAGGAAACGCCTAAATCGAATGTTTAGCCGATAGGTGACAGTTTTCACCTACAACAACTGTCACCTTAGGGCTAAGCATTCGACTTAGGCGTTTCCTAGGTTTAGTGAAAACGGCTGTTATACTCGTTTTCACCAACACTTTAAGAAACGCCTAAGCCGATAGGTGACAGTTTTCACTTACAACAACTGTCACCTAAGGGCTTAGGTGTCTCTAAAAATGTTGGTGAAAACGAGCACTAAACAAGTATCGGATAAAACCAATTAAAATTCGAGTTCTTTATTTCTTGCATGAACAAAGTAGCGGATATCTGCTAGTTTAGTTCAATCTCGAAGATTAGCTCGGCTTTAATTAAAATGGAGCCAAGTGTTCTAGTTACGAGTACTAGAGTTGATCCTATTACGTACGGATGGAGACAATCAAACGGCATGGCGAAGGAAATATGCAGAGCGGGCGCACTTGATTGTGAATAGGATGCTCATTTCGAGAACTTAGATTAAAATAAGGACGAACCTAGGCAATATTATGTAGGTGTTCGTGCAAGAAGAGAGCAATTTTATTTTGTTGACAAAGCAAAAGACTTTAATTGAATCACGAGCGAAGCGAGCAATACTAAGTTAGAATCATGTCCTTAGCTCGACTGGTAGATAATGCTCATTTGTATTAAGAATTTAAGACCACCTTGTTGCATTTTTCTTCCGGACTACGTTTTCCAAGTGGCAATTTTCCATCTTCAATGGGTAGCGGTTCTGGCGATAGATTGGTGCAATGGTGTTATGGAGCACCTGGTTTTGTGTATCGTTCAACGGCCAGGTTACGCAACATTAACTATAATAATAGAGAAATCGCAGTAAGGAACCTTAGACTTGGCACGACTTTGTCTAGATTAGATTTTAGAGAGAAACAAGCAGCTCCATCGAGACTTGGCATTTTTTATAGAATGTTTTTCGTGGGATGGTACAATATACAGGAATACCACCCACATGAAACATCACACACAATTCTTTCGATACTTTCTTCGACGCACGTTTCGTCCCGATACTGGAAATTCTCAGGAGGTGTTGATATTATTACGTAATGTGAAATCGTAGCAGATTATAGGAAAACAAATTGATCTATCCTGCTAATAATGGATTTCAACAAAATAACGCTTTGTTTCCATTCAATAATACAGTACCTATGTGTTACTCGAGGCACGGAATGCATAATAGAGGCCAAAAATTTTTACTCTCTTGTTGTGAAAATTCACTTTGGCCTCTAATAATACAAATCTATGGCAGCTACTCTGTAAAACGGGGTAAGCTCAAAAGCCAAATATTTCATATTTGGGCTTGATGAAAAAATCCATCAGGAAATTATATTTTACGTCGTCGGAATACTTGATTCGGCAATATTTTCGCCGCTGTAATCGACGGTATCAATTCCAGGCAATAACCCCCGAGTTTCCAATAATGCAGGCTTTCAATTCAATTAAGTACATTATTTTATACATCATCTGCAACTTTTCGAAGCGCTTTGGTTTTTTGCTGTGTGTTACCAATGATTTAAATCGCAAACTTTATCTCCCTAATTCTTTCTGATTTTTATACGTCAATTAACTAGTCTGCCCCAAGTTACATTTTGGGAAAACGTCCATCGTATTCGTAATTGGCTTATTTTTTATTCTATTATTTGCCAGTAACGGCAAAAAATGAATGTTTCGATTTGAAGTTAGATGCTAAACTACAATATGGGCCCCTCATATTATTTTATCGAACAATGTTAGTTCAGTGGCATACGCGGTTAAAAAAAATACGGCAAGTGACCGATGTTCAGACTACTAGACTTTAGCTAATTTCACAGCATAATGTACTACGGTATCTTACTATGAGGAGTACTATTGACATTAATACCATATTTGTGTTGCAGAAGAGGTGTGCTGTTTGATCAATTTATAAAATGGGTCCAAGGAAATGGGTCCTCAGGGGCAAATTTTAGGAATTTAAAATCATGACCGTATATAGTCTATACATTTATGGAAACTTAATATATGTGCATAAAAATATTAGTAAATTCGGCGTGTCACATTTTTTCACAATTCCGCCATTTTGATTTCGTTCAAATACTCCCAGGACCCAGGGGCCTTTCAAGAAATTTACTCGATCGAGCCACAATAAAAAAAATATTTGGCGGTTTCGCTACAACTGACGGACGTCCATTGTTGGACGAAGGCCTTCGCAATGATTACCAGCCCACATGGTATCCAGCGCCTTCCCACGACATTTTTAATGTGGGGTTTTCATGGCTGTTTAGAATGAAGATATTCCCTGAAAGAATTCATAGGTCTTATTTATTTCACTGCCCGAGGGATTGTTAAAAACCTAAATGCCCAATATAAATTAACTTTTTCCCAGTGGCCTAGCGAATGAGACAAACGCCATTTATCTTTTATGTGCCCTTTCAATTTAAATTTATTTTGGTAAAAATACAAACTCAAGACAATTTTCTTTAGAGCGCGACAGTGAAAAGCGTTCTCGGAGTGTACTTTTCTGCTATATTTTGATTAATGAATTGTTCTTGTAAGATCTTGTTGAAATTAAATGGTATTATCTTTTGATTTGCATTTTCTCTCTTTACTATTAAAGTTATTTACTCTAACATAATTTTGACAACCTACAACTCTAAACTAGAAGATGGTGAAACAGATTTTGATAAAATTGATTTTAAAATATTGATAAAAGTGTATAAGTGATGTTATTCTATGTTTCATGGCATTGGCAAGGTAAGATCGCTGTCGGGTAAGGTAGTGCTGCGGTCTTAGCTAATAGCCATGTATGTTTCTAAGATCGAAAGAAAGAAACCTGGCGATTGCTTATACTACAACTATTTGGAACGAAATCATTTTATGGCTAAGGGCACTGTTATATAGATTTTCTGATAGATATAGATTCAACTGAAAAACCTACTTGTAAACATGTTGACAGAACTACTATAATGCTTTTCAGGGCGCATATTATTTTTTTTCAACAATAGATAGGCTCGCGCTTGACTACAGTCATGTCTGATGGACAGAAATGATGAGGTCTAGTGTGGAGCTCGCTTGCCTAGAAAATGCCTCTGTAAATTGATACTTGCAGTGATAATCACTGTTGTCTATGATTCCTATACAAAAATCAAAGGTATTTTGTTACAAACCTTCAATGGATTAAAAATATGTGTCAAATGAGGTTGTTGAAGTTCACATAACTGAAAAAATCATTATTGATATACAGAAAAATGGTCCAGGTCCAATAAAAATATGTGATTCAGTGAATTTCTACTTAGTACATATATAGCTAAGTGTACTTAGCGAATAAGCCAAATAAATTATTTTATATTCAGTTCTGAGCTGTAACAATAATTTATCTTCACAATGATGTTAAAACGCAACACGATAATGAATAAAATTATTTGAGCCTGCTTTCGTTTAAAAGCGTCATTTCATTTAGGGTAAGCGTTATTTTGATTAATGAATGACTGATTGAACAAACTTCCTCAAAAGCAAGGGGAAGTTTTGAAGAATTGGGAAATTATTAAATTTTATATCACTTGTTTGACAAAGTCTCGTGAATGTAAGTACATGATGCTTTTCAGCTAACAAATTACAATACGAAATTGCTGAAATAGGATGTGATTGACAAATTAAAATATTTCTGTTATATTTATATTAGTATGAATGGATGGATCTTTTTTAGTCTTTCACGCCGCAAATACTGAACCAATTTGGCTGAAATTAGAACTATATATATAACTATCTATAGTATGAACATGACATGACACGTATGAACCATGGAGATCAGTGTAGTAATTTAGAAAAGTAAAATATTAACATATTTTGCAGCAATGACTTCCAATTTCCAACTCCGATTTTGTTTTGTTCAATTTCAAAACTCTGGATGAAATTGCTGGATATGGTAAACAGGATGCAAACAGTATTTATGTTTTGTGAGAGTCACGACGAAACAAAGTGCTTACTCGTAGTTGTAGTAAGCGGTATAACATAAATAACAGATTAACTCAAACCGTGTAATCTCGCAGGAGAAACTGCTAAACAGCTCTTTAACTTGTTGTTATAAACAGTGATTCATCTACTCGGTGCAGATTTTAAAGCTTCTGTGTTATGCAGCTGGCGCAAGTAAAATTACTAAGTACTTGTTAGTCAGTACAACTAATAATAATAAAGAAATGGTAATTGAAACGTTGGTACTCAGGAAAGTACATTGCATTAAAAGAAAAAAATGTAAAATTCTTTTCATTATTATCACTAATTATTATAATCATTCTGTTATCCATCTATCGCTGATGAACCTTTATGTAAACGACTTCAAAAAAAAAGGAGGTTCTGTATCCGACCCGTATGTTTGTAGTATGAATTTACAAGCTTATGTTTAGTTTCACCTGTCTCGATGTTTGTTTTTTTTTTGTATTTAATCGAATTTAATCTGAAATGATGGAACCGGCCATAGGATCTCAGTAGTTAAATTACACGAACGAGTCCAAACTCGATGGAGTTCATCGAGTTTGGACTCGTTTGATCCGTCAGGGTGAGTAGGTACTTTGCTGCTTGATACCAGGCTTTGGTGCTGAGAATACAGATAAAACGTATTTGCTTTTAAAAATATTTAAGTATTAAAAAACATAAAGTTTTAATAAAATGCAAAATACTCAAACCAATCAAGTGAGCTTCGAACCAGTAAGTTGAAAATCTAATTCAAAGATTAATAGTAAGTGTAAAGTATATACCACATTTAGAAAAGATAGAAAATAATGTGGAAAAATCTTAACGAATTGGATTTTCGCTAAGCGAAATGTTCAGCATCGCTATCGGCTGGCAATTTATTCCTTGTTCGGAATTGCTTTCTCGGTTGTACCTCGAAATGTAGGGGGACTGAAAATGTTTAACGGGGCTAACTTCACATAGGAGTATCCACTCAATATGACGTACTAAGGTACAACTGTTATGTTGCGTGCATTTCATGGACACTGAAACAAAGATCATTAATTTGAATACTAACACGCCTTCCTGGCGCAGGCGGATTTTAACCGGAGGTACCAGGTTTGATTCCATATCCAAAGTGATTAGTATGAGTGTGAAATTTTGTAATTTTTCTATGAATTCTAAATTAGCTGGTATTTAGTCGTCTGGTAGGCAACGTATGGAGGCTTCGGTCACAATTTTGTTAGCACTCTACCAGCAAAAACGCACCCTCAAGCCATTTAGCATTCTGGTGCGATGCTGTGTAGAAACCATTGGGTGAATTGGCATATCAATTATACATCAATGATAGGGGGTTACTAAACAACAAATAACAAGAATTTAGTTCGATAACATCCTCCGCTACATCACCACTTTCATGTGAGATCACAGTAAAGAACTAACTTGTATCGTGTCAAAACATCCTACAACTAATACATAATAATTGAACGCTTTATTTCATATTTGGTTCCATGTCAAGGAAGCTAAGAAACTGACGAGAGTATACGTGAGGTATTACAATGTACGTAACTGAGTTACGTGACCTTTGTTGAATAAAAGGCCCACTTACTTGGCCACGTAGAGAGTCCTTCTTCCTTATTATATTACATTCTACCTACTGTTCAGACAATTTCGGAGATATTCCTTCTTGCGTACGTGGGTTATTAACGTTAAGGTCTATAGTATAGTGTTACTATGCTAAGATAACTTAGAAAGAGTGAAAGCGCGAATAAGCGTGAATGTATCAAGTGAGATCACAGTCAAGAACTAACTTGTCACGTGTCAACTCGAAGTTCATTTTCAAGCAATAATAATTTTGTAAATTACACTATAATATTTTTAAGTTGCTCCTGCATAATTAAACAGATTTTTGGGGAAAATCTATTTTAATATTAGGTGATCAAAGGTAAATTAATTTAATATACCTACTGCACACACTCGTAAAACTTTATACTCGTATTATAGAATGTGATATGGAAAATTTAAAATCTTTTCTCGTTTTATATTTGGCTCGTTTATTTTTATAGCAATTCTAAAGTTGAGAGAGGTTAGGATCCTGTATGTCTGGGTTTTTGACCCTAACTCAACTCGACTCTCGCGACCTCTGAAATCACAATAGTTGCTAGAGTAATCTCATTTTTCAGACGCTTGAAAAGGTTCTTTTGCTTTCACAGGATGAATTTCAAAATGAAACCTTTTAAAATTTATCCGATTAAATTAAGCTAATAAGTGAAGGTATTTAATGCATATTATATTTAAACGGATTTTGTTGTTATTTACCATCAGAGATAGATCTGAAGAAAGAAGTCGTTACCAATTCTAAATAATTGTAGTAGGTAGGAAAGCCATTCTAGTTTGTTCAAGGTAGGAGATAAAACTTTTGAAGTCTACTTAGCTAGTAGCTACTGGTGATTATATAACAGTGATTATCATTCAACTAGGCCAAGCTACTTGATAACGTAGAACTCTTGAATCAATAGTGCAACCTTATTGCAGTAGGTTTGTATTACGGGGTCAAATAATGAAAACTTGGAAATCGTGATGTCCTACTTTAAAATTATGGGTATTATGGTCAAACTTTGATCAACTCGTGGATTTGGACTGACGGTAGTTTGATAATGTGAACTAATCTAGTTAAGCTATTGCATAGCTTCTATCGCGGGCTTTGACGGTGCAGACCGAATCCAGAAAATCCGTAACGAAAATAACCTGACACTCCTAAAGTAGAGCTTTTGGTACTAGGCTAGCTTGAAAGCAGGGAGCGCAACTCCACAACCTTTTAGTTTTTAGTTTGCCATCTATCAAACAATAGCAGAACTTTTTGAAATATCACGCGCGTGATATTTCAAAAATGTTTATGAAATATCATATATAACTACTTTCATGCTAGCCTAGTACCAAAAGTTCTACTTTTCGATTGATGGCAAAACTAAAAATAACTTTAAATTCTATGCAATAGCTTTACCGCGGCAGTCTCCGAGTGCCACACGCCTTTTTTTATTATTACTGAACTCTGACTTTTCTTTAAAGTCCTTCGATGAGTTGACCAATGTCGATGGAGAGTATAGGAAACTGCACAAGATTTAAATAAATGCGCAAATAGTTAAAAGTTTAAAGTAAGTATATCACCAAGACTTAAGACATGTTAAGTCAATTAACGTGGACTGAATGAAAATTGAAAAATACTTAACTTTTAAAATGCAATTATGGTCACATAAAAAGTCATATTTTAGAGTCAGTGGACTTTTGATATTTTTTGACTCATTTCGTAGTCGAGTTTCGAAAAGTAAGTTCCAGTCAAACAAAAATTATGAGCATAAATCCCTTCAAATACGTTTTAAATTAGTGGAGGTGAACTCTCTCATTAGAGAACGCATAATTATTGTCCTCAAGGCTTCTGGAAAAGATAAAAGAGCTCTGTAACTTCAATTTAATGTTTGAATAAGGACACTTGAATGAGGAGCCATTTCCCCGTTTGCGCATTCACCCCACAATTAGTTTGTTCCTCTGACGCAAATTCTACTTTTTATAGCATTTTATTATTTGATATTTTAATCTTTCGTGATATCAACATCCAACTGAAATGCAGGTTCTGTTTCTAAAAAGTTGGTTGGACCCTTGTTTGTTTAGAAGTAAATCAGTTGCAACACAACTATAGAAATTGAATAGAGTCTATGTGCTATTGGTGTAGAGTCTTGCGATGGAATAGTCTATTCAATCATACGTTTAATAGATGTATTCAATAGAGAAAGCGTTTGACGGTTGACCTTCACCTTATTGCTTTCGCTGTACTGGTCACCCGCCTGATCTTCATCTGCCTCGGCAAGAATACGGCTTCGGATGAATACCTCGGGTTTTTGGATATTGTTCATACAAGTGTATCCATACAACTACAGCAAACCTAAAGTGTACCAAAAAGCACAATTCGGTGTTGCAGCTACGTTATAGTCATCGATGTATATTCAACACATCATTTTAGCACTCGATAGCTATATAGCTATATACCCAAGATTTCATCAAAATTCGTCTCCACAACAGTCACCACACACCGTGTTTTTTATTATTATTGAAGAGTATTTGAATAGAATTGTCTAATATCAGAGAGGTGGCTGGGTCACTGGTTGGGCCAGTAAGCGGAACAGTAAGCGGCAAAGTCGATATATAACGAGTTAGGGATCGATTATTATCCTTAAAATTAATATGGACAGGGCGCATTTACATCGTGCTCGTAAAGTACTGTACTTAGTTAAATTAAAAATTGATACAATAATTTTCACTTAACACACGGTCAGTAAGATACTTGAAAAATAAACTTGTTTCTTAGCCTATACGAACTCGATAAAGCGAATAAGAAAATCTTATCAAGATCGTAAATAGGTAAAGATACTGTTATCGCCAACTCTGTTCTCTCTCTTAACATTTTTGCAGTGGAAATAAACGATGCCCATTGTGGAGAAGTATATGCCGTTTGGCTCCTGCCATTAATAATGCGCCCCATGCCATTTGTTTAGATTACATGACTATTTGAGAGGAAATCCCGTTTGTGTCGAAGAGATCTTGTGGATTGAGACCAATCTTTGGCTCGAGAATTCGGTTTCTTTTATTAAATTTCGGTAAAGCGAAGACTAAATCGTTCCATGATCTCCTCTGCTACTGGTCTGATTGATTTGTAAGTGATGTTGGTGATGCAAGGATAAAACCACAACATTTATACTACAAGTTTAAATTGCTGTGTATAAGTAATAGACATTATATTACACACAGTGAAAAAAATGTCACCAGTTTATTGGTGTCAAAAATGTTTCTTTTGACACCAACGGCGGCAGTAGTAAGCCGATTGCAATATTGTCTATGGAACGCGGTCCACGCTGCAGAATAACACTTGTTATTAGTCTGCACGCTCGTTTTCACAGCAAAGGTTTCCGCCATTTTGTGTATTATTGGGAATTTTGATAGTTGGGCTCATCCTCGTATTCATATCGGTGGGATAAGTGTTTGCTTTGGACTTGCTGCACGCACGTAGCGTTTTCAGAGAGATTTCATTTTTTACGTGGTTTCATTACATAACTTTCTTAATAACTAATATTATAGTATAAGTAGCACTTATTTACCAACTTGCGGTTTTCCATGACTCTGTGTTTTACAGTTCTTAGAAATCTCATTCAGGCAATGTATATCTATATTTTTGAAATCATATAGACCCACTGTAATATTATTCTACGATTATTCTAGGATTATCTATTATTACACACATTTTTGTATGTTTAATGCGACCGTTTATTTTTTTATTCGGGCATAAATATCTCCGCGCAAGCTGTAGATTATTATTTACATTAAAGATTAATAAACAGACCCTGGGTCATTGAGTAACAAGAGAGGACACTTCGAATAAAATTTTTGCGCGTTTATCTGCTGAGACCATTGATTTATAAACTAAGGATTGTGGGTCAGCGTTAAAAAGTGTCCGAACCGAATGACATACAAAACGCGAAAAGACATACAATCGCACTTCAGTCTCGTGTTTGAAAATTACAATGTTTTAGTTTGTTATGTACCCTCGTTTATAAAGGTTTTCTCAGGACCATTCGGGTCACTATATACTAGAGATAGTATATATGTAGTAACTAATCTATTAGTAGAGAAATATATATGCTCGGGACACTTTTTTCGTGAATTTTGTATTACACCCGTCGTCCATAGATTAATAAGTCTATGGCTGAGACTCTCCCAGCAACGCATTCATTCACTCGCCAACGACGACTCACCGCGCCCGCCGCGCGTCTGCTAGGTACTTGTGACACAGTCATAAACGCAGAGAGCCCCTCTAGTATGTTAGTACATGGTAACTCAATGCCTTGGGTATATTATTATTCAAAGCCATACAGGTCCCACTGTATTCATAGTTTATCATACGCCTTCAGCACAATGGGGCGTTTTCATCACATTTCACTTAAAAGCATTAAACGCCTTTGCCGTGGCGTTCGTTCATGAATATGAAATGTGCCGCTCACTAATTCACGCGGCCCATGTCGTTCATGAAAGTTTTAAGGTAGATTACACCCTAAACAATACAGCGTGTTAGAACCACGCGCTGGTCCAAACTCCAAAGGCAAAAGGTATTAAAATAATAAGCAGTCGTTATTTCGCAGGAATCCATAACTCCAACACTTTCTTCGACGCACGTCACTTTACGATCTTTGTATTGTGAAGACAACATCTCGTGAGGATGTCCCGGTGTCGGGACGAAACGTGCGTCAAAGAAAGTGTCGGAAGATTTGTGTGTGGTGTTTCATGTGGGCGATGTTCCTGCATTATGGACCATAAAGATTCTTTTAAGGTCTTAGCGAATTCTAGAAAATCAAATTAAATCTGTCCTGCAATTAAAATAATACTTTAACGTAAAAAAAAGTAAAGCTATTGGGATGACGAATATTCCTCTTAGAAAAGGAGAAGAAGAATTATGGATTGACAAATAATATACTAAACTGATTAGGTATAATAAAATATCCGAATAACTAAGGAACTAATAAATAATGAACAGAATTTATTTTAACGGAAATAACAATTCAAACAATCCTCAAGGCTCTAATCCTCGGAATATCCTTAAAGCTGTTGGAATTTAACTTGAAAATGATCAAGCACTATTTCGCCGAAGAAAATGCAGACACAATTTCATCAGACAAAAACTTTTAAGTAAGGTTCGATGAAAGCTACAGAAGATTTTAGGTCCCTACTCCCTACTTTCACTTAATGACTTGCACTTTCATTTTCTTTTCCTTTCAGTGTTATTGATAAAGGATCGAATGATAGGCATCGAATATACTATCATTATTAGCAGTGCCCGCGGACTCCGTTCCGCGTTAGAAATTTTTTTGTTCCGGCCCGTGTGTCCCGTGTAATACCCACAGTCCCATACCCCATAGCGCCTGAACGCGATGCAATAGATACTGGCTATACTTAACTATCGCCACGCAACGGCGATACGCAGCTTTTATATTTTGCTAATATCTTTGAAGGTATTTGCTTAAACTGTATATAGTAAAGTACACAAATATTCTACATTAAATTTTCGTTCTAAAAAACATATTTACAAAGATATAAAATAAAACCATATGGGTTAAATAAGCTTCACAAAAATTATTTATTTTTTAACCACAATTTTAACACTAAAAGCCTTTATTGTGAGTTACCCGTAGGAGATAGGCATAAGCTATCGCGGACTTTTTTTTACAGATTTTGATAAGTAAAGATGCGTTATTAATTTTAGAAATCATTATAGCCTATGACACTCCGCAATAACGTAGCTTTCTATTGGTGAAAGAATTTTGAAAATCGGTTCAGTAGATCCAGAGATTACCCTTTACAATGTCACAAACTCACAAACGCACAAACTCACAAACATCGTTACGCTACCTCTTTATAATATTAGTATAGATAAAGAACCCGAGTAATTCAAATTACGTAGCGAAGCTGAACAGATAGGCATTGGGGACTAAAACAATGAAGAAACAATACAATTTCTATTGTCCACGTATTGATTATTGCTACACCTTCGGTCGGCAATGGCGTCCTGTGAATTATAGTCATAAGGGACATAGTAAACTTGTACCATTAAATTACAATGATTGTTTTGTTATTTTATTACACAGTGTAATGTCTACATGATTTTATGTAATCTGTCTGAAAAATGTACCTATATTTTTGTCAGAGCTGCATCTTTAGAAGGATAAAAAATGGGAAATGCTTTCCAAAAAACCAACTTCAAATGCCACTACAAAGAGTGAAATAATTTTTATTTAAATTTTAGGTACCTACACCAATTCGAAGTCGGGCAATGTTTCATACAATCCCTAATAGTCCTTCTTACTTACTTGATGTGCGAAGAAATGACGAAGTCATAGACAATCGCCCGACTTCGAATTGGTGTAGGTACCTAAAATTTAAATAAAAATTATTTCACTCTTTGTAGTGGCATTTGAAGTTGGTTTTTTGGAAAGCATTTCCCATTTTTATTTTATACTTTTTAGTGGAAAACAATAAAATGCACAAGGCGTTGTAAAAATACCCAAATTGCTTGAGGTGTGTTCATAAAATCTGAAGAGATACCTCAAATTCACCAAGATCCCATCATCAGACCCTGACTTGATGACTTTAGTCATCAAATCAGTATCTGCTAGCAAATGCACCATTAACTATAAAAAATACCCAACTCGCTTCAAGTATACTAGCAAAATTTGAAGAGTTCCCTCGATTTCACCAAGATCCCATCATCAGACCCTGACTTAATGATTTTAGTCATCAAATCAGTATCTGCTAGCATATGCACCAGTAACTATAAAAAATACCCAACTCGCTTTAAGTATACTAGCAAAATTTGAAGAGTTCCCTCGATTTCACCAAGATCCCATGATCAGATCCTGACCTGATGACCATAGGACAACTTGGAAAATATTACTCTTTTTAATAATACTCAAATAGTTTCATGTGTCCATATAAAATTTGAAGAGTTCCCTCGATTTCTCCAGGATCCCATCATCAGATCCTGACCTGATTAAAATGGGACCATCTGGAAACAAAACCCTCTTAAACAAAAAAATAATTTTTCAAATCGGTCCACGCGTCTTCGAGTAATCGGTGAACATACATAGATAAAAAAAAAAAAAAAAAAAAAAAAAGATTCCGACGAATTGAGAACCTCCTCCTTTTTTTGAAGTCGGTTAAAAAGCTAGGTAGGTTACACTACACTTTGATAGCTGCAAACGTTTATGACGCTGATACTGTTTGGCTGAAAAATCTGTGTCTGTGGCTCAACCCCTATAATTTGGGGTTTTTATAAATCTCGAGAGAACCACAGATTATTCAGAATAAAAAGTGGCCTATGTGTTAAATCCAGGGCATCATAAATTATCTGTTTTCCAAATTTCAGCCAAATCGGTTCAGTAGTTGCAGTGTTAAGGAGCAACAAACACACACACATACATGCAACTTTCGCCTTCATAATATCGGTTAATTACAAAAAGCTAAATCTAGCTTAATCTTAAGGTTTCGATATAATTTTCTTTAGGGAAGACTAATTAATTACTACCATTATCCTACGTAGCATTTATGTAAATAAACCTTTAGCTTGCCTTTAGCCGACAAAAATAGCGTAATATCGCCGTGTCAGCATTAAAACAGCGATTTAGCGGTTAACCTAATAAAATGAAATTTGAATATTACCGCTCGCATGCCGGCCCAGGCCCGTCCAAAGGAATATATTACATTCTTTGTAAATAATACCAATGTTTCGTAAAATCTAAAAGGTTTAACGTAATACCGTTTCCAAGAAACAATTACCGATTTAGTTATTTTTATTTCGAATACGTTTTACGATATTGCGTAAACAATGTTACTTTTATTTTTGTAACATGAAAGCTTCCGTAACTTATAGATATTTCCAAGGCACCCAAATCGGTTCTTGCAGCGACTTTGATTACCACTTAAAATAAGTAGATATTAATATGTATCATTAGTCGAACCTGAGTAAGTGAGAACTGGGAAAGCAAGAAAACTCTATTAGTGAGAGTATTTGGCAGGCATTGTGCCCTTCCTACTCTGAAATTCGGGTTAGTGAGAACCCATTTTCAGAGAAAAACAACCCTTTTTCAGAGAAAAACGGATGTCGGTCCCTTGAGCTCAATGTCAAACCTAGATAAATGAGAGCTCAATTGGCATTTTTCTAGCACAACCACTCTTTATTATACCATAATTAAACTCGAAATAGATCAAACAATGTCGCGATCAATCACAGCTTTGGGCTTTAAGTTTTCTAAAATGACCCGAGATTTCGAGATTTTTTCCAGGATAAAAATTAGCCTATACGACGTGTTTATTCAGGGTACATGTCCTTATCTATCTATCCATTCTGAATATCAGCAAAATCAAGAAAGAGTCGTAAAACGTTTACAACAAACACCAAAACAATTTCGTGTTTATAATAATAGTAGGTACGGTATTGTACGGAATTGAAATTAAAAGGTACCATGTCAGAAATAAAAGCTTTTATTTATTTACCATACCATGCATTAGTTTTAACACAAACATGTGGGAGTTGGGACTAATATGCCTTAGTCACGCGACTATTTCTCTTAGCCGCGCGTAAATAAGTGCTCCCAATTTATTATCTTCACTAGGTATCGTCGATACATCACAGGCTGCCGCTGCCTCGTGAGGGAAAGTTATTAATTCGTGCGACTTGCCGTCAAAGTTCAACGCAATAGAGGAACATTATTACACGTCAAATTCCGCTCCTGTACGAGATTGCAGAATCGATCAATTGAGAGATCTTTATAGTACTGGGGCTATTCACGTAAAGCGAAGCTACGTTTCGCGAAGTGTAATGCTTAAACAAGTGAATAATTTAAAAATTAAAAAACCGGCAAAGTGCGAGTCGGACTCGCGCACCGAGGGTTCCATACCATAAAAGAAGTAAAACATTGAAAGAATCACTTTTGTTCATGAATTTACGAGTAAAATTTACATGTAGGTACTTTTGTTGGCAAACCGCAAACGTAACTTTGTTAGTAGTCAGCGAGTTGATTTTATTTTTCCTGTAAAATATACGTTAACTTCTATTGATCACAATTATTTCAGATTTTTTGATTGGTAAACTTTGAAGACAAGGGGGGGAACGGTATTTTTTTCGACATTTTGCCAAATAAATCAAAAACTATCAGGCATAAAAATAAATAAAAATTAGTTTCAGAATACACAAGTAACGCCCTTTCATATGATACCCCACTCAATATTGTTATCTCATTTTGAAACTTTGTCGACCCGGTTTTCCCCCCTTTTTAAATAAAAATAAAAACAATTTTCAAATTTTTACGATTGTAATGACGTCGGGTCATTATTACCTATAACTATTCCTAATTTAAAGTCGATAGCTTGAATAGTTACTGAAATAATCGAGTGTGACAGACGGACGGTCGGACGGACGGAGAAAGTCTCACCATAAGGGTTCCATTTTTACCAAATTGGTATGGAACCCTAAAAACACGACTGCCCTTGGGTAAAACGACTTTTTCCAAAAAAAAATATGGCCTATGTTACTCGGATTGATGTAAGGACTCTAACGATAGCACTTATTATGTCCAAATATTCAGCCGTTCAGAAGTTATGGTGGAATAAAGAAACTCACATAAATACAGACATACATGAACCCTAAAAACTCCTTTTTTTGGGCAGTCGTGTAAAATGTCATGTCTTCGTTAACGTGAATAAGCAGACGATAATATTATTGAAATCAAAACATTTTGTGCGCACACTGAAAATTGCCGATTATTAGCATAGAGCATAAAATTGAAGTCAAAAGTCGTGAAATTAAACTTACTTTCCACGATAAGGTTGAGAGATTGTATTTCCTTTGTCGAAATACATTTAATTATACACTCTAAACTAATAGGCGTAAAGTTATTTATTTTTCAGTGTTGTTTTTTTCTTGATTCACATCACGTCTTTTTGACCTAACGTGGAATCCCGCAAAAAGGCTTGACAATGTGAAATAGCTGTAATAACAATGTACCCTCGCGTCGGTGAAATGTAACTTCTGGCAGCATTGACCCAAATGTAGGCCGGATGTTTGCTTTGTGTAAGGGAAATGTTTGCCGCTCTTTAATAAATTCAACGCATTATTTGAAATTTTTCCTTTTACCTAATTACGTTAAACAACCGTTTAACTTGATAACATTTATGTAATTAAAATATAGTTACCTGTACTAAGTCTTCTAGTCAGCATGCAGCGTTAATGTAGCGGTTTGGCGCAAAGTAAAAATCTTTGAAGTCAGGGTAGCCAGGGGGAAGGGGTTGAGGGGGTTTTAAATCTCCCCCGAAATGTGCAGAATAATAATATCATCGTATATTTATTCGAAACAACTTGTAAAATATTTATATCCCCTCATATTTGAAGGTTGGGTATAAGAATGTCAGATTTTTAAGCTATTGCATAGCTTCTATCGCGGGCCTTGACGGGTGAACCGAATCCAGAAAAACCGTAACGAAAAAATTAAGCCAACCAACAAGCCAACATTAAAGTCAACCTTATTGTCACAGGCATATAATTTATATTGCAAAAATTGACTTAAAATATACCTATAGTTCCGCTTTTGCCCGCACCAGCGCTAGTTAATTCGTATTTTAAAATTTTTTTAGGAACTCTGTTTTTATGTAATTAAGGTTAAAATTTCAATGGCAAAGAATAAACTTTAATTTTTGATAACTGTCAAAGTATAGTGATGCATCTTAACCGTGACTCGTAAAATTATCGATAAAGTTGAAAAAATCAATATGAAAAAATCAAATTTAATTTATTTCTCCTGATTCATAAAAAATCACATAAAATGACATAATGGGCCAATCAGAGAACTGTTGAAGGAAAAGAATTTACTATTACCTAATTTGAGAAAACTTTTTATCATAAGTTGCTACATGCAAAACTTTGTTTAATCTGATGTCTTCAAACGAGCAATTCGTGTATATATTTGAATCTCGGAAACAGCTCCAGTGATAAAACTTCCTAAGATTACTCTGAACAGATTCGTCTATACGCGGAACAGTCGATAATGTTTTATCGATATTGTTGGAGGACTGTACCTTCAGTCTCCATAGCAACAGTTTTCTATTATTATTTAACTTGTCATACTACTGTAAAATAAAAACATTCGTCACAAGTTTCAACAGTATTTATTTTACTTTAATATGGTAGCAGAGTAAAAATAAAGCGATAAATACGTTGCTCACGATGACGTCGGGCTCAAGTACAAAAATTGAGACTTTAAATAAAGAAAATTTCGACACATGGCGAATTCAAGCAAGGGCCGTACTCATCAAAAATAAATTATGGAGTGTTGTTGAGAAGCCGCTGAATCTTGAGAAAGCTGATGAAGAGAAGAGAGAGAAGGATCTTTTAGCTCAATCTGAGTTAGTACTTTTAATTTCACCCTCTGAATTGAAGCAAATAAAAAGCTGCAAAACAGCTCACGAGATTTGGACTTTGCTTGATTTTATATATGCCAGTAAGGGACCAGCTAGGAAGGCCTCTCTTTTAGTTAATAGGAAGTTAATATTGTCCAAAATGGAAAATGGCAATATTAGAGAGCATTTAAATAAGTTCATGGACGTGGTAGACAAATTGCAGGATATGGACATTTGTATTCATGAGGATTTGCTCACTGTTATGATGCTATACAGCTTACCACCTGACTACGAAAATTTTCGTGTAGCGATAGAATCCAGAGACACGTTACCGAAACGTGAAGAACTCAAGGTAAAAATTTTAGAAGAATCAGAAGCCAGACAATTTAATAATGGTTCCAACACCAATAATACCAACACTAAAGATGAACACGAAGAAGAGACAAATTTCGTAAAAACATGCAAATTTTGCAAGAAGAAAGGACATGTTATCAGTGAATGCAGAAGGCTGGAGTAACAAGCAAAAGACGATAGCTTTATCGTCGACAGAGGCAGAGCTAGTTGGCAGCAGCGGAGACAGCCCGGGAAATTATATGGCTACAACAGATGTTGAAGGAAATCACTAAAACTGAAAAGCCACCACTCCTTTACATTGACAATGAGTCAACAATAAAGCTAGCTAGTTACAATCCGCCGTACGAGCAACATAGCCGAACCAAGCACATACAACGAAGGTATCTCTATGTCAGAGAGTGTGTGGCAGCTGGCATACTTGAGGTCAAGCAAGTTACTACTGAGGACCAACTGGCTGATTGTTTTGACACAAAGCCCTTATATGCACCCAGGCTGGAAAGTCTGACTAAAGCTCTTGGCCTCAGTTCCTAAAAGCGGAGTGGATGTTAGGAGGACTGTACCTTCAGTCTCCATAGCAACAGTTTTCTATTATTATATAACTTGTCATACTACTGTAAAATAAAAACATTCGTCACAAGTTCCAACAGTATTTATTTTACTTTAATAGATATGTTATGTGCAGTACTGGCTGAATAGCGAAATTTGAATGTCAATGTTCTAGAAGAAAATTATTACTAAACTAGCTTTTGCCCGCGGCTTCGCCCGCGTGAATTTCGGGATTTTACAAATCCCGTGGGAGTCCTGGATTTTCTGGGAAAAAAACAGCATATGTGTTAACCTAACTTCAGAAACACGATTGGATAAAAATTTCTCGCCAAAAAGTTCTCCCCAAAATTGCTCCAAAATCTCAATTTTTCTAATTTCCATCGAAAACTACGATGGACATAATTGTAATTTTTGTTTTAATGTATCGGTAAAAAATAATTCCCAAAAACGCTTAGAACGACATTTAAATAACTGGCTTAGTTTTTGAAGTAATTAGGTAAAAAAACCTTTTTCTGTTATATTCTTCCGCAACGCTGCATACTTACCTAACCTAACCTAACCCACCAACGTATTCATAAGAGTGAGAAGGACGAAAATAAAATCAACGTATCCGCTAAAGAGTGAAATAATTTCAGAACCTTTACCTTATAGGTATCCATTTTCGCATTTATAGCATAATTTCTATCACATATTCTATTGCTCAACTAAAACACATATTTTTAATAGCGAAACAGTTCTAATATCAGAAACTATACAGGAACACCTTTTTAGCATTATTAACCTGTATCCCATTGCTTAACCAAAACACACATTATAAATAGCGAAACAATTGTACTTTCAGAACCTTTATTGGTAGGTAACCATTTCCACATTTATAGCATTACTAATTACTTTACCATATCCCACAGCTCAACTAAAACATACATTGTCAGTAACGAAACAGATGTTAGTTCAGAACCTATATCATATAGGTACCCGTTTTCATAGTTATAATATTATTAACCTGTATCTTATTGCTCAACTAAAACACAAAATGCTAATAGCGAAACAGTTATAATGTCGGAACCTATAATACGGGTACCCATTTTCACATTTATAGCATTATGCATTATTTATAGCATTATATCATTATTATTTATAGCATTACTATCCCATATCCCCTTGTTCAACTAAAACACACTTGTTAAATGCGTACAGTGCTATGTTCAGAACCTACATAGTGGCCATTTTCACATTTATAGTGATAATAGATTCAGCTTTTGCCCGCGGCCCCGCCCGCGTCAAATTCGCTTTTTCATGAATCCTAAGGGAAACGTCATTTTCCCGTTATCGTTCCCTATTCCAACCTTTAAACATGCTTTCAAGCAAGTTCGCTTGAACAATCTATCTATAGATGTAGCTATAGATTGCTCTAGAAAATTTGGTGTTTTGAGTATCCCACGGGAACTACGGATTTTTCCGGGATAAAAAGTAGCCTATGTTTTAATCCGGGTTATAAGCTACCTATGTTCCAAATTTCAGCTAAATCGGTTCAGTAGTTGAGCCGTGAAGGAGTAACAAACATACACACACACAAACTTTCGCCTTTATAATATTATTAGGATGTTAAATCAACCGTAAAGTTCTTATTAAGCTATTGCATAGCTTCTATCGCGGGCTTTGACGGTGCAGACCTAATCCAGAAAAACCGTAACGAAAATAACCTGGTACTCCTAAAGTAAAGCTTTTGGTACTAGGCTAGCATGACAGCAAGGAGCGCAACTCCACAACTTTTTAGTTTTTAGTTTGCCATCTATCAAAAAACAGCAGAACTTTTTAATGAGTTTTTGAAATATCACGCAGTTGATATTCCAAAAAGTCATTAAAAAGTTCTGCTATTTTTCGATAGATGGCAAACTAAAAACTAAAAAGTGGGAAGTTAGCCTGGTACCAAAAGTTCTACTTTTCTATTGAAGGCAAAACTAAAAATAACTTTAAATTCTATGCAATAGCTTTACCGCGGCAGTCTCCGAGTGCCACACGCCTTTTTTTTCTTTTCTTTTATTTGTCTGCATTGTTCTAGTGTTCAATGAATTTCAGTTGTCTATGATAGCTATTGCGAAAAAACGTAGGTAAGCTAGACAAAACCCAATTTCAAAGATGGAATCTTGAATCGCTATATTATTTTCATCGTAGTATCACCGAATATTATTATAGTTATACCTACCTGTAATACTGTGGAATGACGAAGTAAAATTATTACTCTAGATGAAGGTTTCTTTATTAAAGCTAGAATAATAAAATGAATAAACCGGAATCTCTCCGTTTATCTTACTTCTTGCTCATCAAATAAAACACTTTATTCCCTCAAGTCTGGAAAATAAAGCGAATAGACCATTCTCGAGTAAAAACGTGATCAATCTTGCTTGCTCTGAATGACATGTTGCGTAGTGTTGTTCTGAAGGTAAAAAAAAGATAAAGGAATCTGTTTATTCTAATAGGTACCTAATATTATAAATGCGAAAGAAACTCTGTATGTCTGTCAGTTAGAGTGACCCTTTCACGCCTAAACCACTTAACCTTCACTTAACCAATTTTGATGTGTATAGAGATAGATTGGAGCTTGGACATACGCCATTTTTTGTCCTCAGAAATAACATGATGGGGTTTAATACCCTGTTATATAAAAAATACCAAATCACTCTCAGCCTGTAGTCGTTTACAATAATATCACTAACAACTTTTGTTATACAACTTTTCAAAATTCTGTATTAATTTATTTCAAAAATGTTATTTCTGTAAAGTCACATTACACTGTTATTGCGGTTTCATGCCACGAGTTCACGCGCCTCCAAATTGCTAAGTACTTGCCTTTGTTACATCACAGACTACAGAGTAGGAACAAGTACTATAGTCGGATTCTTAATTAGACGAAGTCAACTGACGTTTACTGTGTTGTCAGCTTTTGATGAAATAAAAATAGTGTTGCGAAAAAGTGAATGATTGAAAAAACTCCTGAATGAATGAAATTGCCTCGATTGTCTAGTGAATAGTTTTTGTGCGGAAGTGTAGATATCGGGTACGATGTTCGAATTTTAGTCGTGCTTTGTACATACCAACGAGTTTTCGACGACTATGTTGCTATAGTATCTATCTATAGGTACTGAATACTGAGTGTTTTAAACATTAAGGCGAACTCAACAGGTCTTGTGTATAACTTCGTCGTTTCTTCGCCCATCAATACACACTGCCATCAAGTAAGTAGGTATGAAGGACTATTAGTGATTGTATGAAACATTGCCCGACTTCGAATTGGTGTACCTACATTAAAAAATATTTCACTTTTTGTAGTGGCAAGTTGGTTTTTTGGAAAGCATTTCCCATTTTTATTTTTTACTTTTTAGTGGAAAGCAACAAAATGAACAAGGCGTTGTAAAAATACCCAAACCGCTTAAGGTGTGTTTATAAAATCTCAAGAGTTCCCTCAATTTCACCAAGATCCCATCAGCAGATTCTGACTTGATGACTATAGTCATCAAATCAGTATCTGCTAGCAAAAGCACCAGTAAATATAAAAAATACCCAACTCGCTTGAAGTATACTAGCAAAATTTGAAGAGTTCCCTCGATTTCACCAAGATCCCATGATCAGATCCTGACCTGATGACCATAGGACAACTTGGAAAATATTACTTCAACCCAAATTGTTTCAAGTGTCCATATAAAATTTAAAGAATTCCTTCGATTTCTCCAGGATTCCATCATCAGATCCTGACCCGATTAAAATGGGACCATCTGGGAACTATACCCTTTTAAACCAAAAAAGAATTTTTCAAATCAACCCACGCGTCTTCGAGTAATCGGTGTCCGGTGAACATACATAGATAAAAAAATATTAATAATAAAGATTCCGACGAATTGAGAACCTCCTCCTTTTTTGAAGTCGGTTAAAACTAGAAATAATTTTCTTTTATAGTTTGAAATGATTCACTATTCACACTCATTGTTCATTCATCTGATTGAACGAGAACTGAACGCATCAATATATTACTTTAAGTATGGCAACATTATTTTACAAAGTGACATTAGCTTCTGTCAGTTGACTTCGTCTAATTAAAAATCCGACTTTAAGAGTACCTATCTATGTAAAATATTGAATATTCAAATATTCAAATATTGAGTAATAAGTATTACTCAAAATTTCGAGTAAAAAAAAGTCGTAGAACGAACGAACGAACGAATGTAATTATAAATATAAATGTTGGAAATGGGAGCGAGAACGGAAACACTTTTGATCTGGGAAATATTCACGATTCCCGTGGGATTAGTAAAAACCGAAATGCACGCAGGAGCCGCAGGCAACAGCTAGTGTTGAAATATATCAAAACAACGCTTGCCCGGTCAGCCAGTATTATTATAAGTAGATGTTTCAATTGTTAGTCAGCACGATTAAATAATATGCAAATCGCTTCGTTGCTGCTCTCAGCTAGCTAGGACACGGTCGCCCGGGGAATAGATTTGTAAATTGCCGCGCCCAGATTTTCAGGTCTCACGCTTCCGTATCCTTTGTCACGTTCGTTAAATAATATCAAACAATTATAAGACTTAAATGTTATACAGTCAGCACTTTTTATTTTTCAGTGCTCGCTAATAATACAGCTTTTTTTTATATCAAAGGCTTTTGACTCTACATATTATGTTAATCACAAACGACTGACTGACCCTGATTAAATATTTGCTAGGTTTTCTAGTTGTTTGTAGTGTAAAAAGAACAATAAAGTACAACGAATTAATTAATAAAAGGGAACATTTAACAGTACTCGTACTCGTATTATAAAAATTTCTAATTTAACGTAATTCCAAATATTGTAATGGACGTTTATACTTTATTAACAATTCAAATTTATTTAATTATGCTTCAGGTAGTAGGTTGGTTTTACCGATCCAGTTTTATTTACAAGAAAAGTAATTTACTTTATTGTGGAGCCTCAGCTGGCATGCGGGCGAATATATTCATACGAACACCTCTGTTATTTGTTTTACTGTAGTATACATAGGTTTAAAACCTGCTACTTTAATTTACTCTACCTCTTTTTACGGCTTACGAATTTCTTGCCAGTTCTTCTCGGAGCAAACTTGATTACCGAAGTTGACGGTAGAGTTTCGACTTTCCATAGAACTTCTAAATCAGGCCTAAATATGTGAAATTAAATTTTCATTTTCAATGCGATTTGAATACATATTGACAAAAACACAAACTGTCGCCTTCCTAATATTAGCGTGATGTATCCTAGTTAATTTAATCCTGTACATAATTTACGGTAAGTCAGTTACACTTTCCCGTACAATATCAACAAAATTAAATGGAAAGCAAACATCTCTGATGGAATCCATGATTGCCTCCATGTCTAATCAACTTGCGTAAGTAGGGAACCCGAATACCATAACATCCGGCTCATTTTGAACGTCGCCTTAACTAAATATTAGTAATGAACACGCTGTTTGCCCTCGGATTACGTTGTATTAGATGTTTAACTAATTTATGCCCACTAAATAATGTAGCTTGTTTATGGCAAATAAATAATTCTGTACCTATCTACCCTAGAAGACTATTTAGCGAATAAGTAGCAATAATCAAGACAAAGGCACAGCTTTTCCGCAAGTGATATTTACTTGCCACAAATGAATACAACTCTTAAAACTTAGAACTGCTTGGCTTCGAACCTGCAATCTCTGATTAAAATCTGTGAACCACTAGACTATTACTGCTACAATTCTGTAGAAACGCCATTACATAAACGAAGAAACATTTTTATGTAAATTAAGTAATAAAGCAGCAAAGTTGGACGAAAGATAATGAAAACAGACGAATTTCGCTTGTACAAAAAATATATATACCTACCTATAAAATATATCAAAAACTTCGTCAGCCTCTTTCGCTCATCGACTACCAAACTTTTTATTCCCTTGAGCATAAACTGAATGGAGATTCCCGGGGGAACTGTAATCAATCTTGCTTATGAATGACACCTTTTCAAGATATCTTGTATTGGTTTTGATAAAAAAGAAGTGGAAAAGATGGAATATTTTAATTTACGTATCAATTTTCTATATCTTTTTTCATTGAAAAGGACGATAAAATGTATCTGTTAATAATAATAAACAATTCTAAAGATGTAACAAACAAAAGATGTAATAAACAAGTATGGTCTTAAATAAGAAATCTTTTCGTGAAAAATTTCATTGAAGGATTTGTGAAAAAAAAGTATTAGGAATAATGAAATAGGAAAGAATTTAATCTTTGTAAAAAACTCAAATCCTTTTTGGCTTCTTTTCACAATTCATTTAAATTCGTGCAAATTAAATCTGAATCAGCAAAAATCTTTGAGTCATTACAGAATGGAGAAATTGGAAGTCAATTTTAACATGGAATTCAGCTTTATTTTTTCTTTGAAAATGTAAGCAAAGATATGGCGTAGAAAATTGATTGAGGTGGGCAGAACCGGGGGTAAAAGATAGTAATTCATAAATTCTAATCACATTTTGAAAGTAATGTATTGGAACAAGACTTTATTAAATTCAGTATTTTATAGTTCACGCAATTTGAATTTGGTTTTCCTTTAATTCATAATCAATTATACTTTGTTTCGTTGCTAATATACGTTATTTCTTGTTTCAGATATAAACACCATCATAATGCTGGTTGGGATCGGAATTCTTTACATAATAAAACTAACCGACTGCGATTTTATCACGGACTCGCCAAACGATATAAAACAGAAGGACAATCCATATAAAGATGCCCAAGAGCCGGAGCCTTTACCAGTTTTGCATGGAAACGATACTAGATGCAGAATATCGGAGTATCAGTGTTCCAACAAGAAATGTATTCCGATAAACAGGTTTTGCGACAGCAGTAACGACTGCGGGGATGCTTCGGATGAACCTCGACATTGCACACGTAAGTTTTTCTTTATTATACTTACAATGCGTATACCAACCTAGATACGTGAATTTCAGTTTTACACAAATGACGCGGGAACCATGGATTGTCCATTCAGGTGTCAGCATAAAAATAATGTTTGTGTTAATTTGAAAATAATTATTTATCTCAATTCCAAATTTTATCCAAATCGAAACTTCAGTTGCGGCATGAAGAATTATTTTTTCATGCAAACTTTGGAATCCCATTTCACTCCCTTTGGTGGTGAGTTATGATAATACGTTCTCGATGGACCCCTAGAAATCTAAGAAACCTTTGTGCCTTTGGAGTTTCTAGACCCGAAGAAACAACTTCCATATTATATTTATACGAGCTATTCTTTCCTTTTCCGTTTTCTCCTTTTCTTTACTTTCGCAACGCCAGGTCTCTTTCATCTTTAACTTTTTCTATTTAGGTCATTTAGTGTTAAATGACCTAAATAATATATAATCTAGTTCTTTTTATCAGAACTGAGGTTATTCAAATGGAGGATTGTAGTCCAGTAACACACCACAACTTTGGTGATGCCTCCAGTGTTGCAGATCAACACAGATTAATGCTTCACATTGCGTTTAGTACGTACTAGTATTGTGTACTTACAATTATTTAAAAAAAACTGTAAAATTATTTTCAAAAATTGTTACATGTCTGTGAAACAAGTAAAGCTGTACAGTGTATCTAAGCTTCCATCACAGAGTGAAAATGGGTGAATGTATTCTAGCAATATAACGACAATCTGGTAGTGTCATGAATACAAATCCATATTTCATTGAAAGGTTATTTAATTTTGTGCATGCTATCCTCGCGCGATTTGGCACAGCAAATGTTTGGGGCAGTAAGCAGGGCTGCCAAGATTTTTTATGGTGTGTGTAAAATATGTTATTAAATCCTCACACGAACATATATTATTCTTCTTTTGAGATATTATTTTGTCTATTCTTTAAATCCTTTTTCCAAGAGGCCGTCTCAGCGGTCATCTCTTTCTGCCTCTACTAATAGCTATAGTTCGTTTATTAATTAACTAGCTGTTGCCCGCGGCTCCGCCCGCGTGAATTATGATTATTTTACATAATATACCTTCCTACTGGAATTCCTTGATTTTTCGCGGGATTCTGGTGTGATGTTGTACAGAAACCTGTTCTTACTTTGCACGGGTTATCTTGTGGTGATTTTGAAAATTCCTTTTTCTTAATAATAATATAAAGTTTCATTAATACGTAGTTAAAAGATCAAGAGGATGATTTTAACTGTCGATATTTCGACCCAGTGGCACGGTTGTACCAATGTATCGAAATATCGACAGTTAAAATCGTCCTTTTCATTGTGATTTTTATTCTGAAAAGTTGTACTGGTGGTAGAACTCTTCTTTCAGAGTTCGGCCGGGTAGGTACCACTGGGATAAATTACTCTACTAACAATATTCCCCAGCCCAACATAATATAAGAGTCTTTTAAAAGTCTTTGGTTCATCTCAATACAATCCAAAACATCAGAATGGGCAATGGCTATATATTTCTTTACGTATAAAAAGACCTTAGATGACAGTCAGTCGGTTAGGATCGATAAGACCTAAGAGTTAAAAATATTTGTGAACCATTATCTTACCCTTTCCATATTGCGGATGATAAAGTTAAAATCATGTGTTGACAGTGCCATCTTAATATTATAAAGTCAAGAAACAGTAAATAATATGACAGTTTTTTTCTTAAATTCGGTAGTACCTATCTCAGAGTTTTACATTCAAGTTCCACATAAATTGTAGAGATGGCGCTATACGGTATAACGCAGTGATAACGCCAGTTACATGATTTTTGTTCACCCTAAAAGTGAAAAATTTTAAACCATACAAAATCTCCTGCTAAGCCTTTTTATTTACGGCTGTAAGGGTACTCCAGTCTTACTTGAGCCCTACGTCCTAGCCCTAGGTTATTTGTGCATTCCGAGTTTCAAGTCACCTACCTACTTGAACCTAAAGGTTCTGATGTCTGTAATTTCTGAACTACAAAAGTGATGATGATAAGATTTGTATGGAATAATCTTTAAAGAACTTCCTTTCTAACAAAAAAAGAATGAATGGAATCGGACAACACGTTAATGAATTATAACTAAAAAACGTTTGGACTTTGATGCCGTCTTCCAGGGAAACCATGATGAATTTCGGGACAAAAAGTATCCTATGTCCTACCTCGGGGTATGAACTATAATCATGTCAAGTTTCATTTAAATCCATCCAGCGGATTAGCCGTGATGCCCGGTCGTGAAACAGACAGACAGACAGACAGACAGACAGACAGACAAAAATTAAACAAATTACAGTTTTGGCTTCAGTATCGACTAAATAGTGTCCTCCAACAAAAAATTTCAAAATATCTTCAATGTACAGACTTCGACCCTTTACAGTTTTATTATAAGTATATAGATAATAACTCGTTAAATTATTTCTCACTGCAGTTTATTTTTGCTTTAGACTGCTATAGCTAGAACATTAATACCTCATGTCTACTACAGTCCCCAGACCTCTGATAAGAAAACTCAGGATACCGGTATCCGAACGATTTACGTAAACCTTTTTAAGTACAAGCAAACAGTAGCGCCATCTGTCATTACTTCTATAGGTGGCTGCTGAGTGAACTATAGCGTGGCCTACTGTTCCTGACAAAACAAGCATTTTTGGCACCGATAAAACCTGGTGAATTTTTTTCGGGCTGTCCGGTAGGTATATCTGTTACCTAGATATTTACTGTAACTGGACACCATAACTAACAATCGATATGTCGTCTTTTACCAATGGAACGTAGTGAAATGTAAATATACGTTTCTGAACCAACAATAAAATCATGAAAATTATATGCTAAATAATATATTTTTATAAGAAAAATATTCGCTTACAAATGGTTTTCATTGAAACGGCTAGGCGAGATACCTATTTATACTACGATCTACGTCTTGAAGTTGAATACTTGTACAGTTCGATAAGATGATATTATTCACGGTATTCGCTCAACATAGTTCGCGTAGAGTGTAACTCACAAGTCTCGACTATTATAAATGCACAAGTAAACTTGATGTAGCATCGCTGTAACCTGTAGGATAGCTAATAATTTATAATGTTTTATTATGTTAAATAGGATAACTACAGTAGTACGAATAGTTACAAAAGACTAGAGCTATAGCCACAGATCAGAGAATGAATTTTATACTGCTATAGCAAACCGTATGTATTCACCGGTATTGAACAATCATAATGGATACATCTATTAGTACCGAGTACTATAAACGTGACACACAAATGCATTTCGTTAGTCGCATCTTACATGACATTATAAAATTATCTAATTTTAATAGAATCTGTTCCCAGAGGTCCAAGAAGCCGCCCTCGACTTCAAAATTGCGGCAATAAATACATTGTCTAAGTTGACAAACCCAAGTCGTCGCTACCTGTACCTACACAATATTTCACGCACACTAGGATCCGCGCACCATAGGTACTTTCAAATTGACACACTCAACACACTATAAAAAAAAAGTTGCCGCACTCACGGAGCATGTCGTTCTCAGGTAGAGGTAGGGCTCTTTCTAGACGGAGCGATGACCTATAAACCTATGAATCTGTTATCGTCAAACTGTAATAAACAGCTGTTGACGGGATAAATAAATACTCAACCGGCTACTGTCAACTACTATAGTATATTAAATCATCTCCAATACAATTTTCCAGCACCGAAAAAATAGAGCAGCGAGTTTCCAAGAATAAGAGGTATAAAGCAGCTAAACTTCCGGAGCAATTGTTCGCCGCGAGACCGAAAGGGGGTCGCGTGGAGATGGGTCAGGTGTTTGCGAAGGGATTACTTATGTTTTCAACTCGCAACCAGGATCCGGGGAAAAGAAAACGAGTTTAATAAAATTATGTTATACCTCTTGTCTGCTCGTATCGTGGAAATGAGAACTACAATAATTCGTGACTCACTTTCTTTTATGCTGTGGTTTATTTTAGTGGCGCTAAATTGAAGTGAATTTTTCTTCTGACTCTATAAGTTACATTCAAGTGTAATTAATAGTTACTTTTATCCACGGGCTTTGAGCGGGTCAAGAGAACCCTGGATATTTTAGGAATTTGTAGACTTTGTGGTATAGCAAAAGTTATTCCATTACAAATTTCAGCCGAAATGGCTGAGTGGTTGCAGCGTAATGTGTTAAAAACATACACACACACATTTTATATATCAGCTAAATTTCAATGCTCTACCTTTTACGAACTTTCACGTGAAGCCAGCAATTAGATATACTTATGAAGCAATATCTAATCAGGATACACGCAGACGTTTACTGTAATACAATTTCATTACGTAAGCTCTCTCATTATGTGATCCCATACCTACTCGACACATAGAAGGGAATTTCGCAGCACTGCTAGTCCTCAGGTCTTTTCACACCCGTTTGCACGGACCCTGCATTTAGAAAATTGTCGCTGTTAGCACAATATACCATAATAGTATATTTTCTATCAGAAGATTTAATTGAGAAATTACTTGCAACAATCGTGAGGAAACCTCCATACATGTTGAGCACGCTCTATTAAACTTAAAGGTATGTAAAGTGGTTATTCAATAAAAGGTGATCGCAGACTAATGTAAAGAAATCAAGCATAAGATCTACTTTGATATTACGCTCTCCGCTGAAAAGGTACAGACTGCGTTCACTGCAAAACAATAGAATTTACTGCTGTCTCGATAACCAAGTATTCCAAAAGTATTCCGATTAGGAGAAACTCTTTTAAGAGTTATTAAAGATAAATAGATAAGAAGCGTACAAATAAATAGATCAAAAAGCAATAAATAGAAGAACGTAGAACCATTTATTCGAGTCAATATGAAAGATCCTTTTCTGAGTATCCTCAAAGCAACGAATATAATAATCAAGTTTGCGGATGCGGGCACACGAAGCTTGTCCCAATTCAATTCGCCCTCCATTTTCTAAAAGTGGATTTATTCTCGGATTCATCCCACTATCGTCGCTGTGGAAATTATTTTCAATGCAACTTATAAAAGACGTGGATTTTTGTCCTATCAAACTGTAAGGGTGCTCAAGTCTATTCACATTTCACACAGTTGTGATACGAGAGACGGGTAGAACCTTGTGTCAATATAAACCTTGTCATTCATTGGTCTGTGGGTAGAACCTACACTGAACTCAAAAATAAAGTGATTAGGGAAATGTGCTTTATGTTTTGTCAATATTTGTAACTAATAAAAAAGGAATCATGGCTGAAAGAAATTTTAAATTTGGAAATACCCGAGGTTTATGAGGAGTATGTGACTTGACTTAGAACTTATTAATAGTGACAGTAAAGTTACAGAAAAACATTGGGAGGAAACAGGCATGCCAGAGAATTCTCCATAAGCTTTTAGAATTGTTGATTGAAGAGGTTTGCAATGATTTTGAAAGGGGGTATTTTGGGGCAAGGGCATTTTCATAATCCAGGATGATCGCCAATTTTCCCGATGTTCGCTAATGCCTTATTTCCCTTTGAATATATAATAACGTTGAGGTTGTCAATTCATCACTTATCAATATGCAACGTTTCAATGATAAAAAGATCTGTTTTGCAAGCAGTTACTGGGTACGCTTTATTCGTAGATACGAGTATATAAAGACTTTATTTTAAGACTACATAATTGCTGAATGTTACATTAACATAAAAATAAATATTAAGGTTTTCAGTTCCTATTGACACAGGGATGTTTATTGTTTAGAGCTGAGAGGATAAATGGATAGACAACTCTCATTGGGTAAACTATATATCAGTTATAGAAGAGACGATTTTCTAAATTAACACTTTTTTATATCCTAACGTAATTTTTATTTAGCTTAGTATTATAACAATGAAGCATGACGTAGGTACTCGTTTCTTATCTACCCACTCAAAAAGTTAGGTCTCAGACTCTGAAACTTGACTATTTACGTCTTGGCTAGAAAAGGGCCTAAGAGCATTTTACAAAGTAAATAGCCTTCTTACTTACGTAGCTAATAAACTGAATTTTAAAAACTTTTCTGAAAGTGAACAAATTGTTAACGAAAAGCTCTGAAACTTTTAAACATCTTCCAAGAAACTGGATAAGTTGAAATTAGCTTGGACAGGAAGTTTCAGGTTCAATATTTCATTTACAAAGATGTTCGTCTGAAATTTTGCTGTATTATCTAAAAACTTTCAGTAAGGCAATTAATTATTTCTGTTTGTGATTCCTCTTATCATCATTCTCTCTCCTATCTAGAATTTAGATTTCTACTAAATATCGAAAAAAGTGTTAATGTGAACAACAAGAGGCTGACAGCGATTTGATAATCTTTATATAAGCTTGTTATTTAAACGTATAGAACTACAAAAGGTTACAGTTATTTATTTTGTTAACGCAAAGAGACGGCACTTATTCTACAGTGTCTTCTAAGGAACTTTTAAAAAAGAAATCAGAATGCATAAAATACTATATGAAGGACCTAAAGGGGGCTTTTAAATTTCGCCTTTCATCTCCCTCTCTGACATTAGTTTCAGCTTGATGTCTCGTGAACTTTAGTTATTACGTTTAAGTTTGGAGCCGCCAGCGCGAGAGTCAGTTAATAGTGTCGTGGTTAATTAAATGGCGCGCTAATTAAACCTTTGCTCCACTTTACAAAATGAGCTGAACTATTAGCTCTTCCCGCTGAAATGGCAGCGGAGAGAGTAATGACCGTGTTTCTGTTTTGTATTGTACGGCAAATTGCCTAACGTCCTGTATAATTTGTAATTGCTGTTACGAGCATGGAATATCAAACGATATTTTTCTGTGTAATAACGTTTTATTGATAAACGATTTCTAATGTTACTCGTAAAACATTACCAAAAACAACAAGGTAAACCGAATAACGATGTAAAAGAGGCTATCTAAAGAAAATTAAGAGTAAAATCAAGTTTTTATTTTATTAAAGTACTAGCAGTGCCCGCGGACTTCGTTCCGCGTTAGGAATATTTTTGTCGCGGCCTGTTTGTCCCGCGTAAGGCGTAAGTGTCCACAAAAGCGGAGCTGTTTGAATAACCAACCAGATTTCATCATTTCGACTTACCCCCTCAGTTTCGGAGATGTAAAAATGACAAGTCTGAATTGTTACTCAAATACAACTCCGCTCCGCTTCGCTTAGGTGGAAACCGGGCCTTATACCCACAGCCCACAGGACGCGAGGCATTTGGATAGATATCATACTGCTTATACTAACCTATCGCCACGCAACGGCCGCGGCGGCGCGTAACACGTTTTTATTTTGCTAATATCTTTGAAGATATTTGTTTAAACTGTATAGAGTAGAGAACACAAACATTCTACATTAAATTTCCGTTTTAAAAACATATTTACAAAGATATAAATTAATACCATATGGGCTAAATAAGCTTCACAAAATTTGTTTATTTTTAATCCACAATTTTAACAGTAAAAGCAGTTATTGTGAGTTACCCGTAGAAGATAGGCATATGCTATCACGGACTTTTTACAGATTTTGATACGTTCTTTAATATTGTTGAACATTGTTTTGTACTATCTTCAATAGTTTCCGCAGCGTACGCGATGAAAGCAATTTTTTTTACGACTTGGATTACATTATTCAAGTTTAAGTAAAGATATTTAACAAATTTTGGAAATTGTTGATGACTATGACACTCCACAATAACGTAGTTTTCTATTGGTGAAAGAATTTTGAAAATCGGTTTAGTAGATCCAGAGATTACCCCTTACAACGTCACAAACTCACTAACTCACAAACGCACAAACTCACAAACATCGTTACGCTACCTCTTTATTATATTAGTATAGATGTACAAGGTTTTATTAAGTCCCAATGTTTGTCGGTGATCAACTCTTGCAAATAAAAAATAGCCATTGAAAGATTCATACCGTCGAAGCTGTTATGTAGGTATATGATTGCATTCTTGAAGTAGTTGCCTGCACTGTGTAGGCTGTATTATTAACTCATTTAAGTATTTTCATTCAAAGTGTAGCAAGAATTAATGGAATCCCCCGCAGCACATCCCTCCGGCATTCAATAGGTAACGATAATGGCTGCGGGTCAGCTTCGATCTGCATGCAAATCTAATTACCAAAGCGGAATTGTGCTCACGTTGCGTTTATTGAGTGAGCACTTGTGTTTATGTTGGTGTGAATGGGCACGTATACATTCTGTTACATTGTTTGTTCTCATTGCCGTAATATTGCTGTATATCCTAATGTGATTAATTTTCGCTAACAACCTCAACGATGAAATAGTAAGTGATAACACAAGTAAATTGATACTTTTTTTTGTATTTCCACTGACTATCCTCCAACATAGTGGTCGGAGACCTTTTACAGCTGACACGGCTCGCTACTTTTTTTTGCCTTGCTCTGTTAGACTAGAATGAGCTTCAGAGCAAGGAAAAAAAAATTTATACGTTGAGAACATTTGTAGTTATCGTTGGTATCCTGTAGTTATCGTTGGTATCCAGTATGCGATATGCGACGGTTCAAACTAGCAACGTCCCAGGACTTTATATCGCATTTTCGTATCATGTTTGATACGAAAATGCGATATAAAGTTGGAAAGCCTCTAGTATGGGGCGCCACTTACGTTGACAGTTGACTCCGCCGAACCAAATTCCTAGAATTCAAAATAAGGCTGGTGCCGGCTGAATCCATCTGAAGATCTCTAAAAGCCTAAATATGTCTGTAAATTGGGTACAGTTATTTGGAGTCGAGACCATGAGACGGCAGGGACCAGGTAGATTTCTTCTTGTCTGGTCGTCATGTCACCAAAATGCTGGCCTCTACTGTACCCTAAGGGTCAGAAATGCCATATACAAAGGGGCCATGGAGGCAGCAATTTGGGAACAAATTCCTTAGACAGCTTTCTACTAAATTTTCAAGATATTTTAATTACTTTAATATTGAGATGTATTCATAGTAAAAAGATACTCTAAATGTACAAGCATTTTGGATAAATAGTTTTAGATAATATCTCCAATGTTTTCAATAATTTACTTTACGAGTTCGGCCATTTAATGTAAATTTCAATGCTGAATGATAAAGTGTTATCTACACTGAATAATTCTTTATTAATTTTGTTTAATCAATATTGCGGATGCACCTTGAAACTTAAACTTTCAAGTTTACGGCCAGTTGCTAGCAAGTTTTGAGCTGTACGTTGCTAAAGTTTCCGAGTCAGTCTAAGGATTTAGGATTTAATCTTGCGCAAGTAGTGCTTGTAATGGAAACTGGAACTAAATTAAACCACTGGCAAATAACAACAAACATGTTCGCTGAAAATGATGGAACTATTCTCTTGTTAATTTTGGATCTTTATGTCTCTCGAACTGTTAGAATACTGTTATAAACGTTAGAAAATTACTTGCGCTAATCTATTAGAACTATTACCTAAGATTAATTAATTTATTACCTTAAACCATAATTACCTATGGTGTTTCTATATGACTTGAATTGAGAAGTTCATTAAGACAATTCTTGACATGAGTAATGCCAATCGCATGCTCACCACATGAGTTATTTTCTCCAAATTTTCTCATAACTTTATCATTTAAAACATTATCCATGATTTTTTAAATTGCTTTGTACTTTTGTGCAAAGTAACATCAAAATTATTTCGCGAAATTTCGTATCAATATCTATGCAACGTATACTCCATTGTTCAAACACTTCGAAAACTTCTACAGAATGAATAGCTCCAAGCGATCCCACTCTGACGTTTATTTCCAGAATTCTTTGCAATCAAAGTTGCTACGTCAAACATTAATTAGTTCATACTACAGGCTTTGCAACAGGCACTAAAGAAAGTTTGTGATAGGCGTAACTCTGAGCTATCATAGTTCGCAAACTGTTAGGCGTTATTTTGATCTACAACGCCCTAACTTTTGTACACCTATATGCTGCACTGATGAATTTGGGTCATAATAATATTGACAGTTTGGGAAACTAACTTTCCGATTTTAGGTTAAGCCAGGCCAAGCTTTTGAAACCTGTACGCAATTGTGAAAACTGTAGGCGATTTTGAACACTGAATAGCCTGTCTAGAAACTGAATTGAATTATTTATTTGAGCTAATATAACATATTTGAGACATTTATAAGTGAAAGACACACAATATAAATAGAAAGATGCAAACGTTGATGCTTCAAGTCACAAAAATATCTCTGTAGAATACCTTAAGTGATACAGAACATACTAAAGAAGCTAAAATTTTGCACACAGGCTTTGTAGTGAGCTTGACCATTGATTAATCATTAAGCTTGACGAAGGAAAGGTATTTTATAACTCCTACAGGATAACTCAAAAACAGCGATGACGAGTAAAAAAATGGAAACAACGTATTAATCAATAAATCTTTGGTATTAATAACTATTTTGACAGTATGAAAATCCTAAAGACTTTTGAAATATAAAATGGTTATTATTAAAACACAAGATTGCAATGTCACAAATAAACTGAAGTAGAATAACAATTTTACAAAAGCAAAACGGATTGCAGTTATCCAAGAGCTCGCAACTAAAACAGCATTTATCATTTGCACCAGATGCGGTGTACGGCATTGTAAATGACTCTGCTTTGATATATTAATTCAGCTGCAAACTTCTACTTTCCGCTTGCTAATGACCCATGCAATTGTTAAAAGTATTGTTTTCTACTTGTTGATGAGGGAGTTGGAACTCAACTAAAGCAGGTAGCCCTCGTTGCCGTCGTCTTGGTCATCTGCAAAAGTAATGCAAAACCGTCGTCAAAATTTTAATGATATAACCACAATGGTTGCCCCGGATTATAAAAACGAGAACAATGACCACTGTTTTTTCTCAGAATAACACAACCACAATCCTGTTTGTGAAAAGTAGAGCAGGACGACTGTGAGAAAAACTAAATAATTTAGAGGTTTTCTTTGCTATTTCATCCAGGAAATTCTCAATGTTGTAGATGTTAACCTAGAGAGTCTGAAAAAAGTATTATGAGTATGAATTTTATATATGGGGCCAAAGATAAATTTTTGTATGGGGTATTGAAATGGAAGATTCCCTTTTCGATTCTTCCTAATGAATAATCTATCAGCTGTTATAAACTGCAAGATAGACACCAATTTCTAAGTAATTACTTGCCACTGAATACAAATATAACACTAGTAGTAACATTAGTAGTAGTATTAGAAGAAGAAGTAGTAAGTGGCATGGGAAAAGAGGATAGTCCCAAGGCCCGTACACCCGTAGATACATTCTTCCTAAGGATATAACCACGCTGTTTCTGCGTGAAATCAAATTGCAGAAAATTTGCTACTAATAAAACAATATTTTACACATCTACAAAGTTTTGTAAAAATTTTAGCATATTTCAACCGCGACAAAGATCAGGTTATTCAAACTGTTTCTGTAGTGTTTATACAACGTGAACTTTCAACGCTTTCGGTGTACAGAGAGTATTTGTCGTTCTGTGTCGTTCTTTATTATATGTACTCGTATATCAACGTTGATTGACGCGACGCTGAGTATGTTTGAGAGTATTGAAACGTTTGAATAATCGCTTTTATTCGTGGAGTTGACGCATTCAGGAAAAACAGGTAAAATTCAGCTTGCGACTCGCTTATATAGATATCTATATCGCTGTATGGCACAGGCCATTTCTGTATGGCGTACGAGTATGAATATGTATCATCATCTTTTATCTGGATGAGTAGTAAAGTTCATATTCTTGTTGGAAAAACCTTTAAGTGATAAAAAATCTTTTACCAGCGTTTATTGAACATCACTTTGTCAGTGAATATTTAACCACATTAAGCATATACCAATCTTATGTGAAGAATAAATGGAACTTGATTAGTGATTCTTAGTATCTTATTATTTATTTCTTGTTCCATTATTGAAAGCGTCTCAGGCAATGTGTTAAATGTTTGAAAATAATATAGCTTCAGCAATTGCTAATTGCCATAAATGTGTCTAAAGGACTCTATGATTGATTGATGATTTTTATCAATTTGATGAGTTTTTCAGCTCTGCAGAAGAAATTGAGAAGAGCGCTTTGAGCCACGTATATAGTTCGGGAAGTGCCTTAAAGTTTTAATCGCTTATAAAGGAACTTCCTCCAGGAATTGTTACACCGTTCGCATTACACTGAGCTACTTAGAGGAAGTTTAATAATGATGAAGAAGTTGATAGGTTTGCAGATCTATATTCCTGCGATACTCTTTGTGACGCAAGCTTCTTAAAGCTACAATTAGAAAATCAGCCCGTTTTGACGTAGTTGTATTAATTTGTCCTACTAGTAGAACCTCACACAGTATAATCTGGTGAAAAACTGATCTTCCATATCACTTACAATACAGACTTTAAGATAGACCTAAAATGTCTTGTTATCGTGTCTTTTTCATCAAAGGAAAATAAGTCTTCAATGACTTTTATTTTATTAAAAAGGGTACCAGAATATAAACAGATTATAAAAATGAGTAGGATGTACCTACTACTAAAACAAGGGTGAGAACTAACAAGTAAATGCTAACAATGTTGAACGCAGTGATGTAAGGTGTGATTGATTTCAAACTACACAGGTATCGGGAGCAAACAAACTCCAATACCGAACTAAATGGAATGCTCATAGCAGTAGAAGGGTGTGATAAAAATGATGATATTTTGATACTCTCAATAATATTTGCTTGGAATGTGGTTCTCAATTCAATTCAATTTATCTTTATTAACGAATTTGACTTGGAATATGATTTATGGTTTTAGCGTCCATGGCATATTATATTTTCACATAGTAAGAAGCCAGCTATTTTACAAAGAAAAACTGGAGCAACAAAAAAACTTGGCCAATTGTAAGTCCTCTCGTACCACGTAGCGAGGGTTCCATACTACAAAAAAAATTAAAATGTCATGTCATTCCAATTTACCATTTCGGTAAAAAATCTGAAAAGATCTGGGGACACGGTAGTGTCCCCGCCAAGACGAGCCAAGCGAAGCGCGAGGGCACTACCTATCTTTTCTCGAAGTGTTTCGCCGTATTTTTAAACCCTTATAACTTAGGCCTGAATTATTTCAGATAATCAAAATTCTCGGAAAATGATGTCGCCAGTGAACTTATTAAACCTATAAAGTTTCAATTTTATAGGTCTTATACTTTAGATTTTATTGACGTCTAAAAAACCCAAATTTCGTCACTGACTGACTGACTGACTGACTGACTCACTGATGATCATCAAAATTCCTAGGTACTTCCTGAAGACCTAGAAAGCTGAAATTTGGTATATAAGCTAGTATTAGCACACAACCAACAAAAAAATTCCAAAAGTTGGTAATTTAACCCCCCAACCCCTTAAAATAGGGGATGGAAGTTTGTATGAAATTATCGCAAATATTGATGCTAGAGGTTTCAAAATTGATATAGGAACTCTTTGTAATAAACAATTAAATACGTGTTTCAGGATTTTTAGTTAATCACCCCACATCCATAAAATTAGGGGCTTGGAAGTTCGTATGGGGTTTCCCATTAGTATATAGGTATAATAAAAAAAAGAAATACAACAAAGAAAAGGAAATTAACCAAATAAAAAATATAGTCGTAAACAACTTACAAAAAGAAGTGAAATCCCAGCAAAAACATTTTCATGTAAAATGTTGCCAAGACGAGAACATGTGGCTCACACTATCAAAAAGTTATCAGATCTCATGTAGAGCAAGACTTCTAACTCTACACGCCCTAACTCTATAAATCCTAACTTTATAAACTCTACACTTTAGTCAAAATATATTATGTCTTGGCTGTTTCGTTACTGTCACATGGGTGTAAGGTAAAAATATTATTCACTGACTTTGTACTTTTCTGATATACAATACCTAGTTTCTTTAGTAACGATTATTTATTAGATAGGTATTGAGTCTCCTCAGTAACTGCACTTAGGTTTTACTAACTGCATTGGTTTCAAATACTTCATCACACTTTGCAAAAGTGTGTTCCTTTGCTTTAGAGGATATTTTTAATAAATGGAAGTTTTTTCCCATAACAATGGTGATACCATTTAATTTTAATGTGAAATTTCTCGAATTTTGCATGGTCCATTATGCCACTTGCAAAACTCTATTAGAAAAGTACTGAAAAGTGCATAAATTCTTCACTTTACGCCCATGTGACGGTACCGAAACAGCCAAGACATAATATATTTTGACTAAAGTGTAGAGTTTATAAAGTTAGGATTTATAGAGTTAGGGCGTGTAGAGTTAGAAGTCTTGCTCTACATGAGATCTGATAACTTTTTGATAGTGTGAGCCACATGTTTTCGTCTTGGCAACATTTTACATGAAAATGTTTTTGCTGGGATACATTTTAGGACAAATTATAAACAAAACCAAATTAAAAAGACAGCTTTATTCTTAGGGTTCTTTAGCTGAAAATCTGGTGACTTTGCTTTATAAAATACAATCGGCTGAATGGTTACGTAAGATAATACTTCCTCTTAGAATTCTAACCACATTTTTTAGGGTTCCATACCAAAATGGTAAAAATGGAACCCTTATGTTGAGACTTTCTCCGTCCGTCCGACCGTCCGTCCGTCCGTCCGTCACACTCGATTTTTAGATTCTACCCTGCTAAATGAAAAAAGATGTCTAGAAACAAACTTTCATATTGGTTGTTTTTAGGGTTCCGTACCCGAAAGGCAATAACGGGACCCTTTTACTGAGACTTCACCGTCCGTCCGTCCGTCTGTCACCAGGCTGCATTTCTTGAACCGTGATAGTTGCACACTTGAAATTTTCACAGATCATGTATTTTTAATGCAGCTATAGCAACAAATACTAAAAGATAGAATAAAATGAAGGTTAAACGGGTCTTCCATACAATAAACGTGATTTTTTGCTCGTTTTTGGCCGTTGATTCGGTGGATCCAATATTACTCTACTTGTATTGTAGTAGTAAGTAAGTGTGCCATCTGGCTTCTGCATCATCTCGCTAAGTTATATAGGTAATGGTACGGAACCCTTCGGATACGGATAATGTACGTGTTCGACTCGCACTTGGCCATTATTATAATAGTCAGTTGTTAGCTGAATGATACCAGGTGCCCTAGAAAATCAGAAGTAGGATAAAAAGCTGTTCCATAATGGAATTGTTGAACTCATAATGGACATAATCGTTCGCACCACGCCAGCTTGGCAGCATGCCAATATTGCTGAGAGAATCATTCTTTAATACTTTTTCATTTTAATGGGAGATTCGAAAAATTGTTTCCATAGATTTAATATTATAGGTCCATCTTTTTAAGCGAGGTAATTTAAACCGAATTAAATAAAATTAATTGCTTCAATTATTATTTTATTTTCCTTGATTTTTTTCGGATCACTTGGCCAGAAGAAACTCGATCGATCGATCTTTCTCGATGAAGTTTTGAATCTAAGATTGGAAATGTAGATTTTATTTCAAAACTTGATTTTACCCGTGCGTCCGCCGGTGTGATTTTCGGGTTTTTAAAAATCCCCACATGATTTTTTTCACTTTATGTACTTTCTTTCAAGAAAGTTTGCCATAGCAATTTTTTTCGTTTCTTCAAACCTCCTGTTGGATTTTTCCGGAATAAAATGTACGAGTAGTTAGCCTATTTGTTAATCCAGGTAATAAACTATCTACGTTCCAAAGTCAAATCGGTTCTGTAGTTGTGGCATGATTGAGTCATACAAATACCATTTATAACACAACGTTTCAGCTGTTGTCCCTTACGTTTACTATATAAGACCTTGCTTATTTATTTTGAATGCAGTTGGTTACTACCAAGTAGATACACCATAAAGTTTTTGCAATTTTGGAAATAAAAATTTTAACTGGGTTGACTTGTGCCCAGCTATTTGAACTAAAACATAAACGTACATCGTTTAATATCACGGTCTGATCCTTATGTCTACATTTAACGATAACGTTTTTGTATAACTTTTAAGTTAGTTCAAGCAATCAGGATTTTATTGACTTGAAGTTTTTATGTCACAGAGCGACTATAATAGTATAGACCACAATTATCTGTGCTTATTTTCAACTTGATGACTCTACAAGTTCCTGAAAAAATTAATGTAGGTAAGTAGGTAAGTAGAAGACAGACACAGAGCCCACTGATTCCATAAGGTTTACAGTTTTCCCATTTCAAGTACGGAACTCTAAACAATTTGTTTTTACATTGAATGGAAGCAGGCATTATTTTGCGGAAATCCATAATTAGCAGGACAGATTAAATTGTTCTGCTATAATCCACTACTTGAAAAGAATATGTACCTATGGTACAATATGCAGGAATATGCATATTGTACCTATGGTACAATATGCAGGAACACCGCCTACATTAAACAATTAACAACTTGTTGACTTCACAATGCGAAACCGTATAGAGACTGGAAAGGAGTGAACCTCTAAAAATTTAGTCAAAGTACTGGAGATCATACTTAGAATAATGTATACGAGTATCTATGCATATAATGCATAATATGGTGCACCATTGAATATTGATACCACTTACAGCTGGACGGTAGAGGAGCGAATCTCTAAAAATTCAATCAAAGTCTTGAGACCACACTTAGTATCAGGATAAAAAAACTTTTTTATAATAGAAGAAACTCATAATCGACACAATCGTTGCACTGCGCCAGTTTGGCGGGACGCCAGTGCTGCATCTGAGAGATTCTTTATTACTTTCGTTTTAAGGAGCACACCACGGGTGTGCCCGCGAAATTCAAATTTTTCGTGGTTTTTCGCGATTTTTAAGCTAATAAGACATAATAGGCTTATGGCCGTCAAATTGCGATAATCCCAATATCTTCTTCACGTGTTTATATAAAAATCTCTGCTCGAAAGTGTCGAGTTAAAGAAATTAGTCCAAGATTTGCGAGTTACTCACATAAAACTCGATACTCGGATTAATTTCCTAGGATACACATTTTTATGCAAAGATTTTGATATAATCATGTAAAGATGATACTGCCACTATCGCAAATTGATTGCCATAAGCCTATCATGTCTAATTAGCGTACAAATTGCAAAAAACCACGAAAATTTTGAATTTCGCGGGCAGACTCGTTGATTTCACGTTAATATAGGATTTGGATTCTGGTTTCTTGGGTTCTGAAAGATGGTTTGTTGTCCTTATTTTTAACCGACTTCAAAAAAAGGAGGAGGTTCTCAATTCGTCGGAATCTTTTTATATAACAAGGATTCTTAGAACGATAGTGATATGCTTCCATCTCCTCACGAGATATCTTAAAAATATTGTTTCATCTAGGTATGTACTAAATATTGTATATTGAGACATTTTTTTAAAGAGCAAGTACCGAGTTTCTTGCCAGTTCTTAGAAATAAAGATTTTCATTTCATTTCACTTCATTTAAAGTATTATCTTAATCAGATGTTATTTAATACTTGGATTCCGTAGAAGTAGCAAAAGGAATTATGCCTTCTTTTTAGCTCTGGCAGGCGATTCATTGGCTACATTTCGTAAAGAGAAATGCTTAAAAAGGTTTTAGGCTTTTACGTATAACACTGAAAAATAAATTTTACGAGTATTGAAATAGAGGAGTAGGTAGAGTAGGAGGATAGAAAACGCAACATGGTTGAAACACGTGAAATATAATTTACTTTGCCCAACAATGAGGTCAAAATTTCCTATGTTGCAACATTACATTCAACTTTAGGCTTTAAACATATCATTTAATTTTACACTCTAACCAATAGAGGTAAAATTATTTTTTAGTTTTTTTTTTTAATCTTATATTTTGATTCACATCACTTACTGTGTGAAAACGTTACGTGAATAGCCCCCTAATCAGTTTTAATATACATCGTGTAGATTACTTGCCCTTATTAGCCGAAAGAGTAAAGTAGGGAGCGATGTATAGATGTATGAAAAAATATCACATGAAATGTAGCTCACATCCTGAGGGAACTAAAAGGAGTTTAAAAATGTACCATAAATTTTAAGTGACATCCCTGAAACAGCTGGTTTAATATCAATGAACTGGGAATAATGAAAATGATACTATGAGGTTTGTTGATTTCACAGTTAGGGTTGCTAAATTTTAAAAAATAATTGGGACTTCTTATCACGCTAATGTGTTTCTAGGATCAAGTTAAATGGTTAGCTGCGGGCTCGCACCAAAAAATGTGTAATAGATACAGAGTTGATTTGGACCCTGAGGGCTCCAATACAAAGAAAAACAAAGTTTCCAGAAAGTACATAAGAAGAAAATAGCGTCTCGATCGACACTGTGTAAAGACACATTAACACTGTGCCCATACGTCCAATGTGTTCCAACATTGTTATACTTTGCCTGAAAGGCCTGAAACTACTCAATGTTATGAGCGGTCGTAAACTAGCAGTCGGAAAACAGGCTTTTCTCATACAGAATTTTTATACGTTATAGCCCAGCTTAGTCTATTAAGGGGTTCTTGAGAATTGTTTTTACGAGCGGAGACTATTTTTGTTGCTGTTTTAACAAGAGTTTAATGGATCGTAAACGTCAATCTGTGTTTTTAACAAGGCTTAATTTAGGCGTTATGATAATGAATAGATCATAGTAATTATACATAATATGATACTATTCTTTATGTAAACAAATCTTTTTTTAACCGACTTCAAAAAAAGGAGGAGGTTCTCAATTCGTCGGAATCTTTTTTTTTTCTATGTATGTTCACCGATTACTCGAAGACGCGTGGACCGATTTGAAAAATTATTTTTTTGTTTAAGAGGGTTTTGTTTCCAGATGGTCCCATTTTAATCAGGTCAGGATCTGATGATGGGATCCTGGAGAAATCGAGGGAACTCTTCAAATTTTATATGGACACATGAAACTATTTGAGTATTATTAGAAAGAGCAATATTTTCCAAGTTGTCCTATGGTCATCAGGTCAGGATCTGATCATGGAATCTTGGTGAAATCGAGGGAACTCTTCAAATTTTGCTAGTATACTTGAAGCGAGTTGGGTATTTTGGTTGGGTTAAAATTTAAATAAAAATTATTTCACTCTTTGTAGTGGCATATTTGAAGTTGGTTTTTTGGAAAGCATTTCCCATTTTTTACTGATAAGAGAATCAGAACCTATATTGGTATTATAAGATGCTGAAAATTTAGTTTATTTCCTAGCTTTCAATCCTCAATGCATTCTGTAGAATCAAACATTGTCCTTTAATTTTTAGTGACTTAATATTCCGTAGTTTCCGTTAAATGCTTCTTGGGAAATCCTCATTATGACAGTTTATAGGACATTAAAAGGTCGCGGAATTATGAGGGTTGGAAGCCTCCTAATGGAATGATGTCCTATATTAAGACTTAATAGGACAAAAGATTCCGTGGTTGTACTGATAAGAAGGTGACGATGCTACGTAAACCCGCCTTTAAATGCTTATCTAGCAGATGTCAGTCTTCTGTCTCTACTCGACACTACAAAACTAATGGATTTAGTGAACAATTAAACGACCACGTCCCATGATCCATTCTGTAAAGCCGCTTATCCTTATAAGAGGCTTTCCTAAGGCTTACTCTCAAACCCTGCAAAAACATGCAAGTCTCATAGTGACTTCTGTTGAGAAAATAGGTATAGCATAGCATAGTTATGAAAATTCGACCTTAGAAAATTTGTCTTCAAAATCGAATCTGACAAGCGTTATCTAAGGTATTCATGGATGTAGGTATTAGCATATGACAGGGGTTTATTGTTCGCTTGATTCATTACCATTGGACAAGGTGAAGATAAGTCAACTAAAAATAGGTCATGATACTTAGTTACAGCTATAGTTATGTTGTAGGCTCAGATTCATTTTGTAAAGATAGCATGGCGTTGTTCAATGGCTTATAATAGGGAATTCAGGGACATAATTTATATAGGGAATTTAGGGACAAGATATATACGAGTGAGTATATAAGGGCGATAAATAAGCTGTTTAAAGTTTTCTGCTGCTTCCATGGCCGACGGAGATAACTAAATACCTGCCTGTTCGTTTTCTCGCATATAGTATTTTAAATCCTATACCTTTAAACGAGCAATTCTTGTATATATGTATATACAAGAATTGCTCGTTTAAAGGTATAGGATTATATAATCTAGATCATATTTCTATATAATCTAGATCTCGGAAACGGCTCGAACGATTTTCATGAAATTTAGTATAGAGGGGGTTTTGGGGGCGATAAATCCATCTAGCCAGGATTCATTTTTAGAAAATGTCGAATTTATCAAAAAAATAATAAAAATATATGACTCCTGCTGCCACCTATTGCCCAGTAGTTAAACTACTTTCCAATAGGTGGTCACCCAGATATTATAAATTTTATAGTAGGTACTTGTTCTCTCAGCTGCACTCTTTGCGCAAAATATATCGACATACTATGTTTTTTCATTAAAGTACATTTACCAGAGCTCTTCTAAGTGCTCTTTCTCTTGCAAAGTTACTAGTTAGGGTCTACAAAAGTAATTTAAAGGAGTTTGCCAGAGAGTGCCTGACCAAGACGCTAATGTTCCATGTTCGAACTCGGCAAAGCGCCAAAGTGTTCCTCGTGCTTTATGAAAGGAATATTAAATTCCGCTAAATATTTAAAGTTATTGCATAATTATTGTTACTGTAATGTTGAAATGAGCTTGCTTCTGAATAAACGTAAATTAATTAATTGTTCAATAATAATGAAAACGATTATTATTAATGTAAAGTAAACAAACAAAAGTAAGTATTAACCGAACATCAATCATTGATCGTTGAAGTCAATAATAATTGCTAATTTTGAATTACAAAAATTGCCGAAAATGCTTGTTATTTTTAGAAGAAATTAATATATTATCATGAGAGATGGAGTAAAGATGGTGGGTTTAAAAAAATCTAGTGTAAATAAATCTTCAAAATGAATGGTAAACGTTTTTGATCCTGCATTTAAACTAACAAAAATCCGTAACGTTAAAAAAATTATTTATTACATACAATTTCTTCAGGCCATAAAAGTACCAGCGCACGTGAGCTCGTTCCTTGTAATACTTAAGTACCTCGCTATCAATTTGGGTCGTTTAAGAGGCACTCTCGCCTTATTATCGCCTACATCTTACATCCCGAGAGAGATGTTGAGGGCAGCCGAAAACCCTCTCTCATATAAGGGGCTATTTTTGGTATCTACTAAAACTGCTGCTTTAGTCAACTTTGTAAGGTGGAAGGAATTAAACATATACATTACTTATTAGTAGCATTAATTTACATTACATAGAAAACCACTACACTTTATTAGGTACACACTACGCTCAAGATAAAAGGCATAAAAATTTCACCCGTAAAGACTAACTTAACAGATTCTAGTACCCTAACCAAATTCTAAATGTATAAAAATATAATGGCTTGGGATCGTAAGCGTTCGAACGTGAAAGTTGCTTATCGAACAGTGTCTGATGTTTACACATGCATGCACCGACCGAGGATAGCAGCTATGGATGAGAGGATACCCTTTGAGGAGGATAGGATTAACACCATTGGAAACAAACTTCATCACTAACAGCTATCACAAAGCTGGACATAGGCGTCGATCCATTTCAACTCGCAATTCAGACTCATGTAGTTTGAGTTATGAGTTGAACCTTACATAATATAAAGATCAATGCGTCATAGTCGTAGAATAGTGACGGATGTGACATTTATTAAACTTTACAGGACAGCCATTTGAAAGTTTTACTTTCGTTTTTTTGACATAACTTTTTTATTTCTTAATCTTTAATTATGAAATTTAGCATACCAATAAATGATAGGGTTTGTTTTAAAATGGAACAGAAATAATAACTTAAATTTATATAGTTTTCCAGAAAAATCACATCCTTCATTTTACTTCGGAGGCAACACGGTCGCAAGGTATTATCCGACATCTTTCTTCGGAAACTTGGTGTTCAAAGTATGACGGATGTCACTTTCCGATTATATTCTATCGACTTTACTGAGAAATATTTTGTCGGATGTGAAGTCTGTCATTTTTTTTACTCATTAAAAGTTAGTATTTGACTGCAATTTTACCTGAGTTAAGGTTGATGTGTACATCCGGTCGCGAAAATTTACATTTTATTTAGTTTTCGTAAATAGTAGGCTATTTATGCATCATAGACTTATGGCAATGAGTATTTTGATTATGCTCACATTGGTTCCTAATAGCTCCAATTCTGGGAAACTGTAGAAAATAATCTTTTGGGAGAACCTCTATGAGACGATTGGGAATTTTTGCGTAATTTTTTATTAAAAATATGTAAATTCATCAGTGTTATGATCGCAAAACTTTGTACCATAAGTCAACGATGTATAATTAGCCTACTTACTTTTAACAAAAAATTTAGTTAAATCTGTATTTCCTGGGCTAATTTGGCCGAATCACCTTAAGTGACGATGCAGCCAAATATTTATTTAATTTATTTATTTATTTAGTATAGAAAGAACATGTACAAGGAAACAAACAGAAAGGACTTATACAAGGACATCTTATCACCACATAAGAGGATCTCTTCCAGATGCCCTAGATATGTTATAGTTATAAATTGGCAGGGTAAGTTACTGCTAATGGATCGAACCGTATGTTAGGATAGGTAGGATATGATAGATTGAACACACCATTTTGGTCGTACCCATTATAAATAAATAAAATTAAAAAACTTAAGCTTAAGTTAAGTAATTAGCAGAAAACAGCATTATTTTTGTACTGCAAAGATTTAGAAGATGTTGCAGCAATTTGGACCGGATTACTTCTTTGTTGTGGTAAATTACTTTCTAAAACTGAGGGTGAATGGGTAAAATTTTCCTGCCACAATCAGATTTTATTTAGTTTTTTGCAAGTAGTATTCTAATTTCAATATACATCGTGCTTGGCTTGTGGCAAATTTTTTTGCGCATATATATTTACACATGTATATGTTTTTTAATAAAACTTTGCTCAAATATTCCCATCCACATCAAATTGGTTTCCAAAAGATCATTTTCTGCAGTTTCCTAGATTTGGTGTCGTTGAGAACCAATACGAAGCTAGTTAGTATTAGTATTTTTGAGCTGAGTTTTTATTAACTTTGTTGTTAGGATTTTATTCTCAACTGTGGACAGGATCTCCCAAATTTTGAGGGATATTAAGCGATGCAACCTTACTATATCTCACTATCACCTAAATTCAAAGGTTTTCAAATGCATCGTGTTTTTTTGTCGAGAGTCAACATAGAGTAATATTTAAATTTACACGTGGAAAGCCTGCGTATAGTTTTTCATGGAACAATTACGCAATTTTGGGAGGAGTGTTCTTTTCTATATTAATATTTTGCAATCATCAAATTTTTGAACATTTTTTTTACCCCTACATCGAAAGAGAGTTGCTAGAGACAACTAGCATGAAGACTAAGCAATATTGTTTGGTGGACAGTTGCTAAGGTCTTAAGACAGCTGTTGCACTATCGTGAGTGGGACAAAAGAAACGTTACATACATGGGCTTTTGCTGATAAGGGCATAGGTATTTAGGTAAGGGTAAGATGACAGATCTGTTATCTAGGTTGAGGTATCTAAAGGGGTTTCAAAATTGAGCTGATATTTGAAAAGGGTGCCATACTGATTTTTTGACTGGAGTAAATATGTACTGATCTGAATCATAAAGATGAATTTTGATAAACGGCCAAAAAATAATATCAACACCAACAACACAATGTTATTTCTAATGACGGCCAGTGTGAGCACGGTGAATAATCAAGTGAATTCCGTACTCCCGCCAAATCGGACCGTTGCATCGTGACAAAAATCAGATTATAGTGGTCGCAAGCCCCACTTCCTAACTTAAAGACCATTCACGATAAATGGTTTCGAAAGGACGAAAATAATAAAGTTAACGTCTTTTTATTAATACAGAAGAATTATTACTCAGGTTGGATCATTCTGGTATAGAAAAATATATTAAATTTATACAAATAAGCAGTGTTTTTCAATAGAAAAAAGGCGGAAGTGAATTTAGCGCGAAGAATAAAGTGGGATGTTCAGATACGACCGTTAGATTAAAAATTATGTCCGCAGAATATCGTCGGTTGTTCTCATGCGTCACTATCACGTCCATAGAAAAATGAAGTATGGCTACATGCGACTTAAAATTTGCAATTTTTAAATATGATATAATCTCAACAGAATAATATTAAGTATAAGCAGAGATTAATATTATCTTCATTAAATTTAAATTTAAATTGATTTTGATTTTCCGTAGAAAACTGACGGATAGTCAAATGCGACGTTATGTGCAATCCTACTCGTCCGATGAACAGTGGCGGATGCGCAGATTCGTCAGGTGCGGGAGGGGGTGAGGGGGGATTCCCGCGCGTCGTAAAAAGACGAGTGTTCACAACCGCCATTTTACTATGAGCGCCGCGTCACATCCGTCAGTTTACCGACTGGTTATCTTGAAATCTAAAAGATTTTTTAATTTTCCTTTAGTGCAGTAATAAAATATAGACATAGTAGTGTCCAAAAATGCTAAAAAGTGAATTTCGTAATTTTTGCAGATCCGTCACTATTCTACGACTATGACGAATGATTCGTTCCAAAGCACGCGAAACTCGACTCAAAGAATACATGATTTAGTCGATAATTTGTATGTAGCCGGTGGATCATAGGTAGTAGGACCGATGGATGTTGGGGATCCAAGGTGCTGGAAGGGCCGCCACGCACCGGAAAGTGCAGTGTTGGCAGATCCTCTACCAGGTGGACGGACGATATAAATAACTTCGCGGGAAGTCGCTGGTGCCACCTTTCTCAAACTTTTAACATGTCGATCCATTACCGACTCTAAGCCTAGTTCTTTAATCTAAAATAAATTAATGATGTGTTTTACACTACTGCAGCTGGCCAGACGCTTTGCCAGAAGTGATCAATTCTAAAACACAGTTCTAATAATAAATCTGGCTACGACATTTTTACCGATGTAAACAAAATTAAGCCAAATAAATGGTTGTAGTGAGCGCAACATTGCTGTAAAGGAGCATAGGTCACCTAAACCAGGTATTAAGACCGACGACGAATTTAATGTCATTGGTCAAGCTTCTACAGCTGCTAATCTCATGGACTAGAATCAAGAATGAGTCAATTTTCTCAAGAAAATATTACTATAATGATGGTAGAACCGATACGAATCTAAGGATGAGGCCATGTGAACATTTTACGTTAACCTTTTTAATAGAAGGAAATAGTAGCACCATCTGTCTTTCTGCTAACTATACGCCGAAATATGGCGGAAACGATCACTGTGGAACATATTTCCACAGGAATCGTTTTCGTGCGGACTAATAACAAGTATAAGTAAGGTCCATAAACAATATTGAGAAAACTGTTAACTTTAAAACTGTTTGTTTCGACACCAGTACACTAGCGGCATTATGTCTCGAGGTCCACCGGGTCCTGTGTAGGTATACATTTATTGATATAATTAAAAGGATACAGAAAATTACCTATTATATCCATGTGGAAAAATATCCTGAACGTCACGCGTGGCATGACAGGTTACAGGGGAAACGGGGTCGGTGCTCAGATCCGCGCAAATAATCCGATTGTGTCCGTAAAGGATCGAACACTTTGTGGCTCGGCCGGTCGCCGTTCTGAACTAATCTAATTATGGACTGCGCTGATAATGTAGCGCGCAGTTCCACGTGTGGAACACTGGAAATTGCGGTGATCCTATTTATAAAGGCTGTTTGATAGGAAATTGTTTTCTTCCCCCCTTTTAATGTGACGCGGTCCGTTGCAACTTTGTATAAAAGGATTCTTTTTTTTTTTTTCAAGCTATTGTTAACTTCAGTAAGCTGTGAGGCTAAGCATGACGTTCTAGTATTTAAATATAGTAGTTCATAAAAGGCGTAGTTTTTTTCAAGCTATTGTTAGCTTCAGTATGATGTGAGGCAGAGCATGAGGTACTAGTATTTAAGTATCTGAGTTATTTCAGCTTAGTAGCTAGAACTGCTAATAATGTAGCGCCTAGTTCCACGTGTGAAACACTGGAAATTGAAGAAATCCTCTTTATAAAGGCTGTTTGATAGGAAATTGTTTTCTTCCCCCCTGCGGTTTGTTGGATTACATAAAGACGAAGCTTTTTTTCAAGCTATTGTTAGCTTCAGTAGGATGTGAGGCAGAGCATGACGTTCTTGTACTTAAGTATCTTAGTTATTTTAGCTTAGTAGCTAGGACCTGGATGGGTTTTTTATACACTTTGTCTGTGATCTCACCTGATAATAAGTGAAGATGCAGTCGAAGATGTTATCGTTCTAACTTGAAATGGTGTAAGTAACCCCTAACGATAAACCCTCAAAGCATCGCGCTAGACTGCTAAATCAATTAGCGGCGCGTATTTGCTGGTATGGTGGTAATTAGCCACGGCCGAAGCCTCCCTGTCCAGCCATGACCTCGTTCACTGCTTTAATGAATTGTGTTGCATTTATAGTTATATTTTTACAATATTGTCCCTATTTGTTGCTTATTTGAGACTTTTCAAAACTTAACTTATAAAAATTATTATTATAATTGTAATACAAAGCTTCCCATGAACAAAATACAAAGCTCGAAAAGTTCCAAACAAATCTCATTCTTGAAACAAAAGCTATTTTCGTAACACGAAAGTTTTAAAATATAACTTTACAGACTTAGGTAATATTTTTGTATATAAAATTATATATTCGAGGGAAAAATTCAACAGAATATTTTTACATTAAGGTTCACAATTTTATTATACGCTTTCATTTCGTCAATTTATTATATCCTGGCAAGCAACCAGTGATAAATAAGCATATTTTTACCTCCTAGTCGTGTGTCCAGGTTAGAAGCCAAGTCGTGCATTTGAGTGCATGTGCAATATGCATTTGTGACAGCTAAATCTATAGATTCGTAAACGGTGAAGAAAAGCAGTATTCTTGTATAATTGCAATGGCAAATAACACGCATTTTCTCCACCATAAGTCTCCATCTTTACCGAAATGGTATGGAACCCCAAAAATACATAGGTCATTCCGAGAGTGCTGCTTTATTTTTTACTAGCAAATACCCGCGGCTTCGCCCGCGTTAATTTAAGTTTTCCCTTTTCTCACAGATAAAGAGTAGCTTTTATATTAATTAAGGACGAAATCTATCTCCATTCCAACTTTCAGCCAACAATTTTCAATAGTTGCGGCGAGGAATAGGAGTATTTTTCCCGCATGAATATTTGATTTGCACTATTTTCTTAGAAACCATGGAATTTTTCGGGATACAAAGTAGCCTAGTATTTATCCAGGATAAAATATAGCTCCTTTCCGAATTTCAGTCATATCAATTCAGTAATTAGAGCGTAAAGTAGTATTTTTCCTACGTGAAAATCTGTTTTTCAGTTATACCATATATAACCATAGACTTTTCCGGGATAAAAAGTAGCCTTCGTATTAGTCCAGGATATAATCTATCTCTGTTCCAAATTCTAGCCAAATCAGTTCAGTAATTACGGCGTGAAGGAATATTTTTCCCGCGTGGATTTCTGTTTTTCACTATTACCATAGAAACCATGAAATTTTTATCCAGAAATTTTAATCCAGGATAAAATCTATCTCCTTTCCGAATTTTGGTAATATCAGGTCAGTAATTACAGCGTAAAGTAGTATTTTTCGCACGTGGATATCAGTTTTTCAGTTTTCCCGCGGAAACCATGGACTTTTCCGGGATAAAAAGTAGCCTTCGTATTAGTCCAGGATATAATCTATCTCCATTCCCAATTCCAGCCAAATCGGTTGTGAACTTGCAGCATGAAGATTTTTTTTTCCGCGTGAATTTCGGTTTTTTACTAATCCCACGGGAACCATGAATTTTTTCGCAATGAAAAGTAGCCTTCGTATTAATCCAATATATAATCTATCTTTATTCATAATTTCAGCCATATCAGTTCAGTAATTACGGCGGGAAGTAGTATTTTTCCAGCGTGAATATCTGTTTTTCCCTTCTCCTGCAAAACCCATGGAATTTTCCGGGATAAAAAGTACCCTATTTATTAACCCAGGATATAATCTATCTCCGTTCCAAATTTCAGCCAAATCGGATTTGTACTTGCGGCGTGATATTTTTTTCCGTGTTAATTTCGGTTTTTAACTCATCCCACGGGAACCATGGATTTTCCCGGGATGAAAAGTAGCCTGTGTGCTTATCCATAACACAATCTACCTCCATTCCAAATTTTAGCCAAATCGGTTCTGTAGTTGCGGCGTGAAGACGTTTTTTAACTTGATAAAATCCAAACTTCGGACCCCCGTTTCACCCCCTTAGAGGGTGAATTTTGAAAAATCCTTTCTTAGTGCTCCCCTAGACCTCATAAGGTACCTGTGTGCCAAATTTGAAGTCTCTAGACCCAGCGGTTTGGGCTGTGCGTTGATATGTCAGTCAGTCAGTCAGTCAGTCAGTCGGTCAGTTTCTTCTTTTATATATATAGATAAAATGCGGTCAAGGAATATTTTTAATCAGCTACACTTACTAAATAACCTACTACACAAATAACTCGTCACCAGACACCGAGAGAATGCTAATTGCAAAATCTCTCGCTGCTTGTAGTGTATGAAAAAACATGAGGTGTCAGGGACTATATTAAAAGTAGTGCATTTTCGTAGAGTCGGCGATATGAGGAATTTAAATAGAAAATTCCAAAGTGAGCATCTGAAACAACGGCTGGATTGTTCACTCGTCCCATTGTGTGCGATGTTCTCGCGTAGAAAGGCTTTTTCAACATTAAAATGAGGTGAATGTACATTATTCTTTGTACTATTTAACGTAAAGGTCAGCAGGATAACTAACCGTTTGTTCAGTAAGGTTAATTTTTAGTCATCGTAAATGTAATTCTGTTGTCACATTGTTTGTAACTAAACTCTGTCCCTGTATTATTTTGTGTATATTGGAGAAGTCTGAAAATAGGACGTCAACTGTTTTTATACTCCTAAGTGAGGAATAATTTACACGGCAAAACAATGTTTACCGGATCAAGTAATTTAGCAATTTTATTAATTACCTAAATAACGTGGAATAATTTAAAATTTTGTCACGGATATTTTGTTGAAGCGGTGTCCTTTTGTAAAATTAGATAAACAGTAAAACAATTATTATTGTTTGCACAACCTTTTTATCATCTTTTAACTACAGAATAACAAATTTTACTTGTAAAGGTACTTGTTTTAAATATACGTCTGCTTAATTTCGACAGACTACGAAACTTATTACGAGCTAAATTGAAACTGAAAGGTCTCCAACTATACTCTTCGTGCGGGTTTGCCGTCACTATCGTAAAGTCGTTATCGAGTATCAAGTTATTTTTGTAAAGACCTGCTGATATAAAAGACCTAAAATGGCCTAAACGGCCTCTGCCTGGGCAAGAATGCCCGGAAATGTCTCAAAGCTCGCACGCCAACTGACCACCTGTATGAAACGATCCGATTTGTGTAATAATGAACGATTAAAAAATGGTGCAATATTCTGAGACATCAAATCGCTCGAATTGATACTAAATTGTGTAAACTCGTACTAGGGTAATATCCAAAATAATAATTGTTGGTTATGACTGAATATTCTGAAGCACAGTTTTTGCTGTATTATTTTATCAAATGGCATTTCGTGAATTGCATTTTTGACATAAAATGTAAACGGAAATTAATTCTGAAGCTGAAGGGAGAAATGGAAAAATACGACTGTACTGTGAGTCAATATTGTGATAGCGAGTGCCTTTAAAGAGTCAAAATTGAATATTTATGTTGCGCTAATTCATCCAACCGTCCTTTCGTCTATCTGTCTGTCTGTCGCAACAAACGGTATTTCTTGATTTGTATTAATAAAATAGTAGTTCAAACCTGTTTAATGTTTTTAAGCATAATAAATATAGCCAAAGCAGGTAAAGATAGCCCGTCATTGCCTTTCAGGCTTTTTGTCGTCCTCCCACAAAAGCGGGGTCTGAAAATTCGGCCTTAAATCGATAAAGTTATCCAAGGTCGGTGTTATTATAAAGCTCGCCCTAATTTCCGTCGACGCGTCGTATCTGAGAACTCATCAATCACCGCGACAAAGTTGTGAAAGCGCGAGTGTGACGGGAAATGGTGCATTGTTTTTCAACGATTCATCATCGTTTTATATGCGTACATCTAAAGGCAATATAATTAAACAATACGCAATGTTATTAAGACTTTTTTTATAGACAGAATGTCTAACGTGTACCCCGCCAACGAATATGTTATGTGGGGCTTGCGTCCACTAAAAACTATAAGTATATTCTCTCAATGGATCCGCAGGCGGGAGTACGGGATTGACTGTTGTGTCCACCGCGCCAGGTCACAGCAGCGGGTCCCATCATTGTCGGCAGAACGTTAAATATCTTTTTGGGGTACCGTGTTGTACTTAGAAGTTAGATTTTCATAGACCGTAAGGCGTTCCCCAAATATAAAGGGTCGTGACAGATAGACAGACAAAGTGATCCTATTACGGCCACTGATTACTAACTCAAGATATGGGCATCTGAACGATTTACGTAAATCTTTTTCATACAAGCAAACAGTAGCGCCAACTGTCAAAATACCGCTGCCGCCGCTGACCGAACTGCCGCGTGGCCTTATACTGTTGGTACTAATGACACCCATAAACTGGCGACATTATTTTTTTCATGCGGTTCACAGTGTCTAGAGTAGATGTCAATTATTACGGCGCTGTTTTTTCCTTTTGGAAGTACAGAACTTTAAAAATAATAAATTACTTTATTCCTTCAACCTGGCTTTACTGCTCTGCAATTTCTTCAAACTGTAATAAGATCCAATCTGATAACTTGTAAAGAAGGGTCAGCAGAAAATATTTGGGCCGAGACGTTGAGCGAATTTAGAGCACTCCTTAGCCCTATGTAGTTCGAGTTTCGGCTATTGAGCGCAGGGCCACGCTCCAACGATTTCAGAAGTTTCAAACCTTTTAGCGTCTAATAAAGCATTTTATATAAGGAAAATTTATAAAGGACTGCAGACCACGTCTCTATAGTAAACATATGGAAAACACGTAAATTTTTCCACTGATTCCAGTGCGCAAGCGGCCAAGCGTCCAAGTGCCCAGTGCCACGTGCCCAGTAATATTACACGTTTCAAGCCCAAGTTCCAAGCATTTCATGTTTAACGAGCCGAGTTTCACTGCACGTCGAGTGACCATGATCCAGTGCTCAGTGACAAAATCCCACATTGAGCCGAGTGCCCAGTGCCCAGCGTGAGCTGTCGAACGTGCCAAGCGTCAAATCTGATTTTGAATAGCGTTATATAGCGCTCAAATACCTGCTTAGTGCCCAAACGCACGCATTTAATTTAATCCGATGCTTAAAAGTGGGTTAAAATCACGTTCAAAAATTTCGTTACATAACTACCTACGTAGAACTACAAGAACCAAGTAGGCAGGTACTAAGTTCTCTCATTTAAATGGCAGACTGCACTCGGACAAAACTTAAAAGTATCGTCTAGTGACGACCCTGTGGAAACGCACGTGTGGATTATTAAAAAAAATCGTCCAGTGACTTAGCGCAAGCGAGTAGGTATTTTCAAAAATGATATTAATTATGCCCAATGCCCATGCCCGTATAGAAAGACTTGCAAGTTCAGAGCTGGGAATTTTGTTCTTGAAATATTGCTCCGGGTGATTTTGCAATGACCTTGGGCCATTAACGCCGACATCTATTTCCATGTAGATAGCGTAAGTAGGAAGGTAGTTGCGGACAAATATCCACCTTGCAATGATATTCAAGAAATACACCAAAGAAAAGGAAATTAACCAAATAAAAAATATAGTCGTAAACAACTTACAAAAAGAAGTGAAATCCCAGCAAAAACATTTTCATGTAAAATGTTGCCAAGACGAGAAAATGTGGCTCACACTATCAAAAAGTTATCAGATCCCATGTAGAGCAAGACTTCTAACTCTACACGCCCTAACTCTATAAATCCTAACTTTATAAACTCTACACTTTAGTCAAAATATATTATGTCTTGGCTGTTTCGTTACTGTCACATGGGTGTAAAGTAAAAATATTATTCACTGACTTTGTACTTTTCTGATATACAATACCTAGTTTCTGTAGTAACGATTATTTATTAGATAGGTATTGAGTCTCCTCAGAAACTGCACTTAGGGTTTACTAACTGCATTGGTTTCAAATACTTCATCACACTTTGCAAAAGTGTGTTCCTTTGCTTTAAAGGATATTTTTAATAAATGGAAGTTTTTTCCCATAACAATTTTGCATGGTCCATTATGCCACTTGCAAAACTCTATTAGAAAAGTACTGAACAGTGAATAAATTCTTCACTTTACGCCCATGTGACGGTACCGAAACAGCCAAGACATAATATATTTTGACTAAAGTGTAGAGTTTATAAAGTTAGGATTTATAGAGTTAGGGCGTGTAGAGTTAGAAGTCTTGCTCTACATGGGATCTGGTAACTTTTTGATAGTGTGAGCCACATTTTCCCGTCTTGGCAACATTTTACATGAAAATGTTTTTGCTGGGATCATTCTAACTGGGAAGGCATAAGCGCGAAGCTTTGTTTCTATAACTAAGTTTACCGAAGTAACTAGTCACGACCGAAGCTTCCCACCAGACCAGACCTGTGCCAAATTATCGGCGAGAATCGAACGTACTCGAATCCGAGCTTCTTCAGAGAGGTCGTTAAATTCATAAAGTTTGTTCCAAATATTGTGCTTACAGAAAACAAACGAAGCAAAGACTTACTGAAAATACATAATTATAATGAAAATTCTAATAGAAAAAGCATAGTAATAGGCCATTACTGATTTTTCTATTAGAAAAGGTTTAAACCCTGCGTATCGTCACGGGGTTCGAATTCCGGGCACTCACCTCGAAGTTTAGAAATTAAAATAAATATAGTTGTCAAAACTGATTTTTCTTTAAACTCTTTACAAAATAGAGGTCACGTGGTTATGGCTGCAGATAGAGGAAAAACAGAGGTCACATGGTTATGGCTGCAGGCGCCCATTGTAAATATTATAATGATTTCGAGTACTTCCACTAATCTTGATTAGTGCAAAGGTGGTATAAATATTTATCAAGGTGACACCCCGTCTAGGCTGACCTTGCTCAAAAATAGCTCGGAACGATAAAATTTCCATTTTCCTCTTCGCCAGTCTTTCAGAGTAGAATCAAATGAAAAAGCTATTATTATCATCAATGACAACCACTTTCTTATTTCTATGTTCAAGGCTTTCGAGTTTCAAATGAGCAAAGTCAAAGAGAATAAAGAATTCAAAAATGTGAAGAGTCCGACAGTCAGCTTTTTATAAGTGAAAAGTCTTCGGAAACTAGTGGTGTCGAAAACAAGAGAGTAGAGACTAAGCGCGTACACAGGATTACTAAATTTTATCTTTTGTTTGAGGAGCTACTTTGCCATTGAAGAATATCCATTCTCAGAATAATACGAATGTATTTTCGTCTCTTCACGTGATATCGTAAAAATCATATAACTTGCTTTTCATACACTATAATATAAGAAAGGTTGAATTTTATGTCATTTTTTAAAGAAGCAAGTGCCGAGTTTTTTGCCAGTACTTCTCGATGCAAACCAGTTTTCCGAACTTTGCTTCCGAATTTTGATTTTTAAAAAAAATTAAGATTTTCATTTTCATATAAGATATCTGGTTACTTTTTTTTGTTAAGTGGGGTTAGCAAAGCGTAGGCTTGGAGAGCGCAATTAGAGCAGTTTACTGGTCGATATAGTTTTGGCTGTTGACCACAGGCTTACGCCTTGAAAGGTTTCAGAGTCTCGCATTTGGGTGGAATGTAACGGTTTTATATGTTGAGTGAACTTAAGTGTTTATAAATGGGAAACTTAACGAAATTTTCCAGAAGGTCATATACCAGTTCCATGATTTAGTTTGGGATGTTTGCACCAACTAAAACAAACACCGAAGTGTGTAAACAATAGGCCAAACTTAAATACGTAAAATAGTGAACAAGCAAACCAACTGCATGAACTAATCCTTGTTTACAACTAGATCATGGATTAGCAAATTGATGCACACTGCACATAATATGCCACTATTAATGTCAACATCGTATATGATTTGGCATGTCTGAGTTCATACATGCTAGCTAAATTGCTCACACTTCATCAAATCATCCTTTAACCTAGAAAAGTTGCACAAAGGTTTCTTTACATAATGAAAAATGTATGAATTGATGCTGAATTAGTGAGTTATCTTACTTTTTGCAATATGTATAAATACAATTTTGGAAACCTCTAGATTAGTTGATGCGTGGCATTTAAGGGGGAGGTCATGAGTTAGATTCTTTCTAAGGCTTTTTGCGGTCTATAATTTTTTAACTGGCCCAACTTTCTGATTAAAGTGATGGCAGCAGCTGATTATCGCTATACTGGCACAGATATTCCACGTGATGCCAGTGTAGATGTTGATAGCTATTGATAGGAGTTATACCTACCTCCAGAGTTAGTATAAAAGTCACATGACACCTTTGTCTGCATTATATGTCAATTACCTTCATTATAATAATTTAAAAAGAAAATCAAACTCTCTATTTTCAAATGATTTTTATCTCCTCATATTTATGAGAAACGGAGTAGGTACAGAAATCAAACGCTGGAGCTTCTAATATATCGTGTATCGACTCACGAATGAAAATGTGTTTGCGAACAAACAGCTATATCTCGAGGCAAACAAAACAGCGTTTGATGGGTCACAATATCGAGAGAGCTTGTGTTCTGGAGCGTGTATAGGTACAAAATGAAATCGACCGTGTATGATACACGTTCGTACACACTCTTTGACTCCTATTTGTAAGGCCTAAGGCTAACTTGCGTCATTAACTTTAGAGTTTTTTTTACAAAGTCTCAATTTTTTTGTAAGACGGCGAAGTTTCCCCGGAGACTTTGACCGGCGGTTTTGATATGGTACTGAATTATAAAGAGGTTAGAGGGTAGTAAATTTAGAGTTACATAGTAATACTGGGTTAAGTTCTTAAAATGTATTTTGAGATAGAAGTTAAATCTGGTGGTTATCTTAGTAGTTATGGGTTTAATTTCTTAAACTATCTTGTGATATGGATATTAGCTCAGAGCCTGTAGACAAAGCGATATTCTATTAGCGTTATAACATCAATCACGTCCATTTTAGGCATTCTGTATCGCTATATTATAGCGGAATGCCAAAAATGGACTAAAATATGGCTTTAGAATATGACTTTATCTAGGCCAGTAGGCCACCAGGTGAGTGACGTGGTAATTCTGGGTTTAATTTCTTTAACTGTTTTATGAGATGGATTTTAACTCTAGTTTAAGAACGTAATTATCTTGAGAATTTCTTAAAATGTTTGTGTATATGATACTCGTTCTTTGAGTTGTGAATCTAAATTTTAGTTAAGTTTTTAAATGTTACATAATATACGATAGGTATAACAGTGTGGTTGGTTGGGTAAAGATTAATTCCAAGCAATTAAGCCTGTAGCCGGGATTTACGCAGACAGCTCTTGACTTTACAGACTGAAAACATATTCGTTAAAGCTTTTGAATTTATACCTGCGATGTAGTATACAAGTGAGCAATTAAAATGCTCTAAATATACCAGAATTTCACTAGTACGTTACTGACTGATCTATCAACTCACAGCTCAACTCACTGGACAGATGAATTTGAAGCCCTAAAGCCCTATTCTTGAGGTAAGTCCTTTTGACTGGAGAAGGAGAGCGTGATCTTGAACGCGTGAACCTAATTTCCCCAGAACCTGAAATAAAAGGTCTTTGAGACGATTTTTTTACACTCTACTAGTTAATATTTTTGACTGCGAGCCCACCTGATGATAAGTGATGATGCAGTCGAAGATTTTATTGTACTAAACCGCTTAGTGGTGTGTTTTCGCTTGTAAGGTTGATGGGTTGCGGATAGTACCCTATTTAAAAATCTAGAAATCTAGAGCTACTTAGAAATTATTTCATTGTAAAATGATTGTAAAACCACAAGGCAGTCCTCCTTCAGCGTGGTGAAAATCGAACCCGCGACCTCGACTCGAAACCGAGTGCGCACCACTGCGCTATTGAGGTCGTTATACAAGAAAGATAACACGAGAAGTCGTCGTTCCTGCAGTTTAACATGCACATCTATGACTTAGCGATCATCAAAGCGCCAAACAGCGGCCATACATCTAACAAAAGAGCACAATACATTCACTCAGTACATTCGCTTAAAATATTCGTGTCCAACAAAGCGGATCCCGAAACAAAGGCCGCAGCTTTCGCTGGCAGCACTTTTAAAGCCAGCCTGCCTGGAGCTCTCTCTTTGATTGCAATAATGCCTGTAATACTTGGCCACTGAGACACGTCGGTATCGCTAGGCGCTGCGCGGTTCCGTACAAAGCTGGATGGAACTTGGCAGCGGAAGTGCCCTCTAGGTGATGCATTCCTTTTTCGGATTCGAAAATTTTTGGTTTTACAGTTATTGCTGCTAATCTGGAAACAACATAGTGTCTGGCGGCAAATGATCAATAATCAACATCAAAATCGAACGCAAGATGCTCTTCCCGCTTCATTTTTATAAACTTCCACCCTTATAAAGTTATAATATTATAATCAATGAATGATATAAGGCGAAGGCAAAAAAATATAATGTATCAGAATTCAAACATTATGAGTACCTAGTTAACTTCAATCAAAGTTTTATAATAAAGCAGTTTTTCTGATATTTTATAAAACTCATTCCTATAGGTAATAACAATTGGTTCAATATATGAGAAACAGTATAGAACAGAACACAAAATATAGAACTTACAGTAGATACCTATACTGTACTATCGGCATATCGTACTCGTATAAAGCGTTTCTGGAGCGAAACTTGGCAGCGAAAGTGCCCTTCAACTGATGCATTTGGGTCTTTAGGAAATATTACTATTCTAGTTTCTGATATCGTGTTATGCAATGCGCATTTGTGCCGCAACATACGAGTAATATGTTAGATGGAAAGCTGCGGAACAAATTATTCAAGTGCTTGGGATTAGTGAGTCGTAAACTTAAGAAATCTATAATATTACTAGCTGACCTGGCAAACGTTGTTTTGCCCTTGGGGATTTAAAAAATAGTTGAATTGAGATTTAAACTATCCTATCTCTCAAGTTGGATCGAACTGCACATGGTGTGCGAATTTTATTATAATCGGTTAAGTGGTTTAGGAGTCCATTGAGGACAAACATTGTGACACGAGATTTATATATATTAAGATGTACTTCCAAACCGACAAAAATAATTTCTATTTTTTTGGGAGATGATCGCGTAAAACAAATACTCATAATAATAGTAAAATCAGCTAGCCAGTGAAGGGCAAGGAAAGTATAGATTGGGAACCGCGTTATGTTTTCTGTGGGAACCGCCATGGTAGGTACTCATCGTTGCACATAAGTACTTACCGAGTAAATTCTAGACAACATTTGATCAAGTTACTCCTCACACGTTAGACATAAAGACTAATTGTTACAGCAATAAAGTCGAGAGCGTGCTCAGAAGTTTGCACCGGAGGAAGTGCTACAAATTGCTATCACGCTCAATGCTGCTCCAAATTAAGTGGTAGACTAGGAGCACATAATGTATTTATCACTAAAGTCACAAGGAGTGTAAAACAAATTTCTTTTAAGTGATATCGTAAACTTTTATATTCAGTCAGCAAACCTCTCCAAAAAGCCAAAAACGAATCAGACATGTTCCTGGAATTTCGAAAGCAGAATATGTTAAGAAAGCTGCTTAGTTCCCACATATTAAAAAAAATCCATGCAAAATATATTTCTTGTCAATATAATCGTCACATCGGCCTTCTCAAGCGCGCCACCACATCCTATCCTCAGCATTCCTCATCCAGCCGTTTCCCGCAACCCGCTTTATATCGTCGGTCCAGGAGGTGGTCCCATGTACGCTTACTTGTATGCTGTCTCCACTCCAGGACCCTTCAGCTCCAACTTGCCAATGCCACTTCAACTTTGCTAATGGTTTTGGCTATGTTGGTGACTTTGGTTCTCCTTCGGATCTCAATTCTGTCAATATAACTTACTTTAATCACTGCAAAATATCTCCTCTCCTCGGTCATCAGTCTTCATCACTACGACAGTACACAGTTCCTTTGTCATGTTCTTAATTATATCCCTCCATCCATTTCTTTCTTCAGCTTTTCTAATGGCTGTTGTGATAGAAAGGCCCGTGAGCGACTTGGTCAGACCAGCGGCTAGGCGATCGGTCACGTGGTCACTTTACCCACAACTATAAGCCTATCTAAGTTGTCTGGAAGGCGACGGCCAATATGAACAAAATAATTTAGTATCCTCTGGTAACATATTGTTAAAGGCCTGGTGCTAACGCGAAGTTGCTCGAGGATCGAGTTGTTGCTTGCAAAACTCGTAAAAATGTTTATAAGCAATCTCTGCAAAAATGCTCTAGGAGCCCAAAAAACGCCCTTCGTTCAATACACATTTATTGTTGGAGTAATAAACTTGAGAGCGGGCGCTACTTCCTTCGTTGGAAAGAGTACACATTTACACAAGTACCCGTTACGCCCAATGCTCGCCAAACTTTGCGAGGCTCCCTACCTATGGGTATAATCGATGTACCTACTGTTAAGGTAAGTTTCCACTGAAAAACGTAGCTTTTCTTGTTAGAGTTTCACAGACAGTACTACATTCAACAGGCCAGTGTCCTCCAAAGTGAATTCAGAGTGAATCAAAGTAAGTAGAATCCTGAATGTTGCTAGGAACTCGAGCAAGGAACTCTAACATACGACGCGACAAAATATTTTAGGTTCAAGTACACACACTATTTTTCGTCGCTACCTACGAGAAAAGAACTAGTATAATATTACCTTAGCATGAGCAATGAACATTCTAAGAAAAACAAATTAAAGGAAAGATTAATAATGAAACGAATGTTGTTCTAATATAATGATTGGTCTAATTAGAACACAGAAACCAAAAACTCCCATAACAAAAATTGAATTATGCTTTTGCCTTTTTTCCAACTGCACCTCTGAAACCTTTTTTCATTTTTCGGATTGATATGATGAAATATAACTATTAAAATATATTATTAGTTGCTGAGACAGAATTTCAGTACACAGTTCTACTTCCGGTCCTGTCACCGATTGTCAGATTTTACCTGTCGGTACATGTGAATACACCCGAAGGTTTGCTTTTAAGGCTGTATATAAACGCTTGTCATTGTAATAAAGATAAATGTATTGTTAGGAGTCTGCTCCCTTCGCGGAGGGTTGTGGGCCGCTAGTGAATGCCGTTATAACTTATACTTGCAATTGTTCGCCCTTATCTTCTGGTCCTTATCGTCCTGTCACAACTCGAAGTTAAAGTGGGTCATACGACTTTAGAATAAGGTAAAATAAGGTAGGGAAGATAATATTACTGGCTATCTAATTAGTACTTGGGTTGTAATATTTCCTCCAATGTCTACCTCCTTCAACTCTTTCATTCAGCTAGTAACTTATACAAACAGATTCTCTTTATCTTGTTTGTTATATCAGCTGTTCAATGTAGAGTACTCTGAGAAGCTGTTGGAACTTCAAACTTTCTCTGTGCGTATACTTCAGAGTAAAAACATATTCCATCCCTATCACCTGCAGTACTATTCTGCAAAAATTCTTAAAGCAGCGATGAGCGTACATCTCTGCATCTATGAATTTGTCAGTTGTATAGAGTACAATTTTGCATGCCATCTTCGGCTTGGCAGCTGTCTAGCAGCTGTTTCAGAGATGGACATTTTGTAGAATAGCACTGCTGGATGTCTCGCAATCTAATATACAACCACCCACCTGGTATGCCAGATCTTTCCACATACTTTCAATTTTGGTACCAGCTACCAGCAGTAGGGTCCTTCGTAGCTATAACTCGGAGTTATTCAAGGTAAAAGCGGATAAACAAACTCCAACGCATTTGCTTGATTGCTAGTGTTTGCTAGTGACTACTAAAAAATAACATTATCATTATCAACTGAGCACGTTTCATGGCCTTTTACTGAATTACATTATTTTATTGAATGACATTGCGACAACACGAAATGCCTACTCATTGCGCCATTGGTAAATGAAGTATATTGTTACTCAAAACCTCCTTATATGATTCTTCTTATCCACAGGTTGTAACAAAACTTACTACGGAGACATCGGCCGCACCTATGAAGTAGAGCTACACAGACCGAGAGAAGACCTGGTTCCGTACGTGTGCCTTCTTACAATAACTGCCGCTGGGGGAATTCACGGCGACTTAGTTCAGGTGAGTCTATAACATCTTTTTAGTTATTTAATTCTTCAAGTAATTATAAATGTACAGGGCATACAAGTAAGTATAAATAATGATAGTATAATGCGGGGATACAGTGACGGATCATTACTGATGGGTCTGAAAGAACGGTCTTCTCTGTAACACCAATGAGTTAAGAACTGATTGCTTCATTTGAAACAAAATTAAAAAAAAACATCCTCTGCAAGTTAGTAAGTCATAGACTGCGAACCTGGTAGGTGCTTGGTAGTATCTAAGTGAAGATGTTATCGTACTCGTATGTAACTAACCCTTTAACGGTTTCTACACAGAATCGCGCCGAAACGCTATATTACTTTGTTGGTAGGGAGGTGACTATAGATTGACCGCTATAAACTTGGCCCTCCCATGGTCTGCGGGACGCGGGGCGGGTGAGCGATTGGCTATACACGATACGATGTAATGACTCGCATCTTGAGAATTTGCCTATGGTATTTTCTTGAGTATGTATCATTATGCACGTCGCAAGATTAATATTATCGTGTGTAGCGTAATTCACATCAGTCACTGACAACTGATTGGTTGAGTGCACTGATCCCTATTCTATGGATCCATAGTGAACCTAGCCTAAATTGTATAGAATGTTTAATCCATAGGATAGAGATAAGTGGTTGAGTAGCTCCTGCCCCGCGTCCCGCAGACCATGGGAAGGCCAAGTTTATAGCGGTCTAGCTATAATCGGCTGAAGCCTCCCACCAGTCCAGACCTCAGCCAATTTATAAATTAATTAATTCTCAAGTAACTCCTTGATGGGAATCGAACCTGCGACCTCCCCGGTTCTTTCAAAGCAGTTGTAGCAAAAAGGATATTAGTGAAACAGTTCACGTTCATACAAGAAGGAATTATAATCTATATTTACGGATATTTACAAGGGTGCTTATTTTACAAGATCCGCCCAAAATATGATTTACATGCGACCTCGCTTATAAAACTTGTAAGGTTACGACTTAGCCATAAAGTATATCAGCTTACCTACGTAAAAGCTTTCACGTAGGTAAGTAAATAAAATACGATCTTTTTAGCGGCCATAAAATATATTTCAAATGATATTTATATTCAGGGTTAAATCACCAAGTTTGCTAAATACGTTTTAATGTGATGCATTCGGCTAAATAAAACAAGTTCAAACTCAAAGGGATTTGTTAGAAGTCATCAAACATAAAATTAAGAATCCAATTTACACACATTGATCCTATAAATCAAACGAACACAATGGGTATTTTCAAAGATTTAAATCGCGAGATGCACTCTAAGCCTACATTGCGCACATAAAAAATGTCCACAACCTCCTGAGTGAGCGCTATCAGCGTGCTGTAGTAGTGTGATTGTGTGACAGAGAACAAGAGTGCAATAGTTATTTGTTATGCAAGGGCGCAAAGTGGATTTTTGGGCCGAGTGTCAAATTTGAATGCTGAGCGGCGAAGGATTCTAGGGTTGAACCCTGAGCGCAGCGAGGGGTTCAAAGAATAGAATCCTGAGCATAGCGAGGCATTCAAAGACACGAGACCCAAAAAAATTTGCGCCCGTCCATAACCACCACCTTCAATCATCATCATTATTTTAAAGTTAAAACAAAAAATAATGAATAAAGCCAAAAAATTATTAGGTATTAACATTTAATCACGATTGAAAACATAGACAAGTAACACTCGATCAGAAAAAAAATTCAGAAACTTTTTTTCTGTACTGTTATTTTGAATGCGTTCTAAAATTACAATTTCTAAGAACCGTAGATAATATAAAATTTTATAAATATATTAACAGTAAATACATAAAAAATGACGAAAAATCAAGGATTTAATTAGATTTCTTTTATAATTAATAAAACTAAATAAGAGTTATTATTTTAATTGATATTAAGTATAAGAAAAAGTAAAATTATAAAACTAATTTACCTATACAAACTTTAACGAACGAACTTCGTTACTGATCGTATGTGTTATTAAAAAAAAAAAGAAGTCTTCAGCTTTGACATTTGATATTGACATGACACGTTTTACGAGTTTGACCACAGATAACTCAAACAAATTTGACTTTGGAAATGCTTTCGAGCCTAGGGCCGGTATGGATTTTCATACTACTTTGTCTCCCTTGGGAAAAATGAAAATGCTTTGGCAGCCTAGGGAATATAATAGCATTTCCCGCCCGCATTTCGGGCATTAAAGATCGCTTTTCCGAGCGGGTGAGATGAAAATTAAATTAAACGTCACTGTTTCAATCACCATTTCTTATTTCGCTGTATGTGTAAGATGACAATGTATTTCACGCAAGACAATAACGTGGACGATTTTGAAGGCCTAGGGCTTATCTAGCGATTTAAATCTTTGGGTATTTGTAATAAGCACCGAATATATAATATTACTAACGTATTTTAAGTCTCAAGGATCGTCTAATATAAATATAGGGGTTAAATTTTTACCATTTTGATATGGAACCCTCAAAAGACTAACTGCAGCTGAGTGTTTTGTTAGTTATTCTCCGACTTTCATGAAATATATTTATATCAAAAAATGCCTGGTACAATTTTCCTTTTTCTAGTTTCATTTGCATATATGATGACAATTATTAAACGCTACCACCACGTTCGTTTTATTTCTAGAAGTAATTATAGATAAAGTTTATAAAAAGTTATGTAACGTAAAGGAAGTTAAAGGCTAAATCATATAAGTACTATTTCATATAGGCAGTATACAAGCAAACAGTAGCGCCATATTTTTTCAAAATTCTATAGGTGGCTGCTAAGCGAACTACATGCTGTACATAGGTACTATCCCGATATTTCTATTACTCCGCAATCAAGGTCTTACCATATATTTATCATTATTATCAACCGACATCAAAAAAGGAGGAGGTTACCAATTCGGCTGTATGTTTTTTTTTTATTTACAGTCCTCATGCTCGTAAAGTTGTTGTTTCTGCTATGTGTAAAATAAACTTACAAGTTTGTTAGTTTGAAATTCGAGTTAAAAAAATACGCAAATACAGTATATGTAATGGAATTGTGTATAGTGCTACTTAGCAAAATTAATTAGAATGAAAGTTTCCAAGAAACATTACCAGCGCGTTTATTAATATCTTTAATTAAAAATGAAAATTAAACTTTAAAAACTGAGTGCTTGGCTGTTGTTCTTCGAAATTAATTTTTTCGCCCTACTTACATTATGAAGGTTTGAAATTTTCGTCATTATTGTTTTTCCTGTGCAAAAGTATTAATGAAATGAGGTTACTTTCTCTTCATTAGATACCTATTCTGCGCTGGAATAGATACCAGACTTTTTCCTGTGTAATGGCGGTGCAAAGTAAATTGATTCAGTATAAAAACGCAAAAATAGTAATCACTAAGTCATAAGTCATAAGTCATAAGTCATAAGTCATTTATTAATAATTTTCATTACACGTCAATTTAACAATGTCAGAAATATACTTAATTATTATGTCAATGTAAATTATAAAATAAAGTTAATACTTTATTACAAAATAAAGTAATTATACAATGATATACAATAATACAATGCTGTAATGTCTAAAATATGTATTTACAGTATTTTAATTGCCAAAAATTCTTTATAACTGTAGAAAGACTTCTCTACAAGCCAATTCTTAAGTTGGTTTTTGAAACAATTAATCACTACTAATAAGTACAAGTATTTTAAGCATGCTCAACCGCAATGCTAAATTGCACGGCGGTTTATCTTTACCAACGTATTAAAACCTTTATAAATATTAAAGTGCGAGGTTTCCGTACTATGAAGGAATAGTCCGGAACCGTCGGTGAATATCACGAGAAGGTGATAATATACTCGCCATAACTACATCCTAGCCTAGGAAAATAGTTTTATTTTTCATATTAATTAACAAAACAACTTTCAGACTTTTTAGGGTTCCATAGCCAAAGGGTAAAAAACGGGACCTTATTACTGAGACTTCACCGTCCATCCGTCCGTCTGTCACCAGGCTTTACATCTTGAACCGTGACAGTTACATACTTGAAATTTTCACTGATAATGTACCTACTTCCGTTGCCGCTATAACAACAAATACAAAAAAATAGAATAAAGTAAAGAATAACGGGGGCTCCCAAACAACAAACGTGTTTAATGCTCTTTTTTCGTCGTTGATCCAGTAAAGCCATGATCAAAGATTATTAGAATAATCTTTGGCCATGATTACTCTACCTGTATAGTAGGTAAATGAGCCATCTGGCTTCTTCATCATCATCTCGCTACTTTATATAGTAACTATGGTACAGAACCCTTCGTGTGCAAGTCCGACTCGCACTTGGCCGATTTCATTTCTTTACTTGTGCTATAAGCTTTATTTTTAAATTACAGTACTCGTAATATCCGGTTTCTGTAGGATTTGAGTTTTTGAAAACCCTAAAAAGACGGATACTAAATACTACAGTCTGTATTTAGTATCAGTTTCAACTTGATAGCTCTACCAATTTCTAAGGAAAAAATACCCGGTGGACAACAAAGTGATTCTATAACGGATCGTTTTCCTCATTTGAGGCAGGGAACCAAAAAAAGACAAAAAATTAAGATGACGTCATTATTAGGCAGGTACAAACATTTTCCCTTCAAATCTAAATGTTTAACCCATGTTAATTGACCTCATAACTGTGCGGTATAAAGGGCTGGAAAGGTCTGCAATCATAGCTCTGAATGGAGACGCAGCTGATATTAAAATACGCCCGCTTCACTTCACCTGACAAGGGACTGTAATGGTTGCCATGAACATTCTGTGGTACGGCCACGTCGGTTAAAAATTAATTGAATTTTTAATGAGCTGTACCTAGTGAACAAAAAGAACAATAAGAAACCTTTGTATTATTTTTGAGGGCACATTGTTATTCGAGAATGGTACCAAAATCACATACTATGATATGCCAGGTGTGAATTCTGACGACATACGAGTATTTATATGTCAACCCTTGAACCGAGTCCCTTGTGGAACAGTTGATAGCACTATTAGGTTTTCGTTAAGTATATATTTCGAAATACTTCTTTTTTTTTTACTTAACTTTTTCCGTTCACGGTTGTGCCAACCTGTATTGCCAATCAGGACAAAAATTGCTACACTTTACCACTATTTATGAATTATTTTCTTTAGTACTTAAAAAGAGCGTTGTTAGCGTCCACACGCGCGCCGGTCCACAACGGGCTATAGGTATTACTGATTACAAGACGTAATTAGTGGCGATCTTCTTAAACATTGCAAATTTAATTATAAACGTGGTAGTTCAGGATAGGACTAAGGAGCAAAGGAAAGTCAATTTATTTATGCCGTGGCTCATATCTTAAAATAGATGACTTGATGAAACTGTTGTATTTCATAAAATGTTTTTTTCCTTTTCTTTCTTTCTACTTACATTTCCAACTATAGTAGTGTAAACACTACTGTGTGTGTGTATTCCTAAGTATTTCGCAAATCTTCTTCAAAACTAGAGTTAGGTTAGATTAAATTTCGCATCGAAAATTCAAAACAACAGTTTTACGAAATAGTCGGCCACTTAATAAAATGATCAATTCTAAGACCTGGCCACCACATATACAAGCATAAATAACAAAAATTGGTTACTGTAATGTATGGTTTTGGATTTAACCACTGACACGTTTGAAGGTTTTGTGGATAAAATATAAACCGATCAGTTGCAGAGGCGAAGGTTCCTTTTGAAGACACCCGACATTTTTATTCACGGAATTTCTATAGGTACTTTCACCGGAAAAAGGTCTACATGCAAGAGGGCTCAGAAATCAGGATAAAAACAATTTTTCGTTTTCCGTAATCTGCATGAAAGCGCTTTCGCCTAGTTTCTGAATGTAAGCAGAAAATAGTACTTATATTTTATTCAACGGTTTTAAAATACGCTCACTCACCGCTATACTTTGAAGGTCAAGGTTGCGCCGTGGATTCAAGAGCACACTGTAAAGGTGGTGATTAAAATAGAAAAATTATATAACTTTCCTCTACGACTTTAAAATGATGTGGAAATGCAAATATTAATCCTCTTTAGACATGAATAATAAAATATTATTTTTATAACTCAGTAAAGTTGTTTTTTCTGGTTTAGTACCTACTTAGTGAGCACGATTTTTATACAACAACACTCTACAACAGCGTTAACCTGACACATAATTAGTTATTTTTAATTGGCTTTTAAATTGCATTATTAACATTATTATAATTGCAAATACATAGGAATAGGTATAAGACATTTCCTCTAGGCAGACGAAATATAAGTAAGTAATCAGGTGTTATACATACTTGATTTCGCATTATTAGAGAAGCACTAAAGTAAATATGAAAATTTAACAGGTTCTATCTTTAGAAATAATTAAGTACAGTCGAATTTCTATGAATGGAGACAATAACGCAGACGTCTAGATAAAAACTATTATCGTAGGTAATCGTGGGGAAGAAATTAATATAAAGTTTTTTTTTAATAATCTGCTAGTAATTATTTTAAGTATTCTTTGACGTCTTTAAATAATGCTATTCTAAAACTTTCTTGTACTTGCACGAAGAAAATTCCGCTACATGATAACAAGAATAACACGGGTGCAATGTTGCTTTGACGGCGGTCCTTTACAGCTTTTGTTGGGTGTACGAGACATATTTTAAGTTCAGCCGTGTCTCCTTTCAGAGCTGTAATAACAAACCTTTTCAGGCATTTAAACCGCGCAATTATGAGGTCACTTCACTCGCATTTAACTTACAGCGTCTCATGAAAGAAAAACAGAAAGTCAGGGTCTTAGTGTTTTTGATGACAATGATTCATAGAATGTAATAAAATCAGCTTTTATTTGCATACAAGTTTGTAGAACCAAAGTTGTTAGTTTTAATGAGAGGAACCACATCCACAAGGTGAGAGCTTTTTGATATTTTTCATTTAACCCTGTAAAAAACGGGGAAATTGAAGATAATTCTGTCATGCGAAACCTATAAACTAAATTAATTTAACCCGTCTAAAAATACTTCTATCATTTTAAGATGCGTCAAATCAGTTTAGAAATTTCACACAACAGAATTTGCGACACTATATCATAAATTATTTAATATCGGGTATTACTGACTAATTCAGACAACCACTATACTTATATATACTATATCTGACCTTGGCAAAGTTGGGTGCATTGCGGAATTACAGTAGGAGATTCAGGTTTGATTCCTCACAGAAGGCAATTTATGGAACTAATAATATCAAACCTTCAGTTGACCTTCGGTAATGAAGAGTGCGTCCAAGGATGGGTAGGTAATAGGTTTATACGAGTAGATATCTACGTTCATGTTATTTATGGCTTCAGAACCCAACGATTAATTTAAATAAACGACCCTCTCTATCTGTGTACACCAATATATTGGTCGGGTAAAGGGTAAACTAATAAACAACCGACACACGATAGCTCAGAAGATGTAAAATATATACAAACATAGGTTAATGGTACAAAGCTGAATATCCATACTATATCTCTACCAATAATACTAAGGTTTGACCTAAGTTATTAAACATAATATAAGGACATTACGTACACATCACAATCTAGCCACAAAGTAAGCAATAGCTTGTGTAATGGGTACATACTAGATAACTGATAAATATAAATAATATTTAATATACATAGATAGTGGCATAAATACAATATATTGAAGAAAACCCAGACACTGGAAAACATTCATGCTCATCGCACATATTCCAGTTGTGGGAATCGAACCCACAACCTTCGACGCAGACGGCAGGATTGCTACCGCTACGCCATTCGAACTTTATTCTTCTATTCTATTCTTGTTTCGGATTCCTGACTTTTCGTAAAAGAATAATTTTATGTCAGCAGAGTAACTTAGTGTTTCACAATTACCAAGATTGTAGCTGATAAAAAATTAAGTATTTTTTGTTCCTAAATAAAATTCTCTTCGCGTAGAAATGTCGAGCTACAAATAAAATTAATTAAAAGGCATTTACAGAAAAGTTGTACTAAAGCAATTTGAGAAAACTTTTGCCACCAAGAGCGTCAAGACTAGACGACACCTTAGTTTGTTAGTTTCCTTTTCATTAGTCCTTTCAAGCTAATTTCCAACGGGTCATTTGTTAAAATGTCGGCCTTTAATTTGCATAAATTGTAATTAAAAAAACACTATTCTCTGTCGAAGTTTTTCCTTAATGCCTTTTTTTCTTGGTAAATCCAAGTTCTTTAATATTGTTCCCTTGGTATTGAAAATTCATTATGACTTGAAGTAACGAAGCGAATTCCTTATTTATTATGAGTACCTAGTACCTACCTACATTGAATTTTTTCTCTCTTATTTGGAAAACATTTTCGGCTGCATTGACACTTACCATCAGGTGAGATTTGCAGCCAAGTATAAACTTGTTGTACCTGTTTAAAAAATCATTCCATCCAGCAATCCATTATCCTCAATGTTTTTTCAAAGACCCAGAATTCGACTCACCATATAATGTTCCCGTTTTGGATACAACCCATTTCATTAATTAATGACCTCTTCAAAGCCACACAGCAACAAGGCATTTTAGTGATTACATATTACGTAATGCAGAGCCTGTGCTTCTGTAAAACAGGTCAACCATGCCTTCCAGTGACCGGAGAAGTAAAATGTTTTTCATGCACAAACGAGTCCTCTGGCAAAATATTTTAATTTTATTTACCTTAACTCACTCACTACATGGCGTTTAAGAAATGCAGCATGGTACAATACAGTTTCTTTATTGCAAACTTGGTATCTAGTACAGATATCTTCATATTATGAACAATATTATGATGAGTTCAAGCTGTGATAGCTCAGTGGTTCTGACCTCTGCCTCTCATAAAGAGGTCGCGGGTTCGAATCCTGGGCACGCACCTCTGACTTTTCCGAGTTATGCGCGATTTTTAGGAAACTAAATATTACTTGCTTTACGGTGAAGGAAAACATCGTGAGAAAACCTGCATGCCTGAGAGTTCACAAAAATGTTCTCGAAGGTGTGTGAAGCCCGCCAACCCGCACTTGGCCAACGTGGTGGGCTTTGGCCAAACCCCTCTCAATCTGAGATAGGAGACCCGTGCCCAGGACTGTGTTCATTCAAGTTCAATCGCCAGTCGAAACGTCATATTTATTCCTTAGTTAACGTTTATCTAGCCATTGAAAAATCGGCAATAACTAAAACAGGCAGTTGTTAGACAAATAAAATGCTGTATATAAATAGAGCAGACTATAACATTTTTTATTGAAAATATTACAAGAATACTTATCGCTAACTTATACTTAGTACCGTACAAGTCTTGCCCGCGTAGAATAGCTTGTTGCGCAAAGAATAAACCAAATGAGGCTATTGATCGCCTGGAAATACGATCTCAGAGGAATTTACAGTCGATTTGAGAACCTTCTCCTTTTTTTGAAGTTATATAGTAAATATAGTAAATATAAATATATAGAGGACAACATCACATACATTGCTCCGATCCCATAGTAAGTAGCTTATGCACTTGTGTTATGGAAATCAGAAACAACGAAGGTACCACAACACCCAGACCCGAGACAATGTAGAAAAGTTATTTTTCTACATTGCCCCGACCGGGAATCGAACTCGGAACCTCAGAGATGGCGGCGCCTTGAAAACCGGCACGCTAACCACTCAGCCACGGAGTTGGTTGAAAAAAAAGGAATACCTCCGCCAACCTTATCTTTTAAATACATACTCGTACCTTACAGTTTTGGATAGCTATTCTTATAACTTACGACACTTTTATTTATTTATTCTTGTTCAGTAGTAAAGTCGACTCCGCTTTTCTTGCTGGGAGTTTTCTACTGCAATAATATCAGCTGTTTGTCTTGTGAAAGTTGCGAAGGTAAACATTTCAAAAACTTATCTTTATACAAGAAAGCGCTGGCACTAACTTTAGTCTCAACTTGATTTTCATCTGAAATTGTTTTTTCGTAGCTCAATGAGTATATGAGTACTTATATATAGATACTAGCTGTTACCCGCGGCTCCGCTCGCGTGAAGTACGGTTTTTTGAAAATCCCGTGGGATTCCATGATTTTTCGCGGTAGGTAAGGCATAAGCCTAATCTATACGGCCCTGCACTTTTTCTAATAAGCTTTTGTAAGCTGCTGTAGCATTAGGACATAGTTTTAAGTAAGAAATAGCAAACAATCATAAATTAATGTGTGTCATTGTAAGTAAAACTGTTCTTAGTTGCAATAATTTAATTAGTTAAATAGGAATGCAGGCGCTGGTCACGCGCTGGTATAAACATACTCGCATGAGGGAAAGTCGTGTTACTAGCAGCTGTGGCAGGATACACGCGTTCATGTCGGCTGTCCAAGAATTCCTTAACATGTGCCTCCACTTCATGCGGAATACGTCTGCTCTTCGCCTTCCACTCTCCGTTATGGTCAATGTCTCCACTCCGTACCTACTACCAATATTGTAAATATAGATGACCTAATTTGAGTTGAAAATATATAGTGTACACAGACATCCTCAAAAAAACTTGATTAAAGTTCGTGAACAAACATTGCAAGCTTGCGGATAAGTTTTTCTATTTAAATGCATATTTACGGCACTGATCCGTCGCCCTACATGAGTTAAGAGTTCTTCGACATAGTTCTCAGCAAATTGCTTAGGATATTTGAGTGCCCCGAATTAAAGAGATGCGGAAGGGGGAAGTGGTACTCGAAGTATTGAAGACGGCCCAAACTTCGCTCATGTGTTTGCCACATAAAACATGATTTTCATGCACCGATAAGGAACCGGAGGATATGCGGTCATCAGAACATTTCACGCAAACCGTATTTACATACAATCAAATAGTAGAGCCGTCTGTCACCACACGCTATAATATGGCGGAAACTGGCGGTAGTGAGTGATCGGTGGTCAATACTGTTGTCGGCATACTACTAACGCTGTCGGTGCCAAAACAAACATCTTTGGCACCGATAAACTAGTGACACTTTTTTTCGCAGTCCGCCGCGTCTAGGGTATAGGTCTATTTTATACGAAAAATCTAGTACTTCACATTTGAGGCGGAAAAAAGATACATCTCGAAATATACTGTATCCCAAAAATTCTGGCCATAGCCAGTGAAAATCATATCGGCGATCTCCTTGGCACAGTGGTACTCGGATTCATATCTGAGGTCGCGGATTCGATTCCCACCACAGGGCCCACTTTAGAATTTTTTGATTTCTAATATGGCTTTGGACCTTCTGGCTGATTTGATCACTGTTATAAAAACTGTAGTAAGTGAGAGATTACGGTCAAATAACTACAAAATACATCACCATTTGAACCAAAGTAACTCTGTAACAATGCATGCACGAATACTAAAGTCCATTCAGAGACTAGGACATAGTTGGAATCCCCATATCGCGTATTACGTAGAATATTTAAGCCGCTAATAGAGAAATTCTGCGCAACTTCTGGGAATATCTATCCGGGCACTTTGTATGAATGATGAACTATTTTAAATTCTAAGCTTAGTAGGGGTGTCCGCGTTAGAATGAATATGTGGAACCAAATTCTAATAATGCACAGATTTATTTAATGTCCAATAATGTAATTTACCTGATCTGAGGAAATAAAATAGGACAATGTTACCAAGATAGTTTTTTATCGTAATTGCAGTGGTACATTAAGAATAGCTACGAGACACGCATTTCAAAACTTATGTGTTCATCCACGATATAATCGATCTTCATTCTAAATTATAGCCAAATCGGTTCTGTTTTGCGACACAATCTCTCCTTACAAACAGGGAACCTCCATTTCACTCCTTTAGGGAGTGAATTTTGAAAAATGCTTCACAAAATGATTCAAAATGATTGCTTTTTGTACACGTGTCTAGACCTGTTAAAGATTTTATGAGCCGGCGAATCTAGACCCAACGGTTCGGGCTTTATTGTTGATATGTCAGTCAGTCAGATTTGTAAATTAAGTTGTAAACAAGGACTTCTATGTAGGTTTTAAATAATAATCAAATTATTCTATCTGTTATTTGCGCCTCCAACTCGCTAGAATTTCGGTCTTTACAAATCCCGTGAAAACCAAGCAGTTTTACGGGATAAAAATTGGCTACGTGTTGATGGGTTCAATTCTAAATAAAAGCATTATAATCGGTTCAGTAGTTTTAGTTTGAAGGGATAACAAAACACACACATAACTACTTATACTAACTTTCGCCTTTATAATACTAGTGTGACTGTGTACAACGTTTGATCATAATATAGCAAACATTTCGCCAATGTCACTTTATTACCGTGCTCGTAATAAGGCCCAGTTCAAACAATATGTTATTATTTACTGTCGTCATACGTGATGTTTGATGAAGGTTCTTTGGGGAAACACGTCGTAGCGCAGGCGAGGTCAGAGACAACATTTGTGCAGAACGTATTTACTTACGAGTGTGTGACGGGCGTAATTTCTCCTTACTTTTGGAATATAAAGGGAACTTTAATGTTTTTCATATCTTTTCTTACTTTTTTCTATATACTAGCTACAAGTTAGTACTTTAGTACTTGTCTGCGATCTCAACTTTTACTAATTGAAGATATAACCAAAGATGTTCTCGTACTAACTTGGAAGTAGTAACCCCTAAAGATTTTAACGAGGGTGGTAACTAACCAATTTAATGCGATTATATTATGCTGACACTTAGTATCAAAGTGTTTTAATGTTATCCTCTTCCTTGGTCGCATTCTTCATTCTTTAAGGTCGAGTCCGCTCTGAAGTGCCTTCGTTGCCTTCGTGATGATTTTGTAAGCCGTCCGGACTTGACTGTGCTGTTCTGAGCTGTGAGCCATTCCTTACAATGGCTATCAGAAAAGCGCAAGGGAGGCTCAAGAATCACTTAACCTGCGCTCTAAACTACATGCATTATGTACTTATTATCTACGATCGTCATAGAAGGTTGTCGATCGCTCATTCCATAATATTCACCCGCAACTAATGAACCGATTTGGCTGAAATTTGGAATTGAATACATATTTTGACCACGATTTACTGTGTGTTTGCGACTCGGAAACCATCATCTTTATTCACTTAATAAATTTAAAGCTTTCTAAAATACAAACTTTTTTGCTATGTAACTGAAAAAATATTTAAAAAAAAAACTATGATCAAGCTTTCGATGCTACATGCCCATACATATTTTTTATTTCGTACCATAACAATCATATATCGTACAAATTACAACAGCAATCATAAAAACAAGCAAAACAAGCAAGCAATCATAAATAGCTGAGGTAAATGGCAATGAGCTGCTAAAATCAGGATAGCGCCTCAATACCAAAACTCTGTCTCAAGATTTGACCTACACATGCCTACTTACCTTTAAACTTGCTAACAAATACAGGCAAGCTGCCTTAATACGTAAAATTAAATAAAATTCCTGTAATAATAAACCACAAACTGTTATGTCTAGCAATATAACGTAATTACACTAAAAGCAATGAGTGCTTAGGTGAAGCTGCCTCATTGAAACTGGTCGAAATTTGATGCAATTTTCAGGAACATTGCCTCCCAAATGGACCGCTCACTCCGAGTATTGAATGTCTACACAATTTTGCTCTTCCTCTCTTACCATAATATTTGTACATCGTAAGGCTTCACTAGGAAGTAATGCACCAACCATTATTGAGTTTCATCAGAAAGCACTGAAAATAAAATTCGATACCTTTTGCGTTGGCACTATTTATTTTCGACTATGGCCGAGGCTAGTTACCATCTAATCGGGAAAGACTTAACAGCAAGCAATTTAGTTATTTAGTCGCTATTCTGTGTAGCAACGCTTAGGAATCATTTACGCCTTCCCACCCTATGAGATTGCGAAATAAATAATTGCGATTTGCTATGCATTCAAAAAACTGCTAACCTTGTTATAGTTGAGATAGTGATGCAAACCCAAATGTGTGCACAACAAGGTTGTAAATATACCATTAAAGAAAAACGAAAGTTGTTTACCAAACAACAATCAAAATTCAATACACAGTTACCATAATGTCAGAACGTAAAAGCGGAATACGAATGTCAGCAGTTTATTGATGGGGTATATCCCTCATTGTACGGTATCCAATTTCAATGGGGTAAGGCTCAAAATGTCGCATCAATAACAATTGTTCGGCTCAGCCAATATTAGGGGATGGTAAACGTTTATAACGCCAGTCAAATGAATGCCCGTTAACGCCCTATAAAATTTACGTCTCATGCTCTATCATCTATTTTCGTTTAGATGCGAGAACGTAATATTGAGTCGTTTAGTTTTCCTTCTTACACACTACGTGTTAAAACTTGACTGCAATCTCACGCGTAAGGCCCCTATACCACTGGCGTTATGCGCGCGTTAGCATTTCTCCAACGCCTGCGCCGCGTTATCGCGCCGCATACGCTGAACGCAACGTCAACGTCGCGCACATGCTGCAATATCAGGCGTACCAAATATTTAAATCGCTATAGATGGGCCCTAAGCCTACATTGCGCACATCCAAAACGTCCATAAACATGTTGAGTTCATTATAGCGTATATTTAAATATTTCAGGCGTACAGTCAAACACAAAGAAGAATAAACTCAACTGTGTTTATTTTTATGTACTTTATATGTAGAAAACTATGAAAAGCAAGGAATCTTTTTATCGGTTTATTGAAATTTTACATTATACACCCTTTCGCATGAAACTTATCGAACGATAACAAGGGTAAAAGAAACCTTTTGTGTAATATATTGGATATTGACGCGCTGGCCTAACAATCAAAGTCATGCGTGATCCATTTATCGTTGGATCAACACCGTTGAGCTTCGAATCGCCAATATAAACCGTTTATGGTACAATTATGTGCCAAATCCCTGCCAACTTGTAAATATTAGACTGTGAAAGTGTTTGTTCGTAAATACATTGTTACTTAAATGTAATAAACAGTAATTAAGTACGGTAGAATAACAACGTAGCAAAAAAAGAATAACGTATAAAAAACTTCACAACTTACGAAGAAACATAAAAATAAACAGTAATTGAATTTTGTTTGCATTAAAAATTGCTTTCTGCGGTTTGAAAAAGCCTAGGGCAGAAGTCGGAGAGGAGGTTTTTTTCCGATGGAAAATTGGATGCACCAAAAATGAAAATATGACTTTTCGAATCAGGTGTTATTTACATACTCGTACTACGACTGCGTCATTTTAAAGGTAACTAAACGGATCAGCCTACCAATTCAAATTGTATACTTATCTGGTATTTTGTAATTTTTAAGGTAATTGATTACAAATGTTATCATTTTGTCTCATGCGTAGATAGAACATCTCCAGTGTAAGAAATTACAATTGAAATAGTAGGACATATTAATTTCTTTTGCTACAATTCGCTACTTGAAAAGATTCTGTATGGTATAATACGCAGGAACACTCCCCACATGAAACAACACACACAATTTTCCTATACTTTCTTTGACGCACGTTTCGTCCCGACACCGGGACATCCTCAGGAGATGTTGAATTCACAATGCGTAATCGTAGTCTCTACAAACAAATTAATCTGTCCTACTAATTATGTATTTCCGCAAATAACGCATGCTTTGATTCAATACAATTAAAACACGTCAAATCTTTACGGACATATTTATTAAATTAATTTATATCAAATCGCCATGGCCACGCAGCGAAAACCTTCCCTAACTGTGGTGGTGACGTCAATCGGTGGTTCGTCGTCGGCGATGATCCAGGTTGATCCACTCTCGGCGCGTCTTATTGCGAACAGTATGCCGCTCACCGCCGAAGTTACCCTGCAAATAAATAATACACCGTTTAATTCTTATTTACGAGTAATTTAGTATACAATAGACCCTGGAGTTTGGACGCGGCGGACAGTGAGAAAAAGTGCTGCCAGTTTACCGGTGCCAAAATTATTTATTTTCGGTTGCCGTGTTTCTTGCCTGTTCTTCTCTCCTTTCTTACCTGCCTTCCAATCTTGGCGCTAGAGTTTTGACTTTTCATAATAGCCAATTATTTATATTACTTTTTTAAAAAAGTAGGCAAACTCCTAAATATTGGAGTAAAGTATAGGTACCTATATATTCTGCTTATTTTTTCTGGTTTGTGTTACTAAAAATTTACCGTCTTTTTCAATTGTTTTGATGAGGTAAAAATACAATAGTAAACACTGACAATTTAGTTACCCTATTTATCATAAAGTTTGGAACGCTGTTAATTTCTATAATAATACAAATATTCTGCACGTAATAATGATCTTTGCATCTTAGGTATTCCATTCACAACCTCTCTGTAAGGTACTTTAAAACACAAAGCCTCTGGCATATTACTAGGGCATTCGATTTCCCAAATGTGTCTGTTCACAAAATATGGAAATTGAAATATTCCGTCGCTTATTTGCTTGTATTTTGTCACTTTGATATTATATTATTATTTGTATGTATTTATTTTTATAAAGTATAATTTATTTTAAAAAATAACTAAACATAAACCTAAAATAATTAATCGAATATCTTTGTATAACACAAATCATATTGTACTCACTACTCATATAATATCCCCCCCGATGGATTCCAATCTTGTCGCGATGGGGGGGCTCAGTAGCCGTGGTTGGGCCCCACGGTGAAGCCAAAAGGAATCCAGGAGGGGACGCTCGGAGTAGGCCTGGAGATGGGCCCGCTCTGGATGCGTCCAAGAGGGGTGCGGGGGACAGAGTTTTCTGTCTCCTGCAGCCAGGAGGGGTCGCGGGAGGAGAGGCGTGTCGGTGTGTCGTTGCCGCTCGCCCTATCTCCCGCGACCAAACGGTGGCGCACCGTTAGATGCGTCGGCGGCGGGGCCGCAGGGGAAGAGGAGTGTCGGTGTGTCGTTGCCGTTCTCCCTGTCCTCTGCGGCCGTTTGGTGGTTTGCGGCGGAGCCAAAGATCAGATCCGCCGCGGGGTATGGGAGGTCGATGCCTGCGAAGTGCAGGAGCAAGCTTCGCAGGTATCGGCTTACCCGTGCCCACGGCCCCTGGGTGGCGGTCCCGGGGGGGTCCGTCGCCTTACGGATGGGCGCCGAGGAGGTAAGGCCGGCTTAGGTGTTTCTGGCCAGCCTTGCTGTTGGAGGGGAGCTCCATGCTCCACCTCGTGGAGGGGCCGCGCAAGCGGCCGGGCACCGGCGGGTTCGCGGAGGTTTGCGCAAGCGTTCCCGTGTTCCCGTCATACGGTGCGAGGAGGAAACACCGTGGGGTTTAGCCGGTAAGAGTCCGGCATAACCCAGCCGCTCCCCCGGGCGACTGGGTATCCATGAGGATTCCCCACGATAAAAAAAAAAAAAAAAAAAAAAAAAAACTCATATAATATGTTTAGAAATAATTCATAAATCCTCTATCTTTTTACCCGACTGCAAGAAGGGTTATGTTTTTCGCGCGTATCTTGTATGTATGTATGTAAATTTCTTTATGACCACGTATCTTCCAAACGGCTGGATGGATTTTGACGTTAATGGTATCGTTATATTCGTCTCATTAACCCAAGTGTTCTTAGATAGGTTTTTGAAAATAAAAAGCAAAATGGCGGATTTTGGGCCTAAAATTGTCAGTCATTTACAAAATATTTATAACCAAACCTATCGAGTGGGGTATCAAAATGAAGGGAATTACAAGGAGATTACAAAAATGTATATAAGTCATATGTTTCGAAATAATTTGGAATTATAAACAGTCGATCAATGCGTTCAAAATGGTAATATTTGTAGTTTTTGATAGCGTTAATCTTGTATTGACCAAATGTGTGTCGTACTTTATATTGTGCATTTTTACTTGGTATATCATAGCATAAATCGAAAACATAATTTAATATAATCATTAAACAATTATTTAACATCTGTACTTTCGCTACTCGCCCTAGATGGCGCTGTGTGTAGTTTAAGACGCGCTCCACTTTGTCGATCAGATTTAATCTAATCACCCTAACAAGGTGTGCTTAGGTTTCCCTCGTAAAGTGTGGCAACTAAAAAGCCTGAAATAAAATAAATAATTTAAAAAATCAAAAAACCCGACTGCAAAAATGTCAACTAAAATGCAATAACTTAAAAGACTGAAACAAGGCGGACAACGAAAACAAAATTATAATAATTTTTTGATTTTTTAAATTATCTCCATATTTAGGGTAACTCAATACAGAAGAAAAATCAAGGTGTGGTTGTGTCGTAAATAAGGCCACAAAGGCCGTGTATTTTATGTGAATTATCTGATCCATGTTGCTATCGAATAGGGTTTGATCACTTTGATGTGATACCTGTAGCTATACAACACCAAACCACCGAATATATTGACCAATCTATTTATCTCCCAATTTTAATATTAGTTAGTACAGAACTGCAATTTCAACTGATATTAAGTAACGATGCAGCTGAAATTGTATCGTAAAAATTTGGTTCTACACAGCATCACGCCGGAACGGTTTCATCGCTATGCTTCCTTGCTGGTAGAGTAGTAAGAGACGTATTTGCGTAGTAAAAAAAGCTTAAAAATACACATCATACAATAATGTACAAGTAATAATAATTCGTGACACCAACGAACCATCTTAACGTCGTTCATAATACTCTGCTGAATACAGCAATGTTTTATTCAATCTATACGTAATACTGGGCTTCTTCGAATTCCATCGAAAAAACAGAGAAGAAGGAGATTATGCGGTTATTCTTGTGATTTCAACAATTTAATTTAACTCTCGAAAACTCGCAACTCGCCTCGACACCAAAAATATATTTTAATTTCGCAAATGTGTCTCTCTACCCACAAAATATGGAAATAGCAATATTCTGACTACGGTTCATGCATAATGCATGCTTGAGCCATTTCGTGCTACCTTTGTTATACATCAAACCTCACCAGTATCATTAAATTATTAAATTTGTTACAAAACTTATTTGTAATGGAATAATTTAGGATAAGACACAAGTAGACAATAGTAGATCCCAGCAAAAACATTTTCATGTAAAATGTTGCCAAGACGAGAATATGTGGCTCACACTATCAAAAAGTTATCAGATCTCATGTAGAGCAAGACTTCTAACTCTACACGCCCTAACTCTATAAATCCTAACTTTATAAACTCTACACTTTAGTCAAAATATATTATGTCTTGGCTGTTTCGGTACCGTCACATGGGCGTAAAGTGAAGAATTTATTCACTGTTCAGCCGTGCTATTCTGCAAAACAGCGACGAGTGTACATCTCTGCATCTATGAATTTGTCAGTTGTAATAGAGTACAATTTTGCATGTCATATTCGGTTGGCAGCTGTCTGGCAGCTATTTCATTTTGTAGAATAGCACAGCTGTACTTTTCTAATAGAGTTTTGCAAGTGGCATAATGGACCATGCAAAATTCAAGAAATTTCACATTAAAATTAAATGGTATCACCATTGTTATGGGAAAAAACTTCCATTTATTAAAAATATCCTCTAAAGCAAAGGAACACACTTTTGCAAAGTGTGATGAAGTATTTGAAACCAATGCAGTTAGTAAAACCTAAGTGCAGTTTCTGAGAAGACTCAATACCTATCTAATAAATAATCGTTACTACAGAAACTAGGTATTGTATATCAGCAAAGTACAAAGTCAGTGAATAATATTTTTACTTTACACCCATGTGACAGTAACGAAACAGCCAAGACCTAATATATTTTGACTAAAGTGTAGAGTATATAAAGTTAGGATTTATAGAGTTAGGGCGTGTAGAGTTAGAAGTCTTGCTCTACATGAGATCTGATAACTTTTTGATAGTGTGAGCCACATATTCTCGTCTTGGCAACATTTTACATGAAAATGTTTTTGCTGGGATTTCACTTCTTTTTGTAAGTTGTTTACGACTATATTTTTTATTTGGATAATTTCCTTTTCTTTGGTGTATTTCTTGAATATCATTGCAAGGTGGATATTTGTCCGAATCAAGTATCCCCCCCCCCCCCCTCTATCATTTAAATGAGGGAACCCTCCTTGGTTCACCTAGTTTATTTTTTTCCTTATTTGTAGAATATATGTATTATATTTCTTGCGCATCAAAGGTGCCTTTTTTATAGCCCACACTACCTATCTTCTCGTTTATTTTTTTTAGTTTGGTCTGGGGTGCTATTGAAGTTCAACTAAGGAAAACTATCACGGTTAAGTAACGAGTTAACGAGTATTGGCCTTAACTTATAAAATATACTTGAAAATAGTAAGAATTTTGTTATAATTCCATGGAAAATATTTATCAAATACAAGATGCATACCTACAGTGTCTATTATTTATACTTTATAATGTATGACTGCGCGTGGCCCTTTTTTTAGAGTTCTACTCGTATATTAAAATGTTAAAAATGCAAACTTTATGTTGAGACTTCCTCCGTCCGTCCGTCCGTCCGTCTATCACAAACAATAGAATATTTCAGCAACTACCTACCTACTTACGCTATCTACATGGAAATAGATGTCGGCGTTAATGGCCCAAGGTCATTGCAAAATCACCCGGAGCAATATTTCAAGAACAAAATTCCCAGCTCTGAACTTGCAAGTCTTTCTATACGGGCATGGGCATGGGGCATAATTAATATCATTTTTGAAAATACCTACTCGCTTGCGCTAAGTCACTGGACGATTTTTTTTAATAATCCACACGTGACGACCCTGTGGAAACCACAGGGTCGTCACTAGACGATACTTTTAAGTTTTGTCCGAGTGCAGTCTGCCATTTAAATGAGAGAACTTAGTACCTGCCTACTTGGTTCTTGTAGTTCTACGTAGGTAGGTATGTAACGAAATTTTTGAACGTGATTTTAACCCACTTTTAAGCATCGGATTAAATTAAATGCGTGCGTTTGGGCACTAAGCAGGTATTTGAGCGCTATATAACGCTATTCAAAAAATGGGAAATGCTTTCCAAAAAACCAACTTCAAATGCCACTACAAAGAGTGAAATAATTTTTATTTAAATTTTAGGTACCTACACCAATTCGAAGTCGGGCGATGTTTCATACAATCCCTAATAGTCCTTCTTACTTACTTGATGTGCGAAGAAATGACGAAGTCATAGACAATCGCCCGACTTCGAATTGGTGTAGGTACCTAAAATTTAAATAAAAATTATTTCACTCTTTGTAGTGGCATTTGAAGTTGGTTTTTTGGAAAGCATTTCCCATTTTTATTTTTTACTTTTTAGTGGAAAACAATAAAATGCACAAGGCGTTGTAAAAATACCCAAATCGCTTGAGGTGTGTTCATAAAATCTGAAGAGATCCCTCAATTTCACCAAGATCCCATCATCAGACCCTGACTTGATGACTTTAGTCATCAAATCAGTATCTGCTAGCAAATGCACCAGTAACTATAAAAAATACCCAACTCGCTTCAAGTATACTAGCAAAATTTGAAGAGTTCCCTCGATTTCACCAAGATCCCATCATCAGACCCTGACTTGATGACTTTAGTCATCAAATCAGTATCTGCTAGCATATGCACCAGTAACTATAAAAAATACCCAACTCGCTTCAAGTATATTAGCAAAATTTGAAGAGTTCCCTTGATTTCACCAAGATCCCATGATCAGATCCTGACCTCATGACCATAGGACAACTTGGAAAATATTACTCTTTCAAATAATACCCAAATAGTTCCATGTGTCCATATAAAATTTGAAGAGTTCCCTCGATTTCTCCAGGATCCCATCATCAGATCCTGACCTGATTAAAATGGGACTATCTGGAAATAAAACCCTTTTAAACAAAAAAAGAATTTTTGAAATCGGTCCACGCGTCTTCGAGTAATCGGTGAACATACATAGATAAAAAAAAAAAAAAAAGATTCCGACGAATTGAGAACCTCCTCCTTTTTTTGAAGTCGGTTAAAAATCAGATTTGACGCTTGGCACGTTCGACAGCTCACGCTGGGCACTGGGCACTCGGCTCAATGTGGGTTTTTGTCACTGAGCACTGGATCATGGTCACTCGACGTGCAGTGAAACTCGGCTCGTTAAATATGAAATGTTTGGAACTTGGGCTTGAAACGTGTAATATTACTGGGCACGTGGCACTGGGCACTTGGACGCTTGGCCGCTTGGGCACTGGAATCAGTGGAAAAATTTACGTGTTTTCCATATGTTTACTAGCATTACTAGCAGATATCTAACATGAAATTAAGTTTTTATTATACCTATATACTTATGGGAAACCCCATACGAAATTCCAACCCCCTAATTTTATGGATGTGGGGTGATTAACTAAAAATCCTGAAACACGTATTTAATTGTTTATTACAAAGAGTCCCGATATCAATTTTGAGACCTCTAGCATCAATATTTGCGGTAATTTCATACAAACTTCCATCCCCTATTTTAAGGGGTTGGGGGGTTAAATTTCCAACTTTTGGAATTTTTTTGTTGGTTGTGTGCTAATACTAGCTTATATACCAAATTTCAGCTTTCTAGGTCTTCAGGAAGTACCTAGGAATGGGAAACCCCATACGAACTTCCAACCCCCTAAATTTATGGATGTGGGGTGATTAACTAAAAATCCTAAAACACATATTTAATTGTTTATTACAAAGAGTCCCTATATCAATTTTGAGACCTCTAGCATCAATATTTGCGGTAATTTCATACAAACTTCCATCCCCTATTTTAAGGGGTTGGGGGGTTAAATTTCCAACTTTTGGAATTTTTTTGTTGGTTGTGTGCTAATACTAGCTTATATACCAAATTTCAGCTTTCTAGGTCTTCAGGAAGTACCTAGGAATGGGAAACCCCATACGAACTTCCAACCCCCTAATTTTATGGATGTGGGGTGATAAGCTAAAAATCCTGAAACACGTATTTAATTGTTTATTACAAAGAGTCCCTATATCAATTTTGAGACCTCTAGCATCAATATTTGCGGTAATTTCATACAAACTTCCATCCCCTATTTTAAGGGGTTGGGGGGTTAAATTTCCAACTTTTGGAATTTTTTTGTTGGTTGTGTGCTAATACTAGCTTATATACCAAATTTCAGCTTTCTAGGTCTTCAGGAAGTACCTAGGAATTTTGATGATCATCAGTGAGTCAGTCAGTCAGTCAGTCAGTGACGAAATTTGGGTTTTTTAGACGTCAATAAAATCTAAAGTATAAGACCTATTAAATTGAAACTTTATAGGTTTAATAAGTTCACTGGCGACATCATTTTCCGAGAATTTTGATTATCTGAAATAATTCAGGCCTAAGTTATAAGGGTTTAAAAATACGGCGAAACACTTCGAGAAAAGATAGGTAGTGCCCTCGCGCTTCGCTTGGCTCGTCTTGGCGGGGACACTACCGTGTCCCCAGATTGATAGAGATAGAGTAACACACGATAAACAATAGTAGATTGTTACACAAGGGACGTAAGTAAGCTATTACAGAACAAGATCCAATTTGGCGCCAGTGCGAGCGCAGCTCGCATAGGGCGCTAATGGATCGCGTGCACCCGAGATATTTAGTCACACGAGCGAGCGCAGCGAGCGAGGGTGAATATAGTTCGAGGGTGTAATAGCTACTTGCAACCGAGGTAAGCATTCTACTTTATATCATTCTTGCGAGGTAAATAAAACATTGGTAGTGCAAAATGAAATTTTAATTAGAATAATTAGCAAATATAGAGAAAAAAAAATAAAAAAAAAATAAAAAAAAAATAATAAAAAAATAAAAAAAAATAAGAAAAAAATAAATAATAATAATAAAAAAAATAAAAAAAAATAATAATAAAAAAAATTATAGAAAATAAAAAAAAATCAAGCATAGTGCGACGTTATGTTGAACTTGAACTGTAATGTGAACATTACAATTCAAGCATAGTGCGACGTAATATTGCCCTTGAACTGTAATGTGAACATTACAATTCAAGCATGTTGCCTTGAATTGCAAACACCAACTTACAAGGAGACTTTCCACCATAGTAATCCATATTGAAATGAAATGAAATGAAATGAAATGAAATGAAATGAAATGAAATGAAATATCTTTATTTCACATAGGCCTAATATATAGGCGCTTGTAAATGGTCCTTATGATATTTGTCACATTTGTATGGCGATAACTCCAAGTCGACTTAAAACTAAGTTTACGAGGGTTCTAACGCGCCCTGCACTGAGAAGAAGCCCACAACAAACTCAGCCGGGTTTTGTTTTCTGTTATCACCACTTCACAAAAGCTTTTAAAACTAATTGAGCTAGTATAATTACAGCAGTTCATTCATCCCCAAGGATTTGATTCATGTAAGTAATCCTTAATACTTTTACTGAGCAAGTATGATATAAAATCAGATTTTTACTGAGCAAGTATGATATAAAATCAGATTATTGACTTCGTAGAAAATGGTTTGAGCCTAATCGTTATCCACTGTCAAAGTGAACAATCTCTTCAACCTATAGATATTTCAATCCACGTAGAAGCGTCCCCATTCTGTCAAAATCTATGTTTCATTCGATTCGTATATGGAGTTTACAGATTAGGGCGCGCCATCGTTCATTGAAATACCTATACATATTACAAGTGATTATGTCTGTCATACATTACAAGTGATTATGTCTGAAAATCCGTGGTTCAAAAACAGACAAAACTGGTCAATGTCTCAGAAAAGCCCTAGTTTAATTTAATTTCTGTAATATATAAAACTCACGGGTCACATGGTTTGTAACCAAAGTCCATCGAAACGGTTCGACCGATTTTTCTCAATTTTTTGTCTGAGAATAGGTCGTAAGTTAGTTTTCAAACTCCTATATTATCGCAAAACAATGTTCACCGGGTCAATTATACTACTCATGTAACAATAATTAAAATTATTATAGAAATAAATTGTGAATTTCATCTTTCACCGCAATAACCTTTTCGGTCGGCGAACTAACATTCATCTTACAAGTCCTTTGAGAATGTTAAAGTACTTTCAAATACACGCAAAGATTACCTCTGCTTTTCAGGAACTTGTGAGGCCAAGCTCTTGAAGTCTTTTGTGTCGAAGTTGTGTCTGTGCAAGTGAGCCGTGTCGGTGAGCCCTAGACACACCGTGACTACGCGAACTTGTGTCCTCGAATACAACTCTTGGGTCTGGAATTGAAAAACATCTTTTTTGATCATTTCTTGAAAAACTTTCGTACCTGTCATAATAGTTTTCATGAGTAGGCATTCTGGCGAATGTATCAGTATTAGTGCGGAAAATAAGAAATTTGCTAACGCTTAAAAACATAAAACAGCCTAATATTTGCTCCAAACGTAAACTTGGTTCGTGAGAAAATATGAATTCTAAATAAAAAAAAGAGATTACAGCCAATTTGGCACCACTATATTGTACTAATAAAATAATTCTCTCATCGCATAAAAAATATTAGCAATCACTATAAAATACTGTAACGATATCACGAATTATTTTATTGTTTTTACCACTTATTTTATTGTTATATTGTATTACAATTACGATCTAGCTACTCGTAATAAACCTTAACAAGTGAATATAAAATCACTGGGAGAGATGTTTCCAAGAGATTTAGTTTAATGTTCCTTGTTCTCCATCGTCTTCTATAAAACAAATACACCAATAATAAGCTTATACTAGTCTTTTGTTTCATATACCTATTTATCTTCGCTCATTGCTTAAAGTTCGAATTATGAAATCAAAATGTGTCACATATTGACCTACTTTATTCACAGACTTCTATAATTATTAAAAAGTTATTCATTATAACATCGCTGTACTATGGAAATATCTCTAGATAGTTGAATAATTTCTATTACGATACTCGGCTCTGGGTTCCTGTATTTTTATGTGTCGTCATCACAGACCAGGGAATAACTTTCTTTTCTCTGTGGTCGTCATAGCCAAAAGAGAGTGTAGAAGCCAATCCTCAATTTTTTTTTTTTTTTATATATGGAGTCCATAGACAACATTTAGTTGGAAGTCATCGGATGGGCCATGATCGACCATAGACAACAATTAATTCACGGAAACCATAATTTTTCCCTGCCAAAAAGTGTATTCATACAGAATATTGAAAAGAATTATGTATAATTTTTGATTATTTAATTATCCACTAAAAATATACTTTATCTGACTTGTATAAATATTTTTCTTCTCTTTTTTGTTTCATGACTTTTTTAACAGACTATACGCAGTTTACAACTGAATTTTGGCGCCATACCTAACTTTTAACATTTCAATGTGTTATTTTTGTTACTTAGTCAAAACTTAGCGCGGAAAAATGTCTAGCAGTGAAGCCTACTAAAGAAAATTTAACTCCACCTGACATTTTAGTAATTGCAACAAAAATAACCCACAATCTTTTACCAATAAAGTGAAAGATTTACGACAAACGTTAGCAAGATTTTATTGTTTGGATTTATGATAATTTGAGCGTAGATAAAGTAGTGTATGAAACTCTACATAATTAGGTATTAAAACACTCGTGTGATACTATTAAAAAACTCGCCTGCGGCTCGTTTTTTAAACTCACACTCATGTTTTAATACCCCCCATTATGCATCCGTTTCATAAACTACTATTACAGAGGGGTTAGTACAGGTTTTTGTACGAATTTCGAGTCGACTCGCATCGCACAAACTTATCGAATGCTTCCATACATTTACAGCCAACGCCATCTATTGACAGTCGCATGCCAGTGGCTATCCATAGATGGCGTTGGCTGTAAATGTATGAAGAAATTCGATTCGTTTGTGCGATGCGAGTCGACTCGGAATTCGTACAAACCACACAGACATGAAAACTTACCGCTATATGATTACTAAAATGGAGTACTGCAGTTTTGGTGGCGGCGTAGACGGGCAAATGCAAATTTTCCTGTGGTTTTAGCGCTACCAACGACGACACATTCAGCACCACACCGCCGTTACCACCTTTGTCAGCTGACATTATTTCGAGAGCCTTAAATGTACTGTTCACTGTTGCCGTCTGCAAAAAATACAAGAACCATGACGTTATGTTATTTATTTCAGAGGATTCACTAAATTAGTTTTCGTCCTTTTCACGAACTTTTTCTTTTTGCGAAAGAATATAACAGAAAAGCCAGTCCTACTACCTCCATCGTAGTTTACGATAAAAATTAGAAAATGGAGATTTTTCAGCAGCTTTTGGGAGATTTTTTTATCCAATCGTGTTTCTGATTCAGAGGGATTTTAGATTCAAGACCCGCAACACATGACTTTTGCATTTAAAAGTAATTGTCTTTATAGTTTTTAAACTGCGTCACTAAAAATAAAAAAATACGCTGTTTACGCCGTTAACTTTACGTGTGTCTATGCATATTTGGGTCAAAACTTGCAACTAAATTTTAAAACAGTAATTCTCAATAGATTGAGATGCACATAGAGTTGACGTTTAATTTAAATGAGCATAGCTAAATCATGATCTTCTCAATCAAATATGGCGGGTGACCGAAATTGGTGGGCTATAGCTATTCGTGCCCCATGATATTATGAGCATCAAATAAAAAGGTTTACTGAGAAGAATACCAATAAACTGCACATGAGTTTATGATTCCAAAAATATTTTCTTTACTATCAATTTATATAAATGGTACAGTTCGCAATAAAAAGACAAACGGACCCACAAACTTTCTCAATTAAACGTATTTACTTGTAATCAGCACACAGTATCAAAGGAGGTGTATTCACAGAATTTCATGTTTAAGTAACACAAGAGAATTTCCAAGAAACCTGAAGCTGCAAGCTACAACTTAATTTATTAACAAACTTCTTTATTGTACCACCCGACTCGATATTGCTTAAATGCTTTATCGGTTAAATTACAGATTCAATTCGCGAAACTTCAGTTCTACCATTGATACCAATATAATAACGTCCCAAGAAAACTTTTACTGTCACCAATAGTATTTACCCGTTGCGGCGAAAATTCCTTGTACTTTATCATCAAAGGAATCTGCGAGACAATTTCAGCTTTAATTACTAGTATATTTTAAAATGGTTATATTTTTAGTCTTAATCGATAAATGTTATCATTATTTTTAGTGTGTACCTAGGCACACCCACACAAATTCTAAAAGAAAAATATATTTTCTGCGTACTTTTCGCCCTGACAACGGATAATCATCAGGAGATGTTGATTCGAACAAATAAACTTGTCAAGATAACTACAGCTGGGCCGGTATCACTTGAATATATTATTATCATGGAACTTCATAAAATAACCTCCATCATCCCTTTTTTGTGTCCCACTGCTGGGCCACAAAAAAGGGATCAGCCCACCTCGCCAGCTAGGTGATTGGCAAGCATCACATACTTTTGAGAATAATATAGTTAACCGTGGGTTAACCATAATTGTATCACTATGAATTCTTTCATCGTTACGGAAGCGATATTTATTTTTCACAAAGGCACATAACTCCAAGTCAAAGGTGTGGGCTCGGGATTTGAACTCACGACCTCCTGACGAAAAATAGAAGTCTGAATCAATAATCTGCTCAATGAGCTACCAAGTTCCGTGTATAGAAGATAAATAATTACACAAATCTAATCTATGAAATTAACGGCGTGATCTGCAATGTTTGTTATTCTGTTTAAAAAACTATAAGGTCATTTACTTTCAAACGTCATAATATACTTTGGATATCCCTACTAAAATATAAATGTGAAAGTGAGTTTGTTGGTTTGTTGGTTTGTTGGTTTGTTTGTCCGTCAATCACGCCGCAGCCACGCAACGGATCGAGCTGATTTTTTGCACAGATATAGTTTAAGACCCGGAGAGTGACATAGGCTACCTTTTATCCCGGAAAAATAAACCTATTCCTGTGGGATTGCATTAGAAGTGTAAATTCTCACTGTTTCACAACATACGTATACTTAACTTTACTCACAATATATGTTGAACCCTAGACTCCATACACTCGAAACCGTCAATCCCTATCCCTACTAATATATAAATGTGAAAGTGAGTTTGTTGGTTTGTTGGTTTGTTGGTTTGTTTGTCCGTCAATCACGCCGCAGCCACGCAACGGATCGAGCTGATTTTTTGCACAGATATAGTTTAAGACCCGGAGAGTGACATAGGCTACCTTTTATCCCGGAAAAATAAACCTATTCCTGTGGGATTGCATTAGAAGTGTAAATTCTCATTGTTTCACAACATACGTATACGTAACTTTACTCACAATATATGTTGAACCCTAGACTCCATACACTCGAAACCGTCAATAGGTCATAAATACTTTAGACTCAATAGTCAATACATACCACTGAAACCCGTAATAGTAAGTCATAAATACTCTAGACTCCATATCGACACTGAAAACTGTAAATCCCTACTAATATATAAATGTGAAAGTGAGTTTGTTGGTTTGTTGGTTTGTTTGTCCGTCAATCACGCCGCAGCCACGCGACGGATCGAGCTGATTTTTTTGCACAGATATAGTTTAAGACCCGGAGAGTGACATAGGCTACCTATTATCCCGGGAAAATAAACCTATTCCTGTGGGATTGCATTAGAAGTGTAAATTCTCACTGTTTCACAACATACGTATACGTAACTTTACTCACAATATATGTTGAACCCTAGACTCCATACACTCGAAACCGTCAATCCCTATCCCTACTAATATAATATAAATGTGAAAGTGAGTTTGTTGGTTTGTTGGTTTGTTTGTCCGTCAATCACGCCGCAGCCACGCAACGGATCGAGCTGATTTTTTGCACAGATATAGTTTAAGACCCGGAGAGTGACATAGGCTACCTTTTATCCCGGAAAAATAAACCTATTCCTGTGGGATTGCATTAGAAGTGTAAATTCTCACTATTTCACAACATACGTATACGTAACTTTACTCACAATATATGTTGAACCCTAGACTCCATATACTCGAAACCGTCAATCCCTACTAATATATAAATGTGAAAGTGAGTTTGTTGGTTTGTTGGTTTGTCGGTTTCTTGGTTTGTTTGTCCGTCAATCACGCCGCAGCCACGCAACGGATCGAGCTGATTTTTTGCACAGATATAGTTTAAGACCCGGAGAGTGACATAGGCTACCTTTTATCCCGGAAAAATAAACCTATTCCTGTGGGATTGCATTAGAAGTGTAAATTCTCACTGTTTCACAACATACGTATACGTAACTTTACTCACAATATATTATGTTGAACCCTAGACTCCATACACTCGAAACCGTCAATAGGTCATAAATACTTTAGACTCAATAGTCAATACATACCACTGAAACCCATAAGAAAGTCATAAATACTCTAGACTCCATATCGACACTGAAAACTGTAAATCCCTACTAATATATAAATGTGAAAGTGAGTTTGTTGGTTTGTTGGTTTGTTGGTTTGTTGGTTTGTTTGTCCGTCAATCACGCCGCAGCCACGCAACGGATCGAGCTGATTTTTTGCACAGATATAGTTTAAGACCCGGAGAGTGACATAGGCTACCTTTTATCCCGGAAAAATAAACCTATTCCTGTGGGATTGCATTAGAAGTGTAAATTCTCACTGTTTCACAACATACGTATACGTAACTTTACTCACAATATAATATGTTGAACCCTAGACTCCATACACTCGAAACCGTCAATAGGTCATAAATACTTTAGACTCAATAGTCAATACATACCACTGAAACCCGTAATAGTAAGTCATAAATACTCTAGGCTCTATATCGAGACTGAAAACTGTAAATAGGTCATAAAAATAAGTTGTCATCAATACTCAGTGTTTTTGGACCATTTCGACAGAATTTACTCAGTACTTACAGTGGCACAGTAAAAACAGCAAGTCTTCTGTAAAATACCACTCCTTTAGAATATGCGCTCAGTTTGCTTGACACATAACATTTAATTATGTTACAAATTGCCAGGATCTAACACAATTCTAACACCTGTCGCCAAAGACTACTTTGTAGGATACATAGAAGTCATTGTCTGTCGCTTTTAATCCAGAGTAGTTTAATTCTTCAATATTTAACTTTTTCTTAAATGGCGCGGGCGAAGCCGCGGGTAAATGCTAGTTTTATCTAAATTCACTGTCAAGCGGAAACACGATTGCATAAAATTTTTTCAACAGAATTTTCTCCCAAAAGTTACTCTACAATCTCCAGTTTTCTAATTTTTAACTGGCTTACATTTTTAGTAACTAAAGTTTTTCTGTTATATTCTTCCGCAACGCTGCCTGTCGCACCAACCAACGTATTCATAAGAGTGGGAAGGACCAAAATAAATTCAGTGTGTCAACAGCTCAAAAGCCTACTCACAAAATTGACATCCACCATTCTTTTGAAGTTATCTTCGGATAAGACCCCAGCGTTGTTCACCACCGCATCGAGACGTCTATATTTGTCCAGAACGACTTTATACGCCGCGGAAAGTTGCCCCTCATCTGAGATATCGCATTTTATGTACTTGGCCCTCAGGGCGCCGAACTTATTCAATAGTTCCTTCTCCAGGGCCCCGCCCTCCTTCTCCAACACGTCTAAGAACGCGACGTGCTGTAATATGAAATTCGAACGAGTTCAATTTATGAAGTTTCACGACACCTGCTCCGACAAAATCTGGATATTATTAGTTTCCTGAAAGGTGTTCGTAACTTTTTTCAATATCCCCGGAGTAAAATGTAACGGAATAAATATTTGCAGGTACAGTTTCACTGTAAAGTAATGTATTATTCTTCCCTTTTCCGATAAAAGGAGGAAGACGAGGAGAACTTACTGTACTCCTTCTCGGTTTAAAGTTTAAGGGACTCGTAAATTATACTTAAGGTGACGGTGAGGTGACGCGAAATTAAAATTTTATTTAGTTTTTTCGCAAATATTAGACTAACTTGTAAGTTTATGAAAATGGATTTTGCGTCGCAATTTGCTTCAAAAGGGGTAGGTAAGTGCAGAATATTGGTTTTCCGTTCTGATATATTAAAGATTTTTATTTACAGAAAATAAATAGTACTGTTTTCCATACCCTTGCATTTTGCGCCAACAATTCTTTGACCAAACCAGCGCCAATCCCAACTGCACCGCCCGTCACTAAAATGACTTTCCCATCAACATCCAGATACTCTGGCAGTAATTTCGCTGCCATATTGAACACTGTTGTCTATTGCTAACACCGAATTTTATCACTATCTTGTTATCACTAAATCCCGATGAAAACAGTGAAACTATCTATAGCATAACATCATGATATAGGTACATGTAATATAATCAATACCAACTCTCCTATTTGATAAACATCACAAAATGAATGCCACGAAGTTAATTTAACCAAGCCTTTTTATTCTATTAAAGTATTTATTTTATGGTTAACTACGTAGTTTTGAAAATCTAAGTCAAAGCGATCAAAATATGTCAAATAACTTAGATGAGTGGTCAATTTAGCTAATTAGCTAACTATACCGACTTAGCTGATTGAATAAAAAATATTATTTGGTACGAAAGGAGTACCTAGAAGATGATTGTTTGGATTGCTTAAATGGGTTAATGTAAGAGTCAGCCACGTTGCCTGATCTCTACAAAAATGGAAAGAACTAAGTACCTACATTCGAGTAGAAAAATATTACAATACACAAATACAGTAAAACCAAACGCACTTCGCTTACAAGTTTCTCACTTTCACAGGCTGATCAAAAAGACAATTTTCCTACACAACATCAATACACTATCCTTGATAACAAAATAAATACACGGCACTGACTGTCGAATATCGGTTTAATGTGTACAACTTTGATAATATGACTCTATCAGTTGATAAGACGGTTAGGTAAATGATTTTTCTATTTTAACAAAGGGTGCTGCCAGATTTATACGTTCCTGTTTATGATTTACAAAGAACAAAGTAATCTAAAGGTGGATTGAGGATAATTGTTATAAAAAAAATTGTCCTATCCGGAATAGAAATTTGAAGCTCCTTACAAATTAGTACAATTTCTACTCTCGTTAGATTACATATGTATAGGATAGGTTATTTATTACGGCCATTAGAAAATTATAGCAATCTACATACACATTTATCTATGATGCAAGTTTTTTCCATACATTTTTATTTTCTAAAGCGTCAACAATAATATACAAAAATTGTATGTGAACCGTAATATAAATAGCTAATTTTGACTACCTTTACATTAACCGAAATTCTGAAATAACATTTTTCAATTTTTATACGATGTCTGGTTAAACGAACTGATTTATTTGAATTAGGTCAGCTGTCGTTAATTTATTTTAAACATCCGTAATATGTGTACCCATCCTTTTAGAATTATTATGTGAGTCCAATGTCCATGCGTTTAGCATACATTGACTTTGACCAATAAATTAGTGACACAATATTCTTTCTATGTATTTTATTTGTATTTGTGTATTCATTTACGCTTAAACATAAATGAAAGTTAAAGTCACACATTTTGCTCTGTCTAAAACGGATCCAAAGTCATGAAGTTTGTTTTTTACCAATTTAATTTTTTTTTGTTAGTTTTGCTGACAAGTAGGTACAGACTTACGAGGAGTAATAATATTATGAATGTTCAGATTTGTGGAACTTAAGTAGGTACTTTCAAAATCAAATTAACTGTGCCACTCCTAAGAGTCAGCTCTCACGACAATCGAATAACTAAGATAGCTGTTGGATAGCTGTGAACTTGAGGACTTGAGTCAAAACTGATAGACATTGTATACGAGTATATTTTGTCTTATATTCTCAACAATGTTAGAAAAGTTTTTAGTTGACCATTGTACGGAACCCTAATTAAGTGTATATAAAATATTGATTGATTGGAGAACTCTTGAATTATTTTATGTATAAAATAATTCAAAAGTTCTCCACTATATTCGCAGGTTATTTTTCAAATGTTCGTCTGCTTTAGGTACAATTAGCGAGTGTGTAAAACCTACCAATGTTTACCTACTTGCTTGGTCAACGTGGTATACCTTTGCCACATCTTTCTTATTCAGAAAGAATCGGCAGAATCGGAAGAATTGAAATAATTTTCAAAACTTCCAATATACGAAAACGTTAAAAACAGCAATTTCGTTCAGCAATAAATATCAGAAAGGACCTCAATCAAGCTGAAAACTGACAAACAGAAACTGTTATTCCCTCAGAACGTTGTTTACGCAGTAAAATTCCATTAATAATTTTAATGGTCAAACAATTTTACAGTAGGCATTTAGTAATTTCATTGAGTTTATTAAAACTGGAGAGCTTCTTAAGCTAAATGCTTCGAGTATAGTCGCCAACAATCTTCCTTGCTTTGAGTGATTTAGTCAATCAGCACTCGGATTTAATTGCTTTTAGTTAGCAGTTTGAGTATTTTATTCAGATTTTCAGCAGACTTGAGCTATAAAAACTAAAAAAAATTTGATGTTTTTATCCAAATACTTAATTAATTCGTATTTCATAAAGTTTTATTGTAAAACATATCTTATCTTTTTATTTTCAATTCATCCATAGGCATCTTTGTTTTTGGAACGGAGGGGGAATCTCCATTGACGATTTGGATTCTCCTTGGTGGATATCTTCGGCACTTGATTGAAGCCTATGGAGTCTCGAACAAATTCACCGCGAAGGCTTCTTGCTTTTAATTTGGGCCTCTGATCCAACTGACCCAAGCCAGCTACTTCCCGGACCTTGGCTTTCGGAGCTATGTGTACGTGGAAACCAAATGTCACTTAATGGTGAACCTACAAGTCATTTAGGATTACGAAACTCATTAAATAAATAATTCAAGAAATATGATTTTAATGAATGTGCGATTCTCGTAATTCTTTCAATACAAAATTATTAAATATATGCAAAATTATGCCCCCAATTCACTCAGTGAATTTCCGTCTCCATTAGTCACTTCACGAAAGATTAGCCGAGTCCTAGATTTATTTATGTAGAGTATCTTTGCTATTCACCTCGACAATGCTTACACACGGTAGCTTGACAGTATACTTCGTGAAAAATTTTAGCTTACGATAGTCGCAAAAAATTAAAATAATTTGAAAGCCAAATAAAATAAAGTCTGCATTGAATTAGAAAGCCATTTTTAACTTAATAGAAGGGGAGAAATATCAACACCGTCGTTATTCGATCTTGGCCGTTGATTGAAATATAACAAGCTACCTGGGGTCAATTTGGGACCCTAAATTAACGGCGCGTCGTCGGGTCGTATTCAAAGTGATAGTTCTCCGTATTGATTAACTACATGGAAACTAGATCATGGGCCAAAATAGAGGTTATTTTACACTCTCTGACCTAATCTGAAATTTTATGTCAAGATTAGGAATGGTTATTGGTACAACAACAATTCTTCTAAACCATCGCGTATTATTTTCGTGTTTTCCGAAGTTTGCAGCCGCATGCGCATATTTTCCTTATTAAAAGCACGGAGTTTTAATTTTAATCCCAAGTATTGATTATTATTTTACACAAAGTTTCGAGACAAATTTATTCCTTTAAATAATATTCTGTTCTTTCTATATCACGTAATTAAGTCTACCGCGTTTCTTCAGTAACGTCTTTCGAGCCTGCGGGTTTCAGGAAATTCAACGCAAGTTAATTAGTCGCTTTTTCCGCATTCCCAAAATTAACATCTTGCAGTTACCGCTCTGCGTCGAACAGGGTATTTCTTTGCGAAATATTGCACGAAATTAAGGTTCAAAGGAGCGGGCAGGTATATAATACGTGAAATATAACTGTACAAAATGAAGAACCCGTTTAAAGGAGCTAGAATTGTGTGAGACATGTTCCGTCATATTCGCTCCGTTCACTCGGAAAATACAATTTCCACGGAGATGTTTCTCCGAGTCTTTGATAAAATTTAAATGCGCACGAATAAGATGTGACACCAAGTGTCGGACCAACGCGAGACCTACTTGGGTTCCTCAGCAACACTCCAAGATATCCTGTGCGACCTGGGAGGCCTCTTCGGATTCTGGAGTGAGCTCGGCTGGCTGGAGTGATCCGGCGAGGACCCGCATCAGAGACTTCACGCGCAACGGACGAATTCGGCCAAACGCGGAAAAGTCCCAGGAAACAGAAGAAGAAGAAGAAGAAGATGTGGCATTTCCATCTACAGTCAAGGTGTTACGAGATGGGAGATGATGGCTGGATTATTATCACAATATCGCACTAGTATAACAAAGACTACTTTATAATATGAGTGTATGTGTATAGTAATATGGTTGTTACTATTTCACGCCGCAACTACAGCCGATTTGACTGAAAGAACATCACCCAAATTGAATCAATTTTGAAAATGTCGTCGAGTATATCAGCTAAACTTTTTTATAACCGAATTTATTTTTGGTCTAAATTAGATTTTGGTTGTCATTAATCGCTCTAGTACTATGGTAGCAAATAACAACTTTCGCTGCCAGGATTTTTTTCTTCCGATGGAACGAAACTTTGCATGAAAAGATTAATTGTTTTGGAAAATCTATCAACTCAAAATAACGCTACACTTACTTACCTTTAGTAGGTACGGTAAAAATACCTATTATTCCTGATTCAGGAATTTCCGCCGACGCCTCGGCCAATATTTGCGATAATAAGGTGGAAGCTCCAAGGTTAACTATGAAATATACTCCAAGCTGAAATACACTGTGAAAGCTCACGCTGTGTGGCTATGAATAACTGATCGCCGCATAATGTTGCCGCTGCAGCCTGAAATATCATACCTACATTTTGATTTAAGATTTTGAAAATAAACCTAAAATGTTTTGCTGCTACTTTTAATTTTGTGACTTCTGTGTTCTCGTCTTCTTCTTTTTAGATCTTCATTAAAATTATTTAATAAACGTGGGATTTTAACTTCAAATGTGTAATATATATTTCTGTGTTTTTCTTGGCTTCTTCCTATTGCAGGTTTCAAATAGAGAGGTCCAAGAGACCGCCCTTAAATACTTCAGTCTTTTTTACGCACACTAGTATCCGCGCACCATACCAAATTGACACACTCACACTACAAAGAAAAGTTGCCGTACTCAGGGAGCTGTCGTTATTAGTTAGGGCTCCATCTAGTCGGAGCGCGAGTGATGATCTAAGTATTATAAATATCTATGGTTTCAAATAAATTTAAACGTGAGTTTTCGCTGCAACTTTTATATATCTATATATCTTTCCACGAAGCTTAACAAAAAATAAAATCTGATAAATAAAAGCGCATTTTCAATATAAAAGTTTTCACAGAAGGGCGTTAGTTTATCAACACGGTTGGCTTTGTTCTACGTCGGTTACTGAATTATTTTTCTATTGTTTACTTTCCGACGTGACACCGGCTGTAAATTGCATACCGATCCCAGGATATGAATACTGATTTTTTTACAACTTTTTTATGTTTGCCTGAAAAATCGCAGCAACAGCGGGGTCAAATTTAATAGTTTTTAACAATTAATTGTTAAAATAATATAGAAGCTTTACTTAACGAGTACGGAAGTTAAGAAAGTAATGTAGAAAAACACCCTTATCCAAATGACTTATCTACCATCGCCTAAATGAAACGACATTCAAAAAATAACAGAATGACAGTTGACTTCGATTATTCAAGTGATCAATTTAGCGCTTGGATATGTCATTCCCATAGGGTCTTCTCATATCAATGTGACTAAGGTTGTAAAAACTGTAATATTACTTTCCTCAAAACATTAAACAAATACTTCGGAAGACATATTATGAAAATGGAACACCTGACAAAAACGTAGTAGCAAATATTTCTGATTCAATGATTCTGAATACGAAGCTGCCTTTGATATGATTCAGAGAGTATCTAGTCAATAGTCATTGAACCGTTTTTGGAACTCTAAGAAAACTAATATGTATGGAATCATATTAGTTTTCTCAAACTGTTTATTTTCTACTAATATCTTCCAAGTTAGCACGATAACATCTTCAACTGTAATTTAAGTACCTACTAACTTGTAGTTTGCAAAATAACCTTTGTTGTGTGATTAAAATTTCCATTCCAATCATTGAGATTTTTTTTATTAAAATCGTTTTCCTTATCCACAGATTTTGTTTGATAGTTTCACCCTGGGACGGTTCACGTCCTTCACTGACGACGGCTGTCCGGACGGCTACATGCAGATACAAGAAGCCAGCCGGCCTCAAGTGGGGGGCTCGTGGTGTGGCACCTCGTGGGGGCCTTCGATATACTACAGCGAAACTAAATCCATCACCCTCATCATACGCCTACTGCATCTGTCGAAAGAACAAAACAATTATAATTTCGATTTTCGAATGGCATACAAAGTTCTGAGGAGAGAATTCGCCACTGTACGCTATGGAGGGACTCCGCCTTCAGGTAAAATTATAGTTTGCGTAAGAAGTCAGTAACTTCCAAAACAACAACTGGCCTATACTTTAGTCACACGTTTAAACCATAGAATAATTAGATTACCATCATAATCGTCATAATCATAGACCTACCATAGCATAACTGCCAGTATGCCAAAAAGTAGAACATAAATTCTGATCATCGTAAATTCCTCTATATTTGCTAATACCTCGGCATGTGCTCAATACTTATTCCCTAAGAATTTCAGCAATAAAGTGTACGTACATAAAATATTTATGTTCACGGAGATGATAGTTGAATTTCGAGATAGCAATGTTTCTTATAACCATTTTCCTTTCAGAGCGGCCATTTTTCAAACTTAGGCCGATGTTATATCCCGTAAACATATCACGCGGTGAAGATACGAACACTGGAAGGATGACAAAAGCCCACGAGTATTACCTCGGGGATTTGATCTCGGGGACTTATTGCTCTCGGATTTTCAGCGACTGCGATCGTAAAAACTGTCGATTGCAGTCTCCAAACTTCCCTGGAGTTTACCCTCGGAACCTCACGTGCTACTACGCGGTCCGGCAACACGAAGTGCCTCAGGGGAAACACGCGTTGATCGTCGTGAAGCAACCGAACGGGCAATTAGTTTCTATAAGGAGTCAGAAGGCCTTGTATGCGGCTTCACAGAATGACAGAGAGAATAATGGGCGGGAACTCAAGTTTTGGCACCAGTGCGATGAGGTGCAGGACTATGTAACTGTTTATGATGGGTACACGACCAGGGATCCGGTGATTCTGAGGTTTTGCGGCGGAGGCGTGTCGGTACCAGAAGCGATATCGAGTGGGCCGGAGCTGCTGGTCGAATTTACCACGTCACCGTTCGGCACATTTCTGCAACCAGCTACGTCACAATCTTTGCATGGGTTTCAGCTGGAAGTTGAGGTAAGCTCATTCCCCATTTATCTACTTCTATTGTAATATAAATATAGGATTTCATCAAACGAGCTAATATATGGTATTTATTGGTTCATCATACTGGACCGCTTAATCACTTGGCAATGAATCTTTGCTGTTAGGTTGGTCAGCAGCCGTGCTATTCTGAACAGCGACGAGCGTACATCATTGCATCTATGAGTTTGTCAGTTATAATAGAGTACAATTTTGCATGCCATCTTCGGCTTGGCAGCTGTCTGGCAGCTGTTTCAGAGATGGACATTTTGTAGAATAGTCCTGCTGAGACTGCTAAAGACCATATTAGGCTATGCCGATCGTAAAATACTACTACACTATACTATAAAAACTGATTATAAAATGTCTTAGTGCTAATTTCCAATAACTTGAGAGTTCTTTGTGACTTTTGTTAGAAGTCACAAAGAACTCTCAAGTTCTTTTAAATTCACTACAAATTTACCTTAGTATTAGTTTCTATAGAACAAACCAGAAAAACTGAGATCCTATCTAAAATATAGTACTGACCTGATTCTTATAACAAGCAACGCTACGAGTATTTTCCATCTGATTGTGAAGAACTCAGCAATACGAGTAGAGGCAATTTATTACTATTAGTGCGACTAGATGGAGTCTGGTACGTGCGAAGCGACCTAATGCTGTTAAGTCAATTACAATTGAGTTCTTTCCCTAAGGCTTTTATTTACCCCCTGTACATTGTTGTTTGTAGCACAGCATATAAATCGTTCATTTGGCGCATTTAATTTGTGTGTGCGTATTTTATGTACGTCGAATAAATCACGTTTTATCTATAGGTACTGTTGTTTTAATCTGATTTAAATTTCACAATTGGGTCTTACACTACTTTTGAATTTGATAAAAAATATTACTTTATTATAAACTAGGATAAAAATAATAACGTGCAGTGAAAGAAATATTAAAATCCAACGAAGATTTACAAAGTTACAGGCGTTTAATCTTTGGAGTGGGGGGATCTTCTATCCCTTTCTCGCAAAACGAAAATTTGTATGAAGCCGCACGAAGCTACTATGGCATTGGTAAGGTGTGACGTCACAATTTCATGTTGCTATCTCTGTCTAATCACAAATCTTTAAATGCTTATAACTTTTTTGTTATTTGATCGATTTAATTAGTTCTTTCAGTGCACGTCATTATTTTAATTCTACTTTATAATAAAGTAATAAAAAATTGGAGTCAAATACCCAATTTGAATAGATTTTAAAATGTTAGGCTACGGTTTTAAAGAATTTTCATCAAAGTAATATTAATACCAACACCTTATACATCTAAAATACATATCTAAAATAATCCCCAGTGACAAAACTCCTCCGAAACGCCTTGAGCGAATTTTATGATTTAATGTGTGTATGTGTCTGAAAATAGTACATAAACTTTTTTTCATAGTGAAAAATAATTTGTATAAGAAACTTATAGTTTAAGTTTTTTTCTCTAACCCTTTTTTCGTATGTTTTGAGTTCTAAATACAGATTTCATAACGCATTTTAAAGTTCCCTCGTTAAAAGCACTTCGTTATTAGGGGCCAATAATAAATTATAATGTTATTGTGGACGCGAACTTTGGTTGGAACTCTGCCAAACACTGATTATTATTGTATATAAAGCTTAAAGCTTTATGGCTACACATCCAAACTTTATAACTAAAATATGAAAAAGTGGTGAGCAGAGGAAAGCATTGAAAAAATTTAGTTATGTATAAATCTATACTTATAATAAAACTGTAAAGGGTCGAATTCTGTACATTGAAGATATTTTGAAATTTTTTGTTGGAGGACACTATTTAGCCGATACTGAAGCTGTAATTTTGTTTCATTTTTGTCTGTCTGTCTGTCTGTCTGTCTGTCTGTCTGTCTGTCTGTCTGTCTGTCTGTCTGTCTGTTTCACGACGTGCATCACGGCTAATCCGCTGGATGGATTTAAATGAAACTTGACATGATTATAGTTCATACTCCGAGGTAGGACATAGGATACTTTTTTTGTTAGAAAGGAGGTTCTTTAAAGATTATTCCATATAAATTTTATCATCATCACTTTTGTAGTTCAGAAATTATAGACATCAGAACCTTTATCGATGAGTTCAAGTAGGTGACTTGAAACTCGGAATGGACAAGCACCTAGGGCTGGGACGTAAGGGCTCAAGTCAGACTGGAGTACCCTTACAGCCGTAAATAAATATGCTTAGCAGAAGATTTTGTATGGTTTAAGATTTTTCACTTTTAGGGTGAAAAAAATCACGAATTTATCACCACGTTATACCGTATCGCGCCATCTCTACAAATTATGTGGAACTTGAATGTAAAACTTGGAGATAGGTACTACCCTCAGATCCTGTGTTTGAGTGATCTGAGGTACTACCGAATTTTTGTTAATTATAATTAACTAGCTGACCTGGCAAACGTTGTTTTGCCCTTGAGGATTTAAAAAAAAATAGTTGAATTGAGATTTAAACTATCCTATCTCTCAAGTTGGATCGAACTGCACATGGTGTGCGAATTTTATTATAATCGGTTAAGTGGTTTAGGAGTCCATTGAGGACAAACATTGTGACACGAGATTTATATATATTAAGATTAAGATTGTCATATAATGTACTGTTCCTTGACTTTATATTAAGATGGCACTGTTGAGACACGAACAGATTAAAGTTTTCACTTTTGTGGACATTCCCAGAGTGCCACGTCTTTTTTTATCATCCGCAACATGGAAAGAGTAAAATAATGGTTCACAAATATTTTTAACTCTCAGGTCTTAACTGGTCCTAACCGATTGACTGTCATAGGTATTTTTATACGTAAAGAATTATATAGCCATTGCCCATTCTGATTCTTGGGATTGTATAATGTATTGAGATGAAGCAAAGATTTTTAACAGACTCTTATGTTGGGCTGGGGAATATTGTTAGTAGAGTATTTTATCCCAGTGGTACCTACCCGGCCGAACTCTGAAAGAAGATTTCTACCACCAGTACAACTTTTCACATGATTTAATAATTTTTGACATATTTCGTAGTTTCAGAATAAAAATCACAATGAAAAGGACGATTTTAAGTGTCGATATAATATAAGACCACGACCTGTGCCATTGGGTCGAAATATCGACAGTTAAAATCGTCCTTTTGATCTTTCAACTACGTATTAATGAAACTTTATATTTTTTATTAAAAAAAGGAGTTTTCAAAATCACCACAAGATAACCCGTGCGAAGTCAGAACTGGTTTCTGTACAACATCACACCAGAATCCCGCGAAAATCAAGGAATTCTACGGTATATGTAAAAAAAATCGTAATTCACGCGGGCGGAGCCGCGGGCAACAGCTAGTTATTATATATTAATAGTACGAGTATATCAAAAAAATACTAGGTTTTGTTTTTATCAATAAGCCATTTTTTTCCAAAATCTGCTTAGATTATTTTTAAAGCTTGACTTACTTCACAAATATGAAAATTCAGTCAGTATTATAAGGATTTTCACTATCACAAATGATACTTATAATATAATCAAAGTCAAACAATACACGGCACGCCGTTTTCTAAATTGACTTGACTTGTCTTCAGTAATGCACGTGATCAGTTAATGTCATTCCTTTACGTTTTTTGAATTACATTCCATATACCTAGATACGAAAAAGCAATCGACAGAATTCCATGAAAGTCACATTGCTAAGCTCTCGCCGAAACTGGTTTCCAACCTATCCGCAAAATGTATCTATCACCAAGACGTAATACCGATCACACCGACACGATGCTGTGAAACTGTCGGGTAGGTTTGTGAAACCCCTAGGAGAAGATTTTTAGGTCAATTATGTCAAGTTTTGACCTCCTACGACTATACCAAAACCAGTACAAAGCCAATGTGATTCCATTTGTAACTGCTCTTTACTTAATTTAGTCTGTAGACTACGGTGAAGTGGCAGTCGTGTAATTTACCTTGCAAATGAATAAGAAAAAATATCACTCAATTCGTTCCAGGTCCGCTTCGTAGATCAGCAATCTCCAACTTACGCGAAAAACAAAAGAGCGTGCGAATTCTGGATCAGAGGAACAGGGCGAGGCGTATTGGAACACCCCCAGCATTCTCTACCGCCTAACACAACATGCCTCTACCATATGCAGGGCATCGACACATCGGGACCTTCGGGAAGGAATATTATCTACAGACGACAATTCTCGGCGCCTAGATTCAGAGTCTGGTTCTCGGTGTTGAAATTCTATGTTACCAATGCACTGAACCCGCATTTGCCGGAGGACGAGTACTGTGGGAGCCATTTAAATATTTGGGATGGGCCGATGAGAATATCGCCCGGGTGCAGTGATATTTTTTGGTAAGTGTGCCTTAGGATGATTACGTTTCTCTCCCGAAATTTTGACCACCTGCTTTGTACAATCTAAGTATACTGCTTACAATCCTATCCGTGGAGGCCTAAAACGCTATCGCTAGTCCATCGTAGTCATTTTCAACCTCATGAAACTGAATATCTAAATGTCAAGTGAAGACCAATTGAAACGAAGTCTTTTTAATAGTTTTATAGATCAACGCAGTTTATTAATGTCTGCTGAATAACGTGCGATAAAGAAACTTCGTTGTTACTGTGATAATATAATTCTGAATTATATTTGGTTCCAGTGATAAGGAGAGATCAGTACAAATGTCAAGAGCCACGTCCCCCCAGTCGGTAGTGGTGGGTCGTCCGCCAACAAACGCAACTCTCGTGGCCAGGTTTTGCAGAGAACGAGCGCCGAGGACCTGTGAACATGCGTTACTGAGGAAATCTAGGGCGTGTGCCAGAACAGAAAGCTTTTTGTCTAAGGGAGACTCGTTGACTCTAGAACTGAAGTTAACTCAAGGCACCGCTTTAAAGTGAGTGACACATTTTTTAAAACGGGTTTGTTTTTTAGACGTCCTCCATGTTGCAGATAGCGTGGAAGATCTCTGATTAAAATTTCCAGCATGAGCCAGTTGAGGGTTTAACGGTTAAACCCTAAACTGGCTCATGCTGGAAACTTTAACCATTTCTATTTTGGCTTAGGCCTGGTCTTGTCTCTTATAACTACGATCCATAAATCATCGCGGTTACAAACAGTGTAGAAGCCCTAAACATGTTTTAAATTCTTTCAAAACCGGAGTTCCCACAAGACGTTAATTTTGCTGATGAAAAATGATTTATATACCGTACCACAGTAAGTATGCTGTTCGAATTAATTAAGGAAATCACCGTGTTCCAGACCAGTTTTCTTCAAAGCACTATATGAGTTTGTCGATCTGCACCAAGATGGAGAGCCGTGGGGTCGGGGACCGTGTTCAAGAAGATTTGTCTCCAGATCCTTTCCGGAAGCTCCGCCCGATCCACCCGTCACGTTTTCTTCTCCTAGAGATGTCTTTCTGTATGGAAGAGGTGGAGCGAGAAATATAAGGTAAGGCGATTAATGCGTAACAATTTATTTTTAGTATGGGCCCATATACATATTTTGTAATTTAGAGTGAATAGACATCTAAGTAAGGGACTTTCGAATAGGTGTTATTCTGAGCTATAATATCTGATCTTGAATTCCTTAAGAAATCCAGATGCACTGCACATTCTAATGTGGGGTCAGAACTCCAGTACCTTGGGTCTTCCGCAAAAATCAGGCCCAAACGTATATAGTCCACATAGTGCCGGTTATGCTTTGTACACATTTAGCAAATCCAAAACAAAAGATTGAAGCCAAATGTGGTTTAATTTCAGCTGCACATATCGATTCGAAGCCAATCCAGGGGAAGTGGTACGGCTTCGAGTATGGGGGGTGCGCAATGGAGGTCGCCTCTGCAGATCAGTCCATTCGGCACACTCGCCCTGGTTTCGATGTGGAGGAAACCCTACTGCTGCTGTGAGGATATTCGAGAGACCCTGGAGAGATAGCGGACCTGGTGTGCCAAGGGATTGTTTATGCAGGTCAGTCGTGCGAACAAAGTTACAGTTGCCGGCAAATAACTTGGCAAGATTCGTTAGATACGTAAAAGATGCTGTCTCCATCTCTCTCTCTGCAGAGAGGATTCAAGCGCTGTATTGGTTGGTCGTGGACTGTTGTTTCTCTCGCACTCGTCGCACGAAGAGCACATATTTTCCCCCCCATACCAAAACCTTGCCAAGTTAATTGCTTTCAACTGTACGTTAAGTTTATAATATGTCCCTGTTAAACAGCAGTGCTATTCTACAAAATGTCCATCTCTGAAACAGCTGCCAGACAGTTGCCAAGCCGAAGATGGCATGCAAAATTGTACTCTATTACACCTGACAAATTCATAGATGTCGCTGCTTTAAGTATTTTTGCAGAATAGCACGGCTGGTACTATGGGAACTCTCATGACTCCATCAAATTCGTAGGTAGTTTATATTTGAGTCACATGAGGGCGCCAACTCGTTACTTGCTCAGGGTGGTACTTCGATTCTCTACAAATTGTATCCTCTCGGTACATGTCTCTATGTGCTTATTCGCCCCATTCTGAGATTGAACTATGTTATACTAGTACCACTGATAAGAAAACTCAGGATATGGGCATCCGAACGATTTACGTAAACCTTTTTCGCATAAGCAAACAGCGCCATCTGTAAATATTCTATAGGTGGCTGCTGAGCAAACTACAACGTGGCCTTACTGGGTGGCCAAACAAGCATTTTTGGCACCGATAAACTAGCGAATTTTTTTCGCGCCGTCCGCCCTATCCAGGGTCCACTGGACCCAGTATTATGTCGCAGTGCTCGGCCCTGCTGCGGGTGCCTGGTAATACCACGGCCTTCGAAAAGAACTTGATACATAAACAGATTCTTCAACTGCACCTCTTTATTCAACTTCTTGGCAATCGTTAAAAGTAACGTGTTATTTATTTCTAGTGACGTCAGTGATTACGAATACACATCTACCTCAATGGTCGCAGAGCTGAAGTTCGATGTTGTGAATATGTCTGCTGTTGATGATTTCCGCTCTTTCGGCTTTGAAGCCTCCGTTGAGTTCATACGACTAGAGAGAGTATGTGAAAGCACTCACAGAGTGTATGGCGCTAGTGGGGAATTGAGACTAGCTGCACACTCACCTATGTCTGAGTCTGTAAGTACTTTTATAATAAACTTATTTCTCTTTTATTTATGACGGTCCATGGCAAAATGGTTAAACCCTTTTGGTGCGACTTTATCTGTTCGTTTGTCTGTCTCTCACACTCGATTAATCTAGCAGAAGTTTTAGAAGTTTTTCACTTATCAAAGACCGTTACAAGTGTGTCAGAACTTCAGAAGAAACGCTTTGCCTTATCGATTTAGAAAACAAACACATTCAAATCAAAATTTCTTGATTTCATATTATTATAAGCCAGAACTTATAGGTATTGTAAGTCAATAAGATTTATTTTGATCGATATAACTGCCGTTGTACCTATCTACCACCTTTTTAAGGCTCATTGCACGGGTTTACTCTCAGCGTGAGAGAGATTTTGGCTCTAGCTCACTGGCCAAGTGTTAAGGGCAACCTTACCTTTAATATGCGAGAATGTAACTTTTAGGAATTATATCTATCGATAAATCAGTGCCTATCCCTGATTTCAGGAGCGTTGTGATCATCGTCCGTGGCTAATCGATCCTGCCCCAGGTCGATACCTGTACATGCAGATCCAAGGAAGCCTTCTGCGAGAGCCAGAGCTAGACAACTTCACTCTGCAGAACAACATCACCGTCGCACCAGACCTGGGACACTTGTGCAGAACACCGAATCGGATTGCTGTTTACGCTGGAGGGCTTTCGCCGTTATTTATATGCCCGAAACCTCCTCTAGAACAGGTATACCAAGGATATTTTTATAGGAAAAGTAATATTTTTAATAATATTTAATAAATAACAGATAACACTCTGTATTAACTGTTACAGTACCTACATTTTGTATAGGAACACAATGGTAACGATTTAGTTCTTGAGTCTTTAAAAACCTTCTAAACATAGTACTTACCTACTATTACCACTTTAACAGTTGTAGATACCAGTGGAAAGGTACAACAGGTACTATTTTAAAAGGATAGTACAATTTTTAGAATTGCTTAATTTAGAGGCTCTAAGTCCGAATCGCTACAATTGTCACCGAATGCCCCATATCTAGCCCACCTCTATGATGGGTTTGAGATGGGCTAGACAGTAGATATGGCATGGGTAATTATGTGGGGGTGATGCGCCACACATTAAATATATAAAACTTGCGTGTTCTTAATTCACTTATAACGCAGTATTTAGATAAACAATATTTACAAATTACAATCTTAATATATATAAATCTCGTGTCACAATGTTTGTCCTCAATGGACTCCTAAACTACTGAACCGATTTAGTTCAAACTTCGTGAATATCTGTCATTTGGTCCAACTTAAAAGATAGAATAGTTTTTATCCCACGTGGACGAAGTCGCGGGCATCAGCTAGTAAAAATATATGGCGTCAAAGACTGTGGGCCGGCGGCCCGGGTCGCCGCTGTCGGTGGTAAAACCAGAAACCAGAATAATCGATTTTAGGCTCACGCGTTCCAATTTTGAACGTTGATCTTCTGTCAATGTCGCAGCATTTCCAGCCAGACCGCCACAATCGCCAATCCGGCGCGCCGGCTAGGTTCCACACGTACTTTATTGTATTCCGTGCCAATTGTATAGTTTTCGGTTTATCCTAACAGTATTTTGTACTAATTTTCAGGAATATGACGTCGTAGAAGTGTTCTCAGAAGGGTGGTCAAAAGAGATAGACTTATTCGCTCGCCACGTGCTCGCGCCGCCGCCTTCGCCCGACCGCTTCGACCTCGACTGGCCGAGGTCCCTGTCCGTCGAACTATTGGCCGTTGATCATGGGTCTTATTACGTCACGTGGCTGGAACTTTCCAGAAGGTAATTTGTATTAAGGAAAGTCACAGTGTAGAAAACTGTAATTGGTAGGTAACCTATACAAAGGGCAAGGGTTAAACCCCGTGTTACTGAATATATACTAGTACTAACTAGGGATCGTCTAATTTTTAAAATGCATGTTCCTCCCTGTGATTCCTCCGTGGTTCCTTCTCTTAATTTTTCTTTCAACGTGTTAGAGTAAGTACCTACGTGGAGGCGCGTTCATTTATAGATTATCTTTATTAATTCCTTGATTCTACGGAATACAGATCTAATTCACTACTGGCTATCTCTACTTTGTATGCAGACCACTGAATTAATGATCTGTGATGTTACTCAGTTGTTTAAAGAATGGTTTCATGAGGTAATTGGTTCATTAATTTTTGAAGAAACCTAATTGGAGTGTCAAAACTGTAGGTACTTTTACTTATATTACATTCTTACATTGTTACCTACTTGAAATATCGTTACATATTTACTGAGTTGTCGCTTGAGTGATTTAACTAAGTGATAAATTTCTAAAAAATAAATAATTATTTTGTCACAGGCACGCCAGCGACCGAGGGGGCGTGTTCGCACTGTCGGGCGAGTGCCCGTACCGCTGCGAGTCGCTGGAGGCGTGTATCGAGCCGGCGCTGTGGTGCGACGGCGTCGCGCAGTGCCCGCACGGCGAGGACGAGCGTCTGTCGCAGTGCTCGGCCCTGCTGCGGGTGCCTGCGCACTACGCCGCGGCCATACTCGCGCTGACCGTGCTCGCTTGTTTTGCTGTGGTGAGTGAAGAACCTCAAATCAGGGTCTAGGGTAGCCGTAGACCATCGATACTTCATCTTAGGGTAGCTGTAGTCAGGGATCAGTTGAAACCGTCAAATCCAACCAATTCGACCAAGTTTACTACCACCAAAAGTCTTGACTGTAATGAAATGACGATCGCTGACCGCCATGCACGGTCCAATCGCTATGATCCAATAATATTGACATGATCAAGCCAAAATAAATGAATGCGCTTGTGCCGTCAAGACTCAAGTATAATGGGGTCTTACACTAATTTTGAATTTGATAAAAAATATTACTTTATTATAAACTAGGATAAAAATAATAACGTGCAGTGAAAGAAATATTAAAATCCAACGAAGATTTACAAAGTTACAGGCGTTTAAACTTTGGAGTGGGGGGATCTTCTATCCCTTTCTCGCAAAACGAAAATTTGTATGAAGCCGCACGAAGCTACTATGGCATTGGTACTTTGTGACGTCACAATTTCATGTTGCTATCTCTGTCTAATCACAAATCTTTAAATGCTTATAACTTTTTTGTTATTTGATCGATTTAATTAGTTATTTCAGTGCACGTCATTATTTTAATTCTACTTTATAATAAAGTAATAAAAAAAATTGGAGTCAAATACCCTATTGTCATGCCAACTCGCGTTAGTGACAGTCAGTTCAGCTGTGGTTTTTTTTCACTTAGTACCTACAAGTTAGTACTTGACTGCAATCTTACCTGATGGTAAGTGATGATGCAGCCGAAGATGTTAACGTACTAACTTAGAAGGGCTAAGTAAAGTCACTCCAACGGTTTCTACTCGGCATCGCACCGGAACGCTAAATCGCTTAGCGGTACGTCTTTGCTGGTAGGGTGGTCTAGCCACGGCCGAAGGCTCCCATCAGACCAGACTAAGCCAATTTAGAAATTATAAAATTCCTAAGTGGGCCTCGTGGCGAGAATAGAACCAGCGTTCTCCCACTCGAATCCGAGCGCGCGTCCCCTGCGCCAGGTCGTTTGCTGTGGTTCTAAATGTTTGTCTTGTCGCATTACAGATAGCAGTAGCGCGATCTTGCCGCCGCCGCCGCTCAGCGCTGCAGCAGCGGCTCAAGAGTCTGTCGTCGGACACAGCCATTTTCGACGAGAAAGAAGTGATTTGCTGACCAAGCGAGGACTCTGTGCGGTATGTGGAAGTCGACCGGGTGACCACCGTCTGACTTCCCGCACAGGGTCTGCTCATTATACTTATCAAGAATCGCTAGAATGTCAACGTGTTCAAACGGACAAAAATGTGGTCCAGCAGGGTTAGTACAGGTTATTTATTGTACGAAATTTAGTCGACTCGCATCGCACAAACGAATCGAATTCCTCCATACATTTACAGCCAACGCCATCTATGGACAGTCAATGACACGCGACTGGTCAATAGATGGCGCTGGCTGTAAATGTATGGAGGCATTTGATTCGTTTGTGCGATGCGAGTTGACTCGAAATTCGTACAAAAACCTACTAAAACCTCAGGAATGACAAATGAACCGTTTTGTTGTTTGAGAGTTTGATGTTAGGTGGTTAGAGGAATTAATGGAAAGGTTGCTGACTCAGGAAATTTCAGCAAGCTTTGCGGATCAAAGCACAAAAATATCAAGATATTTTTTTTACTATAAAAGTCATAACAATCTGAACGTTAATTACCTACTTTTCGACTCATTCAGTAACATCTGAGAGATTAGTTTTCGTCTATTCATAATATTGTTTAGGAATGTATCTACACTACCGAACATCCTTTGATGACATAATTATTTTTTAGGTAAGTCCTCAAAGTACCTTTTTTGGGCCGTGGCAAAGGGATTCTGGGGTTGAACCATGATCGTGGCGAGGCTTAATTAATGCTTTTACGGTCTAGGGAATGAAATGGCCTTTTCCGTATTTCAACACTTTAAACATAGCATTTCCGAGCGGGTGAGATTCAGAAATGTTATTAGTACGGTTTTTTATTTCCCTTTTTAACTAGCAACTTGCTGAAATACCTGTCAATCAACAGTTCAAATAAAGACAATTTTAACAGTGTTTGCTCCAAGGGCTTAGGTTAATACGTTGCATTTCAATTACATTTGTACATTTTGGACCAATTGTTGTTGATCGGTCCGTGTGAGATCAAAGATATCTTAATGCTTTTTTCGTGTATGCAAGTGAGTTTTTAGTGTTTTTTCTGTATTTTAGTGTAGACCGACACATATATATTTTAAGTTAAACCTACCATTCGCTCATGTCGTGGTCACATATTAGAATTAGGTAGATAGATAGATATGGCCATCTATTTCTTGATATTGTTAAAATAATAGAATTTTCGAGAATAACTGGTATGTCAGTCTATCTCTTAAATTTTAACTAATCGATTGCAAAACCTTAAGTTTAGTAAAAAAAAACTTCCGGTTACGTCGCTTCTGTGTCGTTTACACTACAGCAGATTGCCATTTTATGAAATATTACTACAACCGTTTTATTAGAAGATCCATTCTATGAACTGGCCACGACATAGGTAGATGTAACTGTATTTCTTATTACTTTTGATGATAAAGCACTATTTTTCCGATTTTGAATAATTTTATTGATGATTAAACGAACTTACCTGTAAGTGAAGTTCTATCACAATTATGTGAATACATTTTATTCGAAAATAATAATAAACACAATCAGGTACACTTTCATTGTACTGGCAATTTCGCACTTTTATTTATTTTGTTTTTTAAAACTGACCACCCTGATGGACACGCTCTCCCAGCCTACGTCCGCGCCATGCTTCATTCTTTAGAGAATATTTAACAAAATTTTCGTATTATACTCATGGGTTTTGGGTATGGGAGGGACCTTATATTATTATTTTCGAATAAAATGTATTCACATAATTGTGATAGAACTTCACTTACAGGTAAGTTCGTTTAATCATCAATTATATTTCATACATTTTATTCTTCAATAATAATAAACACAATCAGGTAGATGTTTAGAGATGAAAATTTTTGTTAAATTATGGACATTAACAGATAGTAAATTGTTTCCTATTATAATAGGAAATAGGTCCTCTTTATACCACAGAAGTATTTAATTAACACAATCTTTTCGTTCAATTCCTGGATCAATAAACCAGTCACATTACAAATAGGTTTAATTTATATTTAGATAGATTATAATGATTAATGATTAGAGAGCAAAAGAGCTATTGCGACAGAAGCATCATCGCTCAATAAGAGGTTATAAAACTTAGGTAACGTCCGTAATGGTTGTTACCAGCAGACTGCTTTTCTGATGAGGTCAAGCAACAAACTACGTGCTCGCCGAGGAAGTGTTGCGTACTTGGTGCTGAGTACGCTGAAACGCAGACCTCTCTCGTGAGAGATTATATTCCTCGGCAGACACGTTCTCACGGTGGTCTGCCTGCAGGCGACCTTATGAGGTCGCTTCAACATTATCAGGAGGTTGTCTATTATATATCTTGGTCTAAGATTTTGTAAACGACATATCGATTTGTTTTTCAAAGCTGTGGCAAATTTTTATACTTTCTCTTCAGTTTTGATTATGGTATAATTAAAACTGGTTCGCCCTGAGTAGTAGCTGGCGTTGTATAAACTCAATAATTCCCTTGAATTATATAAAAACAATAATACTAACTTTAACTAATGCTAATGTTTTCATTCTGTGCTGTGTCTACTGCCTAAAGCTAAAAAAGTTACAAGATCAGCAAAGCAAAGTTACGGAATGAATAAACTCTTATTAAGGCCCATTGAGCAATGTGTTAGCATACTATATTGTGTGCTACTATGTGGTGTTTGATGTTAATTTATCTATTCATTTTCGCAATATAATATATATATATATATATATATTTTTTTTTTTTTGACCCAAAATCATCAGCAGAAATTAAACTCAATGCCGAATGATAACCATTAGTAATCGTACCATATGCTACGTCGTTAACAAGTTGTTCTGTTGGAAATTACGAGGTTGACTTATAATGTACGGATTGTACGGATCACAGTCGTTATTAAAGCAGTATTGCCACAAAACTTTGTAAATAACACAAAATTTTTGAAACATATAGATTATTAAAAATTCCAACAAAATGTCTTTTTTTTTTTTTTTTTTAATGCCTTCAGAGAACTTCCTCCAGTAATTCCTATGAATTGTGGTTCTCTAGGGAAATACCATATTTATTTATTTATCATCAATAAATGTACTATAAGAAGTAAGTCTTTTGACACCTTATGTAAAAGAAGGAAATCCAAAGTTGTAGAGGTCCTTAGACGATGTATGTCTAAAGCATTGTCTATAATAGTATTTTTAAGCATTCTACCTCTAGAAGAATGTATAGAAGAGCAAAGGTAAACTTGGTGTTCCAAAATGTTCAGAATGCGTCTGTTTCTAAGACGTCTGGGTTCATATTGATTACATTTCGCATTATTGCAAGAAGCGATAAATTCAATAACTGGATTGAACTCTTTGAATAACTTTGAAGTATATAATTTTACAGCGATAGCTTAATCCCATTAACTGGATGTAACTCTTGGTCAGCTTTTGATTATCTTTAATTTCCATATAAGAAACAATTAACCCAATCGTTTAAATGAGGATATTTGATATCCTCTATGCAACTGATGTAAATCATGTGTATCAAAATAGATGTATCGAAAAATATGGCCATCAACTCTGTAAAGAGGTATTTCGATTCATCTTAACGTTAATTATTACAAAAACAAAAATCCCTCTAATGAAAAGAATTAGTCTTCATCTAGACCGGGAAATCGTGTGAATCACTAGTTCAACCTTTTAGGTTTAAGGGAGTTAGATGACTTAAAAAATGTTTTGTAACCACTGGCCATCTGATAGGATAACCGATGATGGACGAACAGCTGCGTCTAAAGTCTAATTTTTCTTACGGGCTACATTTTTTGTTTCTACAGACGTTCTGTGTAACCCCATCCATACCTAATAGCTGGAGAAGTGGACTTTAGGACTTTTAATCGGAATTAAGCTTAACTCTTAGATGATACAACGAGTTAAGCGTATAAATTTTTTTACAGAATTTGAATTGTTACATAATTCACGTCATAGTTTGCGGTTGGGTAACGATACTGCCATATCGTCAGAAATTAAAATAAAACCAGGAAACTGAGCATGTTTTGAGGGTAGTAAATAACTTTAACACTCTAACACCTAACAAATCTTCATGAAAAAACCGCGGTAAGTATCTGAGATGAGTCACAACTTCTTTATGTATTTTACCAAGGATGAATCGGTACTTTAAAATAAGATTCTCCAGTTCATAGGCATAAAACCCTTTTTAAGTATTCGCTTGTAAGCTGTTCTATGAACTATCAATTTCAAAGGATTTTGAACTACAAATTCATTCAACGCCTTTAAATTTAGA